>OZ023270.1:111728143-112950643 GCA_964006375.1 Tillus elongatus | reverse complement strand
GTAGTAAGATTTCATCATATCAGCTTTGTCAACTCCACCCATATACCTTCCGTAATCTACAACTGCTTTAGGGCAATTGACTTAAGTCATACTTCCATCTTTCTCCCTTTTATTTACTTTAGTTTGATCTGTAGGAGAATGTATGGTAGAGAGCATCTGAATAGTTCTTTTGTCCTTCCACTTGATACAAGATACTTTGTCTCTATAAACTGCCCAATCAAAATCACCTCGATTCATTTCCTTATCGCCTTTCAATCCAGTGGGAAGGTTTTTTCTGTTTGCACGTACAGTTCCACACGCGTAGATTTTATTTTCTTGCAAAGAAAGTAAAAGGTCAGTTGTTGTGAAATAGTTATCAAAGTAAGCGCGGTGTCCTTTTCCTTCGAGACCCTTAGTCATGTCAAGCACTACCCGTTCACCTAAACCTTTCTCAGATTTATCTTGTTGCTTTTCTGTATATAATTCAAAATTACTTAGATAACCTTCTTTATCGGCGAAGCCCACATTTTAAACCCCTTTTTTACAGGTTTCATTGGCATATATTGCTTGAAAGCTATTCAGCCTTTGAACTTCACCATGCTTTCATCAACTGACACTTCTTTTGATGGGCAATAATATTTCTGGAAGTTTTTCTTTAGGAGTTCAATGTATGGTCTGATTTTAAACAATTGATCAAAACCGGGCTCCTCTTTTTTTGGCATTGTCATTGCAATGGAGGCTAGTTAGCAGGGAGCCAAAACGGTTTACGCCTATTTTTGATGATATGAAATCATCATGTAGTTCTGGACGTGAAGACCAGTAATCGCGAAAGGGGGGAGACTTTTTTATACCCATGAGCAAATTTACCGCTATAAAAATCTTCATTTCCTCCTCAGTTGTCTGAATAAAGTTTCTTTTTTCCTGGGTGGCATACAAGTTTGTTCTGTAACCAGACGAATAGCATCACCAAAAATAAGCAAGAAGAAATCTATAGGTTTTGTGACATCAGGTGGTACTTCAGAGCTGGGACCAGTTAGTTGCTGAAAATGATTTAAATTCAGAGCAATTTCTTGTTTTCTCCAGTTGACAAAGTGGATAAGTGGTAAATCATCTTCTAAATCGCCTGGGTCGTCATCTATGTCGCTCCCAATTGCCAAATCGTCATCACTCAAAATAGTGTCCTGAGCAATCGCTTCGGTAGTTTCATTATTTTCAATGATGTCTTCAATCATTTCTTCCTCTTCTTCCTCATATTCGCTTATTACTGACTCTTCATCAGAAGGAATTTCATCAAGCAGAGCGTAAGCTTTATCCGAGGTTAGTTTTGACAAATCGATTTGTTTTTTCATCACTTGCGACAAATCAATTTGATTTTCCATCCTAACCTAAACAAATTTACTTTAGTGCATTGCACGCACACTGGTTTCGCCACGAAACCATATCCGATTGACAAAGTAAAAACAATAAACTATGTAAAACAAGTATTCTTACCTTTCTATTAGTGCCTCAGTAACACAATCGTCCAAAAAAACGGAGTAGTCATAACACTTTTTACGAAAATGTAGATAAAAAACGAAATCATTCATAAAACGTGGTTTCTTTGACAAATTCTAACGAATACTAGCAATACAGTGTTCGCCAATTGCAAACTTGCGATGGAGATCAATAGATGGCGCACTAATACCCAAGTAGGAAGTGTGGTTTCACTGTAACACCAGTCTACATATAGAAAAAAAAATTAGGTAAGTGTGAAACCACTTTGCTTCAAAGGGTTAAAACATCGACTGACATGTAGAAATTTATTTGAAGATGGAACAAGAAATAAAAGATTCTGAACGCAGCAACTGCGTAATAACAGTGAATTTTCAGAATTGTAAACTATTATTATACGGCATATTACTAAAATTAATAATTAAAATTCAAACAGACCTTGAAGATTAGTTTTAGAGGTCCTAAAACACGATCATTTGAATACATTTTTCGAAGGTGTTACCACCGATATTTCTCTATTATCATAAAAAATATGTTAATCTTGTGTTCTAGCCACGTTTGACAATAAAAAAATGCTACATGCATCGGGCTGGAATCGAACTTGTGCCGCCCGCGTATCACTCGAGCATTATACCACTGAACCACGGACGCTACTTAATAAATTGATGTTTGCATGGTAGTTATAGAGACGGCAAATTACTGCCCCAGGAAATTTTATATTACATCTTTCAAGTAAATGTACCTAAGTAAACACCCAATTACAGAAATAATTGAATTGTGACCAGTTCACCGGTCATCGACTGCTTCGATACACTTCACTGATCTGACGATGAATGTCAGCCGGTTTAATGCCTTTATTTATTTATTTATTTATATAAATACAAAATCCAACAGCATTAACATGCGAAATGAAGGATTGGGAATAATACAAACGAAAATACAATGTAAATAATTAATCACAAACATATAAAAACAATAAGGTACAATAATATCACAAGCCTAGTGATAATTAAATACCTCTCTTACATCAGCAGGTTCACAGCAAAGAATATCCAGGTCGAATAAATGTAGCACATATTAAAAATTGGTGATGATCGCAATCGCAGTGTACGGACCGCTGCAGGGTAAAATGTGTATGGGAAGCGAGGTTACAACCTAGGGTCGTTAAAATGTAGTTGCTCCAATAGACCTGGACAGTCGATAGCCTGATTCCTCACAATATCTACCCCAGCTTATCTAAAACGAATTTTGCCAAATAACTCCAGAAAAGTTACAGAATATGCGCCGACTGTTTGAACAACACCTGTACTATTGTATGAAGACTGGTGGTCGAAATTTTGACCATTTGATAAACTGACTGATTTTTCAGAAACCACAGTTTTCAATTTTAAAAATAAGGCATCGTTGAAAAGAGATTTACCCCAGCTCTAAAACTGTGTGCTACTTGATCCACTTAACATTTAAAATTGTAGAGGTGGTCGTACCATCGCTTAAGGGTTGGTGTTGCTATGTTGAAAATCGGGCTAATATCTTACCCTTGAAAGAAAAATTCACCTTTTCTCTGAAGAGATTCAAAGTCAAGTATATGTATCGCATAGGTGGGGGCCCAAATAGCTGAGGCATATTCAAGGTGGGATCTTACCAAAGTACAGCATAGCAGCATCAACGCACTAGTACAAGAAAAACTTCTACTATTTCTTATTAAGAGGCCAAGTCGCTTATAGGCTGAAGTGATCGTGTGCTCAAACTGATAATTAAAAGAAAGACATCGGTCAAACACCACCCCAAGATCTTTCACTGTATTCAGGCGATCAAGGATACAGTCCCGAACTTGATTGTTAAATAATATTGGGTTCTTTTTACGGGTAAAAGACAGAATACAGCACTTGCTGATATTCAGGAAGAGACCACTATCCTCACATCAGCTATCAAGCACCCGAAGGTTTCTCTGGAGCCTTTCACAGTCATCAGTGCTTCCAGTGCATGAATACATTTTAATATCGTCACCATAAATAATAATAATAATAATCTTTATTACTCATAATTATACAGCATGTCAATACAGATAAGTCGCTGACTTGTGAAGTATTTCAACATAATTTTACCAAACGTCATTCCAAAAATGTTTGACCGCTATCCTCTGAATAACATACTTCAAATTTTGACATACTAATTTTCAAATTTAGATCTGCCTCTTTCTTTCTCCATCTAAAATTTCAACAAAAACCTTTACTGCTTCGTATTCCTTTCCATATAACAATACTTCAGAACAGGCAACTTTCTTTTCTGTTCCATATTTTTGCCAAAATAACAAATTTTGTGAAGTGCCAAGTTACATTGACTTTTGCAATTGATTGTAAAAATGCTTATTTTTAAACCAGCATTGGAACACTCATAACATGTGCAATGTGATCTATGAAAATATTGAAAACAAGAGGTCCAAGGATAGAACCTTGGGGAACTCCAGAAGGCACATTATAATAATCAGTTCTAACGCCCTATTAAACTGTTTCCTCTCAGACAGATAGGAAGCAAACAACCTGACAAGATTATCTGAGAATCCAAAATATCGGAGTCTGTCTATAAGCAAAGTATGGCTGAGATGGTCAAAAGCCTTAGATAGATCAGTATATATTACATCCACCTGCTGACAATCATCAAGTGCAGCCGCAATGAACTGTGTCACGGTGATCAGATTTGTAACGGTGGATCTTCCCGCAATAAAGCCATGCTGAGACAATAATAACTTATCATTTACATTGAACATAATGCGCTTATGCAAGTAGGCCTCGAAAATCTAACAGAAAACGCAAAGAATAGATATTGGCCGATAATTTGAATAATTAACTCTATCACCAGACTTGTAGATAGGAAAATCATGAGACATCTTCTATAGACCTGGGAAAACTCTACTATTTAATATTACATTGAAGATTTTTTAAGTGGTAACAGGAGGATATTTGGGCAGTCTCTTACCAAAAATGCAGGAACAAGATCAGGTCCAGAGGAGAAATTAGCTTTAATCTTTTTAGCTGCCAGGATGATCTCAGGCTCATCCATGCCGCAAATAAATAAAGGTTTGAGGTACTTTTACCATCAGAAACTGTAGAAGAGCATGAAGAAGTTGATAAATTGGCAGCACTGAAGCAACCACTGAAATAGGAAGCAAAACCACCCACCAATCCTTATCCAGATTCATTGTCTCCTGAAAAAGTTGAGTGACCACCAAGGCTAGAAAAGTAGTTCCAGAATTAGTTGGGGTCGGTTTTCAAATCTTGTTCTATTTTCAACTTATAACTTCGATAAGATACCCTTATGTCCTCCTTGATCTTGTGTCTTAACTTTTTAAATTTCTGCAAATATTCAGCGCCACCAAACCAATTTACACCTAATGTTTAACGTGATGTCCCTACAGGACCATGGGGGGTAAGAATCACCCGCTGCAGGAGATGTCCTGTGAACGAAAATATTAAATAAACCATAGATTTTTTCATAAAAGCCAGCAAGCATTAAATTAACACCAAAAAAAGGAATCACAGCATGTATTTCACAGTCGGCGGGATTCTCGATCCGTGGAGGCATTTTAAATAGTGACAAGCAAACCTAAACACGGTGGAATCATTTTGTAACGAGGCCTGACTTGCCGGGTGAATTATGCAGTGGATCAGATTAACGGATTTACAGGAACGGTCCCGGGCGCCAGATTTTGAAAAGGTTTACTCCCTGCGAGGGTGTCTGCGACCTCGTCACAAGGCTCTGGTCACGGTTGTGGTCGGAGCGCCTGGATAGCTCTGTGGAGAGGGTCCGGTAGCCTATGATGTAACAGGTCGTGTAGATACCTCCGAGGTTGCGGGCTTTAATCGCTCCCCCGGTATTTCCCTCACCTTCCGAAAGTTTGTATGGGTGTAGCAGATTTATTTGTGGTTATAATATAGACTGCATATAATTTTCACACTATTTATTCCATTATAAACGTTAGTCCACTGGTATGCTCACAATATAAATGGTACTTATCACACTAATTTATCCTAGCACAAGTTATGTTACCGGTGACGGGCCAACGAAATTAACTATTCCCCACGAAAAGAAAATGCAGGAGTCATGCGGACGGGAACTCCGAGTGTTGTGGTTTACAACCCGTGGATGCAGCCGTTAAGTGGGTCGATTGGAGACACGCTCCTCGAATGGTTAAAATGGCGTCTATCCGTCGAAGTCGGTACCACGAGATCCGACACCTCGACGTCGGGGCGTCGGTAAGGAACGGGAGGGTTATAGGGGAACACCCCGTAAAAGGATATTGTCGTATACTAACTCGACGTTGGCCTGCTTGTGTACTACAACGTCCAGACAAGAGTCGAATCGGAACGGTCGTACGCAACACCCTTGGGAAGTCTGTGTTAGCTACAGCATCACCTCCCAGAAGTATTACGACACGCCAACAATAATGGGATAGGGCAATGGAGGGGAACTACGCTAGAACTCGCGATCTCGACGTCGACGGACAGGCGCGTGGGAACTGAGAAAAATATCCGAAAATTCGCTATAATTAAATTCAATAAGACAAACCTAAAATACTCTTACCTAGATTGCGTTCAGTAGAATTATTAAACTACGAAATTGCCTCTCACAACCACGGGACGGACGGTACGGTATTCTAACGTTTTATTGCAATTTTTATGAACAAACTCTCTATTTGCTGAATCTAAATTCCAGATATATATATTTCAAAGCGCTACGGCAAACGGTGAACTCTATCTGGAATATTTCAGTAATAGCGTCTGTGGTTTGTCAACAGATGTAGGTACACAGCACGCAAGCGTGGAAAGCAGCAACAGCGCTCATGGCGGTATCTCAAAACAGTATTTACTTTAATAACACGCCTTGGATTTATTTTTTATGTAAAGTTTGACAACTGAACTGTCAGTATAAGATTCAATTGTTTTGCATGATGCAACTTGTGAAATACAATTTTAAATCCACAATCATCGTTTTGAAACACCTTGTAATTTTTATATTGCGAGTTTACTATCAAAACAAAGAAACAAGAAGAATTTTGTATATAATTATAAAAATATTATATTATTGATATGTTTTAGATAATTTATATTAATTTTAAGTAATGAAAGATATACGTAAATATTATTCTATTTATATAATGTTAATTTTTAAATGACAATTATTTTGTAAAGTATTTAAATTAAATAGAATTGCTGTCAGCTAATTGTATTAGATTTTAAACCTGCTTAATTTATGTGATTGTTTGAATATTATTTAAGGATTTTTTGTACGTTGGTAATCCTGCATTTTACGTATCTCCACCGCATTTGCCAGCATTGTTTATACATTTTGCAAAGCACAAGGAAACGATTGATTGAATCAACCAATATTGATCGAAACACATATTCAATTCATAAATTATGTCAAAACTGGAACCTGTGATGAGCACTAATAAGTACACTTGGAGAACACCCAAATCACCACAACACATATTTCAGAGACCTTACGATCGTTTCGTTGACAATGTCAACATCTTCAGAAGAAGAAAATTCTAAATTCACCCAAATCACAACACAAAAAATATATTCTTAGAATTTTCTTCCTCTGAAGATGTTGACATTGTCAACGAAACGATCGTAAGGTCTCTGAAATATGTGTTGTGGTGATTTGGGTTTCTCCAAGTGTACTTATCAATTGATTAATACTAAAACACTGGTTTTTTTGGTTCCTACAAAATGTATTTACTAACACGACAGTTGCTTAGCTCTTATTTATTTACACCACCCTACAGATCAAATCCAATTACAATTCACAACGTATAATACAGAGATTTAAATATGAGCACAACCCATCTACTTGTGCGCCCGTTTTTCAAAATTTTTGTAATCTACTCCTCTTTAACAATTTAATCGTGTTAAAAATATTAACAATAGAATTCTTGACATGGATTTCTTTACAAACACTTGCTTGGTGGAGGAGGCTCTTGATTCACCCGTGATTCCTGATGATCATCGGGTAACACTGGGCAGAGATCATACAGTTATTTCCGCGACTAATGTCAATCGCCGACGCCAGGGAGCAGCTTCACCTCATTATCCTGGAAATTCTGCCGAACCCCTGCCTTTATGTAATGAGGGTATAGATATTTAATGTGCCCAACATCGCATGGATACGGGACTGACGGCTTTACGCCCCCCCTCCGAAGGGCGGAACACGCAGGCATTCAACTTGCTCAAAAACAATGCCAGAACCTCGGTCGATATTACAACCTTTGGTTGATTGTGCATACCCTTAGTCTTACTCCACCCATTCCAAAATCACTGTGCCTTGAACTAGTCTTGCTCTGTCTCCGGTCTAGAGTGACCGTAGATCAGTTGTCTTCTGCGGTCCAGAACTTTACACTCGCACAAGATGTGCTGGGCTGATTCCTCCCCCTCGCCGTAGAGTCTGCATGCGAGGTCCCCTTCGAACCGCCCCATTTTATGCAGGTGTTTCTTGACGGCCATGTGTCCCGTCAAGAGACTTGTTGTGTTTCTGAGCTGTCCTCTGCTAAGATTTAGCAGCTCCACAGCTCTCTTTGAACTGGGTCCGTCAATTATTGACTTCCCATGTCTGAGCCCTGGACAGTCCGCCCAGTACACCTTGTGTTGGTTTCTGACCCAGGACTTAATGGCTCCCCTGGCAGTGCTCTTTGACACGCCCAGAGCTGGTTCTGGTCCCATAAATGGTTCTGCTGACCCTCTCTTCGCGAGACTGTCAACTTCTTCATTGCTTTTGACCCCCCGAGTGACCCTACACCCAGATGAGGGTCACCTCATTCTGCGCAGCCAGGTCGCTCGTCTCATCTCAGCACTCACTCACCAGCCAGGAATTTACCCGTGGGCTACTTAGTGCCTTAAGGGCTGCCTGGCTGTCTGTGGCTATGAGAATCCGCTTGTTGGTGTAGTCCCTCCTCTTGTTCTGCCGGTTGATATTAATCTTACAGTTTGTACTGAAAAAGTGAAAGGAGAATGCTGGGATCGAATCCGGTACCCTTCGGTTCAGAGGCACACGTTCTTACCACTGAACCACTGAGGCTCTCATACAATTTTTGAAAATGCAATTGTATGCAGACCTTGGCGGCTTGTGCTGGAAGCTTCAGGATGTTTATTCTATGCTAAACTCGTTCTATTCCATAATCTACGACTTACTTGATATGTATGTTCCCAGGAATGCTACAAGTGCATGTAATCAGTATCCTTATTCGTTTTCTAAAGAAATTAAGGTCAATATCAAATAAACATTCATTGTGGCATGAGTTAAAAAAGTCTGGAAATGTAGAGTTTCTAGATTTATGGAGCTAAGGCAAAACATTGGGCGAGACATTCATCTTTCTCAAGTAAACTACTTCCAGAGGGTTGAAAGAGAGGTTAGGTCTAATCCTAAACAAGTTCTGTAACTGTTCTTCTAGGGCTCGTCAAAAGTTTTCTATTAATAATCCATCTAACCAGCAGCAGCCACTTAGTTAGTTTTGCTTCTTATTTCGCAAAATGTTCTGTTTCCACCTCCATCTCTTTATGTGTAGCCTCCAGCTTGGTTTCAAGTGAGGTCATAGTGGTTTTTTGTTGATAACTTTACAGATGATGAAATGAATAGAGATGATGAAATTAATACAGATGATGAAATCATTAGATGATGAAATCATTAGATGATGAAATCAATATAGATGATGAAATCATTAGATGACAAAATCATTAGATGATGAAATCATTAGATGATGAAATCATTAGATGATGAAATCATTACAGTTGCTAAAAGAATTAAGACTAACATGTTGTGGACCTAATCTAGTTCCTGGCTTCTTGTTGGGTGACTGCTTATATCCTTTCTTGGCTACACTTAAGAAACTGTTTAAATTAATACTTAGATCTGGAACATTCCTTACAATTTGAAAGCTGTCACGAATTTGTTCTGTTTTCGAGGCCGGGGATAATAGTGATCCAGTAAACTATCGACCAATAACCATACTGTGTATCTTCTGTAAAATTTTCGAGGCGTACTTTTTTCGTAGAATATTGTTTCATATAAAAACAGACTCTCCATTTGTCAGCATGGTTTCATGCTGGGGAGATCGACTGTGACAAATTTAGTTGACATTACATAGTTTATTGCATCCACTCTCGACTGCTCTCACAGATTGATGTTATGTATACTGATCTATCTAAGGCCTTCGATTCTCTAAATCATTATGTTCTAATTGACAGGATGAGGGCTATCGGATTCTCTCCTCATCCTGTCATAAAAACTCACAATAAACATACTAAATCTTCCGCTCCGTCATCTGACCCACCCGTTCTATCAATATTCTCCCAAATAGCTTTCCCATAACACTTAATAAACATATTACATAATTTTTGCATACTTTTTTGCTTGCTTTACCTTTAATCAGTTTTCATGCCAGGGTAACTTCTAATGAGTCGAACACTGCTAGGAATTTTCTGGGTCTCAACATTTACCCTGCTCTTGTATTGAGGAGCCAAATAGACTCGTTGGCTGGTAGGCTAGCCTCATCAGTGTATGCAGTACGTAAGATTTCTGCAATGGCTGGACCTGAGGCAGGTTTGATCACCTATTATGGGTTGTTTTACTCACGTCTGAATTACTGTTTGCTTGCATGGGGAAATGCAGCGAGTGTGCACTTGGATAGACTCTTTGTGTTGCAGAAAGCAGCTGTCAGAGGTATTGTCGGGGCGGGTTGCTGTGCCCACTGTAAACCCATCTTTCAGGTACTTAACATAATGTCACTATACTCACTGGTGGTTTACAGACAATTGTTGGTGGTGAGAGAGAATAGGAAAAGTTTTGACACACATGCTGAAGTGCATAGTTATAACACCAGGCATAGAGATAATTTAATCCAACCGAGGCATCGACCAGGTAAAACTAAAACGGTTAGGGTCGACTTTTTCAATGCACTCCCAAGGTGGTTGAGAAATGAACCTATTCATAAATTCAGAACAATTATTAGAGATTTTTTAATACAGGCCTGTCTATACAGAACATATGGATATTTTAATGTAGTGCCGCAGTTGAGATTCTCGATGGCCGGGTGATCCACTGTTTTAGTGATAGGCAGATATTGTGTGTTTTAGATGTGTATGTATTTTTGTTAATTTTTAGTTTCACATTTACATGTACTTTATGTATAATTTTTTGTCTTGACTGGCCAATTTCATTTTTGTGTGATCTTGAGGCTAATAAAGTTATTTTATTCTATTCTGTACAGAGCCACCATGCTGGCATTCTTCCACTCTCTTGGCACTTGGCAGAGTTTTTGCACACGTTTCTAAACCTTAGGTATTAAAAAAAATATTGCACACTTTCGACGTACCCTGTACCCCATTCGATGACCACACAATTAATCCAGACGTTATGCCACATCGAACAAGTGGATTGAATAAAACTTCCCAACTCCTCTAAATTACCAAAACTGAGTAAACCTATTAAAAAAAATCCAGCTTTTTCTCGGACATGTCGTTTTCAGTAATTCACTGTTTCCTTGCTATCCAAATTTTGTATGTCAAACTTTAACAGCATATTTATAAAACATCATGGCAACTATATTCAATTTTCCTTGGTAAACGGTTTCCAGGGCCACTAGATGCCAATGTACCATCATAAAATGCAGGTTTATCCTATATATTTTAATGTGACAACATTTTTCGCATAAAGCCTTATCAAATTTTGCAATATATAAAATATTTACATCACAAGCAATTACAAACGACTTATTCTCATTGAGAAATTTAATGTTATATCCTGATATTTACCACCTAAAAACATTACTTTAAGTCAGCAATATACAATGTCTTAAATTTTAGTATTATAAGATACAGGTGATGCCTTAAGCTCTAGAAATGAGAGGTAATAGAGATTAAAATATGATAATTATGCCCTACATACCATCTACAAATCAAGCACTTGTTTAAGTAATATAACTTAACTTAAAATAATTCGGGTGACATCACAATGTTCTTTGTTGATGACTTTACAGATGACGAAATTATTACAGCCGCTAAGAGAATTAAGGCTGACATGTCCTGTGGAACTGATCTAGTTCCTCGCTTCATGGTGCGCGACTGCTTATATGCTTTCCTGATTCCACTTAAGAAACTTTTTAAACAGATTCTTAGATCTGGAACATTCCCTGCGATTTGGAAGCTGTCACGGGTTTTCCCTGTCTTCAAGGCGGGGGATAGTGGTGATTCATCAAACTATCGACCAATAGCCATACTATGTGTCTTCTGTAAGATTTTCAAAGCCTGCCTTTTTCAGAGAATACTGTTTCACATCAAAAACAGACTCTCTATTTCTCAGCATGGTTTCATTCCAGGGAGATCGACTGTAACGAATTTAGTTGACGTTACACAGTTCATTGCGTCCGCTCTTGACCGCTCTTCACAGGTTGATGTTGTGTATACTGATCTATCTAAGGCTTTCGATTGTCTAAATCACTCTGTTCTGATTGACAGGATGAGGGCTATAGGATTCTCCGAGGGCTTGCTTGACTTGTTCAGATCTTACCTGGATGGAAGGAGGCAATTTGTTGAGGTTGGGGGCTTCAAATCTGACACCTATCACATAGATTCGGGAGTGCCGCAGGGTTCCATACTCGGTTCTTTACTGTTTAATATATTTATTGACCCAGTTAAATATGTTTTACATGTTCCTTTTTTAATGTATGCAGACGATATTAAGATTTTCACAAATATTTCGAGTGTTGATGACTGTTTGCCGCTCCAGAACTGTCTTCAGATCCTTGATGAATGGTGTTGTCGGAGTGGTCTCCCTGTTAATGTTTCCAAGTGTTGTGTGATGTCCTTTACTCGAAATAAGCACGCAATCACTTTCGGGTACAATATAAGAGGGCTTCCACTTGATCGCCCCGGGACAGTTAAGGACCTTGTAATTGTTTTTGATGGTACTCTATCTTTTAAACCACACTTTGAGCAGACTGTCAATTCTGCTTACAAAACTCTAGGGTTTCTGATAAGAAACAGCAAATATTTCTCACTGACTGACACCCTCCTCCTGCTCTTTAGTTGTTTGGTTAGGTCCCGACTTGAATAAGGCTCAGTTGTGTGGGTTCCTATTTATGAGATACATGTGGCAAGCCTGGAATCAGTGCAAAGGAAATTTCTGAAATTTCTTAGCTTTCGTGAGGATGGTCGATATCCGCCTATTGGTTTTCCTCAGGAAAGTTTACTTCTTCGCTTTAGTCTGCAGAGTCTGTCGATGCGCAGGCAGTGCAGTTTCATTATATTTTTATACAAACTGGTTAATTCTGTGTTCGACTGCCCTAATCTGCTTCAGCAACTTAATTTCAATGTGCCTCATATTGCAGCACATTTTCCAGGCACATTCTATCTCCCGACTGCTCGTATGTGATTGCTGCGATCCTCTCCAATTTACCAGATGTGCAATGATTACTCTGTACTGCAAGACCGCCTAGATATCTTCTCATGTAACATATCAGAGATAAAAATGTTTTTCTAAGCGATCTAATTTGTGACTCTCTTTTGTATAGTTTGTTTGATTATTGTTTGTTATTATGTTTTGTGTATTGGTCCATCCTTAATTTGGCTTTTAAGCTGTTGGATGGTGTATGAATAAATAAATAAATAAATAATAGCCCCTTCCTGTCCCAAAACACAGTCGCCATCAAACAATTTGTGTTTCAACTTTTTCGGCTTCGGCGAATTTGAATGTCAACAATGACTGTTCTTTTGTCTCTGGTGTCGTGTAGTGTACCCAGGTTTCGTAACCGGTGACAACTGAACCCAAAAATTCCTCGCCCTCTTGAGCGCAGCGCTCAAGAAATTCGCGGGCCGCTTCACTTGTTGCCGTTTGTGATCTTCGCTGAGCATTTTGGGAACCCACCTGGCAGACACCTTGTGATAATGCAAACGTTTTTTCAAAATCTTGTCAATAGTAGTAGTACTACATACAGACTTGGAGACTACTTCTATAGCTTCACTGTTGGGTGCCGTTTTTGTAGGTGAAGGGAGTAGCCAGCGTGTAAGCTACTTGGAGTTCTAGGATGTTCTTCAACGGTTCTGTAACTAGTTTCGCCGCTTGACAGCATCCTCAGACAGATAAAAATGGAATCAATACCAAATCATGAGAACGATAAATAAAGATCTATTGCTATGTTAAGACGTTTTGATCAAAAAATTCTTCAAAATTGATCAAAACATCATAACATAGCAACATATCTTTATTTATAGTTGTCATGATTTCTAGTTACAGAACCGTTGAAGAACATCTAGAATTCCGAAGGACCACTTGCACCAGTTAGCTTACGTGCTGGCTATGCCTTTCACCTACAAAAACGAAACCCAACGGTGCAGCCAGAGAAGTAGTCTCCAAGTCTGTATATAGTATGGACCAGTTTCACCAAGTAAGGGTGACAAAAATCAATGAAGTAGTCGTACTGACATCGGGATCAATTGGAACAGCTCCAGAATCATCACTTGTCGATCTTCAAGCATTGTCCCCTCCACTTTTGCAATAGTTGATGGCCGTTTGGCACGCTGTTCATCATGGTTGCAAGTCTGTATGTAGTATGGACCAGTTTCACCAAGTAAGGGTGACAAAAATCAATGAAGTAGTCATACTGACATCGGGGATAAATTGGAACAGCTTCCGAATCATCACCTGTCGATCTTCAAACATTGTCCTCTCCTCTTTTGCAATCATTGTAGGCTGTTTGGCACGCTGTTCATCATGGTTGCAAGTCTGTATGTAGTATGGACCAGTTTCACCAAGTAAGGATGACAAAAATCAATGAAGTAGTCGTACTGACATCGGGATCAATTGGAACAGCTCCCGAATCATCACCTGTCGATCTTCAAGCATTGCCCTCTCCACTTTTGCAATCGTCGATGGCCGTTTGGCATGCTGTTCATCATGGACGTTGTACGTCCGTCTTTAAACTCTCTGCACCATTTTTGCATGTTTTTGATGACGGTGCACTGTTGCCCATACACTTCATATAATTGACGATAAGTTTTTAAAGGGGCAGTGTCCTTAGCAGAGAAAGAACTAATAACAGAACGTAACTCACCTGGAGGGACTGGCGAGTGGAAGCTCCATCGCGGACGGTTACAAGACTAAGCGTCGTAGACAGTTTGGAGTGGCAGGGATGTGTAGGAGGGGAACCAAGCTACATGCTAGTGTTGCCGGATCTTGCGTAAAAGCATTTCTCACGGTTCTAGCGCCTTAGAGACCTTATTTTACGGACACGCCACATAATAGTTATAATGAGTGTGCTGAAGATCTACAAGATCGACACCTATATCCTGAGGTTCCTACGGCACACAATGTCTACCTGAAGAACAAAAGTTTAGCTACTGATAGAAATGTGTATTAGGATTGTAACTAACAGGATAGCAAATAGAAGAAGGATATTTGAAGGTGTGGTTCAGTCTCGCAACTGAATTCACTGTCAAACTGTCTGAACTGTATCAGATATAGCTTCGGTATAAAAAGCAATGACACAGAGCAAATGAGGTTAATCATCTGCTGTATATGATGTTAAACTCATGGCTCTCACAAAGAACAATCTAGAATAACTCACAGTTTCGATTAATAAGCCTTCCTCCTGAACCGTGGTTGAAGCATAGTCAGGTTAGAGAGTAATTCGTGATCTGCCTAGTACCTTGAACAGGAATGCTCTTAATTTCCATGATTTCATTTTTTTGCAACTCTTCTACAGAACCGCTTTTCCATATATAACCACTCCGAGCTTAGTAGTCCTCTACCTCCCAGATGTTTTGGGAAGTATCATTGGGGAATAGACGACCTCGAGTGAAACATTCCATGTTTTGTGGAGAATCCTGCTGATATCGACATCTAGTTGGGGCAGCTCCTCTTATGTCCATTTAAGTACTTCAAAGTAGCTACGAATGGTTGGAATGGTAAATATGTTGGGGGCTAACACCTTGTTTGGCCCGGACAGCTCTCAATTTCAGATCCGCCGGAACGGGTATTTATACACCTGCCACGGAGAGCCTCTTTCGTTCTTGCAGAATGCCTGATTGGTCGACATTTAGGTAGTTATAGGTCTCTCTGGCACCTGGATGTTATGGTGCCTCAGTCAATGAGTTGCGCGTCATTTGTGTACCCTTGTAGTTTCCCCGTCTTTATATGGACTGCTATTATTATCGACTTAGCCATTATCACACTCCCTTAAAGGGAAACATTCACTCATCCCAGGTAACTTAGATACCAAAGCGATTATTATTATTACTATTTATATTGTGTTGCTTTGCTTTATTTTTATGTTGATAATTACTAATACTTATGTCGGGTTTTATAAATCATATTTTTATCTCCAGAATATTCAGTTGCGTAATTTTCTATTCTTAAAGAATCAGTCTGTATCAAAGTAAATCTTTTACACATAAGTTTTCACTGTTTGTAATGTTATGACAGTTTTTGTTTATACATCTGTAATTCTTAGTCACACAATAGCCGAGTTCACCAGGCGCCAACAGTTGAATATTTGTATCAACGTATGCGTTCAAAAGTCCCGCTAACGTTCTCCTGGAACTCAACTCTTGCCGATTTGCCAAAGCAGAATGACAGACAAACGTCACGAGATAGTGCTTGAATTCAACAGTGCTTTCATCAGTCTCCAACCGCTGAAATGTTTTGGAAGTCGGCAGATAAGCGCTTGAACTCAGCTGTTGGCGTCGGTGAACTCAGATAATATCATTATCATTTTTATTATAATTGTTATAGCTTATTGATTTTGTGGTTAGGTATACACAGGTTTTTTTTACATAATTTTAACGTTACGATATTGATTTATTGGATAGATACAACAGGTATCGGGTCACTTTTTATGTTATTTGTTCATATAACTGTATGCTGTATTTGTCCAGTTATTATTAAAATAAAATATCACATTTCACATTGTTTTATTTATTTTAAGGATTACCATTTCGGTAAATTTCTAGTACCTTGACCTACAAGCGATTTTGAGGAATGTTTGCATAACCACCTAGTTTTGTGCGTAGATGATGAAAATGACAGAAAACTACACGCGTATTTTCCAAGATATCGTCATTTTTTAGACAGAAAGTTTCATCATTTTCGAATTTTGACATATTTATCGCTCATTATCACTCTAAACACCCAATTGCAACGTGTTTGTTTCATATTTTCCATTTTTAGCGAATTGAAATTATTTTTTTTTCTAAATTCGCTAAAAATGGAAAATATGAAACAGACACGTTGTAATTGGGTGTTTAGAGTGATAACACATACATATTTATCGCTCATTATCACTCTAAACACCCAATTTTTTTAAATTCGCTAAAAATGGAAAATATGAAACAGACACATTGCAATTGGGTGTTTAGAGTGATAATGAGCGATAAATATGTCAAAATCCGAAAATAATGAAAATTCCCGTCTAAAAAATGATGATATCTCGGCAAATACGCGTTTAATTTTCTTTGTCATTTTCATCATCTACACACAAAACTAGGTGGTTACGCAAAATTTCATCAAAATCGCTTATAGCTCAAGGTACTAGATATTTACCGAAATGGTAATCCTTATGGGGAGCTCTGTGTATGTGTATATATATATATATATATATATATATATATATATATATATATATATATATATATATATATATATATATATATATATATATATATATATATATATATACACATACATACATACATACATACATACATACATATATATATATATATATATATATATATATATATATATATATATATATATATATATATATATATATATATATATATATATATATATATATATATATATATATATATATATATATATATATATATATATATATATATCTATCCGACCGATAACTCAAAAAATAATGGACCCATCTTGATAAAATTTGCAGAGTACCTTCCTTTCGCAAGTGGCTTGGATAAGTTCGTTATCCAGGAAAATCGGACCAGGTTTTCCCGAAAAATTTTGTGTTTTCTTTATAAAAAAAATTCATATCCGGAAATAACAAAGTAAGGGCAACCAAATTTGGTACGCATGTTTGTATTATAGAGTTAACTCTGTACCAAAATTTAGGTCCCTAGCTTTAAAGACAAAGAAGTTATGGGCAGTTGAAGCAACACATTTTGGAGTTTTCCCCAAAACGACAAATTCGCAATTTTAAACGTCAAAATTGGCAATGTTTAGGCAAAGAATGTGAAACAAATACCGTTTGTGAAAAGAAAATGTTGCAAGAGTGTTCTGCAAACCCTTAAGTTTCAGATTCAACTGTCATTGCCCTTCATTTTACTAAAATATTTACAAAATATCCATTTCAAATAGACCCTTTCTCTGATGCTTTGGCTATCGGTTTAGTTGAGTTGATGCTTTCGATGTAGGTTTAGTGAAGTTTATAGTTTAACAGTCTTTAATTTTTTTTAGCTAATTATCGTAGAACAAATTTGTTAATGTATTTTTTATGGAAATATGATATGTTTATAAGAAAAAAAAATTGGACGCAGTAATTGCGTTTTGGTAGTGAATTTTCGGTAAATTTGCAGATTATCTCCCGAACGCTTTTCAAAAAACTGTTTTCAGAAACCTGCCTAGGGTCCTCCTGAATCCACAAACCCCAAGAAAAATTTCTTGTTCACACCCCCCAAGGAAGTTACGGGACCAGGAGTGAGTAGGGGTGCTGAGCGGGGTAGGTAGTAAAAAGGAAATATGAGCAGAAAATTCGAATAAAGCGGGCTTGAAAGATGTCTTTTTCATATTTTGAAGCCATATCCCCCTTAAATCCTGCCTACCCCGCACACCACCCCTATTCACTCGCACTCCCATAACTTCCTTTGGGGGGTGTGAACAAGAAATTTTTCTTGTGGTTTGTGCATCCAAGTGGGGTCCTAGTAATGTCTCTGAAAACAATTTGTTGAAAAGCGTTGGAGAGCTAATCTGCAAATTTACCGAATTTTCATTAAATCCTTCAAATTTCGATAACTCAATTTGCTATTAACGTAAGCTTTGTTGGTTAGGAAACCAGCATTTAAGTTTATTTTCTAAAAATTTTTGTATATTTTCAAACCATAAGTAATTTTGATAAAATATACTACATTGTTTCTGCTACATAGGCCATACCGGTAATCGGATTGATGCCTGCTCGCATTTGCTATTAAAACATTTTTAAGGAAATTCACTTCCATAACACATTTGCTGCATCCAGACTTTTGAAAAATGTTTATATATTTTCAAACAATAAATTTATTTCAATGAAATATGATACATTGTTTCTACTATATAGGCAACCAAGTTTGATGCCTGCTTTCATCAAAGAAAGACATTTGCTATTAACAATATTTTAATAAAAATTCGCTACCATAACGCACGTGCTGCGTCCAGAGATTTTTTTAAATATAATTTCAAAAATGCAGAGAAACTGCATTTGGTATGCAAATTTCAATTTAACAAACACATAAGTTTGCTTACGTATGTTAGTCGTGTTCGTATTAGACGAGCGTCTCGCGAGAGTAATTGACATGGCTGTGGCTCATGAGTTTTTTGCCGTTTTAACGAAATAAAAGATCTCCCTAAGGTGCTGTTTACACACAATCCTGCCAACTGAGCTTCCTGACCTGCCCTGACAACAGTTTGGCCAATTAAAAGCTAAAAGAAGGAAAAACAAACCCTACCATACATCAATGTCAGGTGAGCATATTTTAGTTTAAGTATGTTTTAGGAGAATTCGCTGCCATAACTCACTTGCTGCGACCACACTTTTTTTTTGGTTATGGATCTGCTTATTACATTTTTTAAAATATATCAGAATAAATGTGTGCCTTTGTAAAGGCGTGACTATATATGCATCAATATTATTCAAGATTCTAACTGAATGGAAAACTCTCTTATTAAGATTTGAAATATATTTAAAACTCTGCAACAAAACAGTTGCTGCATGTAACTTTTTTTTTATACTTTTATTTACTATTTACCATTAAAAAAATAAAACTCTCTACCACAAGTAACTTGTTGCATACAAGTTTTTTAACAAATATTTACTGTTTAACAGGAATTTTTTATGCAAATTTGTTACCATTACGCATTTGCTGCGTCCACAGTTTTTTGTTATTGCGAATTGACAAATCTTATCAAGTGCCCTTTATTCATTTTTCTCAAGTATCGGAATGAATGTGTGCTTTTCTGAAGGCTTCACTATATATGCATCTAGATTTTTGAAGATTCTAGCTGAATGGAAAGGACTTAAGATTTGAAATGAACGAAAAACGTTTTTTAATACTTTTATTTACTATTTGATTACCAATTTTTTTAATTACAACTCGTTACCACAACAAATTCGCTACCAAAGCGCACTTGCTGCGTCAACACTTGCTTGTTATTGCAAATGGATAACTCTTATTAGGTGCCTTTGAATATTTTTTTCAAATATCAGACAAAATCTGTTAGTTTGGCGATTTAGGTTTGCTTTAAAATGGTCTTATAAATCCAAAACAAGGGTTATTTTAACTTAATCATAGGTATACTACATCAATACGCAAAGGTGTTGAGCAAATTGCCTATTGCATAAACTTTCCAGACTTCAGTGAAGAAATACACTCGACCTATATATTATTGTACGTCCGCCTAAATGAATTGGTGTATGCAGCGGTTACATACATGAAGGAGCTGTCGGTCCAACACAATGACGTCTATACGTCGTTGGTCCAACAATACGCACTCGACTCATAATAGAGAACGTTTGTCAATCTAAAGACAAAAGCGGTCTTTGTTATTCCGTGCCATAGAAATGTCATCGGTAATCGTTATCGTCGCCAACTTCATTGTTTTGAAAATCTCAAGAAATCGTAGTGGATGAAGTGATAAATTTTGCAAATATGGCATGCAGACTTTGTTTGTGTATTTTTGAAAATGAATCTGAATATTCGGAGATGTCACAGCATCAGGACCATGAATTTCTAGTTAATTTCTTATTCGAAGTACTGGTAAGTAATTTATCTGACATATCTTAAATTATTTTGACAGTTGCTTGCTTGTTTATTTGATATGTATGTACCCATGCCTCTTTGTTTACGAAACAAAAGAAATAAAAATAAAGTTTTGTGTTTTACTTTTTGCAATTAACAGCAGGTGATAATTATAAAATATTGCCTGGTAACTTAAATGCTGATAAAGCATAATATGTCAGTTACTGAGTTTTTGAGTTATGATAGTTGAAGTTTTAGATCTTATCTTTCCTCTGCATTCTGCATCATTAATCAACTCCTAATTCACAGTGCATTGTTAAGCTCTTGATTCAATAATATGACAAACTTGTTTAGCCTGCCTTTTTTAACGTATATCCGACAGAAAATTAAACAAAGGATGCCTTGGCAAACATTTCTTGTTATTTTGACTGCCTTTTTTTTATTTATTTATTTCAACAACACACCACGAGGGCTTACAGCCTAAATACTATCGTACCGTGGGTGTCGACAAGAAGAAAAGTGGCAACTTGTTAATTCTGGACCTGAAGGTTTGGAGGTTCAGGGGAGAAGGAAAAACATGTGCCGGCAAGGAATTCCACAACTTGTAAGTCCTCGGGACAAAAGAGCGGGCATAACAAAATGTTCTATGTCTGGTGACCTGGACAGTAAAAGGGTGCATTCGCTTTGTTCCCCTGGTAGATCTGTTGGGGGCAGCAGATGGAGGAACTATGAAAGAAAGCTCCTCTGAGCAGTGCCTGTCCAGATATCTATAAAAGAGAGAGAGGTCACCAACGGCACGTCGGTGGGCAAGGGATGGCAACCTTTGGGTGAGGGTAGGGTCACCGATGAGACGTATAGCTCTCTTCTGAATGGAGTCCAGGATAGCGAGTGTAGAAGCGGCAGCAGCACCCCAGATGTGGGAGCAGTATTCGAGGTTTGGTCTTATTTGTGAAGTATATAAAGTATAGAGATTAGCTGGTGAAAAGTATTTGCGAGCCCGGAAGAGGAAACCTAATTTCTTAGCAGCGGCTTCTGCGATTGATGTGACATGTTGGTGCCAATTGAGATTTCAATCCACAGAAATGCCAACAAGTGAAAAGGACTCATTACTTTGAATAACTTGGTTGTTTATTGTGATGGGTCTAGGGCTGGTGTATCTCTTATGAGAAAGAAAGCAAGACTGAGATTTGGTGGGGTTGAATTGTACAAGATTTCTACTTCCCCAGTCAAATATTTTTTGGAGATCCACGGAGACAGAACCCTCCATGTGTCTGCGATCCTCATCTAGTTGGGCCAAAGAGACAGGCTTAGAATATTGTATATTTGAGTGGAGGGTGCTATCGCCCGCGTAACTGTGAACTGGGTTGGATGTGCTAGAGAGGAGGTCATTGATGTGGAGAAGAAACAAAGTAGAGGCTAAAACTGAACCTTGAGGAACTCCTGCATCAATTGGATACAGTTTAGAGAAATGGCCATCCACGACAACAGAAATGCTTGGGTTGGAGAGGAAATTTGCTGTTCACGTACAGAGTTTTGGTGGTAGGCCATAGGCCGGTAGTTTATTAAGCAGCGCTGCGTGCCAGACCTGGTCGAATGCTTTGGATATGTCTAGAGCGACAGTCTGCGATTCACCGTGTAGTTACATAGACTTGTTCCAAGAATGGGTGACAAAGGAAAGGAGGTCGGCAGTTGATCTGCGCTGACGGAATCCATACTGCCTGTCGTGCATTAGACTGTGTTTTTCAAGAAATTTTAGTAATTCTGTGTTTATATACTTTCCCATCACTTTAGAGATGACTGAAAGGAGAGAAATAGGCCTGTAGTTGCTAGGAAGCACTTTCGATCCTTTCTTGGGGACGGGTTGTACTCGAGCAGTTTTACAGTTATTAGTGGATATGCCTCTGTTGTAAGATGTCTGAAACAGACGAGTCGGGACAGGAGCAAGTTCTGGTGTGCATTTTTTGAGAACAATTGCTGGGATCTCATCAAGGCCAGGGGCTTTCCTGGTATTAAGAGAAGAGAGCATCTTTCGTACCTTTTTAGTTTTGAAAATGATATCAGTCATTTTATGCGCAACATTGGGGACTGTTGGTGGTTGAACATTTGGAGGTGAGTTAAGAGTAGAATTGCTGGCGAACAACAAGGCAAAAAGTTCAGCCTTGCCCAGGGCGGTAGAAACAATTTCATCCCCTGAGACAAGAGGTGGGAACGTGCTCTTGTAGAAATTATTCCCAATTGATTTAGCAAGAGTCCAGAAGGGTTTGCTGCCGCTGGAGCTTAAGAGGACTTTGTTTTTGATGTGGTTATTAAACGAGTTTTTTGCCTCAGAAAGAATGCGGACATAGCGGTTTCTTGCGTCGTTAAATGTTTGACGGTTTTCTTGACTGGGATTATGTAGAAGCTTTTTGTGAGCTTTGACCTTTTCAAGTCTGGCCTTGTCACATGATTTAGAGAACCAGGGCTTTTGAGTGGCTAAAGAGGTTTTCTGTGTACATGGAATAAATAATTCCATGCCAACTTTGATAATTTCGGTGACGTTTTGTGAGATATCTGAGGGGTCAGGATGAGAGAAGCAGACAGAGGTCCATGGAAATGAGGAAAAGTAATCTTGCAATTCGTCCCAGTTCCGGAGTTATTGTGCCAAACGATACGTGGGTGTGATGACTGTGTGACCTCGGGTTGCATTGCACAGGAAGCAGTGACCATGCCGTGGTCTGAGCGACCCAGGGGGGCGGTGACTGATATCTTATAGCAGTCAGGATTTGTAGTAAGAAGGAGATGCAAGGGATTTGAGCTGTGTGTTGGGATGCGAGGAAAGTAAGTAGGTTGCTGAACCATATTGGCTAAAGAATTGCTGACTGCAAAGGCTTCCGCTGCTCTTCCTTGTGGATCGGTTTTTGAAGATCCTATTCCTTATTATGGACATTGAAGTCACCAAGAATAGTGACCTCGGAGGAAGGATATTCAGAAATCAGATGGTCGGTTTTTTCAGAAAGGTAGTCAAAGAGCTGGACAAAGTTGTTGTCAGAAGGTGATCGGTAAATGCAACAGCTGAATTTAGTTACAGCCCTGAGAGAGAGTTCTATCCATAGTATGTCTTTTCATCCAGCTTCTAAATTGGGGAGTCTGGTGCAGGGTAGATTGTTACGGACGTACGCGCACACGCCTCCATGCAATCTAAAAGAAGTAAGGAGCTCATAACCCGGGAAATTAAGGTGATTAGTGGCTGTTTTGGCACTGATTTGATAGGTCAGGAAGAGGAGTTGGGGCCTGTTAGCCTGGAGGAAATGGTGGACGGAGTTCAGGTTAGAATTTAGGCCACATGTATTCGAGAAGGATATTGTAAATCTCGATGCTGGCACCCCCTGTACACCCCTCTCCTGGAGATCCGAATGGAAGGGTATAGTGTCTAGTTTAAGTTCCTAGCTTTATTAGTTGGCATTTTCGAAACAAAACCCATGAAAATATGAAGGGTGTTTTGACAAAAACTATTTTTTTTTGTAGCTGTCAGTTTGCAGTTTCTAAGTGTATTTTAATTTAACTGAGGTTATGTTTATGTCATTTTTTGTTGTCACAGCTTGTTTGACCAGAGACATATAATAAAGATATTGTTAGATTTCCAACAATATTTAGTTTTTAAACTGATATTTTCCCATACATTTTTGTTTTAGGACATGGAAATATCCACTGCACCTTTGATATGTAAAAGTTGCAAAATCTTTACAGATAAAATACACCGATTCCTTGAGGATTGCTTAGCCGCACAAAATCGTCTTTATGACTACAGACAAAAGAGAGGTTTAAATAAATTATCAAATGAAGACTTAATGTGTATTGCCAAAGATAACGATACACCGGGAGATGAACACGATGAAATTGATGGATTGGAAGAAGATTCACAAGTACCTGATACAGTGGAAACTGTCATTGATGATTTTTCTGTAGAAAGTCCGGTGATTCTTAAAATTGCTAGTTCTGATAATAACGATCCAACTTTGTTTCAGTATGTCATTGAAATCGGACAAGAAAATGAAGAGCTAATAAAATTAAATGAAGAAATGGGATCTAGTCCTGAAGCGACCGTGCCTGATATGTTAGATTATAACTCTTTGAAAGTTCATTCGGATATAGTGCAGTGTAGCCAGATTGAGGAGAATTTCTTGAGCACTATATCAGTTTGTAATCAAATTAAAAATGAAAATTATATCCAGACGAACCAAGAGGTTTTAAGTGATCTGGAGGTGTCGGAATTCAACAGTTCTGATCCTAAAATATTTGAATGTCATCAGACAGAATTGGAAGTTTTGGAGTTTCATCAAAACGATGACTCGCCTATTTTAGATTGTAGCGAAAATGAAAGCGGCATCCTCGGAGACACACAAATTTTAGAGTATGATCAAATCAGTTCGGAAATCTTAGGTTATAATCAAAGTGAGCTTGAGATTTTGGGGCAAGATAAAAACAGTTCCTCATTAGAAGACAGTATGAATTATCCAAAAGTGAGTAGGGATAAAGAAAATGAAAAAAATTATGTGCTTTCAGATTTTGTTTGTCACATTTGTCAGGCACAATTTAAAACTAAAAGGGGTATTGCCAATCATATCGTACAGAAACACAAACAAGACGAGGTTTTTAAATGTTCTTTTTGTGGTTACGAAGCCAATTATAAGACCTATTTGGAAAGACACATAAAACACCACCATAGTGATGAAGGTAGGTATATTTCTCTATTTAACATATCATTCTTGTTGCCCATATTTGGTGAAACCATTCCATATTAAATAGGAATGTAGAGACTTCTCCTCTGGCTTCACAACTGCCTGTTTTTAGCAAATTTCTGTAGAAAAAATCAATAATGAGACTGTGGCTTTTGAATTTTGAAAAATATTTGAAAATGAGCGCAACTAGTACCACTAGAACCCATATCCCAGTGTCGCTTCCAATTTTTATGTTTATATATGCATATGTATTGCGTTGTGAATCACCCTGTTCATGTTTTTTTATATATTTTTTTATTTCAACAACACACCACGAGGGCTTACAGCCTAAATACTATCCTACCGTTGGTGTCGACAAGGAGGAAAGAGGGAACTTGTTAATTCTGGACTTGGAGGTTCGGGGGAGAAGGAAAAACATGTGCCGGCAAGGAATTCCACAACTTGGAAGTCTTCGGGACAAAAGATCGGGCATAACAAGATGTTCTATGTCTGGTGACCTGGACAGTAAAAGGGTGCATTCTCTCTGTTCCCCTGGTAGATCTGTTGGGGGCAGCAGGTGGAGGAACTATGGAAGAAAACTCCTCTGAGCAGTGCCCGTGCAGATATCTATAAAAGAGAGAGAGGTCACCAACGCCACGTCGGTGGGCAAGGGATGGCAGCCTTTGGGTGAGGGTAGGGTCACCGATGAGACGTATAGCTCTCTTCTGAATTGAGTCCAGGATAGCGAGTGTAGAAGCGGCAGCGGCACCCCAGATGTGGGAGCAGTATTCGAGGTTTTGCCTTATTTGTGAAGTATATAAGGTATAGAGATTAGCTGGTGAAAAGTATTTGCGAGCCCGGAAGAGGAAACCTAATTTCTTAGCAGCCGCTTCTGCAATTGATGTGACATGTTGATGCCAATTCAGATTTCGATCCACAGAAATGCAAACAAGTGAAAAGGACTCATTACTTTGAATAACTTGGTTGTTCATTGTGATGGGTCTAGGGCTGGTGTATCTCTTATGAGAAAGAAAGCAAGACTGAGATTTGGTGGGGTTGAATTGTACAAGATTTCTACTTCCCCAGTCGAATATTTTTTGGAGATTCACGCAGACAGAACCCTCCATGTGTCTGCGATCCTCATCTAGTTGGGCCAAAGAGACAGGCTTAGAATATTGTATATTTGAGTGGAGGGTGCTGCCGTCCGCGTAACTGTGAACTGGGTTGGATGTGCTAGAGAGGAGGTCATTGATGTGGAGAAGAAACAAAGTAGGGGCTAAAGCTGAACCTTGAGGAAATCTAAAATAATTTGGAGTCGATCACTTAGGAAGGAGCAATAAACTTTACTATTTTATATGGAACACCCTGTATATTTTTATATATTAGGATTTTGCTTAAAGTTCTGTGTACACCAACGTCAACTATCTTAAGCTACCTTCAATTGTTTCAAAGTTATTGTGATTTTTAGTGAATTTTCTTTAAAAAAAATTCACTAACGAGATCTCGACTTTTGAATTTTGAAAAAATTTCTTCGAATGAGCGCGAACTAGGCCCCCTAGAACCCATATCAAGGGCCAGTTTCAATTTTTATATGTTTATATATATATATATATATATATATATATATATATATATATATATATATATATATATATATATATATATATATATATATATATATATATATATATATATATATATATATATATATATATATATATATATATATATATATATATATATATATATATATATATATATATATATATATATATATATATATATATATAGGGTTTTTCACGATAGCCATGCATTAGAAGTTTATGAAGTTCCCTGATATCATACATTTTGAAATTTTGATAGCGGTCACAATTCGTAATTGTCTTTTATTCTAAAAAACATTTTCAAGGTCACATCACTTCCGGTTAGACCGAAAGTAGTCGTCAACTTTGCTAATTTAAATAGAATGCCCTATTTTTTATTGCATATTCGAATTCTCCATAAAATTTTGTGAAGATTTATATTGGGCTTTCCTATCCCTATCTTCAACTGTTCCAAAGATATTGTGATTTCTCTGTATTTCGGTGATTTTGCAACCTTATTTATAATAGTTTGTATTTCACATGTTTTTAAAGATAAAAGGCCCGAATTTTGAATTTCGTAACTTGTGGGAGGGAGCTTTCATATTATGTGCCTTAAGTTTAGCTGTGTCATACAGAGTGTTCTAAATTTAGTTACTAACTTAGACATATTCAACGTGGCAAAAGTTTTTTTTCTCCAAATAGAACATCCTGTATATTATTAAAAATTGGATTTCTAAATTTAATTCTACACCGGTTTGGTAAAAGTTTTTCTATACCTATCTTCAATATGTTGCTTGTTATTAGCGTTTTTAGGTAACAACCTCCTCTTCTAAAGAGTACATGTTAGACTACACAACAAATGCAGCTGTGATTGTCAGTCAGATAACAAAAGTGATATGATTTCATAAAAAATATTTAATGTAATTATAAAAAAATATTAAAAACAAATATTAACAATAAACAAAAAACTGAACAAAGACACAAAAAAAAGTTAATTCAAATTTAAATGCTACGATCACCACCACCATGGTCCAGGCACTGCAAAATTCTGCGATGCATCTCATTCGTAGTAGCTCTTTTGATTTCATTTGGATCCAAAGCTCTAATTACACGATTTAAAAGATCACCTCTATTGTTGTGTCATACACTTGACTTTTTATACATCCGCAGAGATAAAAATCGGCAGGCGTTAAATAATTGCGTTAAGTGCCAGTAAACTTCGCCAGTGGAGTGGGCAGGTGCGCCGTCTAGCTGATACCAGCAGCTTTGCCCTATATCTAGTGGTAGCCTTGCCAGAAAATTACGGACAGATCCCCTTAATAGTTCCAAATACTTTTCTCCATTTCAATTTTCTTTGTAAATTTCATAAGAGACCTTATTGCATTCCCCATGAATATAAAATAAATTTAAAATATCCATATTAGAGTACTCTTCACTATTCTGCATTTTTATCGGCTTATTATTTCTATAACATAAGTAATACAAAAATACTCAGATTAACTTCAAAATATAAATGACGCTTTAGAATTCATGTGTTGTCAAAATTCTGTTTTCTGACAACCACAGCTGCCTTTATTGTGCAGCGTAATGTATATTCTCTAAAAAAGGAGTTTGTTACCTAAAAACTCTACTAGCAAGTTACTCGTAAGAGATAGGTATAGGAAAACTTATATGAAACCGGTGTAGAATTAAATTTAGAACTCGAATTTTTAATATACAGGTGCACCATTTGAAAAAATGATTTTTACAACATTGAATATGTGTAAGTTGGTCTTTAAATCTAAAACACTCTGTAGGATACAGGTAAACTACTGGTGGATAATATGAAGGCTTCATCCTAGAAGTTATAGTATTCTAAATTCCAGCCTTTTATCTTTAAAACCATGTGAAATACAAAGTGTTATAAATGAGGATAGAAGTTCCGCAAAATGTAAAAAAATCACAATATCTATGAAATAGTTGAAGATAGGGATAGGAAAGCCTAATATAAATCTTCACAAAATATTATGGAGAATTCGAATATGCAATAAAAATAGGGCATTCTATGTAAATTAGCAAAGTTAATGACTACTTTCGGTCTAACTGGAAGTGATGTGACCTTGAAAATATTTTTAGAATGAAAGTCAATTACGAATTGTGACCGCTGCCAAAATTTTCAAATTTTTGATATCAGGGAACTTCATAAACTTCTAATGCACGGCTATCGGGAAAAATCCTGTATATATATATATATATATATATATATATATATATATATATATATATATATATATATATATATATATATATAAACATATTAAATTGAAACTGACCCTTGATATGGGTTCTAGGGGACCTAGTTCGCGGTCATTTGAAAAAAAATTTCAAAATTCAAAAGTCGAGATCTCGTTAGTGAATTTTTTTAAAGAAAATTCACTAAAAAATCACAATAACTTTGAAACAATTGAAGGTAGCTTAAGATAGTTGACGTTGGTGTACACAGAACTTTAAGTAAAATCCTAATATATAAAAATATACAGGATGTTCCATATAAAATAGCAAAGTTGATTACTGCTTCCTAAGTGATATCAACTCCAAATTATTTTAGATTTCCTCAAGGTTCAGCTTTAGCCCCTACTTTGTTTCTTATATATATATATATATATATATATATATATATATATATATATATATATATATATATATATATATATATATATATATATATATATATATATATATATATATATATATATATATCTATGATTAGCAGCGGTCAGCATGGCTCCATGACCACTAACCTAATAAGCATAACTGAATATATATCTGCTGCCATGGACAACGGGTCGCAGGCGGATGTTAACTACCTGGACCTTTCCAGGGCATTTGATAGATTAAATCACGATATTCTTTTGAGGAATCTGGATAACATTGGTTTCTCACCGAACTTGCTGAAGGTTATGGGATCCTATCTTCGTGATCGAGTTAGTGTTGTCCATTATCATGGGTCTCAGTCCATGGGGGTCTTGGCTGAATCGGGTGTTCTTCAGGGATCTGTTCTGGGACCCTTGTTGTTCAATCTGTTCATCATCAATGATATTTCAAATGTCATCGACTTACCCCATCTTATGTATGCGGATGATGTAAAAATCTTCTCATCCATTGCTAGTCTCTGCGATTGTTCGGTGCTTGAGGGATGTTTGCGTAGAGTTCAACACTGGTGCTCCATTAACAACCTCTCACTGAATATTAAAAAATGTGTGGTAAAGTATTATCGAGTTCCCATACTCTATAGATGGACAGCCTCTTCTAAGACCTGCAACCTTTAAAGACTTGGGTGTTGTCTTCAACTCGAAACTTTTGTTCGTGGAGAACTATGAACATGCTATTGCTAGGGCATCAAAGACACTTGGATTTCTTATTTGCAATTCCGGTTCCTTTCATAATGCGGACACTTTGAGGCTCTTGTTCGGTGCATATGTGCGGCCGCAACTGGAGTACCTGTGTGGTGTGGTCTCCTCTGTATGACGTCCAAATAGGGGCTCTTGAAGGTGTCCATCTGAGATTTGTAAAGTTTCTTGCACACAGAGCGGATCGGTTGTATCCCGCTACTGGTACACCACAAGCCGATTTACTGTCCAGGTTCTCATTGGAATATCTGCAGGCTAGGCGTATGTTCTGCTCTTTCCCTGATATATAATTTACTGCACGGAAGGATCGTCTGCCCTGAACTGTTGAGCACTCTGCTTGTTCACACCCTCAACTCTAGAAGACACGACTTATTTTATCTACCACCACCTAGGACCAATGTTAGGCTTAATTCACCGATTTACAGATCGTGCTCCATTTATAACATTTTTCAGGATTGAAATACGTTAAGTAGAAAATGTCTAATCAACGCATTTCGTGGTATACCCTGTAGATCCAGTAGTAAGATTATATGATTGTTTAGCGAAAGGAAAATAGGTATTTGTGAATCCAAAGAAGAAGTTATGTCTCTGTACATCATTTTAATGATTTTAGGTAAAGTAAAAATGCACCAGTGCCCAAAATGTCCATACTGCACCCCAAGAAAGGATACATTACAGGTCCATCTTAAATTTGTTCACACAGACAAAAGAGAATTAGACATTTTGAAATGCGAATTATGCAGTTATGAGACTATCAGAAAAAGTAACCTCACTAGTCATATGAAATATAAACATAGCGAACAAGGAGATTTAGAGACTTTGTATTGCTCCTTGTGTTCTTACCAAACGGTCAGGTAAGTTGTAATTCCAGTTATTTCTTCACCACTCTTCTTTCATGGTGAAATATAAAAAGAGACACGCTTGATCTTTTAAATAGCTGACTTGAAATATACTATACTTCAGTATCAAAATACGGCGAAGTAGCAACAATAAATACATTTCTGCATATGAGAGGTCAATGACATAGGCGCCTGTAGGGAACTGACAGCGTTTACTGTGCCCGACCGAGGCTTGTATCAATTTAAACGGATGCCCTTTGGCTTATCAAACGCGCCGGCTACACTGCAATGGCTGACAGACCGAATCCTGGGCATGGACCTGGAGCCTCACGTCTTTGTTTATCTAGACGATGCGCATTATAAGTAGCTAATATGCACTAAATAGAAATATCGAAAAATTAAGGGTTTTATTGTATTTTTCATGAAAATTTCAGCCCTGTAGACCATCCTTCCAAAAACGCTTGTCGACTGTTTGTCACATTAAGGTCTTGCCACACTTTCAAAGCGGTATGACCTTCGTTTAGCCAAGTTTCGTTCATAAAGTAAATTTTACGACTTTCGAGCCTGTGTTGGCCAACTTTTTCCAAATAACTTACGCCGCCATAAAACTTTTATATATATATATAAAAGAATACTCTTCCGTTTTCTTTTCATGAATCGGAAATTCATAAAGTGCAGATTTCGCATGAACACTCATCGTGATATTGATGGCATATCGGAGTCTGCTTCGATTGCATTTGAATTTTTTTTAAAGTTGGCAATTTATTTCTGAAGAAAAACAAATGAACTTTCCGGCGAATTGAGTTTTTTGTGTCCTCATCAAGAATAGTCTTTCTTTCCACGTTTTTCGTCTGTGACAGGAGTGGTATCTTCTTTTTCTTTAATAGCTTTATATATGCTGCATCTTTGTTAAGCTCCTGCATAATAATACTGCTTGTGTCACAGACAATTTCGGATCGCTTTCTCTGAGACCGTTAAATACGTTTTTTAATAAAACTTTGACCTCTGGAGTCACAATGATCAGTTTATTTTTATTGAAAGCCCCTGTATCAGCCTCGGCCATATTCCCACTTATAAACACTAGAACTACGAGGAGATTAACAATTAGATACAAGCTACAAAGCACTTAAAATGATGTTGTCTTCGAATCTCGGAAAACCTTTTGTAGGTACTTACGTTCGAAACGCTACTGTAAATAGTTCAGCTTATGGTGAGAGAGATAGGTGAACAGGGGGGGCCTAAAACGCGAAGATCTTAAATATATTGATTGCCAGAAGACAGAAAATGAAAAAAACCTTATCTGTGCTGTCGAGCCCGAGATATTTCCTTTTTTTTTTCTTGTTCATGGTTTGAACCTTCCTAACATAGATAGCGGCCAATTTGGGGATATTACAATAAATTTTCAAAATTTTACAGGCGTCTTGAATTGCTGCTTCGTATTGAATATTTCACACTATACTGTTGACCTTCTTCGCGGTATTTTGATACTGGGGTGTATACTATACTTTATTGAAAAAAATTGTACAGAGTGATTCATTAAGGATGGCGAGCGGCTGTATCTAGGAAACCGTATATCTTAGAGTTTTGGAAACAATTTTTTATAACGAAAATGGCCATGAAAAAAGCTTAAAAATTATTTACAGGGTTGTAAGTCAACCGCCAGAGGGCGTAACTGAAGAAAAAAAAAAACGATTTTCTTGCAAAAAATTGTTTATTGAGGACTACTGAAAATGTAAAAACAAGAATCTTCGGGAAAATCTCAATATTTTTTGTGAGAAGAATTTTATTCTATCTTGGGAAATAAGAGGTGGGGGAGAGTGGGAATCTTGCTTTGAAAAAACACTTCTAAGTCCGGTTCTGCTTGACCGAATTTTTTAAACTTGGCTTTGTTCTAAAAAGATCTTCTAAGCCAATTGGATATTTATAAATTCGAACAATTATAATGCATAGTGTGAATGCGGGAGGGCGCTGCTTAATTTTTTTACCGATCATGTCTTTTCCTGAAAATATTAAATGAAGACATGTAAGTTTGACCAGGCGTTATAAAAATAGACCAAATTAGCAACAAACCGATAAAAATCCAACATCAATATCTTTTTTCTATTCTGAAAACACATGTAAATAGTGGGAATTTTTTCTTTACTTCTCTAGTACACTGGTTACCCCCAACGAAATGTAACAAATTTTCTCTTGTCAGAAAGTACTTATGAAAAGAATATCCAGTAAAACAACTGACAGCAAGAATTATTAATATAAATAATGACACTTAGTCAAACTAATGATACTCATAACAGAAATTTACTTACTTATTTTTGATACTCAACATATTTCCCATCATTTACTATGCACAAATTGAATCTCTCTAGTAGTGAAATTTTATTCCATATCTCTTAAAATGTCTCTAATGGTTTTATGTGGATGAGCTGTAAACATTACGAGTACATCAAAGTGGTAGAGGTTAAGTTATTTTCCTCAGATATGTTTCAAAAGTGTTTCCAATATTACAGTTTCCGAGATACAGCTGGTCACCATCATAAAAGAATCACACTGTACAATATATGGCTACAGTACGTTGAATCCATCCAAAAATACTTGTTAAAGCTTATAGTACTTATATTGTCTCGATCAACTTGAAATACCACAAGGCTCATTTACAGTTTCTTCATTATTTATTCACTTCTTTAGCATGCCACATGATTTTGCATTAAAACTTTGATTGTAACTGACTTAAAGCACGTTTTCCAGATCCAAATATCTCCAATATCATATGAAATATCAGCATAGCAGCCATGGCAGGATGCAACTGAAGTTTTGTACGATGTGTGATTACAAGACCTACAAAGATGAATGTATGAAGGCCCATTGTGAAAACGAACATCCCAACGGAAACAACTTGAAGCTGCTCAAGTGTCCCATGTGCAAGTATGAGACGTTACGCAAAGCATCTATGAAGTTACATATTAAATGCAAGCACAAAAAAGAGGAATGCGAACAGTTGACCTGTCAAAAATGTGACTATCAAACCTACAGGAAAGATGCATTTAGGTGAGTTGTAGCTCCAAGGAATGGGAAAAGGTTTGTCACAATCCAGCACGTTTATAATCGAGTTTCTATGCATGGGTTATATTTATTATGCACAACATAAGCTACATATGTTTGGTGTTGGCGACCCTCTTCTCAGCTGGATAGGTAGTTACCTTTCTGACAGATATCAGGTGGTGCGGATAGGGAATTTTATGTCCAATGGGATCAAGGTTTTGTCTGGTGTGCCACAAGGGTCTCACTTGGGGCCCTTGCTATTTAATATCTTCATTAATGATATTCATGAGTGTTTTTCTCATTGTAGATTTTTGTTGTTTGCTGACGATCTGAAATTATTTTCCGGGATTACAGGTCCCTCAGACTTTTTTAAGATTCAGTACGACATTGACAACTTAATAAGCTGGTGTCTTAACAATGGGATGGAACTCAATCCATCTAAATGCCAATCAATTTCTTTTTATAGAGGAAGGAACAGACTTGAACATACCTATTACATCAACGGTGTACCATTGAAGTCTGTTGAATTAGTTAGAGATTTGGGTGTTGCATTTGATTCATCTTTTTCATTTATTCCTCATGTTTCTAATGTGATTTCTAAGTCTCTGAAGTTGCTTGGCTTTATTAAAAGATGTACCTCTGATTTCACCAACATCAGATCTGTTAAAATTCTTTATTTTTCTCTTGTACGTCTTCATCTTGAATATGCCTCTTCTGTATGGTCTCCCTACTATGCATGTCATTCTGTCAGTCTTGAACAAGTACAGTACAAGTTTTTAAAGTTTCTTGCTTTCAAGGCCCACCATGACTGTAGTGGTATCAATGATTTACTAACATATTTTAATATCATGCCTCTTGATGTTCGACGCAAACAAAAAGATTTAAAACTTTTTTATAACATAATTAACTTCGAGGTATCTTGTCCTAACTTACTTTCTATGATCAACTTCTTTGTTCCACCAAGAATAACTCGTTCAAAGAGTTCATTTCTTGTAGCTTTTCATCGTGCCAACTATAGTCACAACTCTTATTTAATTAGATGTTCAGTGTTGGCCAACAAATTGTCAGATGAACTTGACTTTTTCACAGGAAAATCAGTTTTCTTAAAACAGCTGTCACTTTGTAGGTTTAGTTAATCGGTACTTAATATTTGTTGTCTATATTTTGCCTATATTGGCTATTTTTATTTTTATTTTATTTGTTATTTTTTATTTCTTTTTCATTTTGTCTAACTTGTAACCATTTTGTATGCTTTATTAACTGCTTTTATTGTATATATTTTTTCTTTTTGTACTTATCTAAAATGGGCTCCTGGCCCGTAAATAAATAAATAAATACATAAATAAACCAAAGGTTGCGGTGCTATAGGTGCGGCGAGGCCGCGGACGAGCCCTGAGGGAGAAAAAAAATGGGTTATATTGATTATTTCGTCGAGGGTTCAAATTATGCTTCGGATCCATTCATCACTAAAGAGATAATAGATGCAGACTATTTTATTTCTGGGAATTATTATACCAATGCGATACACCCTTATTTTCATTCTAGACGAGGATTACCTAACGGTCAGGGGGCTTACCTATTACTCCTTTGGATCCATTCACCACTAAGAGCAATCAACGAGCCACCCTCTATGGTCCGATTACCGGAATATTCCCTTGCGGTACCGGCACTATGGACAAATCCTGCACATTAAGAGCAAATTCTTTTGACCTAGGTTTAATAATTAGCAGCCCTTCGGAATAAATGTATTTATTTATCAACCAGTATAACAACAGTCACAAAGATTATATAATCCATGCAACTCCCACAGAGATAAACATGGTTATTTGTTGGTGGGACTGGTTACAAAGTAAAAATCTTTAGAGTCTTCAAAACCAAAACTTTAGAGAGTTTATAAAATACAAAAATTAAATATTTGGTTTTATCAACTGTATACTCGATATATTTCTCCCACTTTATTTTATAATCAATTATTATTCCCAGATAATACAGCTAAGAACCCTATTCATTGCTATATCATTAATTCTCATGTTTAAATTATTGGGAACACTGTCAATATAATTTGCAAAAGTTATACAGGGTGATTCATACATGGTGACCAAAAATAAAACCCCATGTTCTTTGAACAATTTTAGAGAGGGTATGTCCTATAAAAATGTTTCCTATAATGCTTCATTAAAAAGATACAGGGTGTTGAAGTTAAATTTCAAAAAATAAAATTTCCCAATTTTTTAAATAGTAGTACATATATTTTGCTGAAACTTCGCATGTGTAGGCTGCTATGGAAGGCGCGTATTCTACCATAACAATTGAATCGGCTAATCCAGCAGGGGCGCGCGTACCCACATGTCATTGGTTATCCCTCAAGAAAAAAACGGGTATGCCAATGATATAATTTTTTTTTTTAAATCTTACTTTCATTCGTGAACAAAATGACTCTCTTGATAATTTTCTGTACGACGCTTATTTGTCGAGTAAGCAATGAATCAGGTAAGTGTCTTAGAGCACAGTTCATGATTTTTAACCAGTCGTTGTTTGGTAGAAAATCGCAATGATACACTTTTATGCCTCCATTGGCCTGAATTACACGCACGACATCTTTTTAATATGGAAAATTTAATGTCTTGATATATTTTTGTGCGACAATTATCTTTGTTGTATTTTAGTAAGTAGTAGTCTGGTTTGCCAAAGTTGTCATTAAGTGTCACTTGACGTTTAGGTTAACAAGTTATTATTTTGAATAGGTGTAAGTGGTAAACTTTATAAAATTGCAAAATTTTCTACTTTTTTACTTCTTATAATGGAGTACATCTCAGAAGAGTATGCAGATATAATTTTTATCTACAAATATGCTGATGGAAATGCTCTAGTTGCTTGTCGGGAATATCAACGTAGGTTTCCCACTCGCCGTCAACCTACACCAAGGGTTTTTTCTCGATCGTTTTCAAGACTTGGGCAGTGCGGTATTGGACAACGTCCTGACGCTAGAGCTAATGGTAGAAGACAACATCAACTTGAAGACGAAGAGAGAGTGGTGGATGCAGTGATGAATCAACCTTCTACAAGTACTCGGAGGATTGCCACGCAGTTACAATATTCTCAAAACTTTGTTTGGAGAACTTTACACCGAGAAGCCTTACATCCATATCATCGACAGAATGTTCATTGCCTTCTACCTGGAGATAATGTGCATCGACGAGTCTTTTGTGAATGGATGTTGGAAACAAACAATCAAAATATCTTATTCTCCAATCTAATCTTCTGGTCTGACGAATCAACATTTACAAGAAATGGTATTTATAATTCTCATAATGAGCATGTCTGGTCATTGGAAAATCCACATGCAACAAGGACTCGCATGGTGTGGTATTTTTAACGGCTCACTGTTCATGAAAGTCCTGCCACAACGTTTAAATGGATCTTCGTACTTAGCGCTCCTAGAAAACCGTGTAGAAAACATTCTAGATGACATTCCACTAGCAACAAGAGGTATAATGTGGTACCAGCATGACGGTGCACCAGCGCATCATAGTAGAAACGTTGTTACATGGCTACATGAACATTATAATGAAAGATGGATTGGCAGAACTGGACCAATACATTGGCCTGCAAGATCACCGGACTTAAACCCACTTGACTTCTATCTTTGAGGTGATTTTAAGCGACTGGTCTACAGTGAACAAATAAATACACCAGAGCAGCTACAACAACTGATAAATAATGCTTTTCGTCATATTCAAGCAACAATGAATCCTCAAGACATTAAATTTTCCATATTAAAAAGATGTCGTGTGTGTATTCAGGCCAATGGAGGCATTTTTGAACATTTATTGTAATAAATAAATTATATAAGCCTGATAAAAGTGTATCATTGCGATTTTCTACCAAACGACTGGTTAAAAATCATGAACTGTGCTCTAAGACACTTACCTGATTCATTGCTTACTCGTAAAATAAGCGTTGTACAGAAAATTATCAAGAGAGTCATTTTGTTCACGAATGAAAGTAAGATTCAAAATATAAAAAATAAAAAAATATATCATTGGCGTACCCGTTTTTTTCTTGAGCGATAACCAATGACATGTGGGTACGCGCGCCACTGCTGGATTAGCCGATTCAATTGTTATGGTAGAACACGCGCTTTACATAACAGCCTACACACGCGAAGTTTCAGCAAAATATATGTACTACTTTTTAAAAAATTGGGAAATTTTATTTTTTGAAATTTAACTTCAACACCTTGTATATTTTTAATGAAGCATTATAGGAAAAAATTTTATAGGATTTATAGAATTGTTCAAAGAACATGGGGTTTCATTTTTGGTCACCACTTATGAATCACCCTATATATCTGATATGCGTACTACTTTATACTTGTGGGTAACGAAAAAATTGTAACAGATTTGACCCGCATTTAAGTTGCCGTTATCTAGAGATGATTTTGATTAAATATTTCAAGCGGACATATGATAAGGTACTCCATTCACGTACTCAAGAGCGTTTCAACTACGAACTATGAAATGTCCTTCTTCTGGGGGTTCCTTTTGAGTTTTTTCAAAATGTCCTTTCCTTTTATTAATATGTAAGGTATTGTAAGGTGTTTCTCTTATTTTAATATAATTATATTTTTAAGGGTGCATCTGAAATTTATGCATTTAGAGGATAAGGAACTGGAAATGTATAAATGTGAGTGGTGCGAATATCAGACAGTAAGGAAGCTAGATTTACAAAGGCACACAAAATGTAAACACTCAGAAAAAAGTAAGTATCGTAAGTAAAATGTGAATTTAAAAATACATGCTGGGTGTTAGGTACGGCTAGGAAATTTCTTTCCCGTCGGTTCATAGTTTATTTATTACCATTGCTATTATATGGGAGGTGTAATTTTATCTGGCAGCTGGCAGATCTCAGGGCGTGTGGAATAGAGGGGATCCGCGGCAGGTGGATCGGTTCCATGCTTAGGGACAGGGCGGTGTTCACCTCACTCGCGGGAGGGACTCTGCTGGCGGGGTGTCTGCAGGGGAGCGTTCTGTTTCCCATACTCTGGTGCCTAGTCGTGGACGGCCTGCTAGGGAGGCTCTCGGGAAGGGGGTACGAGGTACAGGGCGATGCAGACGACATCGTCATCATTGTCTGAGGAAAGGTTACACAGTCAGTGTGGGAGCGCATGCAGACAGCACTCAAAGTGGTGGAAAGGTGGACGGTTGGGCGAAGGGCTTGAGGTGAGCACTGAGAAAGCAACCGTCATACTGTTTATAAGGAGGAAGAAGTGGGAGAGCCACATAACTCTCACTCTATATGGTAGAAACATCCCAATGGCCAGGGAGGTAAAATATCTTGGGGTCGTATTGGATTCTAAGCTAATCTGGAATGGTCACATTAGAAAAATACTGTGTAAGGCAGTCATGACCTTAGCCGTCACTAGGCGGCTATATGGAAAAACGTGGGGACTAAGACCTAGTATGGCCCACTGGCTGTACACAAGGGTGGTCAGACTATGAATAACATATGTGGCACTGGTCTGGTGGCCTAAGGTGACACAATCCAGTGCCAAACAAAAACTAGGCAAGATCCAAAGGATGGCTTGCCTGGGCATCACAGGGGCCATGTCTTCAACCCCAACAGCAGCCATGAAGCTGATACTGGACCCAACCCCCACCACCCCTCCCCCCAACCCGGCAACCCAGTCCAAAGAGAGCTGTGGAGCTGCTAAATCTAACAGAGGACAGCTCAGGAACATAACAGGACTGTTGACGGGACAGATGGCTGTCAAGAAACACCTGCATAAAATGACCTGACCTTGCATATCAAATCGACAGTGGATAAATGCGCAAAGGTGCGTGTTAAGCAAAGACCTACGGACTTTCTAAAATACAGGGTTCTATTATTTTTTTATTTTCTCATTGAAAAGGCTGCTTCATGGTAAATATTTTTGTCTCAAATGATATTAGAATAATATATATTAGATTTAAGAAATAGCATTTGGGTCGCTTATTATTCTTACAAGTTTAAGTTTAACAGTTCTACAGAATCTACAATATAAATAAACAATGGGCGAATTCACCAGGCGCCAGTAGCTGCCAACAGTTGAATTGTTCTGTCAACATTTGTTGACGTTTGTCAACATTTTTTGGCATAACAATTCAACTGTTGGCAGCTACTGGGGCCTGGTAAATTCGCCCATTATATTTAGCTTGGTCTCCCATAAAATTAATATGGTATTTATTTTAGTATCACGTGAAACGATTGTGCAATTTTAATTTTTGTTGCAGGTTTACAACTAAATTTTTTGGATAGCTAATTTAAAAGATGGATACAGAAGTACATAAAGTTTTTTAAGCATCAGTTTTCTGAAATCTGGACCAATCCCCAAGTTAAAAAAAAAAGAAATATCTCTTCGTAATGTTTGTATAATACGGTATTTGACATTATAAAATGATTTAAGTACCATTATTTACGCAGTTAGAAACTAAAAATAAACTCAAATTTAGTCAAGGTCTCAAGGAAACACAAATATATTTTACACTAACCCTTATTCCGTGATCACGTCTCTAACTGTATATAATAATATTTATTTAAACTATAAATACCTTAATACATTTTTCCATCATCCCTTATAATACTAGTAGTTATAGTCTGTTATACTGTCACAGCTTTGCTTGACATCAGCTGACCTCGAAAATGACGCTGCTTTCTCCCTTCAAAATTCTCAACTAAATTCTCTTGTTTTTTCAAATTCATCTCTTCAATTCTCTCCAAACTTACTTGTTCTTTTAAATTACTCTTTGGTCTGATCAAACTCACTTTTTTCTTTCCGATTTCTTTATAATCTCTCCAAATTACTTTTTATTTCCTATTTCTCTTTCATCTGACACCTGACCTGACCTGACACCCTTCTACTTTTCCTTCTTTTGTACCAACTTTCTACCTTGACAGTACGCTGCTCTTCTTCTCTTTATTAAATTGTCTTCAAACTGACTTTTACTTTCAATTTTTTAGTTAAATTCCCCCAAATTCACATCACTCCTCTGAAATCTCCTTTTTTAAATTCTGAACTTTTTTTACCGAAGGTAATAATAATAATACTTATTATGTGCGTATTTACGTATGTTTGTGTGTACGTAGCCTTATCTTATGGTTGTAGACATGCAGAGGGGGAAGGGGAACCCCTACGACAAAGCAGCGAACTAAGATTTTTGATTTACGTTTAAATTGTTACCCCACTTCTTTTGTTTGAAATATTTTCCAAAAATAACATTTAGCTTGCCTTGTTTGTCATCATTTTCAAAAAGTGTGGATTCACCATTTGTAAATAAGTTTTGGAAAAGGTCTGGGTGCAGCAAATACATTGTGGTAGAGAATTCTTGTAAAAATATTTGAAATCCGATAACTCAATTTCTTATTAAGCCAGAATGTTCAATCTTGAACCATAGTAACACCTATATAAATGCAGCGTGGGCACTAAATTAAAGAAAAATAACATAATGAGCTTCGCGGTTAACTACAATTTGGTTTTAAAAAACCTTTTTGTTGTTTTGTTTGCAAAAACTAGTTCGATTGGGTTGACTAAAACAAAACCATCCAAGCAATTAAAAGGAAAAATACCTGCCATATTTATAATTTGACAGGTACATTCCCTTTGTAAATAATTAATTTTTTCGGGAGAACTTTTGTGTTACAAATTACATGTAACACAATTTTTTTAAAGAGATTTACGCAGTATTTACATATCGCTCCTTTGACAGAAAAGTGACACATGTCAAAAATGAATATTTTTCAGGAGAGCTATTTTAATATTTCTGAATTAAAGGAAGATAAGGTTGGCACAGTAAACTATGTGCAAATTAAACTACTAGGTTAATGTATATGCATTACAATGTATATTTCTAGACCATTTCAATATTTTTAAGGTTGGAAGACTATGACCCTAATAAATTGATAATTTCAACCCTTATTTCCAGTTATGACACTTTTCCATATAAATAAACAAACACTTACTCCTTTATGAAGGTACTAGAAAGTATACAAAATGTCGTTAGTCTTACATATTTATTAGAAAAGAACAAATTTTAATACAAAAATATGAGCTATAGTACAACACAAAACAGTTATAAGTTCTCATAAAATGCAGCATGGCAATCAGGAATATGCTTTTTCTTTAACAGTTCCAAAAGGCCCTTCTTCTTATTCACCGGAATCTGTATTTTACTTTTGTACAAAGGCTGTAATGTTGAATTAGCCCTTTTATTTACTGTTGCTCTAGGTTTTTTAATGGTCAGTACACAAAAATCATTTTGTGCGTAGGATGTCTTATAAAAAATTTTAAATGGATCTTCTTTTTCAATTTTTATTATTTTAAAATCCATTAACTTATCTTTAGTATTACTTCTCATGTCTAAAATTCCAATATTCTCATTTAATGATTTTAGATCAACAAAATCCGTAAATGACATTTGCTTTACAGAATACGGTGAGCCAGTTTTTTTGGCGCATTTGATTACTTCCACATATTGTGCTGGAATAAAAATTGGGCCTCCTTTTAATGAACGTTTTATTTGACGCTCGATTATGGAATGAGCAGAATCTCCTTCGTTCTGTGTATGTCCCATTATCAAATTTCTTTAAAGCATACACATACATCGTTACTATGAAGCGATTTTTTTGTTGACCAACGCAATTGTCGGAATACAGCACAATTTCAATTTCACCATTAGGATTTGCTCTTGATATTTTTTCTATATAATCAAGGAGACAAGATCCGATTTCATTGGCCCCTCTCTGGCCTTGCGTTTCGTCCCATAAATAACAGTAACATAGATCATCGAAACCTTTTTTTTCATTTCATATACCGTGAAGTTGAGAACATTGAGTTTTGACTTATAGTAAAATGATGACGTGTCTCCGTTAGGGCACGGCATTACCGCCTGGAGATCAAAACAAGCTACGATGTAATTTTCAGATAATTTTTCCTTATCATTGTGCTTTTCGGCACGTGAGAGTTCTTTTTCTGATAGGTGAATCTCATAGTTATCTTTTAAATGTTCTTTTTCATCCTCAGAAGAATTTGTATAAGTCGCGCAAACTGCACACTGATCCTTCTTGGGCGTGAAAAATGACAAGTTGAATTCACGAGTAAATATTTGATAATAAATCAAATACTTAGCACTTGGTAAGTTATTATCCTCACATTCGTTGACATAATCCCTATGTAAATCGCGTATGGACTTTCCACCTTGAATAAACTCACGAGAAGAACGAGCTCTCGTGTAATGACTCTCAATTCTGGGTATGGAGTTTATGTGTTTTCGAATTCCTTCTTTAATACTCGCATCCAGCTTAGAATGTTTACCATGCTTGCCTCGGAGGTCGCTTGAAAGCATTCCTCCTTGTACATCTCGTTTTGTAATCACCGTTCGGATTGGCCTATCAGTAATATCGAGAGTGGCTTTAAAAAATGATTTACAGACACGAATGCGATTTCCATCAATTTCGAAATGAAAAGCACTGTTACCTCGTCGTTTGGATTCGTTTTTAGGATATTGGTACTTCGGTTTAATGGGAGTCATGCACGATGATAGATAATCTCGTTGTCTCTGAGAATCTCCAAGAGCCCAATAGTTTGCAAATATCAGCTTACGAGACTCTGCAGTAATTTTGGAAGTGCATTTAATCTTGCAGTTGTCTCGACATGGAGGTTTCATTTCTCTTGCGTTCATTATTTTGTTGGTCGTTGACGATGAGACATACTGTTTTCCAGAATTTCTGGCCAATTTTGCAGCATTTTTTTTTCCACTTGGACTCATTTCGCTTTCGTTTTCTACCTTTTGGGATCTCTTCTACGCCATGCTGTGTTTCTACTTCTACCCGGTGTAATAAAGCTTCATCGTCTGACTCTGATGAAGTTTCGCTGCCTGAATCAGTTGAGTAATCAGCATCATCGTCTGTATTATCAGAATTGTGAAAGGGATCTTCAATCTCATTCTCATTATTATCGCTAGATACAGCATCGTTTAAATTTTCTGTAGAAAAATCTTTAGGTACAGCACAATCTAAAACTAAAATTTGCATTAGAGTAAATTATGAATTTCGTAGGTTGTATTTACCAATGGGCATGTATGTTTGTCAACGTTCTTAACAGATTCAGTTGCAGTACTATTTTCTTGAGTAGAAGCATCTACATTATTCTCTATGGATGGCGAATTAACAGAGTCATAGATAGGAAAGCCACAACCTAAAATGCAAGATAAAAATAAAACAAAATTAATATAATAATAATTATTATTCGGTTCTAATAGAAAAATATGATAGTAAAGTAATTGTCAAGTCAACTGTAAAGTCAACCATCCTGACATGACCTCTGTTGGTGATTTCTAGAACTGCTGCATGTAGCACTTTTTCACAGAATAACATTATATTATCGTTGTAGTCTTGTTATACGAATAGTTCTGTTCTTAGAAAGACCGTTTTTTATAGTAAAAATGTGTGGTACTCCATAAAAATATATGAGTTTAGTCAGGGAAAAGTACTGTTTTTTGCACGATATTTACGCAACACTACCATCGATTGACTAATTTGCCAATAGAAAGTAAAGAAGTACTTACCCGCTTTAGAAGATAAATCTGTTACATTTATGACAGGGCCAGCATTCTGTACAATGGGACTAATTAAAATATTATCCCCACAGGATCCACATCCTAAACAGAAAAACCATTATTGAAAGATCTGGATAAAACTATAACTGACATAACTTACCGTTCCTACTCTCAACAACTTCCCAATGTGTAACATCCTTGTTGTCAGTAACTATCTGAGCTAGTTTTACCATCAATTTTGCCCGTTCCGACATTGTTACTTAAAAAACAGTGCGTTACCTGAAAATTATAGGTAGGTCATATTCCAGAGAAGTTACGTTACAATTTAAGGAAAAGTGTCACATCTCTAAATTTTAGGTTAGGAATGCAAACTAAGTAAGAAATTAGTTCTAAAATATGAACAAAATTGACACATCTCCAAAAGTGACGTTTTATAATAAAATACAACCAGTCAAATTGCACTTACCGTTTTTAAAGAAAAACGACTCAAAACAAAAATGACGTTTTTCCGTAAATGTTTAAGAGCACACCACACTTCTTCGCGGGACTCAACTCACTAATGTCACTTTTCAGTAGAACGTTGTTTTAGTATTTGTAAATCGACAAACGACACTTCTGCCCCCTCACGGTATTTGATGAAACTATTATAGATGTGTCGCTTTTCCACATATAAATATAGATCTTTCTAGTTTTATTATTCCAATTAACTAAAAAATTGCAATTTTTGACTTGTGTCACTTTTCTATCAAAGGAGCGATATATCTAACAAATTATAATTTTCTGGCTCCATAGAAAATAAAAACATCTTCAAATAGTCGCTAACTGGGACCTCTAAAACCGGTCTCCATTTAAATTTGAAGAATTAGTTTTAATAATGTACCTTTAAGACAGATTGAGGCCTAAAGTTCATTTCCTTTATATTCTAATAGAGTGGCAATATAATATATAAGAAATACTTGGTTCTTAGGTTCCAGAATTTGTTGAAACTCTACGTTTCGGCTCCTGCTTTAGAGTCATTTTCAAAAGGTTAACGAAGTATTGAAGGAAAGGACCATAGCCCAGGCAATGAATACATAAAAACAGGGTTTGTTTGCAAAAGGTCGGAAAGTTTTGAAACGTGGCACATACCTAGATCTTGGCGTCCTTAATGACCACCTGATTTTGCGTCGCTATAGGTGATAAAACATTGTCTCCCTAACGTCGGGCAACTGTTGCCAATAGTTGGTGACACAAATTGCTTTTTATTCTAAGGCAAAACTCTTTTTTCCAATTTGAGATGCTACATCTCTGTAAATATTGATCATGCAAAAAAAATAATAGTAAAGAGCTAAATTGTAGACAATTTTATAAGGAATAATTTTGAATAGAACTATTTTTCCAATCAAACGTACGGTAAGGAAGATATGGCTAATTTTATGCGCCATTTTTTCAAGATGGCGTCGCGAGCGGCGCCACGCCGTGTTCGCAAAATCAGGTGGTCATTGAGGACCTCAAGATCTAAGTATGTGCCAAGTTTCAAAACTTCCCGACCTTTTGCAAGACCATTTGTATTCATTGACTGGGCTACCACTAGAATATCTAAATATGGTGCAGGTGATGTACCAAGGACCTGAAGGGGTTAATAAAACAATTGAATATAGTATTTCAGCCTTATTTATTAAAGAGAAACAAAACTATAGAACAAAACAATCATAAATAAAGTACAAAAAATACATTATATCTTATTTGAATAATAACACTTATAATACAAATCACAAATATCTTCCAGTGAAGAAAATCTAGCAGGTTTAGATCTGGTGATGTATGTTTGTTTCACAGGCACTCTTTATATGTCAAGGTAGAATGGGAATCGGTTGATAGTCAATGAGACACAGTGTAGCTAAACTCATTTTTTTATAGCGAATTTCATTAAAAACAATCCGCTGCTTAAGTGGTCATGACTGTCTGAACTTTCAAAAAATGTCTTCAAATGGCAGTTGTTAGAACTGGCGCCCATTTTCAATCCAATTTTTTTTATATATATTTATATGCCGGGTGTTCCAGTAAAAGTAAATATCTAAAAAAAGTAACTAAATTGGCCAAAAAAACTCAACGGAAATATTTTAAAATTCCAAATTACAGGTCCGGTTGTATATATAAGTTCTTTATCCACCTCCAAATTTTTTTCAGATCTATAACAGGTCGTGTTGTAATTGCATCACTGATTTACTGTTTACAATAAAACGCTGTACCATGAAAGTTCGATGCGCAAGGGTCCAAGACATGATGAAAACAAAAAATGTGTTTCCTAACGAACAAAACCAGCTAATTGAAAGAAAAAAAAAAGAAAACATGTGATTCCCATGCGGACCCTGTAAAAACCAATAATGCCCCCTACGAAACGAGCACTCCTCTACTCTACGAACCACCTGCCGCCTGCAGTAACCCAATGGAAAAAAGAAAGAGAAGAACATGTACAAGGTGCGATCAATAAATACTCGTGTTAGGGATGGAGATTTTTATTTTTCCAGGTAATCTCTTTTTAGGTCGATACATTTTCCCCAACGTTTCTGCCATTTCTTTAACTCGATTTGTCAAAACGCTGCTGTCTCGGAGACAACTTCGTTGTTTGAGCTGAAACCTTTCTCATACTGAATATGTAAAATGTTGATTGTCGTTCGGTATGACATGCCTACGGCCTCTGCTACTTTGCGCAGTTTAGTTCGGCGATCAGCAAGAATCATGTCTTGGACCTTTTCAACGATTTCCTCGGTAACCACGTCTGCCGGCCGCCCTTGCTGTTCCTCATCAAAAACAGATGTACGATCATCTTAACCCAAATACGACCATTGTCCTTTTGACAGGATGCTAAGGTAAGTCATAGTATTTCCCTCGGAGCCCATCGAAACGGGGACATACAAGTGGTCAACCAACTGAATATCCGCGATTTGACGGCAATTTAGCCATCCATAAGTAAACTCTAATCAGATGTCGCTTATGTCACAAAAAAGTGAAGTTTCTTTGCAGTAAGTGTAATGTAGGTTTATATCCAAAGACTTGCTTCCTCGAGTACCATACAAAATAATAATTATTTTTTGTACAATGCAAGTTTATTATTATTTTCTTTTTTAACATTATTTCCTTTTATGTTATGCTTTTAAAATGTGTTTTGATGCTGTTGAGTTTATATCTGAATAAATTCGTTTCAAGTTATGTATTTTCATTGTTCATTATACCATTCTTCTTTATAAAGGACGGGCTGTATCTCCCACACTGTTGACATTACTTAGAAAATATTCAGTAAACATGGGACAATCACAAAACTGTGATTTCTTTTCGGAAAAAAACTTAATTCGGGAGTATATAGGTTAAATTAATTGAAGCAATATCTCACGGCTGTCATAGATGGTGAAGGTCCCCTGTGTGTCCGGGGACTAACTAAAAGAATAGACCCAAGGTAACTCCTGCCTGTCGTAAAAGGCGACTAATTGGAATCAAACACTATGTCTACATGTCCATGTGGGCCTGGAGGGAGGCGGATATCTCTGGGAAGTGATGTACACCCGGATTTTGAGGCCTCCACTCTGGGCTTAGAAATGAATGGTTGCCCGCGCTTGGTTGTTACTCGGAAGCGGGGTTCCGGATGGGTGCCGCCTTGGGTTGAGTGCTGGCGGGTGTCGTGTGTCCAGACGTCCCGGAGGGGGTTGATAACTCTAATGAGTGGTAAACACCCGGAGTTTGGGGCCCCCACTGTGTGCTTCGGAACGGACGAACGGCCTCGCTTGTGCAATGCTCGGGAGCGGGGCTCGATGGGTTGTCGCCTTGAGTCTAGCACTGGTGGGTGTCGGGTCTAGACGAACCCGGAGGAGAGCTGAAATCTTTAGGGGTGGAATAAAACTAAGGGTTGAGGCCTCTTCTGTGAGCTTCGAAACGGACAAACGACCTCACTTGGATGCTGCTCGGATGCAGGACTTCATGATACTGCACAGAGTCAAACATTGACGGATGTCTGGTCTAGACGAACTCGGAGAGAGGTTATCTCTCTTTGAGCTTTGAGGCGGGCAAGCGACTTCGCTCAGATGGCAGTACATCTGTCAAACAAAGTTTCACCCCGCAGGTGTCGTCTCCTGTCGGAAGCTCGATTTGTTGGGTGAAATTTAAGCTAACGCTGGCAGGTGTTGGACCTGGACGAACCCGGAGTTGGCTGGGGTCTCTAGGGGTGGATTACACCTGGAGACTTGGGCCTGCTCTGTGAGCATCGACACAGGCTAACCACCCTGCCTGGATACTGCTCGAGGGCGGAACTTCATGATACCGCCTCGAGTCAATGAAACACTGGCGGGGGTTTGGTGCAGGTGAGGCAGGCATCTCTGGGGAGTGATATGCACCCGGAGTTTGGCGCCTCCTCTGTGGCCTCAGAGACTGACAATTGGCCTCGCTTGGTTGTTACTCGGGAGTGGGGTTCCAGATGATACCGCCCTGGATTGAGCCCTGGCGTGTGTCCAGACGTTCCGGGGGTCTCTGATCTCTGATGAGTGGTAAACACCCGGAGTTTGGAGCCTATACTGTGTGCTACGAAACGGGCGGACGGCCTCACTGGGGTGATGCTCAGGAGCGGGACTTGATGGGATGTTGCCCTGAGTCTTAACACTGTTAGGTGTCAGGTTTGGAAGAGCCTAAGGGGAGCTGAGATCTCTAGGGGTGGATTATAACTAGAGATTAGATGCTGCTCAAGAGCGGGACTTCATGATACCGCCTCGAGGCAAACACTGACGGATGTAGGGTCTAGACGAACTCGGAGAGAGGTTATCTGTCTTTGAGCTGCGAAACGGGCAAGCGACTTTACTCAGATGGCAGTACACCTGCCAAACAAACTCTCACCCTCAAGAAAAGATCGACTCCCTCAGGGAGCTGGAATTGATGGGTGAAATCTAAATAATTAGACGTGAGTCACAATAGAACTAAGGTCGCGGTGGAGGGACTGAAATAGCCCACTCACGATAAAATCTAATCTAGATGGTGAAGGGTCTTCATAGACAGCATCCGACTTTGCTTTTTTATATCTTCGCGCGTTTTTCCATCCAAAAATAAAACAAATTACGGATCGATTTTGAGAAACACGTGTGGTACAACTGAATGCCACATAAAAACTAACCAATGAATCAGTCTGATTGTGTCACTTGACACATGACAGTAATACCAACTTCCCTCAGCAACGCCACTTGTCTTCAAACACAGGTACTTATCGATCGACCCTCGTACTACATTATTTTTGAGTTTTATTATGTTTTTATATACACTGCAGTTTATCTTATTGCAGTCACAAAACAGCGACACCTCATGTTATCTCTTTCACCCTGATGCCACATTTATTTTCCCACTTTCTCCACTTACACAGCTTTTAACGACTACAAACTAATATAATTTTTCCGTCCTGTTATAATTTTTCTTCGTTTCTTTTCCTACAAGCAGTATATGCACTATTCACCATAGGCTGAACAACAGAGTCCTCGTTAATACCGTCCATTTCATTATCACGACAACATCTAAAGTGTAGTTCAAAATGTGTCAACTGATCGGTTTCATACTGACAGATAATACACTTAAAGACTATATCAGATTTCGGATGTGTTTTTTCGTAATGCTGTTTAAAATATTCAAGAATATTGGTCGTATAAGAGCATCTGCGACATGAGAATGTGACGTCCTTCTTGGAATGTTGCTCTCTCATGTGTTGGGCTAAATCACCTATTAAGTGACACGAAAACGAACACAGCTTGCATCTTCTGCGCGGACCCTTGTGTCGACTTTCAATGTGCGTATCCATACAGTGAAGGAATTTAGTTTCGAATGCGCAAAACTTACATTTTATCTTGAACGATCTGTGTTTTTGCAGGATGTGATTGTTCATTGCTTGACGTCTCCCTTGATGCGGACAGTACGGGCAAGTCAACAGTCTGGTTTTCTTGTGTATATTTTCTATGTGCGAGACTAATCCTAGTTTTTTTTGACAGGAAAAGTCACAGTGGTAACAGAAAAACAATTCGTGTGTAGACTGATCTGATTGTTTTTCTTTGCAGTGGTAATTCCAATAGTCTTTTGGTGAATAGTTACCGACAGTCGATGTGGGTTCCCTTTTCTTATGTCTTATCATATGGACTTTCAGTCGACTGGCAGTGTCACCGATGTACAGGCATTGTGTGCAAGGAAAACTTTTTTTCTTCAAATGTCGAACGAAAACATGACGATTCATGATTTGTTCATCCTCGCAAATATATATGCAGAATCCACATTTATATGCTCCACCTGTTGACGTACAAATGAAGCTGTAGTTTTCAGCATTTTTAAGCTTTCTCACTTCTCCACTGAGAACCTGATTTTCACTAGAGTTATTATTTTCAATATTTTGTGTATGATTTATCTTATCACTACTTAAAGTCTGGATATTATGCTTCGTCTTGTTATTACTTAAAGTTTTGTTATCATTTTTAACATCCTTTTGAAACTGTTTATTACAAGCACTCTCCGAATTCATAATCTGTGCATTATTTTTTCTTTTGGGTTTAACAGAATTTTCTTTTTTTGTTTTTAAAAGTACACCTGCCACATTTTTATCACTTTCACCAAGTTCACAGGTTTTCGGTTTTGCTTTGTCTAGTTTTTCCAGTTTTACTTTATCTAGTTTTTTCTGTTTTACTTCGGGAAGTACACCAGACACATTTTTATCGTCTCCACTAAAATTTTCACTATATTGTAAATTTTCCTGTTCTATCTTAAGAGGCACGTTTGGTTTAATATTTTCATCATCCTCAAAATCTTGTTCACATTTAAATTCACCGTTTACCTCTAGATTACTGTCATCATCTATGATATCGATATTGTCAATGGTAAAATCAACTTTAGTTTGATTAGGTTTGTAGGTTTCGACATCAGGACTATCTTCCGTTTTTCTATCACTTTCACAAAAACCTGCTGACCTGTCGTAATTGTTTTCGCTGCATGAAACGTCCTGAATTTTCTCAACGGCAATGATAGTTTCTAGATTAAAGTCGATATCATTCTTGTAGGATACAACCGAGTCTTCACATTGAGTAATATCAAGATCATCCACAGCCTGTGCTTCAGTTTCGAGAGTCATCACTGAATTTTCACCGTAACCGTTAGCACAGACACTGCTATCATTTTCTTCTCCGATCATATCTGCGTCGTTTAAATCTGGTTCGTTTTCGTCTTCTAAAAAAAGCATTGAATTCTCATAGTAGCTTTTAAGATCGGCGTTCTTTTGTACTAAATCAATAACTACCTCCTTATCTTTTCTAGGTGTTATTTCTTTAAAAGAGTCTTCTGAAGTTTCATCGATAATTATACAATCTTCTGTGTCACTAGTAGTTTTTTCAGGCTCTTTATCTGCTAATTTTGCTAAACATTTGTTGTGGTAGTAGTTGAAAATGGTTTTGAGTATTTCTGTACAAGGGTGGCACGCTACAGGCTGTTTCGAAAGGTCCAACTCCTGAAAAAAAAAACATTATTTAAGTTTTAAGTCATTAAAGTTTATCTATTTAACCCAACAGAATACATTTTTAATAGACAGTTTTAATGGATTTTCCATTACATTACCTAATAGTTTGTCATACATAGAACATTATTACATGCTTTTTATTTTAACAACACACCAGGAGTGCTTACAGCTCAGATAGTATCATACGGTGGGTGTCGACAAGGAGGAAAGAGGCAACTTGTTAATTCTGGACTTGAAGGTTCGGAGGAGAAGGAAAAACATGTGTCGGCAAGGAATTCCACAACTTTGAAGTCCTCGGGACAAAAGAGCGGGCATAACAAGATGTTCTATGTCTGGTGACCTGGACAGTAAAAGGGTGCATTCACTCTGTTCCCCTGGTAAATCTGTTGGGGGAAGCAGGTGGAGGAACTATGGAAGAAAGCTCCTCTGAGCAGTGCCCGTGCAGATATCTATAAAAGAGAGAGAGAGAGGTCACCAACGGTACGTCGGTGGGCAAGGGATGGCAGCCTTTGGGTGAGGGTAGGGTCACCGATGAGACGTATAGCTCTCTTCTGAATGGAGTCCAGGATAGCGAGTGTAGAAGCGGCAGCAGCACCCCAGATGTGGGAGCAGTATTCGAGGTTTAGTCTAATTTGTGAAGTATATAAAGTATAGAGATTAGCTGGTGAGAAGTATTTGCGAGCCTGGAAGAAGAGGAAACCTAATTTCTTAGCAGCCGCTTCTGCAATTGATGTGACATGTTCGTGCCAATTGAGATTTCGATCCACAGAGACGCCAACAAGTGAAAAGGACTCATTACTTTGAATAACTTGGTTGTTTATTGTGATGGGTCTAGGGCTGGTGTATCTCTTATGAGAAAGAAAGCAATACTGAGATTTGGTAGGGTTGAATTGTACAAGATTTCTACTTCCCCAGTCTAATATTTTTTGGAGATCCCCAGAGACAGAACCCTCCATGAGTCTGCGATCCTCATCTAACTGGGCTAAAGAGACAGGCTTAGAATATTGTATATTTGAGTGGAGGGTGCTGTCGTCCGCGTAACTTTGAACTGGGTTGGATGTGCTAAAGAGGAGGTCATTGATGTGGAGAAGAAACAAAGTAGGGGCTAAAGCTGAACCTTGAGGAACTCCTGCATTAATTGGATATAGTTTAGAGGAATGGCCATCCACGACAACAGAAATGCTCCACTTGGAGAGGAAATTTGCTGTCCACGCACAGAGTTTTGGTGGTAGGCCATAGGCCGGAAGTTTATTAAGCAGCGCTGCGTGCCAGACGTGGTCGAATGCTTTGGATATGTCTAGAGCGACAATCTGGGATTCACCGTGTGGTTCCATAGACTTGTTCCAAGAATGGGTGACAAAGGAAAGGTCGGCAGTTGATCTGCGTTGACGGAATCCATACTGCCTGTAGTGGATTAGACAGTGTTTTTCAAGAAATTTTAGTAATTCGGTGTTTATATACTTTTCCATCACTTTAGAGACGACTGAAAGTAGAGAAATAGGTCTGTAGTTGCTAGGAAGCGCTTTGGATCCTTTCTTGGGGACGGGTTGTACTATAGCAGTTTTTCAGTTACTAGGGAGTATGCCTCTATTGTAAGATGTCTGAAACAAATGAGTCAGGACAGGAGCAAGTTCTGGGGGGCATTTTTTGAGAACAATTGTTGGGATCTCGTCAAGGCCAGAGGCTTTCCTGGTATTAAGAGAAGAGAGCATCTTTCGTACCTTTTTAGTTTTGAAAATGATATCTGTTACTTTATGCGTGACATTGGGGACTGTTGGTGGTTGAACATTTGGAGGTGGGTTGAGAGTAGAATTGCCCGCCAACAACGAGGTAAAAAGTTCAGCCTTGCCCAGGGCGGTACAAACAATTTCATCCCCTGGGACAAGAGGTGGGAACGTAACTCTTGCAGAAATTATTCCCAATAGATTTAGCAAGAGTCCAAAAGGGTTTGCTGCCCTTGGAGCTTAAGAGGACTTTGTTTTTTATGTGGTTATTAAACGAGTTTTGTGGAGGGAAAATGAGGTTGCATTCCAGCCCGCAGGCCTGCTCTGTTTTACCGACGGATTGCGGCTGGAGGAGCAGCAATCCTCCTTGGCTGGAATATACATAGACAGCCTGGGGGTGCGCGAGAGTTATGCTCTGGGCGCATATACCACAGCATGAGGATGAGTCCTGTGAAAAGTGTATCCATTTGCTCGGATAGCCAGGCGGTCCTCCGGGCAGTCTGCACGGCCAGAATTAGGTCAACATTGGTTCAGGAGTGCGCTGATGCCCTTGCAGGGCTAGCCAGGACAAAGGAGGTGCAACTTGTGTGGGTTACGGAACACTGTGGCGTTTTTCAAATTTCAAAACAGTACTTACTTTAAAAACATGGACTGTATACACCTAACAGTTTTAAGATGTAGAGAATTATGGTTTGTTCAAATGTTTTGGTCATTAGGGATATTGGGGGACGGTCGACTTAACATCAATCGGAAATTACTAAAAGAGTGCACACCACAAGAAAGCGTATGTAACGTAGAGTAATAATCTGAAAAAAATTTATGGAAAATCCATTAATAACAAATTAATTGAGAAATTAAGTTCTCAAAAACACACCATTTGCACGTTTCAAACTGTCAATTTTTCCACAGAGTTGCCACATTTAATATTTAATCCCCGTTTTAACAAAATAAAAGCTCTAAAATGCTTTTTCCATACACTCCTGCCGACCTGACCTTCTGGGCCTGACAACACCGCCTATCTGCAGCAAATATGTCAACCAAACAACAGCCATAACCTCAGGAGCAAAAATATACGTTTTTGTTGCAAATCGAAACATTTTAATTGCTTTTATCTTTGAAAGGTTATAAGTACACTTGGAGAAACCCAAATCACCACAACACATATTTCAGAGACCTTACGATCGTTTCGTTGACAATGGCAACATCTTCAGAGGAAGAAAATTCTTCCTCTGAAGATGTTGTCAACGAAACAATCGTAAGGTCTTTAAAAAATATGTGTTGTGGTGATTTGGCTTTCTCCAAGTGTACTTATTAGTGCTCATCACAGGTTCCAGTTTTCACATAGTGACTTTGAAAAGGTTATTAAAAACAAAATCTACAACATTGTTTAACTTTATTAAGGTATGTACAACTGGTTTTAGGCCATATTCTGTTATAATCACGTTAATATAAAGTTGATGTTAAGTCGACTGTTCCTAGATATTGGATTGTATACTCTGTTAATATTTTTAACAAACTGTGGATTGTTGTGGTTTATGCTACATAAGTTTATTATTCTTTTAAAAAGTAAAGGATTCCCGCCAAATTATTTAAAATAATGGTGTTATATAGCAGACATTATCATACAACAGTTTTTGTTCAAAGAGTATGGTCCCTGAAAGGCATCTGTTGTGAATAGTAACGGGTAAGGCAAAGTTTAAAATAAACTCAAAGCAAATAAACAAATTACGTATCGCATCTGGTGAACAAAAACAAATCAACTTACGATATTCGGCAAGGAAAATCGAACCAGACTTTCAGAAATCGTATCTTCAAAGGCTATCTCTGTATCTGCCTGTATATAATACTCCACATCTGCTGTATCTTCGCAACAAATATAACATTGTCTTCCAGTGTCTTCATCATACCACAGGTGCTGTCTTTCATTTTTAACAATATCATGTAGACTTTTGTACTCGTAAAACTTGTAAAGTTCACTAAAACAGTAACTGCAATAATAGACATCTTCAATTAAAGTTTTCAGGTGTGGAAAAACATTGAATAAGACATCACTGATGCTTAAACCGCGGCAAGATTGGATGATATCAGAACTGCCGCACATCCAACAACTCATATTCCGTTTTTAGCAGAAAAATATAGTTTGCCCTATAAAAAAATCATATTTAAAAGATAAGTTTCTGATTTTAGAAAACATAACCTCTATTAGACCAAGAACTTCTGTCATTTATTTTGATTTTGAATGATTCAATATTCAGTGCCGCCAACGTTCATTGAGGACAACATAGACCAGTGAACTGCATACTACATGATACAAATAACGAGAGATATGATAATGAGACTACCTATTTTTAGAACTGTCACGCGCATGGCGTCATGTGGTGAGTCTAATGCAATGCAACAATAATATGCTGTCGTGCAGTGGAGTTTAACGTTTCATCAACAAATGACGTATTTTACTAATATTTAAGTGGATGCAGTTGAAAGTAATTTTTTAAGATCAGAATACTATAGTGATTATGTGACATGATCAAATCAAGTTTATGAATGTTAACGCTCTCTAAATGTCTGCGAACGTCTTCTCTACTTTTTAAGTTTGTGTTTTTAACTACTGACCTGAGAGGTAGCGTGTCAGGTCTTCCGTAGTCGGTGTTCTTCCGATCTTTCTTCTTGCCTTCTTCTAGGAGGCTCTCGTCCAGTGTCCAGTTTGTGGAGACACTCGAGTATTCTGTCCAGCGTGGCTTCCGGTGATTGGTCTACATGGTAACCAGTGGGGATGCCTAGATGTTCGTATGCCTCCCCTCGCTGATGTTCGTCATTTCCGCCCCTTGCACTTTCAGTACGGTGTTATGTACAAGGTTTCTCCGGCGGCAGTCCAGGTCTAACGTTGCGCATTTGCTCGGCTTAAAGGAGAGCCCACACTCGTCAGCTGCTTTGCTCACCCTGTCTAGTATCTCCTGGAGCGCTTCGGGTGTATCGGCGACTAGTACCAAATCATCAGCATATGCCATCACAGATATGGTCTCACCAGCAAGCCTGTACCCGTGTCCGGTCGCTTTTGCTGCTCTGATTAGCGATTCAATTGATATATTAAAGAGGACCGGACTTAACGGGCAGCCTTGCCTTACTCCCGCCTCTGTAGGAATGCTCGATGTTTCGCCCTGACGTGTTCTTATTGTAGCTTTACTGTCGCTGTACACGTCGCCGATAATATCCGTTAGCTGTTCTGGCACTCCAGCAGATTTAAGGGACTCCATCAAGTGCTCATGGGGTACTGAGGAGAATGCATTGGCGAGGTCTATCCAAGCGATAACACATCGCCTCCGCCTCCTCCTCGCATTGTCCAGTATGCCCTGCAGCACGAAGTTATGTTCGTAGCAGCCCTCGTATTTTCTGAAGCCCTTTTGCTGCCTCGACAGTATTTCATTATTGTCGCACCACTCGTTCATCCTAGCTGCTATACAGGATGTAAATAGCTTGTAAGTGGTGGGACACATTGATAAGGGCCTCCAGTTAGCAGGATCATTCCTATCACCTTTCTTGTGTACGAGGACTACCACTGCCTCCCTCCATGCTCCAGGTACCCTTCTCAGTTCCATTATTTTGTTAAATAGAGCGCTGAGCATCTGGCATCCGGGGTCCGCTCTTTTAATGGCTGAATATCTGATGCCATCTTTTCCAGGGGCAGTGTCACTCATTCTTCCCAGGCGACTTTGAATTTCTTCGGATCTAAAGGGCTCCGTCATCTGATTTCCGATGGGATACGTGGGGCCATGATCATGTGGTACGAAATTTAGGTTTCTTGCCCAGGTGTTTGAGAAGAAGCTGACCAGGCGGTTCTCTTCAATGTCACAGTACGAACCGCGGCCCTCTTCCTCTACAATGGTTCGAAACACTCGCTTTTTATTGACCCTGTACATTTTTTGAATTTTTGATGCCTCCTGGGGGTCGTATCTATGCTGCTGCCGTTGTGTCACTGTTTCTACCCTATGCGTGTTAGGCCGGACTGATCTGTGGGGTCTTTGTTCCGCATTTTTCTTGTTAGCACCTTATGTAGTGCTTTTTATGTCTTTATTGATGTCCTCCATCACTACATCCAGTCCGGCAGCAAACACAATGCCATTTATAGCTTGGATCCACCTACGTTGGTTGTCAGTAGATAGGGAGACACCTGGGCCCATCCCCTCCACTTTTTACTGCGCATGCGCGTGACGTCATGCGCATGCGCTGACCTGCGCAGACCTGTGACAGTTGACAGCTGACCTGTCAGATTTGACAGGTGTCAAATGTCACTGACCTGACAGCTGTCAACGTCAGCTGTCACCTGACCTGACATGTGTCAACGTCAAATGTCACCTAACCTGTCAGATGACGTCACAAGCATTCCAAGATGGCTGACCTGTCATAGACAGTCGCAAGCCGGGTTCTCTCTATGGAACTAACCTGAGATGACGTCACAAGCATTCCAAGATGGCTGACCTGTCATAGCCATCTGCAACTCCTGGGTTCTCTCTCTATGGAACTAACCTGAGATGACGTCACAAGCATTCCAAGATGTCTGACCTGTGTGTCCATAGATAGCCACAAGTCAGGTTAGGTATTAACTGTCTTGTGATGACGTAAGATGTTCCGTCTGACCTGTGTGTCCATAGATATCTACAAGTCAGGTCTCCATGTGTGTATTTGAAGAATACCATCTGTCTGATTGTTTATTTAGGTTAAGTGTTGTATGACATGCTTAGTACACACCATCTGATTGTTTATTGAGGTTATGTTTGTATTTGTTTATTAAGGTTATGTATGTATGTGTTTATTAAGGTTAGGTGTTCGTATACAGACTGATTACCAAGCCATTTTGATTGTTTATTAAGGTTATGTTTGTATTTGTTGATTAAGGTTATGTTCGTACACACACACTACTGTCTGTATTTGTTTATTAAGGTTATGTTCACACACGTGTTGATTACCAGTCATATGATTGTTTGTTAAGGTTATGTATTTGTTATTTGAATGCAAACAGAGATAATACAAGATTGTACTTACATACAACAAGAGACGTCAGCCTTCTTTCACAGCTTAATACACACACTACTGAACAGGTGTCTTCTGTGTTGAGGATACAGACAGACAACTGATTGCCATTGTTAAAGCTTGTATATGTTGTTTGAAAGGATATAACACACGTCATGACAGTTCGATGTCTTTGCCTAAACTGACAGATGCATGTGTAATAACACAGCTGTTTAACAACAGCTAGAGTGAGTAACACTGGTAACACACAACAAAAACAGACAGACAGACCATTGATTGTCAACAAGTATCATATAGAATCTTGTTGAAGCTTGTACACGTTGTTTGAAAGGATATAACACACACACACACACTCGCATAGGTCATGCCAACACGAAGGCTTTGCTTAGACTGACAGACAGATGTATGTAATAACACACCGACAGACATACGACTATTTAACAACAGCTAGAGCGAGAGTTGAACAGTATAACGCTGGTTAACGTGGAGAGCAGTCATGTTCAAGCTACTCTTGAGTATCTGTGTTCTTTGTCTAAGTGCCTCCTGTGGAGAGGATGTAAGTGAAACAGACAGACAACTGGCCAACGATTATCTCATCAAATATGGTTATTTAAGCAGTAATATCACTAACAATGACCAGCTAACGATGTTAGAGAAGACAGAAGCTTTCACAGAGGCTTTAAACATGTTTCAAACGTTTTTCAGTTTACCCGAAAGTAACAATTTGACTAGTAGAGACATTGAACTGATGAAACGTAAACGATGTGGTGATGAAGATTTTTCACAGAGTTCATTATTAACAGTAAAACCTATATGGAAAAAGAAAACTTTGAAATGGTACATACATTATTCAGATCCTACAGTACTATTGCTAACACAAAAAGCATTCAAACAATGGGAACAACATATTAATTTGAATTTAGTGAGAACAAACAACTATGCGGAAGCCGACATACTTATAAGTTTTTGCGATGACCAACATTTTTACTTGAGAGGTGGGAAACCGTGTACATACCCAATTGGTGGTGATGTTTTAGGACACGCTTATTTTCCAAATGTTGCCAATACACCCATAGAGATCCACATAAGCAATAATCTCACGTGGAACCTTCAACTACACGCATCAAATGGCTCATCATACTATATGGTTATTCTACACGAACTGGGACACGGTTTAGGACTCAAACACTCCAACAATAAAAACTCTCTTATGTATCCACATGCTGGGGCCGGTATATCTGACGAAGATATTCAACGAATGCAGGAACTGTATGGGCAACGCTCTACAACAGCAATAACAACAACATCAACAACAACAACAACAACAACACAGCCTACATCAACCAAGACATCAAAGACTACAACAAAGACTACAACAAAGACTACAACAAAGCCTACAACGAAACCTTCGATAAAACCAAAGGCTGTCGCTGTAAAATCTGAAACCAAAAACACTATGGACTTGTGTAATTATATAGACAAGATCAAACCGTTAGTCATTATAAACCACAACATGTATCTGTTTTATAAGAAATGGGTGTGGGTTGTCCCGTTGAACAATATGAAGGGGCCCTATCCGGAGGCAAAACTTGTGACAGATTGGTTACCACATTTGAAAAATTTAAAAGAAATTAAACATATATATCAGAGACCTGGTGGTGAAGTGGTCATGTTTACAAATGACGAAACATTAAGCATTGTTGCGTTTCCTAGCATACAAGCTACATTTGTAGCCCCCTTCAATAATCTCACATATCTGAATACTTTGAGGTTTGACCGGATAAATGCAATGGTAAACACATATACAGGAAAAACCATTATATTTCATTCGGACAACATGTATGAAATCATCGGTGAGAAGGGAGCTAATTTCTATAGACTAGAAGCAGGTTATATAGACAAATTTTCTCCAGAATTTCCAGCTAACATTGATGGTGCATTCCGGTACACCAATGGACGGATATACATATTTCGTAAAAATAAATATTACGAATTTGATGAGTTTACCAATCAGGTCGTTACAATAGGCCGTAAAGATTTATCTATGTTTGGTATTCAATGCCCTACCCGCAGTCTATATGAGCAACTCAGTCTGCTATTACAAAAGATTCTCAGCTATACAAAGGATAACACTGACCACCAACAACCAGCAAATATTGAAGACTATAATGATTATATATAGTGTTTAACTTGTACAAAATATGTGTTTAACAGATCAAACAGCAGACACTTAGCTTAACATATTAATGTATGAAAATAAAAATATTTACCAGCATGTGTATGTGTTTTTATTCCTTCTCAACAAGACCACTGTTCTGTTTAAGACTGTCTAGAGCACACTGAACAGCAGTTCAATATATGAGTTAAATAACACTGTTGTAGGGGCCCCTTGATGAGCAAACGGTATTCGTGTTTGGACTTGTCTAGAATACAGTCGTTAAAAGTATGACATCATCCACACACCTGTTCTGTTGTAATTTACGTTGAATGACATCACCCCATTATTCGTGTTTGAACTTGTCTGTGTATCTGTTCAATATACGCAAGAGAGAGGCCCTCTTAAAGGTAAACAACCTGTCAGTTGATGACCTTGTGTTATATCTGTTCAATCACCCCATTATTCGTGTTTGAGCTTGTCTAGTACAAACCGAGAGGATGACATCATCCATGTATTTTAGCCTAATATATAAATAAGTGAGTAAGTTCGGTTATATTATTAGTTGTTGTTGTACCATGTCGTTTAACAGTGTCTTATGGTATGGACACAAAAATAGATTGTTTGAAGAAGACTGTGAATTTGAATTAAAACAGTTGGTGTTAAAGATACAAGAAGAAGCCTTTATCGACGAACGCGATTCTGAAGGAGAAAATTATGAAGCCGGACATATAGTCGAGTTGTGTGACATATATTTAAGTGGGTTCTGCTCTACACAATTTTTTGCTTTGGCACTCATTCGATACTGTACAGGAGCTCAGTTAAGTGAACCGTTTTTCAAGTATTTACCCGAAGAAGCAAAACATCAATACATACGTTATTACGATAAACAAACCGTCCACACAGAGGCTATTTAGTTTATACAACAGCCCGTGGTATACAGATGGAAACTAGAATGAATAGTGAGAACGACACCACAAAAGTTAGACTGTTAGTGTTACAGATACAAAAACAAGCTTATCGAGACGGGCGTAAGTCCGAAGCCGAAGAATATGAAAATAGACATATGGTAGAGTTGTGTGACTTATATTTAAGTGGATTTTGTTCAACACAATATTTTGCTGTGGCACTCATTCAACACCAACCGGGGGCCCTGTTAAGTGAACCATTTTTTAAATATTTACCTAAAGAAGCAAAAAATCAATACAAATATTATTATGATGCTGATGAGGTCACACTCGAAACAACGAACATTGAAATTGAACCGCCCAGCGAGGAAGAACTCAAACAAGAAACACTCGAAACGATGAGAGAAGGGTTTAATAAAGAATTTGAGTTTTCAAGCTGTGATGACATCCACAAGGTTGCAGACCATCTAAACGATATATTAAAGCACAGTTCTAATTTAAATGATGATGATGCTGAACGTACTAAATCCATTAATTTTCTAACACGAAAACTTCACCGTACAGACGCCACAGACATGTTATATACAATTTGTAACGAATATTTCGACAGTCTTCCAACCAATGCTGATTGGGATAGATATGAGAACAAAGATTGTGTTGCTGTAGACATGTTTGTTAAAGTCTGGCAGAAATATCTGGATGATCATGCAGTGTAGCACGAAATATGTTAAAGTATTTAGTGATCGCAATAGATTTGTAAAATTTACCAGGAAACCACTCAGAACCATTCAACAGACGTTTGTGGTGGGGGAACAACAAAACCTACTTAACATGGTCAGCAAGCTTCAGTCTAAACTTAAACGAGTTTGTGTAAACATGTCTTGCGATTGTATTAACATGAATATGTCGGTGTCTGAGAGTGATAACAACGATAACGATTATGCCGTTGATGAAAACGATGGCCCTGATTTCACAGAACACCGAACACGACGAGTCTTATTTAACAAGTATCAAGCTGACGACAGGCTATTGATGGAAACCACTTTTAGTGTTCGACGATCCTTGAAATTGATTACAGGCATCAGTGCAAGAAACAACTTTACAAATGTTGTGAAATTTGTCAATCCGTTGGCTCTGAATGAAGAAAACCAATATTTGGCATTGGAAGAATGGGATTTTTACGATTTCCTAGACAACATACGTGAGCTGTATAGGAAATATCTTAAAGGACAAGACGAGCCAAATAGCTTTATAGTGCATCATCTTAATTACTGCCGCATAACCTATTCAAAGGTGCTAAGTGAAAAAGCCTTGTGTATCGATAACGGTTTCACATCTATGCATCTATTCTTAAACGAAGAGTGTGTAGAACAGCTGCTGAGACTTGAGGTGTTGGTTAAAGCAAGACTGAACTATCTGAAAGAATCTCAATTTACCTGGACTTACACGTGTTTTATGGAAAACATAGTGGAAATATTAAACGATCTGAGTAGATGGGATGCCAGTGTACCGCAAATCATACAAACTATAAAAACGTTACTCAACACTGTAACACCAGCATTTAAATATTACATGTTGGAGTGTTTGCACTACGCTCAAGAACAAGTATTGACAGACATCCACAACATTCGCCATGGTTCTTTTTAAATCAAGTTTCATCGTTCTATCAGCACTGTGTCAGAATGTGTTGTATATTCATAAGCCACCCAATGTAACAGAAGTACGAATTTGTTTCGACATCGATGACTGCATGATATGGTCAGCTCTTACAACAACAACATATCTACACAACGACGACCTAACCCCACTTGCAACATACAACATGTCAGCCAAAAGCCTGTCATCTGATGTGATACGTTACAAAGTTATGTTTCTGTTTGATAATGGTAGTCGGGGCGAGTCACCTGATTGGACCACTCTTGTGTTGACTAACACCCGACTGTTCACTTCAAAGTATATTTTTGTGTTTATATCAGCTGGCTTTCTTACATGTCTTACCATATTCATGTTGATGTATTTTTGTTTCAAATATAGCACTTATCTGCACATGTATCGCAAACTTGTTTGCTAATACAAATATATAAAATAAACACTTGTGTTTTATTTACTAGTTTTAAGGTTTGCTAAGGGGGTGTTACTAGAAAAACATATATATAATTTACAACTTTTTATTTCGGTAACAAGTTTACAACATACGAAAATAATAGCATACAATTATTGATGCTGCATATACAGCTTCTAGTGTATCCTGGTGAGTGATGCATGCACTTAGGAATGTCTGGCACCAACGCAGGACAATCAGTGTTTGTTTCTAAATTGATCACGTCCACACGGTAGCCACAAGTGAGCAGCATCTGTGTCAGAAATCTCTGTTTATTCTCGCCTTTTACATAGATTCTGTCCACCTGTTGTTCGACGATGTGTTTCATCAGGATATTTGGTAATTCTTCTAAATAAACAGTACCATAATTATAGTCGATACAGTGGTGACGGGCCTGCAGAAACTTGACTTGTTTGATTACATCAGCAGATAGAAAACGCATTGGTTGTGGTGGCTTAAACACATACTGTACAGTTTGATAACCATTATAAATTACTAGTTCTTTGGGTGTGAAGTCGGGGAGACAGAAACCCTGAGTGTCGACAACAACGAACCTCATCTTGATACTGCCCCAATTCACTATACTTCCGCATCAGCTTATATACACCTCTAGGTTGAGCAGTTGGGGGAACAGCGTTGTATGCCATACTCAGATGATAGAACGAACAACGTTAGAGAGTGGGGAGTATTCGATGATGCAATCATGTATAATTATGCAGAAACATTTAGTGTTATTGGGAAAGTTCTGGTTACTTTCCATTTCCAATTTGATATCGACAGTAGACGGTTTGATGGAATCCGTATACTTTGAACAATCAAACACAAACATGGGATATTTAGCGAAAGCTTTGTAATCCAACGTAGGCTGCGGTTCTCTACCGAGATATGCTCGTTGAAATTCAATCATGTTTTTATATGCTTCCAGATAATTTGCTTGCCCAAAGTTCAGATTCATACCCTCGGTCGGTATTTGTTTTGAATTCAGATGTAGTCTTATATCTCGAACGTCCACATGATCAAACTGATTAATATCTTTTCCTGGGTTGTGGTGGCGATCCGTTTGAAAGACTACGATAACGAAGCGAGGTCGTTCGGTGTTTGATGAGGTCTTTACAGACCACAAGTCTTTGATTGAATTACTTACATTCGGTAATTCGTACATCTCCCATTTTCTAAACGGTATAAGAATCTTTTTATCTTGAGCGATCGATTGCAACAGCTGCTGTTGTATCACATCGCTGGGGTGTATGTGTTTGACTTGCAAAGCCATATGTTCAATATTAAACTTTATAGCTTTGTCAGCGCCTGCTACACTGCTCAGAATATAGCAATTTCTATCGTTCTGACCGCGTGTTAAGCGTACCAACAAACGACTGAAAAGTACTTTTCTGTAATCTTTGAAAATATTACACAGATAGCTGAGCGGTAGGCAATAGCAAAATCTGTTGTTTTTCACCATGGTGTTCCTTTCGTTCGGATGCCAGCCGGCAGGAATGAGAGCTCGTGCTTCATCGCTGTTGGCTTGTAATAATGTTCGTACTGCTGTAACGATACCTGGGTTTCTAACATGTTCGATAATCTGATTACACATCTCAACAGCCACAGAGGAGAACAAATGAGCTGCAGCATTCGCTGTTACCGACACATCACCAGTTGTACCTGTTGTCTCAGTGGAACCGCTGATCAGGAGAGCTGCCGAAGACCAATCGTAAAACACATCTTGTTGATTGATGGCAAACTCACATGTGTCGTTGTAATCAAACGATCTGGTTTGCGGGGCGTACGTGTGTACTTCTTCTCCCTTGATGGATTCGTCGTGAACGGGGTCTGCGAAGATATGTAGTTTGTTTGACATCGTAACCCAATGATTGTAGAAACTGTACGTTCTCTTCGGATAGAACCGTCTGTGATGCAGACAACAACGATACTGACCGATGTTGCTCGTCGGCACCTGTATTTATAACTAACATACCACCGGTGTCTTGTTCAGCTGTAATATAACGATGATCTCTTCACCTTGAAAGTTCACAGGCACTGCATTCTGATCGATGATGTTTACATTTATATGGGCGATGATACGTGTGTTGACGGGTAGAAACAGTTTACTGTGGGGGTTGATGTCAATTGCGTAGCCAGGATCAACCATCGGAGCAAACTCGTATAGTGTGTGTGAGGGTTTGCCTTCGTGGTAAGACCCGCTTACTATGTTACACTCCAAACGGATCGTTTTCACTTTAACAATCTCCACTGGTAAATCGGATGCATGCAACACATCCTTAATAAGAGATCTAGTTGAGGAAAAACCCAAGAGAGGAGCTATTGAGGCGTCCCTTGTCAAATCAATGTCATACTTGCACTGTATCTCACACTTCAAAGTGTTGTTGTTGGCTTTCAAACTGAACAGTTTACTTGCATCGTCAACAGAGGCACCCTCTGGAAATTTATTCAACTTGAGATAGATACGGGCCATTTCATTTTGGATACACCGTTCCATATCGCTAATTTCATATGCTCCATTGGGAATTATTATTTCTTGTATAACACCAGCTTTCTTAGGCTCTGCTTCGAGTGTAAAATTAAAATGCAACTTATTACAACCGGTCTCTATATTTGGTATGGTGTTGTATGTGTGAAAATTCGAGAGTGCCACCGAATGATCGAACCGGGGGTCCAACACTATCGGTGGAAATATATCCAATGACAGGGAGGACGTGGAGCCTTTCAACTCGAACGTTAGCGACATGACTGATACACACAGGTTATTGTTTGAGTCTTTTATTGTAAAAATTTTAAACACAAATGACCACAATTAATTGTGTTATATGTTTGATACACATCATGATTATACAGTATGGAATAGTCTTTAAGGTAACGTTGCAGCTCTACAGGAGGCTTCAAGTTTCCATACGAGTCAAAGTACTCGACGATGTCACCGCGTTTCCTCACAGCGACCCAATGACTGCCTTGCTCCTTGTGTGTTTGCAAATTCATGATGAACGATTCATTTTTACGTGGTCCATTGCGAGGTAGCTCGTCTCGCATGTATACACCTCTAAAATATGGGATTTTCATTTTACCAGCAAACTTGACAAGATCTACATTTGTTAGAGGTCTTGCTGGTAAAGGTATTACACGTTTTTTGTCTTGTGTAAATACAAACCGTAGCCGGTGCGTTGTTTCTTCATGTACAAACCATCACCAACACCATGCCCTCGTTTACCCACAGCAATGGCCTCCATTGTTTGATTGTGACGTTTTGCCTCTTCCAATTTCTGTTTCGCAGACTTGGCATCGTTCACAGCTTTAGCAATACCTGCAGCACCGCCACCCAGAGCTCCTAGTGCTGACAGCCCACCAAATATAAGAGGTAACAGCGGTAGGAAGCCACCGCTTTTAGGTATTGGAATAACTCTCGGTACCTTAACTTGCTTTCGACCACCTGCGTTTTTGATGACTTTTCTCGCTACATGCAGTAGATTTTTCACAGACGGCACCTCCTCTCCCACATTGATAGCACCGCGCATCAAAGCAAGTATGTTTTTAAACGGTACCTTACCACCGACTTTTCTCTTACTAGTTTTTCTGAGTTTGTTCACACCCATACCAAGTTTTCGTTTAACTTTCATTGTTTTTGCTACACTCCAAGCGGCCGCCTTCTCACCAAAACTTGCGTCCTTTGACTTGACTCGTTCCTTGGCTCGGTGCTCCAACACCTTGTCGGCACGATGCCTGTCACTCAACTGTTTGGATTGAGAGTAGGCGATGTCGTGCTCTCGACAAGCCTGATCTAGTGGGTTGATACCTTGATCGCCTCTGGCAAGACGTTCTTTAAGTTTAGTGCCTGGACCACAAAACTGATAGCCTGGTATGTGTAACTCAACAGGCAGTTTGTTAATGAGTGTGTTAACAAGGCCTTCACCCTTAATGACCAACATTGATACTAAAGCGGTGCTGTATTAAACACCCAGTATTTATACTTACAACAAGCAGGTTGGTGTTAGTCTAGTTAACGATGCGTATCGTAAAACACACAACAACAGCCCTACCAGTTACAAACTTGGACGATGTTGTGCATGTGGAAACAGTTACACAACACAGACACGGACTACTGTTACCCGGCACGGTACGTTGTTTGATATGTGGTCCTAGTGGCTGTGGTAAAACTAATGTCATGCTGAGTTTATTGTTTGAAGCAAACGGTTTAAAGTTTGAAAACGTTTATGTATATTCAAAGTCACTGTATCAACCGAAATACAAGATGTTAAAGGAGGTGTTGGATGCTACAAAGGGTGTTGGTTACTATCCTTATCGAGAAAACGATGACATATTAGATCCGGGAGATGCCTTGGACAACTCTGTGTTTATCTTTGATGATGTAGCTTGCGACAAACAAGATAAAATAAGAGCATACTTTAGCATGGGCAGACATAAGAATATTGATTCCTTCTATCTTTGTCAGACATACAGCAAAGTACCAAAACAACTGGTACGTGACAACGCAAACGTTGTTGTGTTATTCAAACAAGACGAAACCAATCTTAAACATGTGTACGACGATCATGTAACCACTGATATGACTTTTGAAAAGTTCAAGACACTGTGTGGTGAATGTTGGCAGACCAAGCATGATGTGATGGTGGTTGTTAAAGATTGTGATTTAGCACAAGGACGGTATCGCAAAGGCTTCGATCATTTTATATATATTTAAACTTGTGTGTGAGTGTGTGTTAGTCTTCATGTGTTCAACATACGGTGAGCATGGCTAAAAAATCTAAAAGTCTTCGGCGCAAACAAAAACTATCAACACAGCCGCCCAATATCAAACGTAAAATAGCCGATTTATCAAAGATTATTCGAAACAAATATTTGGCTTTGAAACTGGGCAAAACAGAGACAGATGAAACGTTACACCGTTTATATAGACCTCTGTTAAAACCGTTGGATGATATATCTAAAAACACAGCAAGCACAGCGTTGGCTACTGCTCAAACAACTCTACAGCAACAGCAACCAACTAAAACTGAACTTGATGTCAAACCCCCACCACCACCACCAACATCAACAAAGAAGGAAGTTCAATTTCTTAGTGATGATGAAACGTTTGAGTTGGAAGCAGAACCAGCTGAACCTGAACCTGAATTGTGGGTTACCAAAGCTTATAGAAAACTAGATGCCGCAGCAAATACACCGGCAGCTATTTACGAGCAAACGTTAAGTTCGTATCCTGTAGTTGTTCGCTATTATGTTGATAAATATTTCACAGATAATCAACTATGTGATCAAACATACGGTGTTACTTATGATAAAGCCACCAATACTTGGATGCTTGGCAATAAGTCTGTTAAATTTGTTGTTACTGACGTAGATTTTAGAAATAGAGAAAGCTTTCAAATTGTTGTTGGTGACAGAAGATATTACGGCACTCAACACCTATTGGAATTGATATTTTTGAGAAAACCAGGTATGAGTGCTATGAAAAATAAGAACGCTTTACGTGACTATGCAGACATTATGGCAGCTACGAGTCTTCACAGAAAAGATAACAATCCTAAAGAAGACGTTCTGCGCAACACCTCTACCAAATATCAAAATGTAATAAAACCAATTTTAGAGAAACAAGAAGGTGCTAGAGCACGCTCTTCCTCAGTTACTTTAGGTCATGGTATGCCATACATGCTACATACTAAGCAACAGAAAGAATACGTATACTGGGACGATGTGAACGAACTGGTTGACAGACTTCGTCTTCTCGTGGCTTCCCAAGTTGCAGGTAATAATGCTCATAACAATGAGATACAGTCAATCTTAGAGGAGCTGAAGGAGGCTCGCATCATATAAAGCGTAAACACAAGCCAACCATCAGTTTCATCATGTCTATCGACAAGTTTGGTCGTACTGCTGCAAACTTCAACAGCAACAGCTCTCTACACAATCGCGTGGTTCAACGAGAGATTTTCCCTAGAACTGCAAGTGGTGACTTTGACGTACAAAACCATAGATTGTGTAACGTAGCCAACCCTATCGATTCAACAGATGGCGTAACTAAATCATTTGTTGATGCCTGGGTGGGTGACTATCAGAAACATAAAGCTGAGTATCTGAAGAATAAAGATGAAGTGACACAAAAACTAGTGGCCATTGTGTTAGAAGCCGTGCATAAGCCGGAGTTGAACGATTTGAAGCACGAATTGGAACAGAAATTGAAAGCTTTAAACAAGACCATATCAGCTCAAGTTTTAAAAGATATCGATGTGTCAACGAACCCAAAGCTAAAGAAGAAGTTGGGTGAAATAGACAAAAATCTAAAAGATTTGCATGACAAGTGGATACTTTTAAATCCATCATCACCATGAAGCGTCGCCGGCAACAACAAACACGTAACGATGAACCATCTGATGCTAAGAAACAAATTATAAACGAGCTGTACAAACCTGCTAGAATCAAATTTAAACGTAGACAGACCATAATTAGAGGTTTGAATGACTTGTGGCAAATTGATTTGGCCGAGTTTACAGACTATCAGCGTGAAAACTCCGGTTACAAGTACATTCTGGTGGTGATCAATTGTTTTTCAAAGTATGTATGGACGCGTCCGCTTAAATCTAAAAACGCCGAAGAGGTGACTAAAGCCATGGCCGATGTTTTAGCCAACAGCACAGAACCATCTCACATTCAGTCTGATCTTGGCAAGGAGTTCTACAACGCTAAATTTAAGGCCCTAATGACCAAATACAGCATCAATCATTACAGTACCTATAGTGTTAAGAAGGCGGCAATGGTGGAACGAGTCATACGTACGTTGAAAGAGAAGTTATATAAAAACTTTCACTTGTCTGGTTCTTACAAGTGGCTACATATCCTACCCAATGTCACAGCTACATATAACGCAACCATTCATCGTACCACAGGTGTAAAACCTTTGGATGTCACTAGGAAAAACGAGGCAGCTATTCGTAAGCAAATCTATTCCAACACCGTACCGGTATCTGTACAAACTAAATTTAAAGTGAGTGATGTTGTACGTATAAGCAAGGCAAAAACATTATTTGAAAAAGGTTATACGCCACGTTGGTCCACAGAATTGTTTAAGGTGGCCACGGTACACCCCACTATCCCTGTGACGTATTTACTAGAAGACATGCAAGGCAAACCAATCAGCGGAGGGTTTTATGAGCAAGAACTACAAAAGACTTTATCTTCAGACCTGTATTTAATCGAACGAGTGTTGAGAAAAAAAGGCCCCAAGTCTTACGTGAAATGGCTTGGTTTTGATCGTACTCATAATTCCTGGGTCAACACTAAAGACATTAAATAACTTGTATTATGTTATGAATAAAGGAAACATGTTAAAAGTATTTTTTTTATTTCAAATCTTCCTTTATGCATTCACGCCAACAGAATGATTGTCAGAAAATACAGCTAATAAAACACAGAGATTTTTACACATATATTTTATTATCAACTAGTGTTATAGGTAAATCTGTTACATGTTAGCATATCTTTCAGTACAAGTTGATATTTAGTAATAAATTCACACACTATACACAGATTCTCAGAGTATTTTAAGCGGGCAATGAAGAAGGCACAAGGTAAAACTGCCCTGTCTCTGAACTTGGACAGTTCCGATCTAATGTCAGCCATAAACATGTTTAGGTCAAAGAAACTCCTAAAACGTAATTCCAATAATAAGTCTTTGACCACAGAGCCAACATCTTCTAGTATTTTCAATGATTCCAAGCTTAGGTTGAAATTAGTGACATATTCATCACTGCACAACCTAAACTTAAAAAACACTGATTTTCGTTGTGTTTGAACCAAGTATTTAGTAAGTGTATACGAATCGGTGTTTTTGTCTGTACCTTGTGATTGGTTTTCCAGGTTGAAAATTATGGTGGGTAACACGTTTAAAAATTCTTCAAATGTCCACATGTCGAAAAACACAGGTATATTACAATTTTTCTGTGAAACCTTAACCAGAGGCATAAAGTTAAGCATGGGGTCAGCTCCGATCGTAAGTATTTTCTCACCGTTTGCCAACAGCGCAAACGTTGTCTGACCAACGAGCTCACAGTCTTGTGTTTTTAGTTTTTTCTCCATACTTTTCTGATTGATCTGCACCAACTTCTCATTGAATAGCTCATCGTGTGTAGGCTGATATTCGACTGTTTGTATGTTTGTAGGATCTGCAGCATTCATACTAATATCAGAGAGATTATTCGGTTCACTTGTGTTTGTTGTTGTTGGATAGCTTGTGTACAGCTCACCTATGATATTATCCCACGTCTTTGGTTCTTCTTTTGTTATAATACTTTCAACTGCGTTAGCCAACAAGACATCTTGTAACACTTTAAGCTTTTTACCTCCACCAGCACCTCTACCTGTATTTTCTGTGTTGAGAGATTTTCGTTTTCGCGTATTCTGCACCATATTAGTTTTTAGTTACACCTTGTTCAACGTACACCAACAAAACTAGCTTCTAGACAAGCTCAAACACAACTGATGGCTGGATACCACCTAACAGAACTAACCCCTAGATCATAACTGTAAAGACAACGTCAAACAGGTTTATCAGACCAAGGTCATCAACAGACAGGTTATTTACCCTAAGAGGGCCTCTCACTTGCGTATATTAAACAGATACACAGACAAGCTCAAACACGAATAATGGTATGATGTCATTCTACAGGATATGAGTCATAACCATGTTGTTTGTTCTCTGTTTTATTGTGTTATGTATTCTGTTATGGACATGTGTACAGAGCGACATACTTTTTACTCGTTTACAGGCCTAGGATCGACGTCAGCTCTCTTTAGACATATTTGTTTGTGTCTATAAATGGACGTTCTCAACATTTGTTTATTACAGTGTAAACATGTAACCTTCCTCCTGTCGTACGTGTATTGCCATTTTACGAAATTTTCATAACTTTCCCATGAGTGTGCGTTGTATGGTAGCCATTTTCCCAAGTTTTGACCATTTTTAATGAAACATTTGTCACAACAGCTTCTCTCTGTTGGTGGACAGCGTTTAAAACAAATGACACAGCAACGGAGACCATCATCATTCAGTTCTTGCTTGTCATCCTGTGTTAGTGGTTGTGTTGTTGTTGTTGGTCTCGCGGCTGTGTGTTCTTCTTCACTCTCTTGTAGATTGATTTCATTAAACTGCTGTTGGTGCTGCTGCTGCGTCGACAAACCAGAACCTTGTGAAGTGGTTGCTTGCTGGTGCTGTGATGATCCTAGACTTGTAGCTGTTATAGTAAAGGCATCACCTTCAATGGCCCCCTTATTGCTCTGATACATCTTGTACAGCTCAGACCACACTTCTTCAAACGTCAGCAACGACAGCTTCCTAAACGGCATATGATAGTCTCTATCCAAGCCGGAGAATGTAAAGCTTACTTTGGTGTCGGTGTTCAAGTCTCTAATAACTCGATTATAAATTTCCTGCATACCGTTCTTAAGCCATTGTTCAGGATTATTGACGCCACTGCTATTGAGTGGATTCAACTTGAAACGCACCATGTTCTGTATAATATTAAAACGACTGTTTCTTGTAGTCGACTCTCCAACAATTGAGAACGCCATAGTATGGAACTAAAATGTTTCTTGTTTTTGCGGAATCAAACACAAGACTGGCTTGTGTACGACGACCGTTGTACATCTATAACTCTCTAGTCATAGAGTGCTTGTGTGTGTGTGTTAACAATCAACAACAACGTCTATATGTTTTGTTTGGTTCAAGTGGATGTCATTAAACAACTGTGTTATTTCTATAACGGGGCCCCATTCAAGACCTCAACATACGTTAGTGTGTACTAAGCCGTGAAACAAGTATGACGTCTCTTGCTGTATGTAAGTATACTATTATATTATTTATGTTTACATACAAACAATACTTATCAAACAATCCTCGTATATCAAAGTTTAATTTAGTTGTTTTAAATTGAGTTTTGTTACTTGTGTGTTTTTGATCACTCCCTATATAAATTTAGATTCATTCATTCAAAATACAAACACTAACATAAACAAACACGCCGGCAATAAAACCAAGTCCCCGAGTTTTATTACCCTATTAAAACAAATCATTAACATATCTAGATGTAAATACGTTTTTCTTATTGATATAGTTTACTTCAAACGTTTTTTGTTATTAAATGATATTAGATAGGTAAATTGGTACGTGTTTTAAATTTCTTTTTACTATAAATAAACAATTGTTTTTAACATTACAGTTCCTATTATTCAATTGGAATGTAATAGAGATACAACCCCTGCCTACACACACAAACTCAGCAGCCTCATAAACTCGTTTTATGTAACAGGTTTTTGTTTTATATATACCCCACTGATAACAAACTTTCATCGTATGTCTGAATAGCATGATCGGTTTAGGGGCGTTTGCATATCTTAGTAAGTTGTATGGTTGGGGGTTCAAATCTAATTTCTGGCGAATGCTTTTCTTTCAAAAATCATATTTCAAATTAAAATCAAAATTTCAAATTACCCGCTCAATATATCTTCCTCATATATGTATGTGTGTGTGACTAAACCGAATGACTGTGTCCAACAGATGTCTCCCCTCGAGCTAGAGAATATTCTCTACACTCTACAACTTTACAAATAGAATGTTCTCTAGCTTGAGGAGTAAGATCTCTGGACACAACAGACAGAAATTTTCAAACAAATTCAAATTTCCCGCCAAAAACGAAATACCCTAACAAACTTCAATACACCTTAACAACAACAACAACAACACAATAAACAAACCAAACAGCTGTGTTTACGAACACCTAACCTTAATAAACAAAATACATAACCTTAATAAACAAACAGATGCCTTGGTAATCAACACACACATGACATAACCTTAATAAACAAATACAAACATAACCTTAATAAACAAACAGATGACACGTGAGCGAACATAACCTTAATAAACAAATACATAACCTTAATAAACAATCAGACAAACACACATGGAGAGCTAACCTGACTTGTAGATATCTATGGACACACAGGTCAGACAACGCTTGTGACGTCATCTCAGGTTAGTTCCATAGAGAGAACCCCCGGAGTTGCAACTGTCTATGACAGGTCAGCCATCTTGGAATGCTTGTGACGTCATCTCAGGTTAGTTCCATAGAGAGAACCCGGCTTGCGACTGTCTATGACAGGTCAGCCATCTTGGAATGCTTGTGACGTCATCTGACAGGTTAGGTGACATTTGACGTTGACACATGTCAGGTCAGGTGACAGCTGACGTTGACAGCTGTCAGGTCAGTGACATTTGACACCTGTCAAATCTGACAGGTCAGCTGTCAACTGTCACAGGTCTGCGCAGGTCAGCGCATGCGCATGACGTCACGCGCATGCGCAGTAAAAAGTGGAGGGGATGGGCCCAGGTGTCTCCCTATCTACTGTTGTCATTCAGTCTACTGTTATTCTGTGACGCAAGCTCGGATTCATCGGCACTACCCGCCTGAGATGGCTGCAGTGTGCATTCGGTCGGCCGATTTTCTGGCGCGGTGCTCTGGGTGGAAATCTGGCAGTTATTACATGAAGTGTTCGATTCGGTGTTTCCTATTTCTACTTGTTCCGGCCTGTTCTGGGCGGTGCAGAGCGGGGAGTCAGAACCAGGCGGTGTAGTTTCCATATCCAACTGTACTTCCATGTGCGGCCGTATAAGCTGTGTGTTATTGTTTAATACGCTTACTGTCTGCAATGTTGTTTGCGTCATGCAGTAGCCAGTTAGAGTCGAATTATCACCCCCTATCTCTGCACCCACGCTTGCTACAGGTGCAGTATCCTTCTCTGTCGTGCAAGGTTGTAGGTTCATTCCAGGAAGAGGTAATGGCGGCTGCGTCAAGCTCTTGTGGTGCGGAAGCGGCAATTCATGCACAATTCTCGGTAATGGCTGAGTTGCAGCATTCGGACGCGGCATGCGATGTCTAATACGGGGGATTGCAGGGGTTTGTGATTGGCTTTCAACCTCTGTAGCTGATAACGTTGTAATTGTTTCATATTGCTTATGCACTAAATCAGTATGCGACGCCTTCTGATGTGACTTAATTTTCTTCATGGTACCCTGTGCCGTTTTACAAACAGCACAGTAAAATTTAATTTGCCGATTATGGTATTTTTTAAGATGCTTATTTAAGTCATTATGATTGTTGTAAGTGCGAGGAGGTCTCGAATCACAAATAGTGCATGAGATTACGACAGGCAGTGGGTATTGAAATAGATATTCCTCCATATTTTTTAATGCTGAAGGCACGGATGTACAATCAAAGAGACAAATACAGACTATATTTACTTGTAGGTTGTCTGTCGTCCCTTGTTGCCTCTGGCGTCAGGTCTGGTGCCGCATTTGGTGGTCCGTGATGGCTCTAGCGTAGGACGCGATCCACTTGTTGCATGCAATGTTGAACCCAGTGGGGTGAGATCACAGTTGAGGGTGCACTTGTGAGATATTTTAACATAAGTCTTACACACTTAATCCACCTAACTGAAGTTACTACTTGCACTGCACTAGACATTTGTGGCGATTTTAACACGAACACGAATTTTTAACGATAATTACTTATATAATGACTGAACTGTGAACTGATCGCTTCTCTAGTCATTTTAACCGATATCGATTTTCATACGTTTTATTAGAATAGATGGGCCGATCCCGGAGGTACTGCAATACCGGGCCAACCCGCGACGGAGGTGGAGCAAGCCCCTTGCCTCCGTCAATTTCCAAAAATCAGTTTAATATACTGGCCCCGCATGCGGGGCGTATCAGATATTAAGCTGATAAGAACAGATAAAAAAACTTTATTGAATAAAATTCAAAATAGTAATTTCCCTCTGAGGACATTCCCCTCATTGGGTACATAAATTGTTTTTTTTTTTTTTGGCTCAGTCTATACAATATATAAAATACAAAATGTCATATCACAGAGCATTAGCAGTCTCAATATAAAAGAAAACAACAGGTCAGTCACATCCATATCACAGTGTCAGTTTCTAAAAGAAAACAGGTTAAAACACACAAACAATAACTCTGACGTCACAGCATATAAAAAAACACTCACAATACGAAGTTTACTTCTCGACCCGCAAGGGTTTCCCATGGGTCACGCAATTCCGGCAGCAGTCCGGTCTCCAGCCGCCGCCCCGCCCGGCAGGCCCGACGCTCCCCGACCATCAGCCCCATACTGGCGGATGCCGGACACGTGCTCTACATAAATGTCCCTTGACCACCTCACGGTGTCCGCCAGCATCAGTCGCCTCATCAGTGTAGCATATGCCGGCCTGATTTTGAGCCCCCTGATCACGCGCTCATTCTCCCTGTCCCAGGTACCCAGTGCCCCGACGACAAAGGCATCCAGCCAGACTGAGTGCCCCCGGGAGACAAGGAAATCGGCCAAGGGTCCATATTTTCTGGCCTTCTCCGCCCGAGCACGTTCAAAAGCCCCTCCTCCGTTCTCAAATGGGACCGTAACATCGATGATAGTGATGTGTCTCGTCTCTGCGTCGGTCACTACCAGGTCAGGCCTGAGCATCTTGAGGTGGTCCGGGACTCCCTGGAGTGTCTTATTAATCGACACATCACCGGGCAAATGGGCGGCCTTGACCAGGCGAGAGACGATGTTGTCGTGCCTCTTTTGCCATGCCTCAGAATGTCGGGTGCAGTGACAAACCACATGCGGCAAAGTCTCCCTCTCCCAGCCACACACTCTGCACCTCTTGTCCCCACCCGACCAGCGCTTTGCCCCGTTCAGAGGTAGGACATCCAGCCTGGCCCGGTGAACGAAGCGCCAGTCCGCAAACCTGGTGAACCTGCCGTCCCGCAAGAACTTGTTGGAGATGCCGGAGAAGGCAGCGAGGTCGAAGACCTTCCCCTGGTCTTCTTTGGCCAGCAGGCTGGAGAGGTAGTACTCCTGGAGGGCAGTCCTCAACCGATATACAATCTGGGAGCGGGCCCCTGGCGGGATGGTGATGTTTTTGCCCCTAGCGCCCAGACATTTGAGGACAAGTCCGTCTGAAGCGCCATCGACGGCCCATGTGATCTTAAGCCTGTCCCCCAGTCTCCTCGCCGCATTCCTGGCTCTCGACCACAACGTTTTCGTGCCCGAGGAGAAGTTGGCGAGCCCCCGGTCCATCGACCCAGATAAATAATGCCCAATGTCGTCCGTAGTTGGCTCCCTCCTGATTCTCCTTTTCACCGTGTCGCGCAGGCTCCTCCACGCCAGGTCAGCCACAGCTGGGTCCTCGCAGGTCACCAACATAAACACATGGGCAATGGTCATCACGTCGGCCATGTCCGCCAGCGGCAGCAGTCCACCACCGCCCCTCCAGCTGGGTATGAACACCACTTCAGCGCTCGAGCGCCGGTTAAGTCCCAGCCACCGCTTGGCCGCCTTCCTGATGAAGCGGTCAGCCTCGCTCAATGGACCCTTCGCAACCTCAGCGCCCCTCAGGATGAAGTCCAGCCTCGGTATGATAAATGTGCGGACAGCATCCAGTTTTTGCCAGGGGGCCAACAGAGACTCGTCCACCAGCCTGACGTCCTCCACCATGCCCTGAATGCTGGCGACGGGGGTCTGCCTCACCTGGAAGCCGGTGGGGATTCCCAGATGGTCATATTCCTCACCCCCTTTCAAGGCTCTGACCGGAATACCGCCAATGTCAAACTTGGTGTCGTGAGGCAGCACCCCGCCCCCCGAGCGCTTGAGATGGAGTGTAGCGCACTTCTCTGGATTGAAGGCAAGTCCCAGTCTCGCCGCAACATCCACGGCAGCAGCCAGCAGCGACCGCAGCTCCCCAGCATTGGCACCGATCAGGACAAGGTCGTCCGCGTAGGCAAGGACACACCTGCGATGGCCACCGAGAGGGTAGCCCAAGCCCATCCCCAGTATTGGGCGAATAAGCTGTTCCATGGCCAGGTTGAATTTGATTGGGCTGGCCGGGCAGCCTTGTTTGACTCCAGCACCAATCGAAACATCCCCGGTCTGTCCTCGGGCCGTCTTAATCCTGGTAGAGCTCCCCGCATCCATGTTGGTCACAAGATCTCGCACCTCAAGTGGCAACCCGCAGCCCACCAGTGCCGCCAAGATGGTTTCGTGCGGCACCGACCCAAAGGCGTTGGTCAGATCCAGCCAGGCAATCGCCACCTCTCTCTTTCCGCGCCTGGCAGCATCCAGTACTTCCCCAAGCGTGAAGTTGTGCTCGAGGCAGCCTTCGTAATGCAGGAAGCCCTTCTACTCCCCGCTAATTCTTTTACCAGCCACAGCAAACGTTGTCAACCTGTCCGCTAATATAGCGGCGAACAACTTCGAAATGGTATTTCCTAGGGCTAGTGGCCTCCAGTTATTAATTTCGTCCGGGTTGCCCTTTTTGTGAATCAGGATGGTATTGGACGCCTTCCAGGACGACGGGACGTTTTTTGCTCTCCAACAGGCGTTGTAAAGTGCTGCGAGCAATGCGCCCGTGTGGTCGATGGCTTTGAGGCTTGAATATTTGATCCCATCCGGTCCCGGGGCACTGTTGCTCATCCTCGAGATCCTCTTCCTGACCTCGCCGCCGGTTATGGGTCTGCAAAGGGCATCAGCTAGGTTTCTCTCCTCCGGGGTGCTAACGCCCCAGTCGGGCCAGACGGAAGTATCAATGTCCAGGTCAGGTTGATTGGAATAAAGCCTGGTGAAGTGGTCAGCGATGTCCCGCTCCGGGATCGGACACGGGCGTGACGGCGGATTCAATATTTTCTGCATGGCCCTTCTTCTGTTTGTCCTATATAGCCTTTGCATCTCCGTAGCTCTCTCCACGTCAGACTGCACGCACGCAGTCCGTCCGCTGTGCCCTCTGCTGCCGCCAATGGGTGAAGGCGGCCTCAGTCCGCACTCCTCCCTCAGGAACCTGTAGAGTTCTTTATCGAGCTCTTCTAGCTCTGGCCAGGTGTTGGTAGCCTCCGCCACAGCGGTCAGTCCCCTCGCCGCCTCCTTCCTACCGATCAGGCGCGGACCCAGTTCCGGCAGCTCCCGGGGAATGGGAGGCGCCCGTGGTGTGACGGCGCCAAGGGAGCCACTCTCCAGCACCGGGGCAGGTGTCGCATCCCCCGTAGTGGCGACGCTGGTCCCTCCAGCGCTCTCCTCGAGAAAGGTCCCGCCGCCGGCGGCCTCAGGGCTGTAATTGAACCCAGTGGGGTGAGATCACAGTTGAGGGTGCACTTGTGAGATATTTTAACATAAGTCTTACACACTTAATCCACCTAACTGAAGTTACTACTTGCACTGCACTAGACATTTGTGGCGATTTTAACACGAACACGAATTTTTAACGATAATTACTTATATAATGACTGAACTGTGAACTGATCGCTTCTCTAGTCATTTTAACCGATATCGATTTTCATACGTTTTATTAGAATAGATGGGCCGATCCCGGAGGTACTGCAATACCGGGCCAACCCGCGACGGAGGTGGAGCAAGCCCCTTGCCTCCGTCAATTTCCAAAAATCAGTTTAATATACTGGCCCCGCATGCGGGGCGTATCAGATATTAAGCTGATAAGAACAGATTAAAACCTTTATTCAAACATAATTATACAAAAGAAAAAAAAAAATACATAGTTTGTGAATAACAATACATACGCCACAGGTAATTTAGAATATACAATATACATAAATAATTTATACACGTAAAATCAATATTTAGTTCTTATAATTTGTCTATTATTAACTCACCAATTTAAGTCAATTTTGCACATAATGACGCACTTGGTGGGGTGGGGGTCACTATTTAACAGGCCATGAGGGGTACACAATCACTCACATTGGCACTTCCGCGTTGTATTGTCTATGGCCGGTCAGGTGTTCTATGTAGATATCCCTACTCCATCTGATGGCGTCACTACACATGAGTTTCCTCATTAGCCGGGCATATCGATGGCTGACCCCACAGGCGCGCAGGACGGGTTCGTTTTGCTGGTCCCAACTGCCCAGAGCACCCACAATGAAGGCGTTCACCGTGGTTTCGTAGCCCAGCTGTCTCATTTGGCCGGCCAGCGCTTCGTACTTTTGGAGTTTCCCCTGTCGACACTGCTCGAAGGCTGCCACATCATTTTCAAAAGGAATAGCGACATCTATGATCTTAACAGTCATGTTGATTTCATCATAGATGACAATATCCGGCCGAAGATCGCTGGCAACCTGGGGGATTTGTCGATTGGTTTTTATTTCCCCCATCTTTGCAGGAATGGCTTTTACCAGCCTATCCTGCACTGCATTGTGCCTTTTTTGCCACGCTGCCGAGTGAATCGTGCAGTGGTTGAGCACGTGCGGCAGCGTTTCATTTTGACTTCGGCATCTTCGGCATTTTTTGTCGCCATCCTTTTGCCATCTCTTGGTGGCATTGAGGGGCACGCATCCCAGCCTCGCCCTGTGTACAAAGTTCCAGTCGCAGAACCTTGTGGCTAGGCCGTTTCTCATGTAGTGATTACTGGCCTGCGACTTGGATGAGCATTTATACACCTTGCCCTGGTCCGGCTTCCTCGATAGCTGTCGTGAGTACATCTCTTTAAGGTTGTCTTTCAGTAGGTACTCAAGCTTGTCACGATTCTCGGGAAGCACTACTGTTCTATCAGGCTCACGGCCTGGGTACTGTAGGACCACGGCAAGCTGTCCATCCGCCACCTTCCACTCAATACCAAGGCGAGGCTTTAGCCTACGACAGGCATTTCTTGCACGGCTCCACAGAGATGACACATCCCCACCGTCGCGTCCAAATTCCCCTTCTAAGTGACCTGAGAGGTAGCGTATCAGGTCTTCCGTAGTCGGTGTTCTTCCGATCTTTCTTCTTGCCACCTCCTCTAGCTGATGCCGAGCTATCTGGCTAACCAACGGGTCGCTGCATGACAGCATCTTGAATGCCTGCACAACTGCCGCCACTTCGGCCATGTCCGCCAATGGTAAGAGGCCCGTCCCTCCCTTCCTTCCTGGAACATACAATATTTCTGGACTCGCTCTTTGGGGCAATTTCATCCACCGCTTGACACATTTCTTAATGTGCAAGTCCAGTTTCTTGAGAGGGCCTTTCAAGACTGCAGCTCCTCTTAATATAAACGTTATTAGAGGAGCCACAAATATGTTGAGGGCGTCTATTTTTTGCCATGGGGCTAGGAGGCTCTCGTCTAGTTTGTGGAGACACTCGAGTATTCTGTCCAGCGTGGCTTCCGGTGATTGGTCTACATGGTAACCAGTGGGGATGCCTAGATGTTCGTATGCCTCCCCTTCGCTGATGTTCGTCATTTCCGCCCCTTGCACTCTCAGTACGGTGTTATGTACAAGGTTTCTCCGGCGGCAGTCCAGGTCTAACGTTGCGCATTTGCTCGGCTTAAAGGAGAGCCCACACTCGTCAGCTGCTTTGCTCACCCTGTCTAGTATCTCCTGGAGCGCTTCGGGTGTATCGGCGACTAGTACCAAATCATCAGCATATGCCATCACAGATATGGTCTCACCAGCAAGCCTGTACCCGTGTCCGGTCGCTTTTGCTGCTCTGATTAGCGGTTCAATTGATATATTAAAGAGGACCGGACTTAGCGGGCAGCCTTGCCTTACTCCCGCCTCTGTAGGAATGCTCGATGTTTCGCCCTGGCGTGTTCTTATTGTAGCTTTACTGTCGCTGTACACGTCGCCGATAATACCCGTTAGCTGTTCTGGCACTCCAGCAGATTTAAGGGACGCCATCAGGTGCTCATGTGGTACTGAGGAGAATGCATTGGCGAGGTCCATCCAGGCGATAACACATCGCCTCCGCTTCCTCCTCGCATTGTCCAGTATGCTCTGCAGCACGAAGTTATGTTCGTAGCAGCCCTCGTATTTTCTGAAGCCCTTTTGCTGCCCCGACAGTATTTCATTATTGTCGCACCACTCGTTCATCCTAGCTGCTATACAGGATGTAAATAGCTTGTAAGTGGTGGGACACATTGATAAGGGCCTCCAGTTAGCAGGATCATTCCTATCACCTTTCTTGTGTACGAGGACTACCACTGCCTCCCTCCATGCTCCAGGTACCTTTCTCAGTTCCATTATTTTGTTGAATAGAGCGCTGAGCATCTGGCATCCGGGGTCCGCTCTTTTAATGGCTGAATATCTGATGCCATCTTTTCCAGGGGCAGTGTCACTCATTCTTCCCAGGCGACTTTGAATTTCTTCGGGTCTAAAGGGCTCCGTCATCTGATTTCCGATTGTATGGGTGGGGCCATGATCTTGTGGTACGAAATTTACGTTTCTTGCCCAGGTGTTTGTGAAGAAGCTGACCAGGCGGTTCTCTTCAATGTCACAGTACGAACCACGGCCCTCTTCCTCTACAATGGTTCGAAACGCTCGCTTTTTATTGACCCTGTACATTTTTTGAATTTTTGATGCCTCCTGGGGGTCGTATCTATGCTGCTGCCGTTGTCTCACTGGTTCTACCCTATGCGTGTTAGGCCGGGCTGATCTGTGGGGTCTTTGTTCCGCATTTTTCTTGTTGGCACCTTCTGTGGTGCTTTTTATGTCTTTATTGATGTCCTCCATTACTGCATCCAGTCCGGCAGCAGACACAATGCCATTTATAGCTTGGATCCACCTACGTTGGTTGTCATTCAGTCTACTGTTATTCTGCGACGCAAGCTCGGATTCATCGGCACTACCCGCCTGAGATGGCTGCAGTGTGCATTCGGCCGGCCGATTTTCTGGCGCGGTGATCTGGCAGTTATTACATGGGGTGTTCGATTCGCTGTTTCCTATTTCTACTTGTTCCGGGCTGTTCTGGGCGGTGCAGAGCGGGGAGTCAGGACCTGGCGGTGTAGTTTCCATATCCAACTGTACTTCTATGTGCGGCGGTATAAGTTGTGTGTTATTGTTTAAACAGCTTACTGTCTGCAATGTTGTTTGCGTCATGCAGTAGCCAGTTAGAGTTGGATTATCACCCCCTATCTCTGTACCCACGCTTGCTACAGGTGCAGTATCGTTCTCTGTCGTGCAAGGTGATTGTAGGTTCATTCCAGGCAGAGGTAATGGCGGCTGCGTCAAACTCTTGTGGTGCGGAAGCGGCAATTCATGCACAATTCTCGGTAATGGCTGAGTTTCAGCATTCGGACGCGGCATGCGATGTCTAATACGGGGGATTGCAGGGGTTTGTGATTGGTTTTCAACCTCTGTAGCTGATAACGTTGTAATTGTTTCATATTGCTCATGCACTAAATCAGTATGCGACGACTTCTGATGTGACTTAATTTTCTTCATGGTACCCTGTGCCGTTTGACAAACAGCACAGTAAAATTTAATTTGCCGATTATGGTATTTTTTAAGATGCTTATTTAAGTCATTATGATTGTTGTAAGTGCGAGGAGGTCTCGAATCACAAATAGTGCATGAGATTACGGCAGGCAGTGGGTATTGAAGTAGATATTCCTCCATATTTTTTAATGCTGAAGGCACGGATGTACAAGCAAAGAGACAAATACAGACTATATTTACTTGTAGGTTGTCGCCTTGGGTGGTCTGTCGTCCCTTGTTGCCTCTGGCGTCAGGTCTGGTGTCGCCTTTGGTGGTCCGTGATCCACTTGTTGCATGCAATGTTGAACCCAGTGGGGTGAGATCACAGTTGAGGGTGCACTTGTGAGATATTTTAACACTTAATCCACCGAACTGAAGTTACTACTTGCACTGCACTAGACATTTGTGGCGATTTTAACACGAACACGAATATTTAACGATAAATCACTTATATAATGAAACTGATCGCTTCTCTGTAGTCATTTTAACCGATACCGATTTTCATAAGTTTTAATTATAATAGATGGGCCGATCCCGGAGGTACTGCAATACCGGGCCAACCCGCGACGGAGGTGGAGCAAGCCCCTTGCCTCCGTCAATTTCCAAAAATCAGTTTAATATACTGGCCCCGCATGCGGGGCGTATCAGATATTAAGCTGATAAGAACAGATTAAAAACTTTATTGAATAAAATTCAAAATAGTAATTTCCCTCTGAGGACATTCCCCTCATTGGGTACATAAATTGTTTCTTTGGCTCAATCTATACAATATATAAAATACAAAATACAAAATGTCATATCACAGAGCATTAGCAGTCTCAATATAAAAGAAAACAGGTCAATCACAGTGTCAGTTTCCAAAAGAAAACAGGTTAAACACACAAACAATAACTCTGACGTCACGGCATATAAAAAACACTCACAACACGAAGTTTACTTCTCGACCCCCAAGGGTCTCCCACGGGTCACGCAATCCCGGCAGCAGTCCGGTCTCCAGCCGCCGCCTCGCCGGGCAGACCCGACGCTCCCCGACCATCAGCCCCATACTGGCGGACGCCGGACACGTGCTCTACATAAATATCCCTTGACCATCTCACAGTGTCCGCCAGCATCAGTCGCCTCATCAGCGCAGCATATGCTGGCCTGATTTTGAGCCCCCTGATCACGCGCTCATTTTCCCTGTCCCAGGTACCCAGTGCCCCGACGACAAAGGCATCCAGCCAGACTGAGTGCCCCCGGGAGACAAGGAAATCGGCCAAGGGTCCATATTTTCTGGCCTTCTCCGCCCGAGCTCGTTCAAAGGCCCCTCCTCCGTTCTCAAATGGGACCGTAACGTCGATGATAGCGATGTGTCCCGTTTCCGCGTCGGTCACCACCAGGTCAGGCCTGAGCATCTTGAGGTGGTCCGGGACTCCCTGGAGTGTCTTGTTGATCGATACGTCACCGGGCAAATGGGCGGCCTTGACCAGGCGAGAGACGATGTTGTCGTGCCTCCTTTGCCATGCCTCAGAATGTCGGGTGCAGTGACACACTACATGAGGCAAAGTCTCCCTCTCCCAGCCACACACTCTGCACCTCTTGTCCCCACCAGACCAGCGCTTTGCCCCGTTCAGAGGTAGGACATCCAGTCTGGCCCGGTGAACGAAGCGCCAGTCCGCAAACCTTGTGAACCTGCCGTCCCGCAAGAACTTGTTGGAGATGTTGGAGAAAGCAGCGAGGTCGAAGACCTTCCCCTGGTCTTTTTTGGACAGCAGGCTGGAGAGGTAGTATTCCTGGAGGGCAGTCCTCAACCGATATACAATCTGGGAGCGGGCCCCTGGTGGGATTGTGATGTTCTTGCCCCTAGCGCCCAGACACCTGAGGACAAGTCCGTCTGAAGCACCATCGACGGCCCACGTGATCTTAAGCCTGTCCCCCAGTCTCCTCGCCGCATTCCTGGCTCTCGACCACAACGTTTTCGTGTCCGAGGAGAAGTTGGCGAGCCCCCGGTCCATCGACCCAGATAGATAGTGCCCAATGTCGTCCGCAGTTGGCTCCCTCCTGATTCTCCTTCTTACCGTGTTGCGCAGGCTCCCCCACGCCAGGTCAGCCACAGCCGGGTCCTCGCAGGTCACCAACCTAAAGACATGGGCAATAGTCAGCACGTCGGCCATGTCCGCCAGCGGCAGCAGTCCACCACCGCCCCTCCAGCTGGGTATGAACACCACCTCAGCGCTCGAGCGCCGGTTAAGTCCCAGCCACCGCTTGGCCGCCCTCTTGATGAAGCGGTCAGCCTCGCTCAATGGTCCCTTCGCAACCTCAGCGCCCCTCAGGATGAAGTCCAGCCTCGGTACGATAAATGTGCGAACAGCATCCAGCTTTTGCCAGGGGGCCAACAGAGACTCGTCCACCAGCCTGACGTCCTCCATCATGCCCTGAATGCTGGCGACGGGGGTCTGTCTCACCTGGAATCCGGTGGGGATTCCCAGATGGTCGTACTCCTCACCCTCCCCCAAGGCTCTGACCGGAATACCGCCAATGTGAAACCTGGTGTCGTGAGGCAGCACCCCGCCCCCCGAGCGCTTGAGATGGAGCGTAGCGCACTTCTCCGGATTGAAAGCAAGTCCCAATCTCGCCGCAACATCCACGGCAGCAGCCAGCAGCGACCGCAGCTCCTCAGCATTGGCACCGATCAGGACAAGGTCGTCCGCGTATGCAAGGACACACCTGCGACGGCCACCGAGGGGGTAGCCCAAGCCCATCCCCAGTATTGGGCGAATCAATTGCTCCATGGCCAGGTTGAATTTAATTGGGCTGGCCGGGCATCCCTGCTTGACCCCAGCACCAATCGGAACATCCCCGGTCTGTCCTCGGGCCGTTTTAATCCTGGTAGAGCTCCCCGCATCCATGTTCGCCACAAGATCTCTCACCTCAAGTGGCAACCTGCAGCCCACCAGTGCCGCCAAGATGGTTTCGTGCGGCACCGACCCAAAGGCGTTGGTCAGATCTTGTGGTGTCTGCAATGTTGTTTGCGTCATGCAGTAGCCAGTTAGAGTTGGATTATCACCCCCTATCTCTGTACCCACGCTTGCTACAGGTGCAGTATCGTTCTCTGTCGTGCAAGGTGATTGTAGGTTCATTCCAGGCAGAGGTAATGGCGGCTGCGTCAAACTCTTGTGGTGCGGAAGCGGCAATTCATGCACAATTCTCGGTAATGGCTGAGTTTCAGCATTCGGACGCGGCATGCGATGTCTAATACGGGGGATTGCAGGGGTTTGTGATTGGTTTTCAACCTCTGTAGCTGATAACGTTGTAATTGTTTCATATTGCTCATGCACTAAATCAGTATGCGACGACTTCTGATGTGACTTAATTTTCTTCATGGTACCCTGTGCCGTTTGACAAACAGCACAGTAAAATTTAATTTGCCGATTATGGTATTTTTTAAGATGCTTATTTAAGTCATTATGATTGTTGTAAGTGCGAGGAGGTCTCGAATCACAAATAGTGCATGAGATTACGGCAGGCAGTGGGTATTGAAGTAGATATTCCTCCATATTTTTTAATGCTGAAGGCACGGATGTACAAGCAAAGAGACAAATACAGACTATATTTACTTGTAGGTTGTCGCCTTGGGTGGTCTGTCGTCCCTTGTTGCCTCTGGCGTCAGGTCTGGTGTCGCCTTTGGTGGTCCGTGATCCACTTGTTGCATGCAATGTTGAACCCAGTGGGGTGAGATCACAGTTGAGGGTGCACTTGTGAGATATTTTAACACTTAATCCACCGAACTGAAGTTACTACTTGCACTGCACTAGACATTTGTGGCGATTTTAACACGAACACGAATATTTAACGATAAATCACTTATATAATGAAACTGATCGCTTCTCTGTAGTCATTTTAACCGATACCGATTTTCATAAGTTTTAATTATAATAGATGGGCCGATCCCGGAGGTACTGCAATACCGGGCCAACCCGCGACGGAGGTGGAGCAAGCCCCTTGCCTCCGTCAATTTCCAAAAATCAGTTTAATATACTGGCCCCGCATGCGGGGCGTATCAGATATTAAGCTGATAAGAACAGATTAAAAACTTTATTGAATAAAATTCAAAATAGTAATTTCCCTCTGAGGACATTCCCCTCATTGGGTACATAAATTGTTTCTTTGGCTCAATCTATACAATATATAAAACACAAAATACAAAATGTCATATCACAGAGCATTAGCAGTCTCAATATAAAAGAAAACAGGTCATCACAGTGTCAGTTTCCAAAAGAAAACAGGTTAAACACACAAACAATAACTCTGACGTCACAGCATATAAAAAACACTCACAACACGAAGTTTACTTCTCGACCCCCAAGGGTCTCCCACGGGTCACGCAATCCCGGCAGCAGTCCGGTCTCCAGCCGCCGCCTCGCCGGGCAGACCCGACGCTCCCCGACCATCAGCCCCATACTGGCGGACGCCGGACACGTGCTCTACATAAATATCCCTTGACCATCTCACAGTGTCCGCCAGCATCAGTCGCCTCATCAGCGCAGCATATGCTGGCCTGATTTTGAGCCCCCTGATCACGCGCTCATTTTCCCTGTCCCAGGTACCCAGTGCCCCGACGACAAAGGCATCCAGCCAGACTGAGTGCCCCCGGGAGACAAGGAAATCGGCCAAGGGTCCATATTTTCTGGCCTTCTCCGCCCGAGCTCGTTCAAAGGCCCCTCCTCCGTTCTCAAATGGGACCGTAACGTCGATGATAGCGATGTGTCCCGTTTCCGCGTCGGTCACCACCAGGTCAGGCCTGAGCATCTTGAGGTGGTCCGGGACTCCCTGGAGTGTCTTGTTGATCGATACGTCACCGGGCAAATGGGCGGCCTTGACCAGGCGAGAGACGATGTTGTCGTGCCTCCTTTGCCATGCCTCAGAATGTCGGGTGCAGTGACACACTACATGAGGCAAAGTCTCCCTCTCCCAGCCACACACTCTGCACCTCTTGTCCCCACCAGACCAGCGCTTTGCCCCGTTCAGAGGTAGGACATCCAGTCTGGCCCGGTGAACGAAGCGCCAGTCCGCAAACCTTGTGAACCTGCCGTCCCGCAAGAACTTGTTGGAGATGTTGGAGAAGGCAGCGAGGTCGAAGACCTTCCCCTGGTCTTTTTTGGACAGCAGGCTGGAGAGGTAGTATTCCTGGAGGGCAGTCCTCAACCGATATACAATCTGGGAGCGGGCCCCTGGTGGGATTGTGATGTTCTTGCCCCTAGCGCCCAGACACCTGAGGACAAGTCCGTCTGAAGCACCATCGACGGCCCACGTGATCTTAAGCCTGTCCCCCAGTCTCCTCGCCGCATTCCTGGCTCTCGACCACAACGTTTTCGTGTCCGAGGAGAAGTTGGCGAGCCCCCGGTCCATCGACCCAGATAGATAGTGCCCAATGTCGTCCGCAGTTGGCTCCCTCCTGATTCTCCTTCTTACCGTGTTGCGCAGGCTCCCCCACGCCAGGTCAGCCACAGCCGGGTCCTCGCAGGTCACCAACCTAAAGACATGGGCAATAGTCAGCACGTCGGCCATGTCCGCCAGCGGCAGCAGTCCACCACCGCCCCTCCAGCTGGGTATGAACACCACCTCAGCGCTCGAGCGCCGGTTAAGTCCCAGCCACCGCTTGGCCGCCCTCTTGATGAAGCGGTCAGCCTCGCTCAATGGTCCCTTCGCAACCTCAGCGCCCCTCAGGATGAAGTCCAGCCTCGGTACGATAAATGTGCGAACAGCATCCAGCTTTTGCCAGGGGGCCAACAGAGACTCGTCCACCAGCCTGACGTCCTCCATCATGCCCTGAATGCTGGCGACGGGGGTCTGTCTCACCTGGAATCCGGTGGGGATTCCCAGATGGTCGTACTCCTCACCCTCCCCCAAGGCTCTGACCGGAATACCGCCAATGTGAAACCTGGTGTCGTGAGGCAGCACCCCGCCCCCCGAGCGCTTGAGATGGAGCGTAGCGCACTTCTCTGGATTGAAAGCAAGTCCCAATCTCGCCGCAACATCCACGGCAGCAGCCAGCAGCGACCGCAGCTCCTCAGCATTGACACCGATCAGGACAAGGTCGTCCGCGTATGCAAGGACACACCTGCGACGGCCACCGAGGGGGTAGCCCAAGCCCATCCCCAGTATTGGGCGAATCAATTGCTCCATGGCCAGGTTGAATTTAATTGGGCTGGCCGGGCATCCCTGCTTGACCCCAGCACCAATCGGAACATCCCCGGTCTGTCCTCGGGCCGTTTTAATCCTGGTAGAGCTCCCCGCATCCATGTTCGCCACAAGATCTCTCACCTCAAGTGGCAACCTGCAGCCCACCAGTGCCGCCAAGATGGTTTCGTGCGGCACCGACCCAAAGGCGTTGGTCAGATCCAGCCAGGCGATCGCCACCTCTCTCTTTCCGCGCCTGGCACCATCCAGCACTTCCCCAAGCGTGAAGTTGTGCTCGAGGCAGCCTTCATAATGCAGGAAGCCCTTCTGCTCCCCGCTAATTCTTTTGCCAGCCACAGCAAACGTTGTCAACCTGTCCGCTAATATAGCGGCGAACAGTTTCGAAATGGTATTTCCCAGGGCTAGTGGCCTCCAGTTAATAATTTCGTCCGGGTTGCCCTTTTTGTGAATCAGGATGGTATTGGACGCCTTCCAGGACGACGGGACGTTTTTTGCTCTCCAACAGGCGTTGTAAAGTGCTGCGAGCAATGCGCCCGTGGGGTCGATGGCTTTGAGGCTTGAATATTTGATTCCATCCGGTCCCGGGGCACTGTTGCTCATCCTCGAGAGCCTCTTCCTGACTTCGCCGCCGGTTATAGGTCTGCAAAGGGCATCAGCCAGGTTTCTCTCCTCCGGGGTGCTAACGCCCCAGTCGGGCCAGATGGAAGTATCAATGTCCAGGTCAGGTTGATTGGAATAAAGCCGGGCGAAGTGGTCAGCGATGTCCCGCTCCGGGATCGGACACGGGCGTGACGGCGGATTCAATATTTTCTGCATGGCCCTTCTTCTGTTTGTCCTATATAGCCTCTGCATCTCCGTAGCTCTCTCCACGTCAGACTGCACGCACGCAGCCCGTCCGCTGTGCCCCCTGCTGCCGCCAATGGGTGAAGGCGGCCCCAGTCCGCACTCCCCCCTCAGGAACCTGTAGAGTTCTTTATCGAGCTCTTCTAGCTCTGGCCGGGTGTTGGTAGCCTCCGCCACAGTGATCAGTCTCCTCGCTGCCTCCTTCCTGCCGATCAGGCGCGGACCCAGTTCCGGCAGCTCCCGGGAAATGGGAGGCGCCCGTGGTGTGACGGCGTCAAGGGAGCCACTCCCCAGTACCGGGGCAGGCGTCGCATCCCCTGCAGTGGCGACGCCGGTCCCTCCAGCACTCTCCCCGAGAGAGGTCCCGCCGCCGGCGGCCTCAGGGCTGTAATTCAAGGTTCCAGATGTATCTGCCATCTCCACGGCCGCCGGGCTCGATGATCGGTCCAGGCAAACCTCCGCAGTCTCCAAGATCGGAGGGCGAGGAGTCGTCCGGTCCGCCCCCGCAGCAGGCGAGCCATTCGAAGCCGCAGCCAACGGAGTCTCTGCAGTCACCTCGGCAAGTGCACCAGTTCTCGCAGTCATCCCGGCGTGCCCCTCACCAGCAACTCCGGCCGCCTCCCCCGGGTGGTCAGATGCATAATGAGACTTGATAGTCTTGATGGGGTATTTTCCAGTCCCTCTGTAGCCGCAGACTCCACATTCGACAACCAGCAGGTACCCCGGGTGGTAGCGTTTGAGGTGTTTGGCGTAGTCCGCCCTGTCGTTGAAGAGGCCTGCCGTTCTTCCGCTCCGTAGTCTCGTTCTCGCTCCCTCCCCACAGAAGACACAGCTGATCGGCGTGCTGACGGGATACTGCAGCGTGACCTCCATGGATACTATCGAAGGCGTGGAACAACATCACCAGCAACAACACTTTGCAACCAAACATGTACAGATATTGTGCACACAGTATTACCACTACTATTATACGTAACAGATATTATTACTTATTACCACCACTACTACACTACTACACTTTGATCTTAGCCATAGGGCCGAGAAGCGATAACAAACGTAAAATTTTGACTTTACTTAAGCCGATGTGTTGTTGACAAGAACGTGAGCTGGACGAAGGTGCTGCCCTCTTCTAGCAAATATGCGATTAAAAAAATCACATCCTTGAGCAAGATATTTACTGCGTACCTGCATATTAATACGTTCTCTGTTCTCTGATATATTATTTATCAGTTGCCTTGAAAAGGAAATTAAAGGGGTATATGAATAGAGTAACAACCATTAGGTATTAGTGCTACCTTTTTTAAAATTGTCGATATTATGAAAATAAAATCGACAATTTTAAGAAGACAACATTAATAATAGCTGTTACTTTATTCATATGTTCATTCCCTTAATTTACCGATGTGATTTTGGCGGCCAAATGGCCAGCAGCCGATTCACGAAAAGAACCGAACGTTTTACAGGAGCGTAACAGGGATGACGCACAAGCACAAGATACATTTTAGATTTTTTAATTTACTTATTTACAATATCAGAAACGCACGTGGAAACAAATTAAAATCTAGCAGGCTTATCATTGCTCCTATGTAATAATATAATGCTGTAATCAAATGTACCCACGCTCACTCGCACCCCTATGAGAAATGGCATTTTGTTAGATAATTAAATTTTTACTTCAAAAACTATTCATACTAACAGATTAAGACTAAGCGTGGTTATTGTTCCTATAAAATGTCTCAGTTTCTTCCTAAAAATTCTAGAGCATGAAAAATATCAAATGGTATGACACCCTTGACATATTTGTCTGTAATCTTACTACACAACATTTTCATTTTCATTTAGATCATCTTAGAACACAAAAAGCAAATCAATACTCAGTCTTAGTTTCTTCCTAAAGGTTCTAGAAAGGTAGAAAACGGGTTTGGCCTTGGCGACGAATTCCACTTACATCCTTGACATATTTTTTTAAATTCCTACTACAGAAAATTCTTATTTTTATTTAAAGAAACATGAAATACTGGTCTGTTTCTTTCTAAAAAATTTATAACGTTAAAAAAATTGGTGCTGACAACGAATCTCAGTTACACCCTTGACATATTTTTTTTTAGAAATCCTACTACAGAAATTTTTTATTTTAACTTAGATCATCTTAAAAAAACTCTGGACGCAGCAAGTGCGTTATGGTAGTGAATTTTCATAAAACTATTTTTTAATAGCAATAATGTGTGTTTTTTTAAGAAAGCAGGCATCAAATTTGGTTACCAGTATAATCTATATAGTAAAAAAAATGTGCCATGTTTCATCAAAATAACTTTATTGTTTGAAAATGTACAAAAATTTCCGAAAGTAAACTTAAAGTGTTCCCGAAAAAATTCGTTTCTTGGTCAACCTTATAGGTTAATAGCAAATTGAGCAAATATTAAGCATTTGATCAAAATTCGCTACCATAACGCACTTACTGCGTCCAGATTTTTTTTTCCTTACAAACATGCATTATATTTCGATGGAAAATGCAAAAATGCAATAACATAAGGCGTGTTTGATTAAAAAAAAAAGAAAATTTGTATCACCAACGACTTATGGGCCAGCCTGTGATTGTAGAAATAATTTTTTAAGATGTAGCTCAAGACACCGTATAATTAATATATACAATTTTTTTTCATATGTTGTATTATAACAGATATACTGAACTTTATTGATTTTTTTACAAAAATTCTACAAAAATTATATACTATTAAACGATAAACTCTATAGCTAAGGCTACTGCCAAGCGTCAGAGAAAGGGTCTATTTGAAATGAATTTTCTGGAAACATTTTATTAAAATGAAGGACAATGATGGTTGAAACTAAGACTTCAGGGTTTGTAAAACATTCTTCTTGAGACACTTTATTTCCATAGCCCGTATTAGATTCAAGTTCTTTTCCTAAATGTTACCAATTTTGACGTTTAAATCGCAACTTTGACGTTTTGTGAAAAACCTCAATTTATGTTTCTTTAAATGCTTATAACTTTTTTGTCTTTTGACATACAGAGCTAAATTTTGGTATGTAGCTTACCTATAAGGATGTAAACCCGCGTACCAAATTTGGTTGCCCTTACTTTGTTAATTCCGGAGATATAAATTTTTTTTGAAAGAAAACACAAAATTTTCCGGGAAAACCTGGACCGATTTTCTTGGCTAACGAACTTATCCAAGCCATTTGCAAAAGGAAGGTATTCACCAAATTTGATCAAAATCGGCCCATTATTTTTTGAGTTATCGGTGTGATACATATATATATATATATATATATATATATATATATATATATATATATATATATATATATATATATATATATATATATATATATACATATATATATATATATATATATATATATATATATATATATATATATATATATATATATATATAAATTTTAACTGACCCCGGAAATGTGTTCCTAATTAGCGCTCATTTAAAGAAATTTTTCCAAAATTCAAAAGTCGGGATCTCCTCATTAGTGAATTTTTTTAAAGAAAATTCACTAATAGAGAAGTTAAATCCAAACTGGTCTTAGTTTCTATCTAAAAATTCTATAACGTTAATAAATGGGATGGTTCTGGCGACTGATCTCAGTTATACCCTTGACATATTTTTTTTAGAAATCCTCCTACAGAAAACTTTTATTTTAACTCAGATCATCTTAAAATGGAGAAATTAAATCCAAACTGGTCTTAGTTTCTTTCTAAAAATTCTATAACGTTAATAAAATGCGATAGTTCTGGCGACTAATCTGAGTTATACCCTTGACATTTTTTTTTAGAAATCCTCCTACAGAATTTTTTTATTTTAACTCAGATCATCTTAAAATATAGAAATTAAATCCAAACTGGTCTTAGTTTCTTTCTAAAAATTCTATTACGTTAATAAATGGGATGGTTCTGGCGACTAATCTCAGATATACCCTTGACATATTTTTTTTAGAAATCCTCCTACAGAATTTTTTTATTTTAACTCAGATCATCTTAAAATATAGAAATTAAATCCAAACTGGTCTTAGTTTCTTTCTAAAAATTCTATTACGTTAATAAAATGCGATGGTCTGGCGACTAATCTCAGATATACCCTTGACATATTTTTTTTAGAAATACTCCTACAGAATTTTTTTATTTTAACTCAGATCATCTTAAAATATAGAAAATAAATCCAAACTGGTCTTAGTTCCTTTCTAAAAATTCTATTACGTTAATAAATGGGATGGTTCTGGCGACTGATCTCAGTTATACCCTTGACATATTTTTTTTAGAAATCCTCCTACAGAATTTTTTTATTTTAACACAGATCATCTTAAAATATAGAAATTAAATCCAAACTGGTCTTAGTTTCTTTCTAAAAATTCTATAACGTTAATAAAATGCGATGGTTCTGGCGACTAATCTCAGTTATACCCTTGACATATTTTTTTTAGAAATCCTCCTACAGAATTTTTTTATTTTAACTCAGATCATCTTAAAATATAGAAATTAAATCCAAACTGGTCTTAGTTTCTTTCTAAAAATTCTATAACGTTAATAAATGGGATGGTTCTGGCGACTAATCTCAGATATACCCTTGACATATTTTTTTTAGAAATCCTCCTACAGAATTTTTTTATTTTAACTCAGATCATCTTAAAATATAGAAATTAAATCCAAACTGGTCTTAGTTTCTTTCTAAAAATTCTATAACGTTAATAAATGGGATGGTTCTGGCGACTAATCTCAGATATACCCTTGACATATTTTTTTTAGAAATCCTCCTACAGAATTTTTTTATTTTAACTCAGATCATCTTAAAATATAGAAATTAAATCCAAACTGGTCTTAGTTTCTTTCTAAAAATTCTATTACGTTAATAAATGGGATGGTTCTGGCGACTGATCTTAGTTATACCCTTGACATATTTTTTTTAGAAATCCTCCTACAGAATTTTTTTATTTTAACTCAGATCATCTTAAAATATAGAAATTAAATCCAAACTGGTCTTAGTTTCTTTCTAAAAATTCTATAAAGTTAATAAAATGCGATGGTTCTAGCGACTAATCTCAGTTATACCCTTGACATATTTTTTTTAGAAATCCTCCTACAGAATTTTTTTATTTTAACTCAGATCATCTTAAAATATAGAAATTAAATCCAAACTGGTCTTAGTTTCTTTCTAAAAATTCTATTACGTTAATAAATGGGATGGTTCTGGCGACTGATCTCAGTTATACCCTTGACATATTTTTTTTAGAAATCCTCCTACAGAATTTTTTTATTTTAACTCAGATCATCTTAAAATATAGAAATTAAATCCAAACTGGTCTTAGTTTCTTTCTAAAAATTCTATAACGTTAATAAAATGCGATGGTTCTGGCGACTAATCTCAGTTATACCCTTGACATATTTTTTTTAGAAATCCTCCTACAGATTTTTTTTATTTTAACTCAGATCATCTTAAAATATAGAAATTAATTCCAAACTGGTCTTAGTTTCTTTCTAAAAATTCTATAACGTTAATAAAATGCGATGGTTCTGGCGACTAATCTCAGATATACCCTTGACATATTTTTTTTAGAAATCCTCCTACAGAATTTTTTTATTTTAACTCAGATCATCTTAAAATGGAGAAATTAAATCCAAACTGGTCTTAGTTTCTTTCTAAAAATTCTATTACGTTAATAAATGCGATGGTTCTGGCGACTAATCTCAGATATACCCTTGACATATTTTTTTTAGAAATCCTCCCACAGAATTTTTTATTTTAACTCAGATCATCTTAAAATATAGAAATTAAATCCAAACTGGTCTTAGTTTCTTTCTAAAAATTCTATAACGTTAATAAATGGGATGGTTCTGGCGACTAATCTCAGTTATACCCTTGACATATTTTTTTTAGAAATCCTCCTACAGAATTTTTTTATTTTAACTCAGATCATCTTAAAATATAGAAATTAAATCCAAACTGGTCTTAGTTTCTTTCTAAAAATTCTATAACGTTAATAAATGGGATGGTTCTGGCGACTAATCTCAGATATACCCTTGACATATTTTTTTTAGAAATCCTCCTACAGAATTTTTTTATTTTAACTCAGATCATCTTAAAATATAGAAATTAAATCCAAACTGGTCTTAGTTTCTTTCTAAAAATTCTATAACGTTAATAAATGGGATGGTTCTGGCGACTAATCTCAGATATACCCTTGACATATTTTTTTTAGAAATCCTCCTACAGAATTTTTTTATTTTAACTCAGATCATCTTAAAATATAGAAATTAAATCCAAACTGGTCTTAGTTTCTTTCTAAAAATTCTATTACGTTAATAAATGGGATGGTTCTGGCGACTGATCTTAGTTATACCCTTGACATATTTTTTTTAGAAATCCTCCTACAGAATTTTTTTATTTTAACTCAGATCATCTTAAAATATAGAAATTAAATCCAAACTGGTCTTAGTTTCTTTCTAAAAATTCTATAACGTTAATAAAATGCGATGGTTCTAGCGACTAATCTCAGTTATACCCTTGACATATTTTTTTTAGAAATCCTCCTACAGAATTTTTTTATTTTAACTCAGATCATCTTAAAATATAGAAATTAAATCCAAACTGGTCTTAGTTTCTTTCTAAAAATTCTATTACGTTAATAAATGGGATGGTTCTGGCGACTGATCTCAGTTATACCCTTGACATATTTTTTTTAGAAATCCTCCTACAGAATTTTTTTATTTTAACTCAGATCATCTTAAAATATAGAAATTAAATCCAAACTGGTCTTAGTTTCTTTCTAAAAATTCTATAACGTTAATAAATGGGATGGTTCTGGCGACTAATCTCAGATATACCCTTGACATATTTTTTTTAGAAATCCTCCCACAGAATTTTTTATTTTAACTCAGATCATCTTAAAATATAGAAATTAAATCCAAACTGGTCTTAGTTTCTTTCTAAAAATTCTATAACGTTAATAAATGGGATGGTTCTGGCGACTAATCTCAGATATACCCTTGACATATTTTTTTTAGAAATCCTCCTACAGAATTTTTTTATTTTAACTCAGATCATCTTAAAATATAGAAATTAAATCCAAACTGGTCTTAGTTTCTTTCTAAAAATTCTATTACGTTAATAAATGGGATGGTTCTGGCGACTGATCTTAGTTATACCCTTGACATATTTTTTTTAGAAATCCTCCTACAGAATTTTTTTATTTTAACTCAGATCATCTTAAAATATAGAAATTAAATCCAAACTGGTCTTAGTTTCTTTCTAAAAATTCTATAACGTTAATAAAATGCGATGGTTCTGGCGACTAATCTCAGATATACCCTTGACATATTTTTTTTAGAAATCCTCCTACAGAATTTTTTTATTTTAACTCAGATCATCTTAAAATATAGAAATTAAATCCAAACTGGTCTTAGTTTCTTTCTAAAAATTCTATTACGTTAATAAATGGGATGGTTCTGGCGACTGATCTCAGTTATACCCTTGACATATTTTTTTTAGAAATCCTCCTACAGAATTTTTTTATTTTAACTCAGATCATCTTAAAATATAGAAATTAAATCCAAACTGGTCTTAGTTTCTTTCTAAAAATTCTATTACGTTAATAAATGGGATGGTTCTGGCGACTGATCTCAGTTATACCCTTGTCATATTTTTTTAGAAATCGTCCTACAGAATTTTTTTATTTTAACTCAGATCATCTTAAAATAGAGAAATTAAATCCAAACTGGTCTTAGTTTCTTTCTAAAAATTCTATAACGTTAATAAATGGGATGGTTCTGGCGACTAATCTCAGATATACCCTTGACATATTTTTTTTAGAAATCCTCCTACAGAATTTTTTTATTTTAACTCAGATCATCTTAAAATATAGAAATTAAATCCAAACTGGTCTTAGTTTCTTTCTAAAAATTCTATAACGTTAATAAATGGGATGGTTCTGGCGACTAATCTCAGATATACCCTTGACATATTTTTTTTAGAAATCCTCCTACAGAAAACTTTTATTTTAACTCAGATCATCTTAAAATATAGAAATTAAATCCAAACTGGTCTTAGTTTCTTTCTAAAAATTCTATAACGTTAATAAATGGGATGGTTCTGGCGACTAATCTCAGATATACCCTTGACATATTTTTTTTAGAAATCCTCCTACAGAAAACTTTTATTTTAACTCAGATCATCTTAAAATGGAGAAATTAAATCCAAACTGGTCTTAGTTTCTTTCTAAAAATTATATTACGTTAATAAATGGGATGGTTCTGGCGACTGATCTTAGTTATACCCTTGACATATTTTTTTTAGAAATCCTCCTACAGAATTTTTTTATTTTAACTCAGATCATCTTAAAATATAGAAATTAAATCCAAACTGGTCTTAGTTTCTTTCTAAAAATTCTATAACGTTAATAAAATGCGATGGTTCTGGCGACTAATCTCAGTTATACCCTTGACATATTTTTTTTTAGAAATCCTACTACAGAAATTTTTTATTTTAACTCAGATCATCTTAAAATATAGAAATTAAATCCAAACTGGTCTTAGTTTCTTTCTAAAAATTCTATTACGTTAATAAATGGGATGGTTCTGGCGACTGATCTCAGTTATACCCTTGACATATTTTTTTTAGAAATCCTACAGAATTTTTTTATTTTAACTCAGATCATCTTAAAATATAGAAATTAAATCAAAACTGGTCTTAGTTTCTTTCTAAAAATTCTATAACGTTAATAAAATGCGATGGTTCTGGCGACTGATCTCAGTTATACCCTTGACATATTTTTTTTAGAAATCCTCCTACAGAATTTTTTTATTTTAACTCAGATCATCTTAAAATATAGAAATTAAATCCAAACTGGTCTTAGTTTCTTTCTAAAAATTCTATAACGTTAATAAAATGCGATGAATCTGGCGACGAATCTCAGTTATACCCTTGACATATTTTTTTTTAGAAATCCTACTACAGAAATTTTTTATTTTAACTCAGATCATCTTAAAATATAGAAATTAAATCCAAACTGGTCTTAGTTTCTTTCTAAAAATTCTATTACGTTAATAAATGGGATGGTTCTGGCGACTGATCTCAGTTATACCCTTGACATATTTTTTTTTAGAAATCCTCCTACAGAATTTTTTTATTTTAACTCAGATCATCGTAAAATATAGAAATTAAATCCAAACTGGTCTTAGTTTCTTTCTAAAAATTCTATAACGTTAATAAAATGCGATGGTTCTGGCGACTAATCTCAGTTATACCCTTGACATATTTTTTTTAGAAATCCTCCTACAGAATTTTTTTATTTTAACTCAGATCATCTTAAAATATAGAAATTAAATCCAAACTGGTCTTAGTTTCTTTCTAAAAATTCTATAACGTTAATAAAATGCGATGGTTCTGGCGACTAATCTCAGTTATACCCTTGACATATTTTTTTTTAGAAATCCTCCTACAGATTTTTTTTATTTTAACTCAGATCATCTTAAAATATAGAAATTAAATCCAAACTGGTCTTAGTTTCTTTCTAAAAATTCTATTACGTTAATAAATGGGATGGTTCTGGCGACTGATCTCAGTTATACCCTTGTCATATTTTTTTAGAAATCCTCCTACAGAATTTTTTTATTTTAACTCAGATCATCTTAAAATAGAGAAATTAAATCCAAACTGGTCTTAGTTTCTTTCTAAAAATTCTATAACGTTAATAAAATGCGATGAATCTGGCGACGAATCTGGCGACGAATCCCAGTTAGACCCTTGACATAATTTTTTTTAGAAATTTCACTACAGAAAATTCTTATTTTGATTTAGATCATCTTAAAATAGAGGAATTAAATCCAAACTGGTCTCAGTTTCTTTCTAAAAATTCTATAACCTTAATAAAATGCGATGGTCTTGGCAACGAATCCCAGTTACACCCTTGACATATTTTTTTTAGAAATACTACTACAGACATTTTTTATTTTAACTTAGATCATCTTAAAATAGAGAAATTAAATCCAAACTTGTCTTAGTTTCTTCCTAAAAATTCTAGAAAAGTAGAAAACGGAGTTGGTCTTGGCGACGAATTTTATTTGCCCCAATCGATAGAGAAGAGAATGTTGAACTGCTCTGAACCACACTTGCATCCTTCTTAAGGCGAGGTCTTCAATTGTGTAAAGTACTCTTATGTTCAGAATGACTATCTTGACACACTATATAAATAAGTAGGTATGAGATTATTTATTATAAAACTTTTTTCATTGGGACTTAATAATTTACTTTAGCAATGACACTTCAGCAAAACACTACTGTTATATTATTAGTGAATTTTTATTTAAAAAAATTCACTAATAGAGAGATCGATGGTGAGACTTTGCAAAAAAAAATTTCAAATGTGCGCAAACTAGGACCCCTAGAACCCATATCCGGGGTCAGTTTCAATTTTTACATGTTATATATATATATATATATATATATATATATATATATATATATATATATATATATATATATATATATATGTATCCGTCTGATAACTCAAAAAATAATTAACCTATTTCAATGAAACTCGGCAAGTGCCTTTCTTTTATTAATGGCTTGGATGAGTTCGTTGGTCAGGAAAATCGGACAGGGTTTTCCGGGAAAATTTTGAGTTTTCTTTCTAAAAAAAAATTTTTCTCCGAAAATTACAAAGCTGTTTTAATGAAATTTACTATATATGTTGCCTTGAGAGAGACATTACTACGTACCAAAATTAAACTTTCTAAGTTTATAGAAAATTGAGTTATTCAAATTTTGAATTTTCTTTCGAACATTTTTTTTTCTCCGAATCTTCTAAAGTTATTTTAATGAAATTTAGTGGATATCTTGCCTTAGCAAAGACCTTACTACATACCAAATTTAAACTTTCTAAGTTTATAGAAAATTGAGTTATTCAAGTTTGAAGCATTTAATAAAAATTCACTACCATAACACACTTGCTGCGTCCCGAATTTTTAAATAATATAGCATGGCAGAACGAAGATCCACAAAATGGTGCGTTACGATATTATATATGCAGATCACGTCTCAAATACTTAAACGGCGTCTTACTGGAATTTTTATACTTTAAATATCGATTTTAAAGTAACAATGAAATATAAAAGTGCTTATAGATTCTAAATCCTGAACTCAAAACTGTCATAATTTTTGTTTAACACTATACATAATGTGGCAGTAACGCATACAGATTTCGGAAATTTAAATTTAAATCCATAGCTATTTATATATTCGTTTCTTATCTCCGAAAAACTTCTAACTCAATTTTCACTTACTTTCATGTAACCGATCAACTGGCAGCTCCAAGATAATGGACAGGTAATGCCTATAATAGGCAAAAGAGTTATTGATATTACAGGACAAGGTTTACTTTCTTAGAACGGTGTAGATAGCGCCACGCTATACAAGCCACAGCTGCCCGAGAAGTAAAGCTCCACTAGAGAGGTAGTGATAGCACCGGAAAGCATACTTACCTGGCGTAGGGATTACCGTGATCAATAAGGCGGTTTCCCCAGGGTGAGGCCCTTCCATTGCACTTCGGTCGGGCTGACCCCTGCGATTATCCCTAATGCGGATAACTCGGGCGCGTAATTTTTGGTAGTCGGGACTGCGTACGCGCTGTCCCGGTCTTATATAATCAAACAAAGGATTTTTATTACCAGTTTTCTGAAAGAATCTCCTTAAAATAAATTAGTTTCATTTATTCATTGAATGAGATTTTTTCATTTTTTGGATGAAAAATATTTAATGCGCTGGAATTTGCAATTAAATTTGTGTTTTTAAAATATGTAGTATATAAAGCACAGTAGTTAAATTTAGTGATGGGAAAAACTGTTATATTGCTTTAACAGGTCGCACCTGTTACTGTTATTTAGAAATAACAGTTAAATATAACAGGTTGAAAATAACAGTATGAATTATTAAGAATTCCACGTAGACGTAGTAACAGTAGCTGAACCCGTCCGGTGGTGTAGTTGGGTAATGTTTAAAATAAAAAATATTCTTGTATTATGTTTAAAACAATTAATAACTTTTTTATTAAAAAAATGATGGAGGTTTTTTTTTGGGTATTCATCACTAATAATAATTTGGTAAAAAATTCAACAATGCAGAATTTCTTTCGAATTTTCTTAACTAATTAAGTATTAGTTAAGCATTGAGCTTGAAAACCTCTATAGCCATCTTTTCCTTGAAAATGAGAGCTATATGAAATAAATGAATTATTGTAAGCCTGAAATAAAATAAATAATTTTAAAAAAATTAAAACTAATTTTTTTCTCTCTACATACCTATAGGGCGAAGTGTGTCTGGTTTCAACTATACCGGGTACAGGGAATATTTTTATAATTTCATTAAAATTGGTACTGTTTCTGAGATTTTTTATTTTGCAGTAGTAATAAAAAAAGATGTTTAAAATCGGACCTATTTCTTAGATTTCCAAAGTGAAAAGTAAAAAGGAATATTGATTTATTAGTTACATAAGGCAAAGAAGAATGAGCAAAAAACTACCTAATATAATATAATACCTAAGGACTCACGTTAAAGCATAACTGTACATTTGTATACATATCAGTTTTTTCTTAAAACAAAAATACCATCAGCATATCGAGTTATCTAATTAAGATTGAGTTTACGTCAACGCCTATGTGATTATTTTTTTATATACGCGGTGACCTGATTTTATTTTTACAGTGATATAGGTAGTTCATTTTTAATAATTTTCACTTGCTACATATACAGCCTTTATATTTACATTTTTCATATTTTGTGTTTGTTTATAAATTGTAAATATATGTGTGTCTTGTGTGAATCAACAACCTGTCAAAATTTAAGAGTTTCATTGTACCGACGACCCTACGTTCCCAAAGCTATGAGCACACTAGTATAAAGTAGTATGTTATGAAGTAAAGTCCGCTCTATACTATATACCCCATTCCCAGTCTCATGTCCATTCATCCTGTTATAACAGTTGCGGATGAAAACAGTATTATGTTATGAAGTAAAGTCCGCTCTATACTCTATACCCCATTCCCAGTCTCTTGTCCATTCATCCTGTTATAACAGTTGCGGATGAAAACAGAAGTTGCTTCATCGTAGCAGTGCAACAGAAACAGATACGACAACAGAAACAGATACGACTCACTGCGCAACAGCATCCCCTCCACTGTACCTGTTATTTTTATATATCCATAACAGGTTGTTACTGCTGCGGCTCGACAACAGTTAAAATATAACAGACTGTTAAATAACAACCCATCACTAGTTAAATTTACTACAAAGCACAAGCCGCGAGGAATAGTTCTGAGTTTATACACATTAGTTAAAATTGAATGAATAATTAATGCTTCCATGAATATTATCGATTATAAAATTTTGAAATGGCCATCGCTGCTCTTCCTTGTGGATCGCTTTTTGAAGATCCTAGCCATTCCTTATTATGGACATTGAAGTCACCAAGAATAGTGACCTCGGAGGAAGGATATTCAGAAATCAGATGGTCGGTTTTTTCAGAAAGGTAGTCAAAGAGCTGAACAAAGTTGTTGTCAGAAGGTGACCGGTAAATGCAACAGATGAATTTAGTTGCAGCCCTGAGAGAGAGTTTTATCCATAGTATGTCTTTTCTTGCAGCTTTTTTTTAAATTTCAACAACACACCACGAGGGCTTACAGCCTAAATACTATCGTACCGTGGGTGTTGACAAGGAGGAAAGAGGCAACTTGTTGATTCTGGACTTGAAGGTTCGGAGGAGAAGGAAAAACATGTGCCGGCAAGAAATTCCACAACTTGGAAGTCCTCGGGACAAAAGAGCGGGCATAACAAGATGTTCTATGTCTGGTGACCTGGACAGTAAAAGGGTGCATTCGTTCTGTTCCCTTGGTAGATCTGTTGGGGGCAGCAGGTGGAGGAACTATGGAAGAGAGCTCCTCTGAGCAGTGCCCGTGCAGATATCTATAAAAGAGAGAGAGAGAGGTCACCAACCGCACGTCGGTGGGCAAGGGATGGCAGCCTTTGGGTGAGGGTAGGGTCATTGATGAGACGTATAGATCTCTTTTGAATGGAGTCCAGGATAGCGAGTGTAGAAGCGGCAGCTGCACCCCAGATGTGGGAGCAGTATTCGAGGTTTGGCTTTATTTGTGAAGTATATAAGGTATAGAGATTATCTGGTGAAAAGTATTTGCGAGCCCGGAAGAGGAAACTTAATTTCTTAGCAGCCGCTTCTGCAATTGATGTGACATGTTGGTGCCAATTGAGATTTCGATCCACAGAAATGCCAACAAGAGAAAAGCACTAATTACTTTGAATAACTTGGTTGTTAATTTTGATGGGTCTAGGACTGGTGTATCTCTTATGAGAAAGAAAGCAAGACTGAGATTTGGTGGGGTTGAATTGTACAAGATTTCTACTTCCACAGTCTAATATTTTTTGGAGATCCACGGAGATAGAACCCTCCATGAGTCTGCGATCCTCATCTAATTGGGCTAAAGAGACAGGCTTAGAATATTGTATATTTGAGTGGAGGGTGCTGTCGTCCGCGTAACTGTGAACTGCGTTGGATGTGCTAGAGAGGAGGTCATTGATGTGGATAAGAAACAAAATAGGGGCTAAAGCTGAACCTTGAACTCCTGCATTAATTGGATACAGTTTAGAGGAATGGCCATCCACAACAACAGAAATGCTCCGGTTGGAAAGGAAATTTGCTGTCCAGCTACAGAGTTTTGGTGGTAGGTCATAGGCCGGAAGTTTATTAAGCAGCGCTGCGCGCCAGACCTGGTCGAATGCTTTGGATATGTCTAAAGCGACAATATGGGATTCACCGTGTAGTTCCATAGACTTGTTCCATGAATGGGTGACAAAGGAAAGGAGGTCGGCAGTCGATCTGCGCTGACGGAATCCATACTGCCTGTCGTGGATTAGACTGTGTTTTTCAAGAAATTTTAGTAATTCGGTGTTTATATACTTTTCCATCACTTTAGAGACGACTGAAAGGAGAGAAATAGGCCTGTAGTTGCTAGGAAGCGCTTTAGATCCTTTCTTGGGGATGGGTTGTACTCTAGCAGTTTTCCAGTTACTAGGGAATATGCCTTTATTGTAAGATATCTGAAACAGACGAGTCAGGACAGGAGCAAGTTCTGGTGCCCATTTTTTGAGAACAATTGCTGGGATCTCGTCAAGGCCAGAGGCTTTCCTGGTATTAAGAGAAGAGAGCATCTTTCGTACCTTTTTAGTTTTGAAAATGATATCCATCATTTTATGCGCGACATTGGGGACTGTTGGTGGTTGAACATTTGGAGGTAGGTTGAGAGTAGAATTGCCGGCAAACAACGAAGCAAAAAGTTCAGCCTTGCCCAGGGCGGTAGAAACAATTTCATCGCCTGAGACAAGAGGTGGGAACGTGCTCTTGCAGAAATTATTCCCAATAGATTTAGCAAGAGTCCAGAAGGGTTTGCCGCCGTTGGATCTTAAGAGGACTTTGTTTTTGATGTGGTTATTGAACGAGTTTTTTGCCTCAGAAAGAATGCGGACATAGCGGTTTCTTGCGTCGTTAAATGCTTGACGGTTTTCTTGACTGCGATTGTTTAGAAGCTTTTTGTGAGCTTTGACCTTTTCAAGTCTGGCCTTGTCACAGGATTTAGAGAACCAGGGCTTTTGAGTGGCTGAAGGAGTTTTCTGTGTACGTGGAATAAATAATTCCATGCCAGCTTGGATAATTTCGGTGACGTTTTGTGAGATATCAGAGGGGTCAGGATGAGAGAAGCAGACAGACGCCTATGGAAATGAGGAAAAGTAATCCCGCATTTCGTCCCAGTTTGCGGAGTTGTAGTGCCAAACGATACGTGGGTGTGATGACTGTGTGACCGCGGGTTGCATTACGCAGGAAGCAGTGACCATGCCGTGGCCTGAGCGACCAAGGGGGGCGGTGACTGATGTCTTATAGCATTCAGGTTTTGTAGTAAGAAGGAGATTCAAGGGATTTGAGCTGTGTGTTGGGATGCGAGGAAAGTAAGTAGGTTGCTGAACCATATTGGCTAAAGAATTGCTTACTGCAAAGACCTCCGCTGCTCTCCCTTGTGGATCGGTTTTTGAAGATCCTAGCCATTTCTTATTATGGGCATTGAAGTGACCAAAAATAGTGACCTCGGAGGAAGGATATTCAGAAATCAGATAGTCGGTTTTTTCAGAAAGGTAGTCAAAGAGCTGGACAAAGTTGTTGTCAGAAGGTGACCGGTAAATGCAACAGATGAATTTAGTGGCAGCCCTGAGAGAATGTTTTATCCATAGTATGTCTTTTCTTCCAGCTTCTAAATTGGGGAGTCTGGTGCAGGGTAGATTGCTACGGACGTATGCGCACACGTCTCCATGCAATCTAAAAGAAGTAAGGAGCTCATACCCCGGGAAATTAAGGTGATTAGTGGTTGTTTTGGCACTGATTTGGGTTTCAGTGAGGAAGAGGAGTTGGGGCCTGAGCCTGGAGGAAATGATGGACGGAGTTCAGGTTAGAATTTAGGCCACATATATGCGAGAAGGATATGTTATATCATGATGCCGGCGCCCCCTGCACACCCCTCTCCCGGAGATCCGAATGGAGGGGTATTTTACCTCCGGAATCTTTTGTGCAAGGAGGAGCCATTATTATTTTTGTTTATAAGGGAAAGCGACTCATACACCAGAACCGGAAGCGTCCGTTGGGACTTCACCGGGCCTCTTGATGCATGGGGTGGTACCTCCTCGGGCGTGAAAAAAACAACCTTACTATCACATAAAGGAAAAGTCCACTACCACCTATCATTATGCGAAACACCCTGTATATCTTTAAAAAACGCAATGTTCCTATGAGTATATGTATGAACATTTTGAGAAGATTCATTGAATGTTCGTGGAACATTTTCAGAACATACTGGGAGCTCCTAAGAATATTATAAATAACATTCTAAGAACTTTATTAGTATGACAGAATCTGTCTCATTCTCATGTTCATAGAATGTTCTATGAATATGTGAGAATGTTCTGGGGATGTTTGAATATTCTTTTGAAACATTCCTGCTATATTCTCAAAATGTGTCTGTGCTGTCTGGGTATATAAACATATAAATTTTTTAACGAATCTTGGTTGTGGGTTCTTTTTGGACCTAAATTCGCGCTAATCTGAAGAATGTTTTTCAAAAGCTTTTCATCGTGGCCTCTCAATTGGCGAATTTTCTTAATGAAAATTCGCTAAAAATATAGAGTAGATGTCTTTTTGACAAAGTCAACCGGTTACGTAATTATGTAAATTTGGACAACGCACGTCATTGACTTTCTCCGAAGTCTTCACGAATAATTTGGTCATTTAGATTTATTACGTGTATTACGCACACCAAGGACCAGTTAGTTATTTTAACAACTCGTTAATTCAAGGCAGGTCATGTCAAACACAGGTGTCTCGCACTGTCTTTTGTTATCTTTGCTTATAATCCGAATGTTTAGTAGATACATTTTTAATTTACCTATTGAAAAAATGTACATTTTAATTCGATTTATAAAAAAATGTCTGCGCATTACTTAATTACATTAAAAATCAATTTATAACCAAAAAGTAAATGGTGATAAATGGATTTGAAAAAATCTATATATTATCGCCGATTAAACTCACAGAACACGTATTCATGGTTCAATTTTTATATGTTTATACATACAGGATGTGGCGACAGAGCCTTTAATTAGAAGAATATAAATAACTGCACCTGTCCAAATTTAATACCATCGTGAATATCTGGCAGTAACAATTCGGCAGCAAGTGCGTTATGGTAGCGCATTTTCATCAACCTTTTTAGTGAATTTGCGTAGAAAAAATTCACTAATGGGGATCCCGACTTTTTAATTTTGAAAAAATTTCTTTAAATGAGCGCTAATTAGGCCCCCCAGAACACATATCCGGGGTCAGTTTTAATTTTTATATGTTTATATATATATATATATATATATATATATATATATATATATATATATAAACATATATATATATATATATATATATATATATATATATATATATATATATATATAAACATATATATATATATATATATATATATATATATATATATATATATATATATATATATATATATATATATATATATGTATCACACCTATAACTGAAAAAATAATTGGCCGATTTTGATAAAATTTGGCACATACCTTCCTTTTGTAAATGGCTTGGATAAGTTCGTTAGTGAGGAAAATCGGACGAGGTTTTCCTGGAAAATTTTGATTTTTCATTCGAAAAAAAATTATATCTCCGGAGTTAACAAAGTAAGGGCAACCAAATTTGGTACGTCATAGGTAAGCTACCTACCAAAATTTTGCTCTGTAGGTTAAAGTACAAAAAAGTTACAGGCATTTAAAGAAAATAAATTTGGGTTTCTCAAAACGTCAAAGTCGCGATTTAAAATGTCAAAATTGGTAATATTTAGGCAATGATCCTGAAATTAATATGGGCTATCGAAAGAAAATGTCTTAAGAAGAACGTTTTACAAAGCCTGAACTCTTAGTTTCAACCGTCATTGTCCTTCATTTTACTAAAATATTCCTAGAAAATTCATTTAAAATAGACCCTTTCTTTGATGCTTTGGCAGTAGTGTTGGCTATAGAGTTTATCGTTTAATGGTATATCATTTTTGTCAAGTTTTCGTAAAAAATCTTTAAAGCTCAATATATCCGTTATTATGCAAGTTACAAAAAAAGGTATACATTAATTATAGCGTATATTGAGCTACATCTTAAAAAATATATCCACAATTACAGGATGGCCCATAAGTCGTTGGTGATTCAAATTTTCTTTTTCTTTTTAATCAAACACGCCTTATGTTTTTGTATTTTTGCATTTTCCATCGAAATATAATGCACGTTTTTAACAAAAGAAATTCTGGAGGCAGCAATTGCGTTATGGTAGCGAATTTTGATCAAATGCTTCATATTTGAATAGCTCAATTTGCTATTAACCTGTAAGGTTGACCAAGAAACGAGTTTTTTCCGGAACACTTTAAGTTTACTTTCGGAAATTTTTGTACATTTTCAAACAATAAAGTTATTTTGATGAAACATGGCACATTGTTTCTAGTATATGGATTGATGTCTGCTTTCTTAAAAAAACATGTTTGCTATTAAAAACTTTTTTTTAATCGAACACGCCTTATGTTTTTGCATTTTTGCATTTTCCATCGAAATATAATACATCTTTGTAAGAAAAGAAATTCGGGACGCAGCAAGTGCGTTATTGTAGCGAATTTTTATTAACTGCTTTAAATTTGAATAGCTCAATTTGCTATTAACCTATAAGGTTGACCAGGAAACCAGTTTTTTCGGGAACAATTTAAGTTTACTTTCGGAATTTTTTTCACATTTTTAGTGAATTTTCTTGAAAAAAATTCACTAATGAGGAGATCTCGACTTTCGAATTTTGAAAAAATTTCTTCAAATGAGCGCTATTTAGGACCCCCGGAACCCAAATCCGAGGTCAGTTTTAGACTTTATATGTTTATATATATATATATATATATATATATATATATATATATATATATATATATATATATATATATATATATATATATATATATATATATATTTATGTGTCACACCTATAACTTAAAAAATAATGGACCGATTTTAATAAAATTTGGCACATACCTTCCTTTCGCAAGTCGCTTGGATAAGTTCGTTAGCCAGGAAAATCCGCCGAAGTTTTCCTGGAAAATTCTGTGTTTTCTTTCGAAAAAAATCGAAAAAAATTTATATCTCCAAAATTAACTAAGTAAGGGCAACCAAATTTCATACGCGGGTTTGTATCATTAGAGGCAAGTTATCTACCAAAATTTAGCTCCGTAGGTTAAATGACAAAAAAGTTACAGGCATTCAAAGAAAAATAAATTTGGGTTCTTCTCAAAACGTCAAAATCGCGATTTAAAACGTCAAAATCGGTGAGTACATTTCTTTTGCAAGTGGCTTGGATATGTTCGTTATCCAGGAAAATCCTACGAGGTTTTCCCTTAAAATGTTGTGTTTTCTTTCGAAAAAAATTTATATCTCCAAAATTAACAAAGTAAGGGCAACCAAATTTTACACGCGGGTTTATATCATTATAGGCAAGTTACCTATCAAAATTTAGCTCTGTAGGTCAAAAGACAAAAAAGTTATAGGCATTTAAAGAAAAATAAATTGGGGTTTTTCACAAAACGTCAAAGTTGCGATTTAAACGTCAAAATTGGCAACATTTAGGAAAAGAACTTGAATCTAATACGGGCTATGGAAGGAAAATGTCTGAAGAATAATGTTTTACAAACCCTGAAGTCTTAGTTTCAACCGTCATTGTCCTTCATTTTAATAAAATAAAAACGATTGAAACTAAGAGCTCAGGCTTTGTAAAACATTATTCTTGAGACATTTTCCTTCCATAGATCATATTAATTTCAGGTTCATTGCCTAAATATTAACAATTTTGACGTTTAAAATCGCGACTTTGACGTTTTGAGGAAAACCCAAATTTATTTTTCTTTAAATGCCTGTAACTTTTTTGTCCTTTAACCGACAGCGCTAAATTTTGGTAGGTAGCTTACATATAACGATATAAACCCGTGTACCAATGTTCGTTGCCTTACTTTGTTAATTCCGGAGATATAAATTTTTTTCGATTTTTTTCGAAAAAAAACACAAGATTTTCCGAGAAAACCCCGGCGGATTTTCCTGGATAACGAACTTATCCAAGCCACTTCAAAATTCAAAAGTCGAAATCTCCTCATTAGTGAATTTTTTTTAAGAAAATTCACTAAAAACATACAGGCGAATTGAGAACCTCGTCCTTGTTTGAAGTCGGTTAAAAAAAAGCAAATAAAAGGTATTTGGGCTTGTCCGGGATTTGAACCTGGGAGCTCCCGCACTCTAAGCGGAAATCATACCTCTAGACCAACGAGTCAGTTGTTGGAGCTTTGTTTTAATGTCGTATTCCAGCGGGCGTTGTAATTATTTTAGTCATAATTAATGTTTAATCATTTATTTATATAAAAAAAACTCGTTTTTTGGTCAACTTTATAGGTTAATAGCAAATTGAGCTATTCAAATATTAAGCATTTGATCAAAATTCGCTACCATTATGCACTTACTGCGTCCAGAATTTTTGTTCTTACAAACATGCATTATATTTCGATGGAAAATGCAAAAATGCAATAACATAATAACAGATATATTGAGCTGTATTGATTTTTTTACGAAAATTCTACAAAAATTATATACTATTAACGATAAACTATATAGCTAAGGCTACTGCCAAGCATCAGAGAAAGGGTCTATTTGAAATGCATTTTCTGGAAACATTTTATTAAAATGAAGGACAATGACGGTTGACACTAAGACTTCAGGGTTTGTAAAACATTCTTCTTGAGACATTTTATTTCCATATCCCGTATTAGATTCAAGTTCTTTTCCTAAATGTTGCAAATTTTGACATTTAAATCGCAACTTTGACGTTTTGTGAAAAACCTCAATTTATTTTTGTTTAAATGCCTATAACTTTTTTGTTCTTTGACCTACAGAGCTAAATTTTGGTATGTAACTTGCCTATAATGATATAAACGTATAAAATTTGGTTGCCCTTACTTTGTTAATTTTGGAGATATAAATTTTTTTCGAAAGAAAACACAAAATTTTCCGGGAAAACCTCGTCGGATTTTCCTGGCTAACGAACTTATCCAAGCCACTTGCGAAAGGAAGGTATGTGCCAAATTTTATCAAAATCGGTCCATTATTTTTTAAGTTATAGGTGTGACACATAAATATATATATATATATATATATATATATATATATATATATATATATATATATATATATATAAACATATAAAGTCTGAAACTGACCTCGGATTTGGGTTCCGGGGGTCCTAATTAGCGCTCATTTGAAGAAATTTTTTCAAAATTCGAAAGTCGGGATCTCCTCATTAGTGAATTTTTTTTAAGAAAATTCACTAAAAGAAAGGCACTTGCCGAGTTTCATCGAAATCGGTTAATTATTTTTTGAGTTATCAGACGGATACATACATACATATATATATATATATATATATATATATATATATATATATATATATATATATATATATATATATATATATATATATATAAACATATAAAAATTCAAACCGACCCCGGATATGGGTTCTAGGGGTCCTAATTCGCGCTCATTTGAAAAATTTTTTGCAAAGTCCCACCATCGATACTTCTCTATTAGTGAATTTTTTAGAATAAAAATTCTAGATAGATCTGTAAGTTATATTAGTAAAAAGGAATAAAGTAAGACAAAAAAGCTCTAGGCATTAAAAGAAAAACATTTTGGGATTTTCCTCCTAAAACCTCAAAGTCTTGATTTTAAATGTCAAAATTTGCAACATTTAGGCAACGAACCTATAACGAATACGGGTTACGTAGAAAAAATATAGCAAGAAGAGTGTTTTACAAACTCTTAAGTTTCAGCTTCAACCGTCATTGTCATTCATTTTATTAAAATATTTGCATAACAATGATTTTAAATAGACCCTTTCTCTGATGCTTTGGCAGTATTAGTGAATTTTTATTTAAAAAAATATCTAATAGAGGGGATCGATGGTGAGACTTTTGAAATTTTTTTCAAATGTGCGCGAACTAGGACCTCTAGAACCCATATCCGGGGTCAGTTTCAAGTTTTATATGTTTATATATATATATATATATATATATATATATATATATATATATATATATATATATATATATATATGTATGTATGTATGTATGTATGTATCCAACCGATAACCCAAAAAATAATCAACCGATTTGAATGAAACTCGGCAAGCACCTATGTTTTATTAATGGCTTGGATGACTTCATTAGTCAGGAAAAGGTCTTCCGGAAAAATTTTGTGTTTTCTTTCGAAAAAATTTGAAAGATATTTATTGATCGTTTAATGGTCTATAATTTTTAGCGAATTTCCGTAGAAAAAAATTCACTATTGACGAGACCGCCATATCCGTGGTCAGTTTCAGGGTGACGCATTTCTGCGGTGAAGCTCAATTCCCTCTGAATTCGCCACTGACTTAAAGGAGATTCATCTATCACGGGCAATCATACTTTTCTAGATCACAGGACAAAGATTGAATATCTGCATCTTTAATCGATGCTATCATCGACATTCCTCCCTAGAACCTGCTACATTAATACCGTTGCGAAATATTTAATAAGCGGGTAAATACCCGTATTGTAGCACTACAATCAAATTTATGATGTTTTAGGGACACATAGGCTTCATGAACTATTTCATAAAAAAACTGATCCGGAACAAAATATATTTTTGTCTCCTCTCACCTGATTAGATTTTGCGCCTCAGGCAAAGTAGACTACATTTGTTCTGTTTTTGCGAAAGGCGTAAAATCATTTTATCGCATATTGTTCTATTATTTATCCCGATAATGACTATAGCTATTGAAGCAGTTCATAAAAAAATATATAGATATGAGCCATTTTACAAACAATATGTTTAAATAATAAAACAGATGATATTAAGGTATTTAAAGACAATAAAAATATGACTGGAAATATCTACGGTTTATTTAGTTCAAAATTTGATTTTATAGAAACGTCGAAATTTTGTCAATAAAAATTCGATACCAAAAAATTTCGAAAAAATAAAAGTTACCGCAAATTATCTAAAAGTGGCTACCTTGTTTCCACGCACTTTAGACCTTAAAATAAAACAAACCCCAATTTGATATCGCTTCTAGTTTTCAAGTTATAACGATTTTTCTGAAAACTTAAAAAAAATTGTCAGCATTACAAATGTAAGTGTACTAATTTTATGAAGTATTTTTCAGGCTTGATATTATTTTATTCCAACTTATTCAGTTCTTTGGGATAAAAACAACACAATGCCGTATTAAATCAAGATATTTGTGACCAAAAAGGTTGATACAAAAAGTGTGGAGTGATAAAATTTTTCTCAATCTCCTACATAAAAAACCATTAACCTGAAAGAAGAAGTGATACCATTCCGGTATTTAACAACCCTCAAATTACTAAATGGTAAAGTTTTAACTTAATCGAAGACAAAAAGTTTTTTTGTCAAAAAAAGTTGACGACTACTAGTATGAAAAAATTGCAAAAAAATGAAAGTTATCTGAACTCGATAAAACTTTAATATAATATGTAGGACCTTCGTAGATAAAAAACAAAATAAACTCCGTGCCAATATCTCATGTAGTTTTTGAATTACAATGATTTATCTTCAAAATTAAAAAAAAATGGGACAAGAAAAAAAGCTCAAACTGCACCTGTATTTGATATCAATGTATAATATAGTTTTTATTTATTCTTATGAAGCACTGCATATTGTATATAAGTTTTATATGATTTGGAGAACTTTGATTTTTTTGTGATTTTTTGTTACGTTGAGAATCGGTTCCAATCATAATCTGAATACTTAGTGACGTATTTACTTTAAAATAGTCGACGAAAGCTTCTCGTCACCTTAATCAGCAATTATAATAACGATTTTCGTCTGCTATAATTAAATTGTTAGCAAAATAATGATAGACGAATTATTCAAATTGCTCAGAAAAAGTCGAAATATTCACGTACCTTGGAACTATTATCACAGATGATGGTAAATGTAGCAGAGATATGAGGAGTAGGATCGCGATGGCAAAGCAAGCATTCAACAAACAAAGTACTCGCAGACTCATGGAGGATTCTGTCTCCGTGGATCTCCAAAAAATATTAGACTGGGGAAGTAGAAATCTTGTACAATTCAACCCCACCAAATCTCAGTCTTGCTTTCTTTCTCATAAGAGATACACCAGCCCTAGACCCATCACAATGAACAACCAAGTTATTCAAAGTAATGAGTCCTTTTCACTTGTTGGCATTTCTGTGAATCGAAATCTCAATTGGCACCAACATGTCACATCAATTGCAGAAGCGGCTGCTAAGAAATTAGAGTTCCTCTTCCGGGCTCGCAAATACTTTTCACCAGCTAATCTCTATACCTTATATACTTCACAAATAAGACCAAACCTCGAATACTGCTCCCACATCTGGGGGTGCCGCTGCCGCTTCTACACTCGCTATCCTGGACTCCATTCAGAAGAGAGCTATACGACTCATCGGTAACCCTACTCTCACCCAAAGGCTGCCATCCCTTGCCCACCGACGTGCCGTTGGTGACCTCTCTCTCTCTCTCTCTCTTTTATAGATATCTGCACGGGCACTGCTCAGAGGACCTCCTCTTCCGGGCTCGCAAATACTTTTCACCAGCTAATCTCTATACCTTATATACTTCACAAATAAGACCAAACCTCGAATACTGCTCCCACATCTGGGGGTGCCGCTGCCGCTTCTACACTCGCTATCCTGGACTCTATTCAGAAGAGAGCTATAAGACTCATCGGTAACCCTACTCTCACGCAAAGGCTGCCATCCCTTGCCCACCGACGTGCCGTTGGTGACCTCTCTCTCTCTCTCTCTCTCTCTCTTTTATAGATATCTACACGGGCACTGCTCAGAGGACCTTTCTTCCATAGTTCCTCCACCTGCTGCCCCCAACAAATCTACCAGGGGAACAGAGCGAATGCACCATTTTACTGTCCAGGTCACCAGACATAGAACATCTTATTATGCCCGCTCTTTTGTCCCGAGCACTGCCAAGTTGTACAATTCCTTGCCGGCACATGTTTTTCCTTCTCCTCCGAACCTCCAAACCTTCAAGTCCAGAATTAACAAGTTGCCTCTTTCGTCCTTGTCGACACCCATGGTACGATAGTATTTAGGCTGTCGGGATCTCTTCTTTATTGATTTTTTTAATGAAAATTCACTAAAAATACGACTCTTTAAACAATCTACAATCCCCAGTAGATTTAGTTTTTATGGCAAGTTTTCCTACGTGTTGAAGAGATAGTTACAAATTGTTATTATTCTATAAAAAGTAAACAAATGATTTAAATAAATGTTTCATTATTTCGTGACCAGCTTAAAACGTTTTCAGAAAGATTTACACAGGGAAGCTAATACGTGACATTTATAGGAAATCGGCAGGTATCCTTGATTAATATTGCCTGATTTTTAAAACCAGAATCGCAGGCGTGTCACACGTCAGCTCTTGAGTGACGTGTGTCTCTAAATAAATTATAAAAACATTTAGCAAATTAAAGACTGAACATTTTTAAGTTGAAAAACATCTGGACACAGCAAGTGCGTTATAGTAGCGAATTTTTACACATATCTTTCAAATGGAAAATTTTCGAAAATTAAAAAACATATATCGGGACGCAGCAAGTGCGTTACAGTAGTGGATTTTCATTAAAAAAAATTACAGTAGTAGTACGACATATGACTGAAAGTAATTCTTTAAATTTAGACAGACTTTACACACTGATTGAGGAATTCTTTCAAAAGAGTTATCGATATCTTTCTATTACCAAAAAATATTTTAAGCTTTTGTTCAAAGCACTCATTACTTTGAACAACTTGGTTGTTCATTGTGATGTGTCTAGGACTGGTGTATCTCTTATGACATAGAAAGCAAGACTGAGATTTGGTGGAGTTGACTTGTACAAGATTTCTACTTCCCCAGTCTAATATTTTTTGGAGATACATAGAGACAACCCTCCATGAGTCTGCGATCCTCATCTAATTGAGCTAAAGAGACAGGTTTAGATAATTGTATATTTGAGTGGGCGATGCTGTCGTCCGCGTAACTGTGAACTGGGTTGGATGTGCTAGAGAGGAGGTCATTGATGTGGAGAAGAAACAAAGTAGGGGCTAAAACTGAACCTTGTGGCACTCCTGGATTAATTGGATACAGTTTAGAGGAATGGCCATCCACGACAACAGAAATGCTCCGGTTGGAGAGGAAATTTGCCGTCCAGGTACAGAGTTTTGATGGTAGTCCATAGGCCGGAAGTTTATTAAGCATCGCTGCGTGCCGGACCTGGTCGAATGCTTTGGATATGTCTAGAGCGACAATCTGGGATTCACCGTGTAGTTCCATAGACTTGTTCCAAGAATGGGTGACAAAGGAAAGGAGGTCGGCAGTTGATCTGCGCTGACGGAATTCATACTTTCATACTGCCTGTCGTGCATTAGACTGTGTTTTTCAAGAAATGTTAGTAATTCGGTGTTTATATACTTTTCCATTACTTTAGAGACGACTGAAAGGAGAGAAATAGGCCTGTAGTTGCTAGGACGCGCTTTGGATCCTTTCTTGGGGACGGATTGTACTAGAGCAGTTTTCCTGTTGCTAGGGAATATGCCTCTATTGTAAGATGTCTGAAACAGACGGGTTAGGAGAGGAGCAAGTTCTGGTGCGCATTTTTTGAGAACAATTGCTGGGATCTCGTCAGGGCCAGACACTTTTCTGGTATTAAGAGAAGAGAACATCTTTCGTACCTTTTTAGTTTTGAAAATGATATCCGCCATTTTATGCGCGACATTGGGGACTGTTGGTGGTTAAACATTTTGAGGTAGGTTGAGAGTAGAATTGCTGGCGAACAACGAGGCAAAAAGTGCAGCCTTGCTCAGTGCGGTAGAAACAATTTCATCACCTGAAACAAGAGGTGGGAATGTGTTCTTGCAGAAATTATTCCCAATAGATTTAGTCCAGGAGGGTTTGCTGCCGTTGGAGCTTGAGAGGATTTTGTTTTTGATGTGGTTATTAAACGAGTTTTTTGCCTCAGAAAGAATGCGGACATAGCGGTTTCTTGCGTCGTTAAATGCTTGACGGTTTTCTTGACTGGTATTGTGTAGAAGCTTTTTATGAGATTTGACCTTTTCAAGTCTGGCCTTGTCACAGGATTTAGAGAACCATGGCTTTTGAGTGGCTGAAGGGGTTTTCTGTGTACGTGGAATAAATAATTCCATGCCAGCTTGGATAATTTCAGTGACGATTTGTGAGGTATCAGATGGGTCAGGATGAGAGAAGTAGACAGACGCCGATGGAAATGGGGAAAAGTAATCCCGCATTTCGTCCCAGTTCGCGGAGTTGTAGTGCCAAACGATACGTGGGTGTGATGACTGTGTGACCTCGGGTTGCATTGCGCAGGAAGCAGTGACCATGCCGTGGTCTGAGCGACCAAGGGGAGCGGTGACTGATGTCTTATAGCATTCAGGTTCTGTAGTAAGAAGAAGAATCAATGGATTTGAGCTGTGTGTTGGGATACGAGGAAAGTAAGTGTGTTGCTGAACCATATTGGCTAAAGAATTGCTGACTGCAAAGGCCCGCGCTGCTCTCTCTTGTGGATCGGTTTTTGAAGATTCTAGCCATTCCTTATTATAAATATTGAAGTCACCAAGAATAGTGACCTCGGAGAAAGGAAATTTAGAAATCAGATGGTCGGTTTTTTCAGATAGGTAGTCGAAGAGCTGGACAAAGTTGTTTTCAGAAGGTGACCGGTAAATGCAACAGATGAATTTAGTTGCAGCCCTGAGAGAGAGGTTCATCCAAAGTATGTCTTTTCTTCCAGATTCTAAATTGGGGAGTCTGGTGCAGGGTAGATTGCTACGGACGTTTGCGCACACGCCTCCATGCAATCTAAAGGAAGTAAGGAGCTCATACCCTGGGAAATTGAGGTGATTAGTGGCTGTTTTGGCACTGATTTGGGTTTCGGTGAGGAAGAGGAGTTGGGGCCTATTAGCCTGGAGGAAATGGTGGACGGAGTTCAGTTTAGAATTTAGGCCACATATATTCGAGTAATTAGTTAATTTTCGTTGAACAGATTCGTTAATGCATTTTTGTATTTTTTATCGAAATATTATGCATGTTTGTAAGAAAAAAAACTGAACGCAGTAAATGCGTTTTGGTAGCGAATTTTCATTAAATCCTTCAAATTTCATAACTTAATTTCCTATTAACGTAAGGTTTGTTGGCTAGCAAACCAAAATTTTTGTACATTTTTAAGCAATATGTAATTTTGATAAAACATAGTACATTGTTTCTACTACATAGGCCATACCGGTAATCAGATTGATGCCTGCTCGCATTTGCTATTAAAAACATTTTTATGAAAATTCACTTCCATAACGCACTTGCTGCGTCCAGACTTTTTTATAATCAAACACGCCTTATGTTATTGCATTTTTGCATTTTCCATCGAAATATAATGCATGTTTGTAAGAAAATAAATTCGGGACGCAGCAAATACGTTATGGTAACGAATTTTCATTAAATGCTTCAAATTTGAATAGCTCAATTTGCTATTAACCTATAAGGTTGACCAAGAAACCAGTTGTTTTGGAAACACTTCAAGTTTACTTTCGGGAATTTTTGTACATTTTCAAACAATAAAGTTATTTAGATGAAACATGGTATATTGTTTCTACTATATAGGTTATACTGGTAACCAAATTTGATGCCTGCTTTCTTAAAAAAACACATATTTGCGATTAAACGCATTTTTATGAAAATTCACTACTATAAAGCACTTGCTGCGTCCAGACTTTTTTTATTGTACTCTAACAAAACGAATGTATGCGGAAGTAATGAAATACATAGTTCTTTTTCACTGGGCACACCTGTATATATATATATATATATATATATATATATATATATATATATATATATATATATATATATATATATATTTCAATTTTTATTGACTTTTTTAACACATAGAAAATCTAAAAATGACACTATATAATAATTGATGAACTCTTTGTACATTAAATACATAATAATTAGGGATTTCTAAGAGGCTTCAATTTATTATTGTAAAAAATGTGTTAATATTTATAAAAGCTTTGTGTCTGGATAGGAATCATGTAGGTACAAGATCGTATAAATACTGACAATTGAATATCAACTATGCAAATCATATTACCTACATAATAATAGGTAGGTACGAGTACCTGACAATGTACAACATGTAAATTAAACTATTTTATTCTCATTGAGGAATTAACGTTTCAACAACATTAAAAAGCAGTTACACGGTAATTTACATTTAATATTTTTCTGACGCATGAAAAATTAAATTATAAGTGACACATGCACGCATGAAAAAATGACTGCGGTCAAGTTGAATGGCTTTACAAAAAAGTATGATTAATTTTTATGCGAATTTTTATTCAAAGAGAACCCAAAAAGAAGATTTTAAAAATTCATCTTACTTTTTATCGCAACCAATGGAAAATAAAATAAAAAGTTTGGGACTCAGCAAGTGCGCTATGGTAGTGAATTTTCATAAGAATAATATATAATATATTAGTGATTTCGCCTTATATTAAAAGTTATGAAAAATAACTTTATTTAATTATAGGAACAGTAACAAATAAGGTAAATAAGGGCAAGCAGAAACATGATTTCTATTCTAGGGTGTGGTCTTTCACTTGACATCTATTATAACAGGAACGGCTCCTCAATAAGTACGCCCATGCGCGCGCACTACCGCCTGCCGTGGAAAAAATAATATTTTTTCTATGCTATGTTTTAATAAATTTTATTTACTTTTTTAACTTCTGCATTCAACAAACAAAATTAGTATATCGAGGATCGCAGAGACGGCAGCCATTGATACAGAATCAGAATAAGTATAGTGTTAATGGTTGGTTGCAGACGTTCTATAAATCCATATCAATATACATCAATCGGGCAGCGGTGTGTATTTTTCGGCGCTCTGAGGAAATGCGATACTTCAATGCGAAATGATCGATTATCTTCGCCGAAAACGACTGAAAAAGCAATCTGGTTGTGAGCTTTAAAATTCCACACTTGCAGTTTGCAGTGCACTTTTCGCAGAGCGTGTGTATAAAGAGTCGCATGATCGACTTAATGCGCAATGTTGGCAATAAACAGGGACTTTGTATTTGAAATACCGAACTTTGAAAGAGTTTTAGAACAGTTTGGGCTATTAAAAATAAACGTATGGATTTTTCGTTTAAGGAATGAGTATAGGTCTGTTATGTTATAACTTATAAACTAAAGTGAAAGCTGAGTGTTGAGATAATTGTGATTTGTGTTAGTAATTATCAAAGAAAAGGACTTTTTAACTACTATAATCTATAACTAACTATAGGAAAACTTAGTAAGTAGTTAATAATTATTAAGTGTAGTTAGTTTAGTAAGTAGGTTTTCTTGTAATACATTTTCGGGGAAAGAAGAGGCGAGCCGTTCATTTTTAGTGAATTTTTATTTTAAAAAAAATTCTAATAGAGAGATATCGATGGAGAGACTTTGCAAACATTTTTTCAAATGAGCGCGAACCAGGACCACTCAATTTTTATATGTATATATATATATATATATATATATATATATATATATATATATATATATATATAAGTATTAAGTTTTTGTGACGGTAATAGTGTTATTTATCAAAAAATTGTGGGAAAGCCGTCAGTTGCAAAATAAAACTATTTATTATATGCCGAGCTTTCGGAAAAATTTATTCCTTTCTCGAGGCTACAACATGGGAAGAAAAAAGTTTACAATTTACATAGGAAAAATATAAAAGTTTAAAGTACTTACAAATGACGTAAGTTTTACTAAACTAATTATTCAATAACAAACATGAAAAAAAACTTTTTTATAAATTTGAGTGAAGTCGAAAAGTGCTAAACTGACATATAAAGCTAACTATTGTCTAATTGAATTTGTTTTTTGTTTGTTTTTGTCTAGGAAATATATATAGGGGTAGTGATTTCAAAATTTTTTTTTCTTTCCATATTGTAGCCTTTTTTTTTTTTTTTTTTTTGTTCCCTCAGGGCTCGTCCGCGGCCTTGCCGCCCCGATAGCACCGCAACCCTTGGTTGATTGTGCATACCCCTAGTCTTACTCCACCCATTCCAAAATCACTGTGCCTTGAACTAGTCTGCACAGCGATTGGTAGGGTGAAGTTTTATATTGCTCTGTCTCCGGTCTAGAGTGACCGTAGATCAGTTGTCTTTTCCGGTCCAGAGCTATACACTCGCACAAGATGTGCTGGGCTGATTCCTCCCCCTCGCCGCAGAGTCTGCATGCGAGGTCCCCTTCGAACCGCCCCATTTTATGTAGGTGTTTCTTGACGGCCATGTGTCCCGTCAAGAGACCTGTTGTGTTTCTGAGCTGTCCTCTGCTAAGGTTTAGCAGCTCCACAGCTCTCTTTGAACTGGGTCCGTCAATTATTGACTTCCCATGTCTGAGCCCTGGACAGTCCGCCCAGTACACCTTGTGTTGGTTTCTGACCCAGGACTTAATGGCTCCCCTGGCAGTGCTCTTTGACACGCCCAGAGCCGGTTCTGGTCCCATAAATGGTTCTGCTGACCCCCTCTTTGCGAGACTGTCAGCTTCTTCATTGCCTTTGACCCCCGAGTGACCCGGCACCCAGATGAGGGTCACCTCATTCTGCCCAGCCAGGTCGCTCGTCTCGTCTCGGCACTCACTCACCAGCCAGGAATTTACCCGTGGGCTACTTAGTGCCTTAAGGGCTGCCTGGCTGTCTGTGGCTATGAGGATCCGCTTGTTGGTGTAGCCCCTCCTCTTGTTCTCCCGCACACAGTGCAGGATGGCGTACATCTCGGCCTGAAACACCGTTGCATGGGCTCCGAGGGAAATACTGTGACTTACCCTCGGTCCTTCCGAGTAAACACCTGCCCCCGTCCCACGCTCCCCGCCAGATCCGTCCGTGAACCAGACGAGCGCGTCCCGTGGTATGCCCGGTGTCTCCTCCCGCCATGCCCCGCGATCAGGGATTTCCACTGTGAAGTTGTTTTCCCTGCACATTCGCGGGCTCGCGAAGTCTGACCTCATTTCAAGCATGGGTTCCTTCACGATCTCCTGAATTTTGCAGTGGCCCCTGAAGCCTGGGTTGATCTTCAGTCTACCATTGCAGGCTAGTCTGTATAGTCCTAGCCTGGCCTCTCCCATAATAACGAAGTGTAGGGGGGGTAGATCCAGCAACACCTCCATGGCGGCTGTTGGGGTTGAAGACATGGCCCCTGTGATGCCTAGGCAAGCCATCCTTTGGATCTTGCCTAGTTTTTGTTTGGCACTGGATTGTGTCACCTTAGGCCACCAGACCAGTGCCGCATATGTTAACGATGGTCTGACCACCCTTGTGTACAGCCAGTGGGCCATACTAGGTCTTAGTCCCCACGTTTTTCCATATAGCCGCCTAGTGACGGCTAAGGTCATGACTGCCTTACGCAGTATTTTTCCAATGTGACCATTCCAGGTTAGCTTAGAGTCCAATACGACCCCAAGATATTTTACCTCCCTGGCCATTGGAACGCTCCTACCGTATAGAGTGAGAGTTCTGTGGCTTTCACACTTCCTCCTCCTCGTAAACGGCACGACGGTTGCTTTCTCGGGGCTCACCCCGAGCCCTTGATCAACCGTCCACCCTTCCACCACTTTCAGTGCAGTCTGCATACGCTCCCACACTGCCTGTGTGACCTTTCCTCGGACTATGATGACAATGTCGTCCGCATAGCCCTGTACCTCATACCCCCCTCCCGAGAGCCTCCCCAGCAGGCCGTCCACGACTAGACACCAGAGCAAGGGAGACAGAACGCTCCCCTGCGGACACCCCGCCGCGACCCCCGCCAGCAGAGTCCCTCCCGCGAGTGAGGTGAACACCGCCCTGTCCCTGAGCATGGAACCGATCCACCTGCAGCAGGTCTCCTCTATTCCACGCTCCCGGGCAGCTGCCAGAACCGATCCGAACGAGGTGTTGCTAAAGGCCCCCTCTATGTCTAGGAAGGCCCCCAGCGCCACCTCCTTGTTCTCCAGCGTATTCTCCAGTTTCAGCACCAGTTGGTGCAGTGCTGTTTCTGTTGAGAATCCTGCTCTGTATGCATATTGTCCGCAGTGTAGAGGATATGCTTCCAGTACACCGCCCCTAATGTGCCGGTCGAGCAGTTTTTCCACTGTTTTCAGCAAGAAGGACATGAGACTTATTGGCCTCAGGGACTTTGCCTGGTCTGTTGGACGCCCAGGTTTAGGAATAAATACAACCCTGGCCAGTCTCCATGCCCTCGGAATGTACCCCAGAGCCAGGCTGGCCCTCATAATGAGGGTAAGCACCGGCGCCAGTATATCTATCCCCTGTTGGAGCATGATGGGCATTATTCCATCAAATCCCGGCGATTTGTATGGCTTAAAGCTGTTAATGGCCCATCTGATTTTGCTCCAGGTAACCACCTCTTTAGCGACTGTCCAGTCTACTCTAGATGCCCGCCTATAAGGCGCCTCTATTTCTGAGTGTTCCCAGTCCGGAGGTGATTGGTTTATTATGTTACAGCCGGGGAAGTGCGTCTGGAGTAAAATTTCCATAGTTTCCTCCCCCGAGCTTGTAAAGCCTCCCGTGGGTGTTCTAAGGGAGCCTATGTTAGTCTGAGGGCCCTTAGACAGGATCTTGTGTAGTCGAGCACTCTCGGACGTGTTTTCCACTTCTTCGCAGTGCCTCCTCCACGACTCCTTCTTGGCGTCCCTCAGTCTTTTGTTATAGGTCGATAGGGCCTGTCTATATTCATCCCATGCTCCCGACCTTTTGGCCGCGTTAAACAGCTTACGAACCTGGGTCCTCCTTTGCCTGAGGTCCTCGTTCCACCATGGGACGTTCCTGGTGGACACCCTCATTTTCAGGGGGCAGTTGGCGTTATAGGCCGAGGTAATTGCGTCTCGCAATTGGACTGCTGCAATCTCGAGGTCTATTGAATCCCTTATGGCCCTCTCAACCCCCCGCAGTTCCACAGCTAGGTCTGCCCTTTAGGCTTCCCAGTCCGCCTTGCGGGGGTCCCGGTACCATACCGTTTCTCTTTCGACTTTGGCGATTTCAAACCGGATGTATCTGTGGTCTGAGCTACTCACTTCCCCAGACACAGCCCAGCTTTTAACAAAGTCACCCAGAAACTGGGTGGAAACTGTTAGGTCTAAAACTTCCTCACGCCGTGTTGTGACGAATGTCGGTTTATTACCTCTATTCAATATGTCTAAATTAAATTTCATAAAGAATTGTAAAAGTGCCTCACCCCTAGAGTTTGTGTCCGAGCTACCCCACAACTCATGGTGCGCATTCGTATCCATGCCGATGATGGTCTGCCATCCACCTGCTATATTGTAGCCTTAGAAAGGAATAAATTTGTTCGAAAGCTCGGCATATAATAAATAGTTTTATTTTGCAACTGACGGCTTTCCCACAATTTTTTGATATATATATATATATATATATATATATATATATATATATATATATATATATATATATATATATATATATATATATATATATATATGTATATATATTTATATATATATATATATATATATATATATATATATATATATATATATATATATATATATATATATATATATATATATATATATATATATATATATACAACCGATAACTCAAAAAATAAGCAACTGATTTCGATGAAACTTAGCAAGTGCCTTTCTTTTATTAATGCCTTGAATGAGTTCGTTAGTCAGGAAAATCGGATAAGTTTTTCCGGGAAAATGTTGAGTTTTGTTTCAAAAAAAAATATTTTTCTCCGAAAATTATAAAGCTATTTTAATGAAATTTAGTGGATATGTTGCCTTGTAAAAGGCATTACCACACACTTAAATTAAACTTTCTACATTTTTAGAAAATTGAGTTATTCAAATTCAAAAAAAAAATTTTCTCCGAAAATTACAAAGTTATTTTGATGAAATTTGGTGAATATATTTCCCTGGGTAATGCCTTACTTTACACCAAAATTCAACTTTCTAAGTTCGTAGAAACTTGAGTTATTCAAATTTGAAGCACTTAATAAATTGTTCAAAGAACATGGGGTTTCATTTTTGGTCACCACTTATGAATCATCCCGTATAACCAGTAATAAAAGTTCGGACGCAGTAAATGCGTTATACTAGCGCATTTTCATATACGTTTTTCTTCACATTTCAATTACTTAGCGTCCTCTCAACATAAAAAATTGATTTTGTATGTAATAAAATCTTCATATCAGGAAGGTGTGTATCAACTTTAATCAAAGTAAGCGTATTATTTTAGGAGATACAATTTTTTTTGAATCAATTTGTTGTGTATCATTCTTTGGCAGATGTTTATGGAAATTCGCTACCATAACGCACTTGTTGCGTCCAGACTTTTAAAAATGATTTGATAATTAAATAAGCATCACTAATGGTATAGGTAATGGACTGAACGTTGTTTTGGAGTCACTTCGGGTAGACCTTCATGAATTTCCTCATGAAAAAATACGTGATCCGAGTATCGTTCGCTATTGTTAACGTGTAGTAGCGTAATGTTCTTGTAAATGGTAATAAAATGTCTACGTCAAATACTTTTATTATATACTTGTTTCTATATAATATTTTAATAGGTAAAATGCGTGTATGTTCGTACACATTGTAGAATTGTATTCTATTATTCCTAAAAATAATACTTTTACACAGACCTTGAAGATCGATTTTAGAAGTCCAAGTACGCGCACACTTGAATAATTCTTTCGAAACTGTTACCATCGATATCTCTCTAGTATGAAAAAAATCCTGTGTTCCAACTCCTTTTGATAAAAATGCCCAAAATTAAACTTTCTGTGAAGCTAGAAAATTAAATTTTGCTATATCCATAGATAGTGTAAGTCTCTTTGCCAAATTATAATTATAGTAGTTATTACCTTCCTTGGCAAGTGGCTTGGATAAGTTCGTTAGCCAGGAAAATCGGTTCACGTTTTCCTGGAAAATTTTGTGTTTTCTTTCTAAAAAAAAATCATATTTCTGGAAATAACAAGGTAAGGGCAACCAAATATGATACGCGTGTCTGTATTATAAAGAGTGAACCCTGTACCAAAATCTAGGTCTCTAGCTTTAAAGAAGTTACGGGCAGTTAAAGAAACAAATTTTGGAGTTTTCTTCAAAACGTTAAACTCGCAATTTTAAACGTCAAAATTGGCAATGTTTAGGCAAAGAATGTGAAACAAATACGGATTGTGAAAAGAAAATGTTACAAGAAGAGTGTTCTGCGAACCCTTAAGTTTCAGAATCAACCGTCATTGCCCTTCATTTTACTAAAATATTTACAGAAAATTCATTTCAAATAGACCCTTTCTCTGATGCTTTGGCTGTCGGTTTAGTTAAGTTGATGCTTTCGCTGTAAGTTTAGTGAAGTTTATGGTTTAACGGTCTATAATTTTTTTAGCTAATTTTCTTGAAGATTAGCTCCCGAACGCTTTTCAAAAAACTGTTTTCATAAACCTGCCTGCCCTGGATCCACAAACCGTAAGAAAAATTTCTTGTTCACACCCAACAAGGAAGTTACGGGACCAGGAGTGAATAGGGGTGCTGGGCGGGGTAGGTAGTAAAAAGGAAATATGAGCAGAAAATGAGAATAAAACGGGCTTGAAAGTTGTCCTATTCACATCTTGAAGCCATATCCCCCTTAAACCCTGCCTACCCCGCACAGCACCCGTATTCCCCCAGGTGCCGTAACTTCCTTGGCGGGTATAAACAAGAAATTTTTCTTGTGGTTTATGCAATGAGGGTTGTTGTATGTACGCGACGGGGGAAGGAAAATCCTCACGACGAAGCAGCCTCCCCAACTCTGCCGCAAGTCGAAGCGGGGGTGGGGTGTGCTTCGTCGTAGGTATTTTCCTTCCCCCCTCGTGTGCATACAACCACCCTCGTTGCATAAACCACAAGAAAAACTTCGTGTTCATACCCCCCAAGGAAGTTACGTGACCTGGGGGCGAATAGGGCTGCTGTGCGGGTTAGGCAGGGTTTAATGGGGATATGGCTTTAAAGAGACAGCTTTTAAGCAGTTTTCTTCGCTTTTTCTGCTAATATTTCCTTTTTACTACCTACCCCGCCCAGCAGCCCTATTTACTCCCAGTCCCGTAACTTCCTTGGGGGGTATGAGCACGAAATTTTCTTGTGGTTTGTGCATCCAGGTGGGGTCCTAGTAATGTTTCTGGAAACAATATTTTGAAAAGCGTTCTGGAGCTAATCTGCAAATTTACCGAATTTTCATTAAATCCTTCAAATTTCAATCACTCAATTTGCTATTAACGTAAGTTTTGTTGGTTAAGAAACCAACATTTAAGTTTATTTTCGGAAAATTTTTGTATAGTTTCAAACCAGAGGTAATTTTGATAAAATATAGTACATTGTTTCTACTACATAGTCTATACCGGTAATCAGATTGATGCCTGGTCGCATTTGTTATTAAAAACATTTTTATGGAAATTCAGTTCCATAACACACTTGCTGCATCCAGACTTTTGAAAAATGTTGATATATTTTCAAACAATAAAGTTATTTCGATGAAATATGGTACATTGTTTTTACTATATAGGCAACCAAGTTTGATGCCTGCTTTCATCAAAGAAAGACATTTGCTATTAAAACTATTTAACAAAAAATTGCTACCATAACGCACTTGCTGCGTCCAGATTTTTATTTTCCTGGTTTATTCATCCCTTAGAAGACGCTAACTGTGTTAGCCAAACGATTGTCAACTCCTAAAAATGTGTTGCGGTGAATTGCGTTCTTCAAAGTGATACTTACCAGTGCTTGTCATAGGTTCCAAGCTGCACTCCACGACTAGTGGTAGTAGTAGTAGCAGTGGTAGCAGGATAAGTGTCTACCGAACACACTAATAGAGCAACATATAATTATCAAAATACGACAACGAAACGTCAACAGGTAGGTATATAAGAAAGAAGGATGATAAGAGTCGAAGATATGCAAGCGTATATTTAAGTCACGGTAAGTAGAGGTATTTCTTCACTTTTGCAATCGCCACGGCCACACATCGTTCTTCAGTTTCTTCATAATGTGGGGTTTTACTGTGTCAAGTGTATTCTTGTGTGTTATAGGCATTATTCAAGCAGCTAAGCTACGTAAGTATATTGTTTAATTAATTGTTCTTATACCTACCCATATTCTAATAATTTATTTGTTTTATGGTGGCTGCATGTATTGAAATTATTTAAAAAGCCTAATGTCTTTTCGATGAAAACTTTAAATAATATTATTGGTGAAACTCCTATTAGGGAGTACAGGTTTTATTACTTTTTTCAGCAGTTGAAAAAAATTCATTACCGGGTATTTATAAAAAAAAGTAAAAATCGAAGTTTGTTTTAGAAAGAATCAATAATTATATTGAGTCTGGGGGTTACTTTATGATAATTCATTATAATTATTTTAATTAATCAAATAAAGGAGACTTTTACAAAGTTATTGAACAGTTTTACCGGTTTCGCTTACACAAAATAACTGGCTTGTATCTGAAGAAGCTACTTTGTAAGCGAAACCGATTGTACTGTCGAATAAATGCGTGGTAGTCTTTTAAATTTGTTTTTTTTAGTGAATTATCTTTAAAAAAATGATAAGGTAATGAGGCGGTCCCGAGTTTTAAATTTTGAAATTTTTTTTTCAAGTGAGCGTGAACTAGGCCCCCTTCAACTCATATCCAGCGTCAGTTTCAATTATATATATATATATATATATATATATATATATATATATATATATATATATATATATATATATATATAATAAGATTTTTAACACGGCACTTATGTATACTATACAAGGAGAAAGGTTAAGGGCAAAGCCGCAAGGAGACAACCGCAAACACGTGTTTCAAGTTTATTAGCTATCCATGCTGCAAATGTGCTCTGGTTGCCTGTTGTGACTTCGTGTATTTTTGTTCCTTCATCCAGAGTGTTCCCATCATCACCTGGCTATACCGTACTGATTATATATATATATATATATATATATATATATATATATATATATATATATATATATATATATATATATATATATATATATATATATATATATACATACATATATATCACACCGATATCTTAAACAATATTGGGCCGATTTTGATCAAGTTTTCCTAGTACCTTCCTTTTGCAAGTGGCTTGGATAAGTTCATTATCCAGAAAAATGGGCCCAGGTTTTCCCGGAAAATTTTGTGTTTCTTTCGGAAAAAAATTATAGCTCCAGAAATAACAAATTAAGGGCAAACAAATTGGTGCACGTGTTTGTATTATAAAGAGTGAACCATGTACCAAAATTTAGGTCTACAAGTTTAAAGACAAAAAATTATGGGCATTTAAAGAAAAAAAAATTGGGGTTTTCCTCAAAGCGTGAAAAGTCGCGATTTGAAACGTCACAATTGGCAACATTTAGGCAAAGAACCTGAAACAAATACGGATTATGTAAAGAAAATGTCGCAATAAGAAGAATGTTCTGCAGACCCTTAAGTTTCAGCTTCAACCGTCACTTCATTTTACAAAAATATTTCCAGAAAATTCAAAATTGGCAGTAGTTTTGGTTAAGTTTATGATTTAACGGCCTATAATTTTTAGCTAATTCTCGTAGAAAAAATTCGTTAACGAGGAGACCGCGACTTTTTTATTTTAAAAAGATTTCTTAAAATGAGCGCAAACTAGCGGCCCCCTAGAATCCATATCCGGGCTTAGTTTCAGTTTTTATCTGTTTACATATATACAGGGTGAGGTTTTCTACGGTAAAGCTCAATATAATTGTTATTATACAAGATACGAGAAAAATTTGTCTACGTTAATTATAAGGTGTCTTGAGCTGCAACTTCTAAAATTATTTTGGCAATCACAGGCTGGCCCATAAGTCGTTGGTGATACCTACAGTTTTGCATTTTTTATCGAAATATGATGCATGTTTATAAGAAAAAATCAAGACGCAGTAAATGCGTTTTGGTAGCGAATTTTTATTAAATGGTTTAAATTTCAATAACTCAATTTGCTATTAACCCAAGGTTTGTTGGTTAGGAAACCAGTTTTCTCAGAAACATTTTAAGTTTATTCCTGGAAAATGTTTGTACATTTTCAAATAAAGTTATTTTGATAAAATGGTACGGTACATTGTTTCTACTATATAGGTTATACCGGTAACCAAATTGATGCCTGATTGCATTTGGATGAAACTCGGCAAGTAGCTTTCATTTATGAATAGCTTGGATAAGTTTGTTAGCCAGGAAAATCGGACAAGGTTTTCCGCAAAAATTTTGAGTTTTCCTTCGAAAAAAATGAATGAATATGTTGCCTTGGGAAAGACCTTACTACATACCAAAATTCAAGATCTAATTTCTAAGTTGATAGAAAATTGAGTTATTCAAATTTGAAGCATATTTTGAAACAATGAAAATTCACTACCATAAGGCACTGCGCCCCGAACTTTTATTATTTAAGGTTTCACAATGTAAAATAGAAACATTATTAAAATTTATATTGTGGCAAATGTCGAAATTTTGTTAAGACAAAGCATAAGTTCTTTTTTGTAAACGTATATCACTTTTCCGCTGCGTTAATCTATCTTTACATTGGCCAAACAAGCAGAATCCTTAAAGATAGATTAAAGTAGCGCAAAAGTGATATACGTTTATAAAAAAAAAGAACCTGTGCTTTGTCTGAACATAATCTTGACACTGGCTACAATATAAATTTTAGTAATGTTTCTATTAGTGAATTTTCTTAGAAAAAATTCACTAATGAGGAGATCTCGACTTTTGAATTTTGAAAAAATTTCTTCAAATGAGCGCGATTTAGGACCCCTGGAACCCATATCCGGGGTCAGTTTCAATTTTTATATGTTTATATATATATTTATATATATATATATATATATATATATATATATATATATATATATATATATATATATATATATATATATATATATATATATATATATACATATATATATATATATATATATATATATATACATATATATATATATATATATATATATATATATATATATATATATATATATATATATATATATTTATATATATATATATATATGTATCACACCGATAACTCAAAAAATAATGGGCCGATTTTGATAAAATTTGGCATGTACCTTTCTTTTGTAAATGACTTGGATAAGTTCGTTAGCCAGGAAAATCGGACGAGGTTTTCCGGGAAAATTTTGAGTTTTCATTCGAAAAAAATTCTTATCTCAAAAAGTAATAAGCCGATTTTAATAAAATTTGGCATGTACCTTTCTTTTGTAAATGGCTTTGACAAGTTTGTTAGTCAAGAAAATCGGACGAGGTTTTCCGGGAAAATTTTGAGTTTTCATTCGAAAAAAATTCTTATCTCAAAAAGTAGTAAGCCCATTTTAATAAAATTTGGCATGTACCTTTCTTTTGTAAATGGCTTTGACATGTTTGTTAGTCAAGAAAATCGGACGAGGTTTTCCGGGAAAATTTTGAGTTTTCATTCGAAAAATTTTTTTATCTCAAAGAATAATAGGCCGATTTTGATAAAATTTGGCATGTACCTTCCTTTTGTAAATGACTTTGACAAGTTCGTTAATCAAAAAAATCGGACGAGGTTTTCCGGGAAAATTTTGAGTTTTAATTTGAAAAAAATTTTTATCTTAAAAAATAAGAAATGTATGATAACCAAATTTGGTAGGTAGGTTTACGATATAAAAAAAAAATACACCAAAATTTAGATTTCTATCTTACAAGAAAAAAAAGTTATAATAAAATATTTTGTGCCAGATCATTTCTATGAAAATTCACTACCATAACGCACTTGCTGCGTCCAGGCTTTTTTACATTGTAAAACTTTAAATATTAAAAGAATGTGTTTAGAAGACTTTGAAATAACTTTTAACGACAATTTAATAAACTTAAAGAAATATAATAATTTTATAAATCACTACCCCTATTTATATTTCCTAGACGAAACAAAAAGGTTCGGGACGCAGTAAGTGCGTTATAGTAGCGAATTTTCATAAGAATTGTACACTATTAGTAAGATATATTATTAAAACTAATTCTTCAAATTTAAATTGACCTTGGAGATCGGTTCTAGAGTCGATTATTTGAAAAAAATTGTATTTTATATGGAGCTAAAAAATTAAAATTTGGTCTTAGATATAATATGTAAGTACTGAAAGTTTCTTTAAAAAAAATGTGTTACAAATTTCATTAAAGTTACAAAAATTTTTCAGAAACAAAATAATTATTTACAAAGTGGATGTATCTGTCAAATTATAAATATGGCAGGTATTTTAGTGAATTTTCTTAAAAAAAATTCACTAATGAGGAGATCCCGACTTTTGAATTTTGAAAAAATTTCTTCAAATGAGCGCGAACTAGGCCCCCCAGAACACATATCCGGGGTCAGTTTCAATTTTTATATGTTTATATATATATATATATATATATATATATATATATATATATATATATATATATATATATATATATATATATATATATATATATATATATATATATATATATATATATATATATATATATATATATATATATATATATATATATATATATATATATATATATATATATATATATATATATATATATATATATATATATATATATATATATATATATATGTGTGTATCACACCGATAACTCAAAAAATAATAGGCCGATTTTGACTAAATTTGGTGGAAAAATTCCTTTTGCAAATGGCTTGGATAAGTTCGTTAGCCAGGAAAATCTGCCCAGGTTTTCCCGGAAAATTTTGTGTTTTCTTTCGAAAAAAATTTATATCTCCGGAATTAACAAAGTAATGGCAACCAAATTTGGCACGCATCCTTATATGTAAGTTACCTACCAAAATTTAGCTATGTAGGTCAAAAGACAAAAAAGTTATAGGCATTTAAAGAAAAATAAATTGTGGTTTTCCTCAAAACGTCAAAGTGGCGATTTAAAATGTCAAAATTGGCAACATTTAGGCAAATAACTTGAATCTAATACGGGCTATGGAAATCAAATGTCTCAAGAAGGATGTTTTACAAACTCTGAAGTCTTAGTTTCAACCGTCATTGTCCTTCATTTTACTAAAATATTTCCAGAAAATTCATTTCAAATAGACCCTTTCTCTGATGCTTGGCAGTAGCCTTAGCTTCAGAGTTTATCGTTTAATGGTATATAGTTTTTGTCGAATTTTTGTAAAAAATCAATAAAGCTCAATATATCCGTTATTATACAAGATATGAAGAAAATTTGTATATATTAATTATAGGGTGTCTTGAGCTACATCTTAAAAAAATATTTCTACAATCACAGGATGGCCCATAAGTCGTTGGTGATACAAATTTTCTTCTTTTTTTTTAATCAAACACGCCTTATGTTATTGCATTTTTGAATTTTTCAGCGATGCATGTTTGTAAGAAAAGAAATTCGGGACGCAGCAAGTGCGTTATGGTAGCGAATTTTCATTAAATGCTTCAAATTTGAATGGCTCAATTTGCTATTAACCTATAAGGTTGACCAAGAAACGAGTTTTTCCGGGAACACTTTAAGTTTACTTTTGGAAATTTTTGTACATTTTCACACAATAAACTTATTTTTATGAAACATGGCACATTGTTTTTACTATATAGGTTATACTGGTAACCAAAATTGATGCCTGCTTTCTTAAAAAGGAAACACACATATTTGCAATTAAAAACATTTTAATGAAAATTCACTACCATAACGCACTTGCTGCGTCCAGAGTTTTTCCTTATTAATTGCTTGGATGGTTTGTGTTAGTCAACCCATCCAGTTTTTGCAAACAATAACAACAAAAAAGGTTTTTTAAAACAAATTTGTAGTTATCCGTATATATACATATATATATATATATATATATATATATATATATATATATATATATATATATATATATATATATATATATATATATATATATATAATATGTATGTATGTATGTATCACACCCATAACTCAAAAAATAATGGGCCGATTTTGATTAAATTTAGTAAGTACCTTCCTTTTGCAAGTGGCTTGGATATATTCGTTATACAGGAAAATTGGCCTTGGTTTCCCCGAAAATTTTTATGTTTTCTTTCGAAAAAAATTGATATCTCCGGAAATACCAAAGCAAGGGCAGGCAGATTTGGTACACCGGTTTATACCATTATAGGTAAATTGCCTACCGAAACTTAACTTTGTAGGTTGAAAGACAAAAGAGTTATGGGCATTAAAAAAAAAGGGGTTTTCCACAAAACGTCAAAGTCGCGATTTAAAACGTCAAAATTGGCAGCATTTAGGCAAAGAACCTGAAACTAATACGAGCTATGGAAAGAAAATGTCTCAAGAAGAATGTTTTACAAAGCCTGAAGTCTTAGGTTCAACCGTCATTGTCCTTTATTTTACTAAAATGTTTCCAGAAAATTCGTTTCAAATAGACCCTTTCTCTGATGCTTTGGCAGTTTAGCTATACCTGTATATATATATATATATATATATATATATATATATATATATATATATATATATATATATATATAAACACATATCTGCTCATAGCGAATCTTTTTACGAAATTTCGACAAAAATGTAAAGGAATTGAGGCTGTTGATGGCACCTTTCTGGAGACGCCAATGCATTTAGCATGGTCACATTTCTTATGCTGTGGCATGGTCTTGATAAAGAAGCAAATATTGTGAATTACCATTTTCAAGTAGTTGCTCAACTGATTGCATTAGAATGTAGGTATGACAAAATTCTCACGACCAGTTTTATATATTCTAGTTCTAGTCTTAAAAAGCTTCTGGCACTAGTTTCTGCCAAGCAAGCTAAGAGAACCTTGAATGTCTATAATAGCAAATGAAATGGTTCAAGTTCAAAGTTAAAAATGCACTAAAAATAATATATAACTTAATAACTGGTATTATATCGCTCTAATTAAACACATTAATTAGTGAATTTTCATTAAGAAAATTCACCAATAGAGGGGTATCGATGGTAAGACTTTTGGAAAATTGCTTCGAATGAACGCGAATTAGGACCCCTAGAACCCAAATACAATGTCAGTTGAACAGTTATATATATATATATATATATATATATATATATATATATATATATATATATATATATATATATATATATATATATACATGTATGTAGGTATCCAACCGATAACTGAAAAAATACTTCTCTAATCGAAACCAAATTTGGCAATTCCCTTTATTTTTTTAATAGCTTGGATGAGTTCGTTAGACAGTTTTGACACCCAAATGCTTTTAGAAGAAAATGCGAAAAACTGCTTGAAAATGCAATATCTTTTAAATTACTAGAAGTATGAAACTAAAGCTTTGCACCGATGTAAATATCGTATAAGTAGTCCTCCCTACCAAATTTGAACCTAATCAGTTCAGTAAATTTTGAGTTATACCCAAATAAAAAATAAATAATTTACGATATAACCAGAAATTATCTCTGAATGGGTGCCTATAATGTTAGACAAAGTCAGACAAATATATCACGGTTACGCTGCTATTGAAAACAAATACTCCAAATCAAACTTCAAACGAACAGGCTACAAAAATATGTCACAATAAACAATTAGCGGCGTTGCCATTTGCCAAAACAACTCGAGATATCAGAAAAATATATACCTAGTACTAAATAAAAATTTTAATGAAAGTGATTCAATTTGTTTAAAGGCAATCTAGAACTACGTTTTATTATGTATAAATATTAAGCATCCCATTCTTCAGGGTATTTAAAAGCCATCTCGCTCTCCTAGGTAAATATGGCAACACAAATTACCTATTTGTCATTTGTTATTTTGCCAACTGACAGCAGGGGGGAGCCGAATTCGAGGTTATATTCTTCTTTGTTTAGAGATGTCATAAACAAAGAAGAAGAAAAATATAACGTCGAAATCAACTCCGCAGTCGCTGATACCTTAGAAGCTTAGAATAAGGTATTTATTGTTTACGTTTAGTTTTTATTACTGAATTTTCATTAAGAAAATTCATTAATAGAAATACTTTTAGAAAATTTCTTCAAATGAGGTGAATTAGGGTCTCTGGAACCCACTTCCATGGTCAGTTAAAATGTTTATATATATATATATATATATATATATATATATATATATATATATATATATATATATATATATATATATATATATATATATATATATATATATATATTATCTCAATAACTCAAAAAACACTTCACTGATTTGGACCAAATTTGGGAATTACCCTTATTTTGCTAATGGCTTGGATGAGTTCTTTCATCAAATCTTAACGGCCAATTTTTCATAATGAAAAAATTAAAAATATTTTTTAAAACGCAATATATCTCAAACTATATACAGAGTTGGAGACTCTGGCTTCACTGTTGGTTTTCGTTGGTGAAGGACGCAGCCAGCGCGTAAGCTAACTGGAACAAGTAGCCCTTACGAATTCTGGATGTTCTAGGATGTTCTTCAACGTTTCTGTGACTATAGTTTCGCTGCTTGACAGCATTCTCAGACAGATTAAAATTGAATTAGTACGAAATCATAACCATTTACTATAAAATACTTTCAAATTCAGATTATCCGCCATTTGATTCACCAATAGTGCATTACATACAATACATTCACAAATGCACTAGGATCTTTAATCTCGCGGTCTGTGAAACCTCTCCATATCTACCCCTACGGGGTAGGAAGCTCATCATCAATGACCAGTAAGTGAAGATTGTATGATCACCGTATGACCAGTAACAAATTTCAGTTCGGTTCTCTCTGACATTGTCGTTGATCTCATAAGTGTCACCAAATATATATTTTAATAATTTAAATGGTTTATAACCTGCAAATAAAAACCTTGCCTAATTTAAAAATTATCTAACTAGGTATTATAAACATGTCTTTGTGTATTTTTTATGTCGTAAAAAACTTGTATAAAATTATTTTCCGATTAACTGGTATTGAATAAATTAAAATGCGATATAAACTACCGATCGTTAATTAAGAATTAAATCTGATTCTTATTTCTGATTATAATCACTTCACGTACTGAACGACTTCTGTAAATATGTACAAAAAAACTCGACTAGACGAATTATATCATATATGTCGTTATTGTTTTTTTAACTATAAATAAATCACATTTGGATGTGATTAGTACGAACGTTATTGCATTAATGCTGATTAAATACAACTGAACTAAACTAATTAAAATCTAATTTGATTTTCTAGATTTTCTGCTAAAGATTAATGGCATGGTTGATAACAAAATAAATTATGAAGTAAAAAAAATGTTTAAAGTCATTGGCTGTCAAGTCTAATACAAAAGTTTCTACTAAAACTTTTAGTAGAAAAAGTTAACTAATGGACAGATCCTGCCTTTTGAATTTTGAAAAAACTTCTTCAAATGAACGTGAACTAGGAGCCCTAGAACCCATATCCGGGTATAGTTTCAGTATACACACACACACACACACACACACATATATATATATATATATATATATATATATATATATATATATATATATATATATATATATATATATATATATATATATATATATATTAACGGGTCTAATTCGGGATAATAGTGCTTTTCCCTACTATGGGGAATTTCTGCGGTAACCCTATGAATACGGTTTTCCTGCAGGATAATGCTCAGGCGCCAGCAGCGATTGAGTTTCATGGAGTCGATGAGCTCCCTCGGGATTATGCCTCCCTTCTAGGCTGCTGCCTACAGCTACCTAGACCCAGGATAGATTACAGTGCAGACAGGGTTCTCCTAAGTCTTAAAACAAAGTCACTAACGACTTCTAATTATGGTCTTGAGGTTGAGGGTAATACGGGTTTGGGTGGATCACTTTGAAGAGTCAAATAAAATACCGGATAATATTTACAATCTATTTACAAAAGAGAATGCCAGAAAATTTTTGCACAGTATGTACAAGGACAGATACAATTTATTATATCGCCGAATATTACCATTAAATAACAACGTATTGAACGAAGCTTATTTCAAAATAAAGTTAAATTATTCCATCTACAAAATCTATACAATACCAGAAATTGAGGCAATCGGAGTGTATGAAGTTACCAAATCATGAGTAAAGCAAGCGGGCCTGTTATCACTGTAGAGGCGGGAAGTGATATTAAGCAAGCGGCGGCGTAACGAGCATGAATAGAAGCTCAAGCAAAATCATCATCAGGAAAAAGTTCTTGCACACAAATACCACTATTATCGCAAGAAAACTAGGAAACTACGACGTCTCATCCATGCTTCATAGTCACACACTCAGGGAATACTACCTCTCGAAGAAGACGGGCATCTCTTGCAATCAGCGAGGCTAAACGATAACTAAGAAATATGTATATCAGTAGCATTTTTCATCCTCTGATGACGCTGACGTGGTCAGTGAAACGATCGTAAGGTCTTTAAAATATGTGTTGTGGTTATTTGGGTTCTCCAATTGTACTTACCAGTGCTCATCACAGGTTCCAATTTAGTATGAAACATGTACCTAAAGGAAACGGCCCTGTGATCACGCTGCACCAGCTACTGTCGACCTACCTCAAATAAATAAATAACTCTTCACTGCGGGTGGGCTGGGGTGTTCAGCAATTCACTCTCGCCTCGGCGTGGCCGCTGCGTGTACGTGGAGGTCGGACTGGAAAACAAAAGCCTGGACGCAGCAAGTGCGTTATGGTAGTGAATTTTCATAGAAATGATCTGGCACAAAATATTTTATAACTTTTTTTTCTTGTAACATAGAAATCTAAATTTTGGTGTATAGTTTACTTTTTATATCGTTAACCTACCTACCAAATTTGGTTATCATAGATTTTTAATTTTTTAAGATAAAATTTTTTTTCAAATGAAAACTCAAAATTTTCCCGGAAAACCTCGTCCGATTTTCTTGACTAACAAACTTGTCAAAGCTATTTACAAAATAAAGGTAGATGCCAAATTTTATTAAAATCGGCTAATTACTTTTTGAGATAAGAATTTTTTTCGAATGAAAACTCAAAATTTTCCCAATATTTTTTGAGTTATCGGTGTGATACATATATATATATATATATATATATATATATATATATATATATATATATATATATATATATATATATATATATAAATAAATAAATAAATATATATATATATATATGTATATATATATATATATATATATATATATATATATATATATATATATATATATATATATATATATATATATATATACATATAAAAATTGAAACTGACCACGGATATGGGTTCTAGGGGTCCTAGATCGCGCTCGTTTGAAGAAATTTTTTCAAAATTCAAAAGTCGAGATCTCCTCATTAGTGAATTTTTTCTAAGAAAATTCACTAAAATTAAGACGAAACAAATAACGACGGCTGTGACCCTCCGGTCGGTGTACTGCTTCTCGAACGTACCTGAAAAATACTCCCTTCTACCTCTGTTCTTGGTTCTCGCCGCTGCTGCAGCCTAGCCGCTGTATTGATGGATTAGTTATTATTTTCAAACATCGCGCTTTGTTAACTACTTTCCTATTTGTTACGTTAATAATCTATAATTATTCTATGACTATTTGCTTTATCACAATATATATATATATATATATATATATATATATATATATATATATATATATATATATATATATATATATATATATATATATATATATATAAGCTCTATAGCTGAAACTAATGCCGAAGCATCAGAAAGAGGGTCTAGCTGAAATGGATTTTCCGAAAATGTTTTAGTGAAATGAAGGACAATCATGGTTGAACCTGAAACTCAAGGCTTTGTAAAACACACTTATTACAACGTTTCTTCTACATAATCCATATTTGTTTGAGATTCAATGCCTGAACATTTCTAATTTTGACGTTTTAAATTTAAATCATTTGTGTTATAGTAAAAACCATGTTAATGTTCAATTAAAATTTAACTATACTTGTTTCTTCGTTTTGTCACCAATATCTTTTGTTTTCAACGACCATATAATATTCCAGATCTAAAGGTTAAACCTGTAAAACATAAAATCTTAGTTAATATCTTATTAAATATGACATAAGCATTGTTTATAGTAAAAATTTACACTGACATTTATGTCTCATTATATGGTTACAAAATAAATTACAATGGTTTAGGAATTTTTTTTCAACCTCTTTCTTACAATTTGGCATTGAGTCAATTAACAAATAGGTGATCATTATTTGTTTATTTGCGCTCTATAAATTCACATAAATGAATAATATTTGAACAAAAGTTTGCGGTTTTTAATATTTTCAACTCTGTAATTAAGTATAATAACAAAAGTCTGGACACGGCAAGTGCGTTATGGTAGCGAATTTTCGTAAAAATGTTTTTAATGCAAATATGTCTTGTTTTTAAAAGAAGGACATTTAGTTGGCTGTTATAGTATTAAGTATGTACCATATTTCATTAAAATAGCTTTGTTGTTTCAAAAAGTGCAAACATTTTCCGAAAATAAACTTATAGAGTTCCAGAAAAAGCTGGTCAGGTTTTCCTGGTCAACGAACATCTTCATGCTATTTGCACACCTGCCAAAACATAATTATTCACAAACAGCTTTAGGACCAAAATTGAAAAAAATCACCTTTTTTTTTACAGAAATTGGCTTTAGTAATGTTACACTAAATTATAGTTTCCACAAAAATTCGACAACTTTTTTTTTACAATAACTTACTAAAGATTTATTATTAATTACCAACATATCACAAAAATCTTACAAACAATTATTTCTAAAGAAACACTAAAAACATTTCTGCGAAAACTTTTCAAAGTCAGACACAATTTGAGAGTGCCTGTATACCGCATCTCGATTTTTTCGACGAGTAATACAAACAAAAAACTCTTTAAATGTGTCATTTCCATGGGGCCCCGCTATCTAGTGGTAAAAACGGCGTATCACAATTTGTGATATGTGTTTGCCAATAACCTGAAAAGTTGTAAAACAATTGAAATAAGTCAAAAACGATGCATTATAATTGGATGGAAAATACAATAATGCAATAACATAAGGGGTGTTCCATGAAAAAGAAAGTATGTATCACCAACGACTTATGGGCCAGTCTGTGATTGTCAAAATAGGTTTATAAGATGCAGCTAGAGACATCCTACAATTAACGTATATAATTTTTTTTCATATCTTGTATAATAACGGATATACTATGCTTTACCGTAGAAATGCGCCACTCTGTATAATGTCTAAGCAGGCAAAAACTGAAACTGACCCCTTATATGGGTTTTAGGGGTTCTAGTTCGCGCTCATTTGAAGACATCTTTTTAAAATTCGTAAGTCGCGGTCTTGTCAATAACGATTATTTTCTACGAAAATTTGCTAAAATATAGACTATTAAACCATAAACTCTATAGCTGAAACTACTGCCAAAACATCAGAAAGAGGGTCTATTTGAAATTGATTTTCCAAAAATATTGTTAAATTGCTTAAACCAAACTATTTTTGGTTGATACACAAAACGCTTGTAAACTAGTGTACTTGATTGTATTTTAACTGCTAATTCAATTAGATTATAATCTGTATATCATTGAGACACGTTTAATAATAATAATAATGATAGTAATGATAATAATTAAAACAATAATGTGAAGTCGGGCATCAACACCTGTTACCTCAATGTCAGTTTCATTCAATTATATTCTTAATCAATTAAAAATATCAGTCTAAGGTCAGCTCTCTTTCTAAACTTTAGTCTTTTTTGATATCTATCATTAAGTTTTTGTTCGCACCTTACAAAACGCACTATCTAATAAATAAAATAATTAATATGTAATTCTATTTCATAAGATTAATTGTAATATTAACATAATAATAGATTTAACATAAAATGTAATTATCTTAAATGATATAAGCTTTCAATGTCATGTTCACTGTTACATTGTTACATTGCTAAGATTAAAACCTTTCAGTTTTTATACGAGGGGCATCCTATAATATAAAATACCGTACTCCTTGCCACCACTTTAAATTACACCCCGAATTACTCACATCATACGTTTGCACAAAAAAGGCTAGTTTAATTTTTAGTAAATAAGTTAATACATTTTTCCTTAAGTACATAAATAGATTTAGCAAAGAATTAGATCACATTAAGAACGTGGCTAATTTCTTACAGGATTTGTTATGGCATTTAATTGATGGTGTTTTATTTAGTATATTTATTAGTACCTATACAATTTTACAAAGTGTTTCACAAATAAGCTAAATGCTTGGGCTTGTTATAAACACAATTTTGATTTCTGACTTGCCTTAAGGGAGCTACCAAATCTTGCTACTGTCACCTTTTAGTGAATTTTCTTTACACAAATCACTAATGAGGAGATCCCGACTTTTGAATTTTGAAAACATTTCTTTAAATGACCGCGAACTAGGCCACCCCAGAACCCATATCCAGGGTAGAACCCATATCCAGGGTCAGTTTCAATTTTTTTATGTTTATATATATATATATATATATATATATATATATATATATATATATATATATATATATATATATATATATATATATATATATATATATATATATATATATATATATATATATATATATATATATATATATATATATATATATATATATATATATACACAGGGTGGCGCATTGAAAACGAAACAGACCGATTTGCGCCCAGAGAATTTTTTTCTAAGAAACGCTGAAACACCTTAATTTTAATATTGAGGGGGGCATGTTTTGACGTAAAACCCAACTTTGTCACATCAACCCCTTAAGGGTGATGACAACCCTTATATTTTAAATAGAGAACATGGGTCGAGTGTTACATCATTTGAAATCTCTTTCTTTTCTGAATTCAGCACACTAATTTTTTTGGAAGTTTTATCAACTCGTTTAAAAATCATTCACAGTTGGAGTTGCGAAAACGTATTTCATTCATTGTGATAATAAATGCACTAATTAGTCAATTTTTCGTTAAAAAAACTAAAAAACAAAACCAAACGTTCAAAAATGTTTATTCCGTTAAGTAAGTGTTCAAATTGTTGACCACCAGCTTCCATACAAAAGTACAAATTTTGTTCAAAACGAGCTCTGACATTCTGGAGCATTTGTGGAGTTATTAGACCGCATTCTTCAACAATGTGTCGTCGTAATTCTTCCAGAGACTCCGGTTTAAATGGCCCCATAGAAATAAATCTAAATAAGTTAAATCCGGTGATCTAGGGGGCCACTCAGTAGCACCTCTACGCCCAATCCATTGTCCTGGAAACTCTCTGTTCAAAAACTTCCTAAAACCTTGTGAAAAATGCGGAGGAGCTCCATCTTGTTGAAACACTAATTGATTTTCTTGATAGCGGTCATCATTTTCAACAATGTCAGTTAGTAGAGGGTAAACGATATCTTCTAGTAACTCCAAATACGTTTCGCCACTCAAATTGCCATCAAGAAAAATTGGTCCGATTAAACGGTCTCCAAAAATGCCAGTCCAGACATTCAATTTCTGTGGAGTTTGAGTGTGGACTTCGTGAAATTTTTTTGGATTATTATCTGCCCAATAACGACAATTATGACGATTAACTGTAGAGTTTAATAAAAACGTACACTCGCCTGAAAAACAGATATTCAACAGAAAGATCCCGTTATCAGCTATAAGTGCAGTCATAACTTCACAAAACTCCAGCCACCGATCAAAATCATCTTCATTCAGTTGTTGTACAAGATGAATTTTATACGGGTGAAATTTATGATGCTTGAATATTCGCTGAATAGTTCTTCTTTTGATGTTTGAAACAGTGACCAATTTTCTCGTGCTCAAAGTTGGGTCTGCAGCAATTTGTTGTAAAACTTCAATCTCAGTAGTCTCATTTCTAACTGGAAATTCACGTTCAGGATCCCGTTTTCTGTTGGCTACTGAACCACTTTGTCGAAACTTTGCAACTAACTCCAAAATGTATTTTCTGTTAACATGTCTGTTCGGATGTCGTTCATTAAACAAATTTGCGGTACGGTTGGCACAGTCATCGTTTTTGAAAAAAAAAAAGTAATTATTTCAACTCATTCTTCTACAGAATACACCATTGTGAAATTAATTTTCGGTAGTACTATCAAGTATCAAACCGACCGATAAACTGAAATAATAAACCGCATTACTCTCATTCCGATAAGAAATGTTCTGATAGTCAATGTTCTGTTTGCAATCCAACAAAACATTGACTATCAGCACATTTCTTATCGGAATGAGTGAAATGAGTTTTTGCATCTTCAACTGTGAATAATTTTTAAACGAGTTAATAAAACTTCCAAAAAAATTATTGTGCTGAATTAAGAAAAGAATGATCTTTCAAATGATGTAACACTCGATCCATGTTCCCTATTTAAAATATGAGGGTTGTTATCACCACCCTTAAGGAGTTGATGTGACAAAGTTGAGTTTTATGTTAAAACATGTCCCCCTCAATATTAAAATTGACGTGTTTCAGCGTTTCTTTAAAAAAAATTATCTGAACGCAAATCGGTCTGTTTCGTTTTCAATGCGCCGGCCTATATATATATATATATATATATATATATATATATATATATATATATATATATATATATATATATATATATATAAGCATATCAAAATCGAAACTGACTCCGGATATGTGTTCTAGGTGGTCTAGTTCGCGCTCATTTAAAGAAGTTTTTTCAAAATTCAAAAGTCGTGATCCCTCGTTGGTGAATTTTTTAAAGAATATTCACTAAAATTTGTTTACCACATAGGTGTCCCAGTGGTTCTGATTAGTTCGCATTTGAAGACATTTTTCGAAAATTCGAGCGCTGTTACCAACACAAGTTATTTTTAATCAAAATTCATTAATTCTTAGGGAAGCGATCCTAACCTTCTGTTTCATCTGCTAAAAGAAACAATAAACTAGAAAAGATTTGTTTATATTCTTATGTAGAATTTTAAACTCAAAAACCAAGCATCAGCTATTCTTGCTAGCCATAAGCTAATAGTGCTATAAATAACGAACATGTAATTTTCTGCAGCAAGTGAATGGACTAGATGTGCCCTCAAGGATCCAAACTTCAACGAATGTTTAAGAGGAGCAGTTGAACAAGCTATACAGTACCTAAGAAATGGTAAGAACTTTTTAAATTTTAACTTTACTTACCCCAAAATAAAATAAGTTTAACTCGGCCTTTGTATCAGACTTATTTAAAACATATGATAGATAAAATTAAATCAATACATTCTTTGTTTAAAGCGGTTTTTGACACTATACTTCGTCTTTTTTCTTTGTCATTATTTGATTTGACCTCAATATTTCCTTCTACTCTTTGCTGCGTCTTCTAGCTTTCCATGTTTCAAACATTAGGTACTATTGCATTTTACCTTGAAATTTGATATACACAAACTGTACAGGTGAGTTAACGATTGAATATAGTACACCTGTACAATTTACCGTATGTATCACACAATGCGATACAGTAGGTAATTTTTTATGTGTTGTGGGCAGAAGAAATATTTAACAGTTTATAACGGGCAAGCCTGGTATCCTAAACTTTATGCGAGATGTCCAAACAATATTAATGAAATCTCTAATTTCAGGTGCCTCTGACTTAGGTGTTAGTCCATTTGAACCACTCGATATCTCAGAACTGGTTATTGGAGAAGGCACTGGACCAGTTAACGTGCAGCAAAATTTCAAAGATGTCAAACTGCATGGCCTAACTGGATCAAAAGTATTAGAGGCACAGTAAGTAGTCCATTCGTCGTTTTTAGGTTTATTCTTGGCATTAATATTTTGTACTAATTGCTGATTTACAAACGTTTGCTGAACATCAATCGATCGAATACAGAAATCTATTAATTTTGAGACATCACTTTTTATTTGGTACGGAAAGTCAGCAATTCTTTAGCCAATATGGTTCAGCAACCTACTTACTTTCCTCGCATCCCAACACACAGCTCAAATCCCTTGGATCTCCTTCTTACTACAAATCCTGACTGCTATGAGATATCAGTCACCGCCCCCCTTGGGTCGCTCAGACCACGGCATGGTCACTGCTTCCTGCGCAATGCAACCCGAGGTCACACAGTCATCACACACACATATCGTTTGGCACTACAACTCCGCGAACTGGGACGAAATTCGGGATTTCTTTTCCTTATTTTGATGGGCGTCTGTCTGCTTCTCTCATCTTGACCCCTCTGATATCTCACAAAACGTCACCGAAATTATACAAGCTGGCATGGAATAATTTATTCCAAGTACACAGAAAACCTCTTCGGCTACTCAAAAGCGTTGGTTCTCTAAATCCTGAGAAAAGGCCAGACTTGAAAAGGTCAAAGCCCACAAAACGCTTCTACACAATCCCAGTAAAGAAAACCGTCAAGCATTTAACGACGCAAGAAACCGCTTTGTCCGGATTCTTTCTGAGGCAAAAAACTCCTTTAATAATCACATAAAAAATAAAGTCCTCTTAAGCTCCAACGGCAGCAAACCCTTCTGGACTCTTGCAAAATCTATTGGGGATAATTTCTGCAAGAGCACGTTCCCACCTCTTGTCTCAGGGGATGATATTGTTTCTACCGCCCTGGGCAAGGCTGAACCTACTTCCAAATGTTCAACCACCAACAGTCTCCATTCTCGCGCATAAAATGACGGATAACATATTCAAAACTAAAAAGGTACGAAAAATGCTCTCTTCTCTTAATACCAGGAAAGCCTCTGGCCTTGACGAGATCCCAGCAATTGTTCTCAAAAAATGCGCACCAGAACTTGCTCCTGTCCTGACTCGTTTGTTTCTGACATCTTACAATAAAGGCATATTCCCTAGTAACTGGAAAACTGCTCGAGTACAACCCGTCCCCAAGAAAGGATCCAAAGCGCTTCCTAGCAACTACAGGCCTATTTCTCTCCTTTCAGTCGTCTCTAAAGTGATGGAAAAGTATATAAACACCGAGTTACTAAAATTTCTTGAGAAACACAGTCTAATCCACGACAGACAGTACGGATTCCGTCAGCGCAGATCAACTGCCGACCTCTTTTCCTTTGTCAGCCATTCTTGGAACAGGTCTATGGAAGTACATGGTGAATCTTAGATTGTCGCTTTAGACATATCCGAAACATTCGACCAGGTCTGGCACTCAGCGCTGCTTAATAAACTTCCGGCCTATGGCCTACCGCCAAAACTCTGTACCTGGACAGCAAATTTCCTCTCCAACCGGAGCATTTCTGTTGTTGTGGATTGCCATTCCTCTAAACTGTATTCAATTAATGCAGGAGTTCCTCAAGGTTCAGCTTTAGCCCCTACTTTGTTTCTTCTTCACATCAATGACCTCCTTTCTAGCACATCCAACCCAGATCACAGCTACGCGGACGACAGCACCCTCCACTCAAATATACAATATTCTAAGCCTGTCTCTTTAGCCCAATTAGATGAGGATCGCAGACTCATAGAGTTTTCTGTCTCTGTGGACCTCCAAAAAATATTAGACTGGGGAAGTAGAAGTCTTGTACAATTCAATCCTACCAAATCTCAGTCTTGCTTTCTTTCTCATAAGAGATACACCAGCCCTAGACCCATCACAATGAACAACCAAGTTATTCAAAGTAATGAGTCCTTTTCACTTATTGTAATTTCTGGGGATGGAAATCTTAATTGGCACCAACATGTCACATCAATTGCAGAAGCGGCTGCTAAGAAATTAGGTTTCTTCTTCCGGGCTCGTAAATACTTTTCACCAGCTAATCTCTATACATTATATACTTCACAAATAAGACCAAACCTCGAGTATTGCTCTCACATTTGGGGTGCCGCTGCCGCTTATACACTCGCTATTCTGAACTCAATTCAGGTGAAAGCTATACGTCTCTTAGGTGACCCTACCCTCACCCAAAGGCTGCCATCCCTTGCCCACCGACGTGCTGTTGGTGACCTCTCTCTCTCTTCTATAGATATTTGCACGGGCAGTGCTCAGCGGAGCTTTCTTCCATAGTTCCTCCACCTGCTGCCCCCAACAGATCTACCAGGGGAACAGAGCGACTGCACCCTTTTACTGTCCAGGTCACCAGACATAGAACATCTTGTTATGCCCGCTCTTTTGTCCCGAGGACTTCCAAGTTGTGGAATTCCTTACCGGCACGTGTTTTTCCTTCTCCTCCGAACCTCCAAACATTCAAGTCCAGAATTAACAAGATGCCTCGTTCCTCCTTGTCGATACCCACGGTATGATAGTATTTAGGATGTAAGCCCTGAGATATAAAATAAAAAATGGGTAATAACATACACACATTATCATCATAGAAACAGAAGCAAAGCAGCTAAATTATATAGGTAACATCAAAATGAATCAGCGTATTATATTGGACACATGGAATCTAATGACAATGCTAGTGACCTTGCGACTGTTGATACAAATCACTAAAGGGATGGAAATATTGGGCTTATCCAAAACTAGATGGTCGGGCCAAGAAAAACAAATTCACGCAGGTTAATCGACTTCCAAGTCTTCAGCATAGCTTCAGTAGAATCATTTGTACATTAATTCGGCAGAGAGGTAAGAAGCATAGGTGTGTCTATAGCGGTGCTTAATCGATTCCAAGATTACCTGATCCACATGCTGTAACACTGGATGGAAGAAAATGGCTAAAATATCACCGGCTTCAGAGAAAAAACGGAAGTATTGCTAGGGGCGTTATAAATAATTAGGAGGACGGCTTTTGGTGGAAGTTTCATTTTCCCAGATCTTTTATAACAGCTGGTAAGAACTTTTCATGACAACATGTTTTTATTTTTTTTATTTCAACAACACACCACGAGGGTTTACAGCCTAAATATTATCGTACCGTGGGTGTTGACAAGGAGGAAAGAGACAACTTGTTAATTCTGGACTTGAAGGTTTGGAGGTTCGGGGGAGAAGGAAAAACATGTGCCGGCAAGGAATTCCACAACTTGGAAGTCCTCGGGACAAAAGAGCGGGCATAACAAGATGTTCTATGTCTGGTGACCTTGAGAGTAAAAGAGTTCATTCGCTCTGTTCCCCTGGTAGATTTGTTGGGGGCAGCAGGTAGAGGAACTATGGAAGAATGCTCCTCTGAGCAGTGCCCGTGGAGATATCTATAAAAGAGAGAGGGAGAGAGAGCACCAACGGCACGTCAGTGGGCAAGGGATGGCAGAATTTGGGTGAGGGTAGGGTGACCGATGAGACGTATAGCTCTATTCTGAATGGATTCCAGGTTAGCGAGTGTAGAAGCGGCAACGGCACCGCAGATTTGGGAGCAGTATTCGAGGTTTGGTCTTATTTATTAAGTATATAAGGTATAGAGATTAGCTGGTGAAAAGTATTTGCGAGCCCGGAGGAGGAAACCTAATTTCCTAGCAGCCGCTTCTGCAATCGATGTGACATGTTGGTGCCAATTGAAATTTCGATCCACAGAAATGCCAACAAGTGAAAAGGACTCATTACTTTAAATAACTTGGTTGTTCATTTTGATGGGTCTAGGGTTGGTGTATCTCTTATGAGAAAAAAAGCAGGACTGAGATTTGGTGGGGTTGAATTGTACAAGATTTCTACTTCCCCTGTCTAATATTTTTTGGAGATCCACGGAGACAGAACCCTTCATGAGTCTGCGATCCTCATCTAATTGGCCTGAAGAGACAGGCTTAGAATATGGTATATTTGAGTGTAGGGTGCTGTCGTCCGCGTAACTGTGAACTGGGTTGGATGTGCTAGAGAGGAGGCCATTGATGTGGAGAAGAAACAAAGTAGGGGCTAAAGCTGAACCTTGAGGAACTCCTGCATTAATTGGATAGAGTTTAGAGGAATGGCCATCCACGACAAACATTTCGAAAACAGGTCTGTATCCATCCACACTTTCGTCTGAGAACGATAATCTATCGGTAATGTATTCATCTGAGTATGCTGAAAATACTTTGGCCTTTGCTATTTTCTAATCGCCAACTGTGGAAGTTTATGACTGCTATCGACGTTACAAGGCGCCATCAGTGTAACTTATATCCACGAGAGCTTCTCGTTCTTGACAGCAAGAGTTTTATAAAAAGCATTTTGAAAAGTCATTTTCATTGGCATTGAACACACCACCAGGTGTTAGTCCTTCAAACATTTATCATCACCTGAGTGAAGATTCGAACCTTTGATGACCATTCATGAGTACAATTTGGAGAATCCAATTCACCACAAGACAATTTTCAGGCCTGACGATCGTTTTGCTAACGAAGTCAGCGTCATCAGAAGGATCAATGAACTATCCGTTTCTTTGATGACGCTAATTAGTGTTAGCGTCGTTAGCGAAACCATTGTCAGGTCTGAAGAATATCTTATGGTGAATTGGGTTCTCCAAAGCATACTTATTAATCATTTTCATCAATTTTTATTAACTCTTCTGTGGATTTTTTATCAGAGCGACATTCTACTGTGACCGTCAATTGGCGTACATTATGTCTTTTTTCCAGTTGAAAAATCAACCCTCGCTTCATGGAAATTATTCATTCTTACCTAGTGTTCTGTTAGGAGTTGATCACTTTCATCTCTTCACTTTTTGCTTCACCAGGTGAGTGTCCATTTGATTTGTGTATTGCCGCATTTGGTCGTAGATAGTGGCACGTCCAACGTTATGTTTCGTAACAATAGCCTTTTGAGAGCAGCCTTGCTTCCAGTTTCTGTGCTGGTTCTGTTGGGGCTCGTTTTCTTTTTGAAGTCATAATTACGTATGTAATTTGAACGAACTTAGCGATACATTAGCTCACGGTACAATTCCACCGACTGGAGACTTGCAAGTGCACACAGATAAGGGGTTACACCGGGACGCCGGTTTTTTGAGCGGTCGGACTAGTAAGAGGCTAGTGTACTAGTACTTTAAACACAGTGTAAAATTTGTTTCAAATAATCCTTACTATTCAAATTCATGTGATTCACGTGATTAACGTGATTCAAATTAAAAATATGAATTTGATTGATTGTAAAATGCTTCTTAAATATATATGAGTTTTACATAATATTTTTGTCATCAGGGTCCATCTCGAAGAGAATATGTTAACAGCTAAGTCAATAACACCTGAGTTGCGACTGGAAGCACAATATAACATGCGAGGAAGGATATTATTGATACCAATCTATGGCGATGGTCCCTGCAACGTAACATTGAGTAAGTAACCGTCTGCATTTATAGTTTTTATGTTTTATTATATTTGTAATGTGGCAGTGGTATTTTCCTTTACGTGATAGTAAAGGATTTTTTCACGTCCGAGGAGGTACCACCCCATACATTAAGCGGCCGGTGAAGTTCCAACGGACGTTTTCGGTTCTGGTGTATGAGTCGGTTTCGCTTATAAGCAAAAATGATGATGGATCCTCCTTGTACAAAAGATTCCGGACGTAAAATACCCCTACATTCGGATATCCGGGAGAGGGATGTACAGGGGGGCCCAGCATCAAGATTTAACATATCCTTCTCGAATATATGTGGCCTAAATTATAACCTGAACTCCGTCCACCATTTCTAATAGGCCCCAACTCCTCTTTCTCACCGAAACCCAAATCAGTGCCAAAACAGCCACTAATCACTTTAATTTCCCGGGGTATGTGCTCCTTACTTCCTTTAGATTGCATGGAGGCGTGTGCGCGTACGTCCGTAGCAACCTACTCTGCACCAGACTCCCCAATTTAGAAACTGGAAGAAAAGACATACTTTGGATTAAACTCTCTCTCAGGGCTGCAACTAAATTAATCTGTTGCATTTACCGGTCACCTTCTGACAACAACTTTATCCAGCACTTTGACTACCTTTCTGGATAAACCGACCTTCTGATTTCTGAATATCCTTCCTCCGAGGTCACTATTTTTGGTGACTTCAATGTCCATAATAAGGAATGGCTAGGATCTACAAAAACCGATCCACAAGGGAGAGCAGCGGAGGCCTTTGCAGTCAGCAATTCTTTAGCCAATATGGTTCAGCAACCTACTTTCTTTCCACTCATCCAAACACACAGCTCAATACCCTTGGATCTCCTTCTTACTACAAAACCTAAATGCTATAAGATATCAGTCACCGCCCCCCTTGGTCGCTCAGACCACGGCATGGTCACTGCTTCCTGCGGAATGCAACCCGAGGTCACACAGTCATCATACCCATATACCGTTTGGCACTACAACTCCGCAAACTGGGACAAAATGCGGGATTACTTTTTCTCATTTCCATGGGCGTCTGTCTGCTTCTCTCATCCTGACCCCTCTGATATCTCACAAAACGTCACCGAAATTATCCAAGCTGGCATGGAATTATTTATTCCACGTACACAGAAAACCGCTTCAGCCACTCAAAAGCCCTAGTTCTCTAAATCCTGTGACAAGGCCAGACTTGAAAAGGTCAAAGTTCACAAAACGCTTCTACACAATCCGAGTCAAGAAAACCGTCAAGCATTTAACGACAGCCCTTCTGGACTCTTGCTAAATCTTTTGGGAATAATTTCTGCAAGAGCACGTTCCCACCTTTTGTCTCCGGGGATGAAATTGTTTCTACCGCCCTGGGCAAGGCTGAACTTTTTGCTTCGTTGTTCGCCGGTAATTTTACTCTCAACCCGCCTCCAAATGTTCAACCATCAACAGTCCCCAATGTCGCGCATAAAATGACGGATATCACTTTCAGAACTAAAAAGGTACGAAAGATGCTCTCTTCTCTTAATACCAGGAAAGCCTCTAGCCTTGACGAGATCCCAGCAATTGTTCTCAAAAATGCGCACCAGAACTTGCTCGTGTCTTGACTCGTCTGTATCAGACATCTTACAATAGATGCATATTCCCTAGTAACTGGAAAACTGCTCGAGTACAACGCGTCCCCAAGATAAGAATCCAAAGCGCTTCCTAGCAACTACAGGCCTATTTCTCTCCTTTAAGTCGTCTCTAAAGTGATGGAAAAGTATATAAACACCGAATTACTCAAATTTCTTGAAAAACACAGTCTAATCCACGAAAGGCAGTATGGATTCCGTCAGCGCAGATCGGCTGCCGACCCCCTTTCCTTTGTCACCCATTCTTGGAACAAGTCTATGGAACTACACGGTGAATCCCAGATTGTCGCTGTAGACATATCCAAAGCATTCGACCAGGTCTGGCATGCAGCGCTGCTGAACAAACTACACGGTGAATCCCAGATTGTCGCTCTAGACATATCCAAAGCATTCGACCAGGTCTGGCACGTAGCGCTGCGTAATAAACTTCCGGCCTATGGCCTACCACCAAAACTCTGTACCTGGACAGCAAATTTACTCTCCAACCGGAGCATTTCTGTTGCTGTGGATGGCCATTCCTCTAAACTGTATCCAATTAATGCAGGAGTTCCTCAAGGTTCAGCAACAACAATGTTATATACAACTTCTAAAAAGAAAAATCAAGAAAATCGCTTCACGGTTAAAAATATATCGCTCAATAAATTTAATAGAAAATATTGACAAGTCGATTATTTAAGTTCATAATGTGGACTTAATAACTGACAATATTGCCTACAATAAAATTGCGCCACAGTTAAAAAAATCGGTTATTTTAACTCAATAAAACGAATTTCAATTCGATGAGTGTATTACATATAAATATTTACGTTATTTGCCAGTGTTATTAGGCGTATTTATAATATTATATCATACGGTATAATTTTCCATGCTCAATTAATTACGTGTGTCTACAAATTTGATATACAATTTGATTTGTAAACTCATTTACTTGCATAAAAAAACAAATATAATACGACGAAAGTAATTGTATTAAAATTAGATGTATTATTATCATTATCGTAACAAGTTACCCCATTAAAATGTGGTAATTAGTGTCAACAGACATGTTAAAAATTTTGAAAACCACTTACACAATACATCTTTTCAATTTAATTTCAGACATACGAAATCTAACAGCAATTTTCTGCACGAAAAGCTATCTTCATTTTGAAACACACGCGTAATATTATGATATAATTCAAATTGCGTACTCTTCAAGAAAAAGAGTTGATAATTTAGGATAAAAATAAAATACATATATTAGGAACACAACATGTACATTATGTAATTAGGCAAATCATTATTCGATAAAGGTTATACAACACAAACCAGTTAAAATAATCAAGCAACAACTGCTCTAGTACATACTGTGGAGTTTTTCTAAATGCGGTCTGATAATAGCTTATTACAATACAATATAACATCACGCATATTGGGAAAACAAAAGCAGAACGACACTGGGTTTAAGCAATATTTAGTTTCAATCAAGATATCAAACAATAGAATATTATGTTTAAATAATTTTTTATTTATTTATTTATACATACACCATCCAACAGCTTAAAAGCTAAATTAAGGATGGGCCGATACACAAAATATAATAACAAACAATAATCAAACAAATTACACAAAAGAGAGTCACAAATTACATCGCTTTGAAAAACATTTTTATCTCTGATATATTACATGAGAAGATATCTAGGCGGTCTTGCAGTACAGAGTAATCATTGCACATCTGGTAGATTGGAGACGATCACAGCAATCGTGTACGAGCAGTCTGGTGATAGAATGTGCCTGGAAAACGTGCTGCAATACGAGGCACATTGAAATTAAGTTGCTGAAGCAGATCAAACACAGAATTAACCAGTTTGTATAAAAATATAACTAAACTGCACTGCCGGCGCATCGACAGACTCTGTAGACTAAAGCGAAGAAGTAAACTTTCCTGAGGAAAACCAATAGAAGGATACTGACCATCCTCACGAAAGCTAAGAAATGGTAGAAATTTCCTTTACACAGATTGTAGACGTGCCACATGTATCTCATAAGTAGGAGCCCACACAACTGAGCCATATTCAAGTCGGGACCTAACCAAACAACAAAAGAGCAGGAGGAGGGTGTCAGTCAGTGAGAAATTTTTGTTGTTTCTTATCAGAAACCCAAGAGTTTTGTAAGCAGAACTGACAGTCTGCTCATAGTGTGGTTTAAAAGATAGAGTACCATCAAAAACAATTCCAAGGTCCTTAACTGTCCCGGGGCGATCAAGTGGAAGCCCTCTTATATTGTACCCGAAAGTGATTGCGTGCTTATTTTGAGTAAAGGACATCACACAACACTTTGAAACATTCATAGAAAGAGCACTCTGACAGCACCATTCATCAAGCATCTGAAGACAGTTCTGAAGCTGCAAACAGTCATCAAAACTCGAAATATTTGCGAAAATCTTAATATCATCTGCATACATTAAAAAAGGAACATGTAAAACATGTTTGACTGGGTCAATAAATATGTTAAACAGTAGTGGACCGAGTATGGAACCCTGCGGCACTCCCGAATTAATGTGATAGGTGTTAGATTTGTAGCCCCCAACCTCAACAAATTGCCTCCTTCCATCCAGGTAAGATCTGAACAAGCCAAGCAAGCCATCTCAGAATCCGATAGCCCTCATCCTGTCAATCAGAACAGAGTGATTTAGACAATCTAAGGCCTTAGATAGATCAGTATACACAACATCAACCTGCGAAGAGCGGTCGAGAGCGGACGCAATGAACTGTGTAACATCAACTAAATTCGTCACAATCGATCTCCCTGGAATGAAATCATGCTGAGAAATAGAGAGTCTGTTTTTGTTGTGAAACAGTATTCGCTGAAAAAGGCAGGCCTCGAAAATCTTACAGAAGACACATAGTATGGCTATTGGTCGATAGTTTGATGGATCACCACTATCCCCCGCCTTGAAGACAGGGAAAACTCGTGACAGCTTCCAAATCGCGGGGAATGTTCCAGATCTAAGAATCAATTTAAAAATTGTCTTAAGTGGAGTCAAGAAAGCATATAAGCAGTCGCGCACCAAGAAGCCAGGAACTAGATCAGGTCCACAGGACATGTTAGCCTTAATTCTTTTCGCAGCTGTAAGAATTTCATCATCTGTAAAGTCATCAACAAAAAACACTGAGACGTCATCTGAATCCAGGCTGCCGGCTGTAGGTGTTGAGGTGGGGATGGAACCAGAACATCTTGCTAAATAAGAAGCAAAACTGTCAACTGCCTGTTGCTGGTTAGATGAACTCCCAATAGAAAAGTTTTGATGACGCCGGGAAGTGCAGTTCCAGAATTTTTTAGGATTAGACCTAACCTCTCTTTCAACCCTCTGGAAGTGAAAGATAAATGTCTCTCTTAAGTTTTTGTCTCAGCTCCCTAAATCTATGTAGAAACTCCACATTTCCAGACTTCTTAAACTTACACCACAATGAATATTTATATTTGATACTAACCTTAATTTCCTTAGAAAACCACGGGGGATACCTATTACATAATAATAACAGCAACAAAAATAATAATAATAATCTCTGATAGGACTTTCTACCGCCAGCTTAATTCAGTATCGAATGCGGCCACCGATTATTTTCCATTCAGGAAACAAATTGAAGAGTTTTGGAAAAGTCAACTAGCCTCCTGCAATGTTGACGCCAGTTGAGTTATTGAAAACCACCTCGACAGGGAGATGGCGACCCTGTCGTACATCTCACAATAATCTAGAAGGCTGGCTACCATAGCTGTATTACTTTATAGGTGTGTTCTGGTTGTAATTAGTATACCGTACTGACGAGCTCTAATTAGAGCGAAACCGGTCTGCGGTTTTAATTATGGTGAGAATACATCACGCCTTACACTTCATTATGAACTAGCTTTGAAGATGGGACTTTTAAATATTAGTAAGGTCTTCTACTATAGATAAACTGCAGAGCATGTACTTAAAAATGTTAGTTACATGTTGTGCTGGGATTTGACCGTACGTATACAGGCCAACAATTTCAATGACCGTCTTGTCATAATATAAAATAAGCAACTACAAGAAACTAAAATGTATTTAGATTCTTGTGAAACTGAGACCGTTAATCTTGAAAACAAAACTGATTACATAGACACACATACACACAAAGCAGTTACCTAGATTTCAATTAATGTCAATTATTTAGTGAAGAAATACGATGTTATTTTACAAGAAAAAACTCGGGACGCAGCAAGTGCGTTATGGTAGTGAATTTTTATTAAATGCTTCAAATTTAAATAACTCAATTTTCTATAAACTTAGAGAGTTTAATTTCAATACGTAGTAAGGTTTTTCCTAAGGCAAGATATCCACAAAATTTCATTAAAATAACCTTGTAATTTTCGGAGAAAAAAATTTTATTCGAAAGAAAATTCAAAATTTTAGTAACTCAATTTTCTCTAAACTTAGAAAGTTGAATTTTGGTACGTAGTAAGGTTGAGGCAACATATATAGTAAATTTCATTGAAATAGCTTTGTTACTTTCGGAGAAAAAAAAATTTTTCGAAAGAAAACTCAAAATTTTTCCGGAAAACCCCGTCTGATTTTTCTGGATAACGAACTCATCCAAGCCATTAATAAAAGACAGGCACTTGCCAAGTTTCATCGAAATCGGTTAATTATTTTTTGAGTTATCATATATATATATATATATATATATATATATATATATATATATATATATATATATATATATATATATATATCGCTGAAAATAGCAAACAGCAAGGTACTTACGTATGCAGAGACACCGTTGCCACATCCCCAGGTAATCTTCTACAAACAATACACCTTTTCACCATTTTGCCAAAACAAAACTCAAAATCTTTATTGCCAATCAAGGTAACACATAAAAATAAACTCTCAGTATACTTGCATACTATTCACAGACAAATACAAGCCACAACTGAGGATTAATAAAAATCTAGATACTTCACATGCAGCAGGAAAACGATTTAAAATAATGGGCTGAGTTTTCTGGTTATATTTACATAAAGAAGGGAGAAACCAAGGAAAATATATGTTAGTACATCTTTACATTCATAAATAAGCCCTAATGAAAGTGTAATGTCTTAAGTGACAGAAAAGTAATAAATTTGTCATCCTCAATGACTTCCTTGTCATCATATTCGGCGATTTAAGGATGAATTATTACATAGCGGCAACGCGTTAGCCACCACCCAATCAGAGCAGAGGACCGATGTAAACATAGAGTCCCTTGAATGTTGGCTTCAAACAATTCGGCTGTGTGCCCAGTCTATTCGTATATAGATAGTCAATGGTTACAACTCTAGCTCTAAATAAAAGGACTGTAACAGCGGCAGAAGCAGAAGTCAATGGAAGGTTTGTGTATCCGGGAAACTATTCACTATTAATAACAACAATTGACTAAAAACGCTGCGAGTTGTAAGGCAAAAATAATTATACTACAAAGGTTATAAATGATAATACATTACAATAGGGTTATATATAATCGTAAATGCTTCCAATGATTAACAATCAGTGAATTCAGTATTATTGACATTTCTCGGAAACTTACAAATGAATCTCATGAGTCAATAAGAAAAGCATTGACTAACCAACAGCAACCACATACTTATGATTTAAACATGTTTCAAATTTGAATAGCTCAATTTTCTGTAACCCTAGAAAGCTGAATTTTGGCACATAGTTAGGTATTTCCCAAAGCAATATGTAGACCAAATTTTATCGAAATTTTCGGGAAAAAAAATTTTTTTTGAAAGAAAACTCAAAATTTTTCCGGAAAACCCCGTCCGATTTTCCTGGCCAACGAACTCATCCAAGCCATTAATAAAAGAAAGGCACTTGCCGAGTTTCATCTAAATCGGTTAATTATTTTTTGAGTTATCAGACGGATACATATATATATATATATATATATATATATATATATATATATATATATATATATATATATATATATATATATATATATATATATATATATATATATATATATATATATAAGCATATAAAAATTCAAACTGACCCCGGATATGGGTTCTAGGGGTACTAATTCGCGCTCATTTGAAAGAATTTTTGCAAAGTCTTACCATCGATACCTCTCTATTAGTGAATTTTTTTAATAAAAATTCACTAAAAACATGCGTATTTACATATGTAAGGTTGTCTTTGCTGTTTTCAGTTCCAACAGATGTAAACAAAACGGTTTTGCAATATTAGAGTAACATTATTTTCATGGACAAGTTTAGCTCAATTTTATTGTTTTAAGGTTTTGACCTCGTTGCAAAATGGTTTATAGTAGGTACCTATTCATAAATATTAGTAGGTACTCTCTAACAAATACAAGCTTTTAAATTTGCATTAAGGCAAATGCTCAATGTTGACGGTGATGTACATTTCAAGTAAACTATGTCAGCCGGAAATTTGTATCACAATCATGGAAACATTTGTGTTCAAATAAATAAATTATATTTAAAAAATAAAAATAATACTAACATTTATTTCTTGCAGTCAACACAAAAATCAACCACACTCTGATTGGAGAGCCATTCAAGAAGAAGGGCAAAACTCATTTGAGATTCAAAGAATACCTTGTTACTCTTAGACCAGAGCGTGTCAAGTTCGAATTCGATAACTTGTTCGACGGTGATCAAAGACTGGGCACAGAGATCAACAAAGTGCTGAATGAAAACTGGGACTCCGTCTTCACAGATGTCAGAAGTGGCTATGAGAAAAGCTTTGGTCTAATCTTCCAGGACCTCGCCAACAGGGTATTCAACAAAGTAGCCATGAAAGACATATTTTTAGATTATGTTGAATAGCCTTAATATTAGATAATTTATTAAGTTAGGTTATGTAATTTAGTGTCTTTTAAGATAGCAATAAAGTGTTATTTATTTTTCTCCGTTTTATCAATATAGTGGTGTAATTAAATAACAACGCATGTCAATGCGCTTGCTTAAACATTATTTGCAAAACTGCGTGTTGAAAATTCTTGAAGCAGCTCTAGCGCAATCATTATTGCGGCAATACAGTTCCGAGAATTCGCTCAATTTAATAAAATCTCTGGACGCAGCAAGTGCGTTATGGTAGCGAATTTTCTTTAAAATATTTTTAATAGCAAATGTCTTTCTTTGATGAAAGCAGGCATCAAACTTGGTTGTCTATATAGTAAAAACAATGTACCATATTTCATTGAAATAAATTTATTGTTTGAAAATACATAAACATTTTTCAAAAGTCTACATGCAGCAAATGTGTTATGGAGGTGATTTTCCATAAAAATGTTTTTATTAGCAAATGCGAGCAGGCATTAATCTGATTACCGGTATAGCCTATGTGGTAGAAACAATGTACTATATTTTATCAAAATTACTTATGGTTTGAAAGTATACAAAAATTTTCCGAAAATAAACTTAAATTTTGCTTTTCTATCCAACAAAGCTTACGTTAATAGCAAATTGAGTTATTGAAATTTAAAGGATTTAATGAAAATTCGGTAAATTTGCAGATTATCTCACAAACGTTTTAAAAAAAATTGTTTTCAGAAACATTACTAGGACGCCACCTGGATGCACAAACTACAAGAAAAATTTCTTGTTCACACCCCCCAAGGAAGTTATGGGACTGGGAGTGAATAGGGGTGGTGTGCGGGGTAGGCAAGGTTTAAGGGGAATATGACTTCAAGATGTGAATTTCCTGCTCATATTTCCTTTTTACTACCTACCCCGCTCAGCACCCCTACTCACTCCTGGTCCCGTAACTTCCTTGGGGGGTGCGAACAAGAAATTTTTCTTGGGGTTTGTGGATCCAGGGGGGTGGCGGCCTAGGCGGGTTTCTGAAAACAGTTTTTTGAAAAGCGTTCGGGAGCTAAACTGAAAATTTACCGAAAATTCGCTACCAAAATGCACTTACTGCGTCTAGATTTTTTTCTTACAAACGCATCATATTTCGACAAAAAAATGCAAAAATGCATTAACGAATTTGTTCTATGAAATTTAGCTAAAAAAATATGCACCCCTACTCACTCCTGGTCCCGTAGCTTCCTTGGGGGGTGTGAACAAGAAATTTTTCTTGGGGTTTGTGGATTCAGGGGGGCCCTAAGCAGGTTTCTGAAAACAGTGTTTTGAAAAGAGTTCGGGAGCTAAACTGCAAATTTACAGAAAATTCGCTATCAACACGCACTTACTGCGTCTAGATCTTTTTCTTACAAACGCATCATATTTTGATAAAAAATTCAAAAATGCAGTAACGAATTTGTTCTACGAAAATTAGCGAAAAAAAATTATACACCCCTACTCACTCCTGGTCCCGTAACTTCCTTGGGGAGTGTAAACAAGAAATGTTTTGGGGGAATAGGGGTGATGTGCGGGGTAGGCAGGGTTTAAGGGGGATATGGCTTCAAGATGTGAAAAAGACAACTTTCAAGCCCGTTTTATTCGCATTTTCTGCTCATATTTCCTTTTTACTACCTACCCCGCCCAGCACCCCTATTCACTCCTGGTCCCGTAACTTCCTTGGGGGGTGTGAACAAGATTTTTTTTTTGGGTTTTGTGGATCCAGAGAGGGCCTAGGCAGGTTTCTGAAAACAGTTTTTTGAAAAGCGTTCGGGAGCTAAGCTGCAAATTTACCGAAAATTTGCTACCAAAACGCACTTACTGCGTCCAGATTTTTTTCTTATAAACGCATCATATTTAGATAAAAATGCATTAACAAATTTGTTCTACAATAATTAGCTTAAAAAAATTATAGACCGTTAAACCATAAACTTCACTAAACCTACAAATAAATATCCAAAAAGCCACCAAACTTAACTAAACCGGCAGCCAAAGCATCAGAGAAAGGGTCTATTTGAAATGGATATTCTGTAAATATTTTAGTAAAATGAAGGGCAATGGTGGTTGAATCTGAAACTTAAGGGTTTGCAGAACACTCTTCTTGCAACATTTTCTTTTCACAAACGGTATTTGTTTCACATTCTTTGTCTAAACATTGCCAATGTTGACGTTTAAAATTGCGAGTTTGACGTTTTGAGGAAAACTCCAAAATTTGTTGCTTTAACTGCCCATAACTTCTCTTCTTTGTCTTTAAAGCTAGGTACCTAAATTTTGGTACAGAGTTCACTCTTTATAATACAAACACGCGTACCAAATTTGGTTGCCTTTACCTTGTTATTTCCGGAGATATGATTTTTTTTATAAAGAAAACACACAATTTTCCAGGAAAACCAGGTCCGATTTTCCTGGCTAACGAACTTATCCAAGCCAAGCAAATTTTATCAAGATCGGTCCATTATTTTTTGAGTTATGGGTCGGATATATATATATATATATATATATATATATATATATATATATATATATATATATATATATATATATATATATATATATATATATAAACACAGATCTCCCCATAAGCCAATTAAAAAAAAATCGCTAATAGCTATTATTTTTGAATAAATTTACATTTTTAGTGAATTCTCTTAAAAGAAAATTCACTAACGAGGAGATCCAGACTTTAGAATTTTGAAAAAATTTCTTCAAATGAGCACTATTTAGGACCCCTGGAACCCAAATCCGACGTCGGTTTCAGACTTTAGAAGTTTATAAGTTTATATATATATATATATATATATATATATATATATATATATATATATATATATATATATATATATATATATATATATATATATATATGTAATTAAAAAAATAAAGGACAGATTTTGATAAAACTTGGTGAGTACCTTCCTTTCGCAAGTGGCTTGGATAAGTTCGTTAGCCAGGAAAATTGGACTAGTTTTTCGCGGAAAATTTTGCGTTTTCTTTCGGAGAAATTTTATCTCTCCGAAAATAACAAAGTTAGGGCAACCGTATTGGGTAAGAGGGTTTATATCATAAAAAGATAATAATGCACCAAAATTTGAATCTCTATGTTAAAATGAAAAAAAAGCTTTTAAGTTTTTCTTGCTAAAACGTCAAAAAGCCGCAATTCAAAACGTCAAAATTGACATGTTCAAAATAAAGAACTTGAAACTAACATTACGGGCGATGTAACAGAAATGTTGTAAGAAGTGTATTCTATAAAGCCTTAAGTTTCAGCTTCAGCCACCATTATCCTTCATTTTACTTGAATATTTGCAGAAAATGAATTTCAAATAGACCCTTTTTCTGATGCTTTAGCTGTGGTTTCAACTAGAGAATTATAATACATGAAGAAAAACTTTGTACCAACCCCTTGTTAAGCACATTGCGCACGAAGCAATGTGAGATATGGCATAGCTAAACTGCATATAAGCAGGATTCTCAACAGAAACAGCACTGCACCAACTGGTGCTGAAACTGGAGAACAAGGAGGTGGCGCTAGGGGCCTTCCTAGACATAGAGGGGGCCTTTAGCAACACCTCGTTCGGATCGGTTTTGGCAGCTGCCCGGGAGCGTGGAATAGAGGAGACCTGCTGCAGGTGGATCGGTTCCATACTCAGGGACAGGGCGGTGTTCACCTCGCTCGCGGGAGGGACTTTGCTGGCGGGGGTCGCGGCGGGGTGTCCGCAGAGGAGCGTTCTGTCTCCCTTGCTCTGGTGCCTAGTCGTGGACGAGCTGCTGGGGAGACTCTCGGGGGGGGGGGGGGGGGGAGAGGTATGAGGTACAGGGCTATGCGGACGACATTGTCATCATAGTTCGAGGAAAGGTAACACAAGCAGGGTGGGAGCGCATGCAGACTGCACTGAAAGTGGTGGAAGGGTGGACGGTTGATCAAGGGCTCGGGGTGAGCCCCGAGAAAGCAACCGTCGTGCCGTTTACGAGGAGGAGGAAGTGCGACAGCCACAGAACTCTCACTCTATACGGTAGGAGCGTTCCAATGGCCAGGGAGGTAAAATATCTTGGGGTCATATTGGTCTCTAAGCTAACCTGGAATGGTCACATTGGAAAAATACTGCGTAAGGCAGTCATGACAAGGGTGGTCAGACCATCGTTAACATATGCGACACTAGTCTGGTGGCCTAAGGTGACACAATCCAGTGCCAAACAAAAACTAGGCAAGATCCAAAGGATGGCTTGCCTAGGCATCACAGGTGCCATGTCTTCAACCACAACAGCCGCTATGGAGGTGTTGCTGGATCTGCCACCCCTACACTTAGTTATTATGGGGGAGGCCAGGCTAGGACTATACAGACTAGCCTGCAATGGTAGACTGAAGATCAACCCAGGCTTCAGGGGCCACTGCAAAATTCAGGAGATCGTGAAGGAACCCATGCTTGAAATGAGGTCAGACTTCGCGAGCCCGCGAATGTGCAGGGTAAACAACTTTACAGTGGAAATCCCCGACCGCGAGGCATGGCGGGAGGAGACGCCGGGCATACCACGGGACGCGCTCGTCTGGTTCACGGGCGGATCCGGCGGGGAACGTGGGACGGGGGCAGGTGTTTACTCGGAAGGACCGAGGGTAAGTCATAGTATTTCCCTCGGAGCCCATGCAACGGTGTTTCAGGCCTAGGTGTACGCCATCCTGCACTGTGTGCGGGAGAACAAGTGGAGGGTCTACACCAACAAGCGGATCCTCATAGCCACAGACACCCAGGCAGCCCTTAAGGCACTAAGTAGCCCACGGGTAAATTCATGGCTGGTGACTGTGTGCCGAGACGAGACGAGCAACATGGCTGGGCAGAATGAGGTGACCCTTATCTGGGTGCCGGGTCACTCAGGGGGTCAAAGGCAATGAAGAAGCTGACAGTCTCGCGAAGAGAGGGTCAGCAGAACCATTTATGGGACCAGAACCGGCTCTGGGCGTGTCAAAGAGCACTGCCAGGGGAGCCATTAAGTCCTGGGTCAGAAACCAACACAAGGTGTACTGGGCGGACTGTCCAGGGCTCAGACATGGGAAGTCAATAATTGACGGACCCAGTTCAAAGAGAGCTGTGGAGCTGCTAAACCTTAGCAGAGGACAGCTCAGAAACACAACAGGTCTCTTGACGGGACACATGGCCGTCAAGAAACACCTGCATAAAATGGGGCGGTTCGAAGGGGACCTTGCATGCAGACTCTGCGGCGAGGGAGAGGAATCAGCCCAGCACATCTTGTGCGAGTGTAAAGCTCTGGACTGGAGAAGACAACTGATCTACGGTCACTCTAGACCGGAGACAGAGCAATATAAAACTTCACCCTACCAATCGCTGTGCAGACTAGTTCAAGGCACAGTGATTTTGGAATGGGTGGAGTGAAGAGACTAAGGGTATGCACAATCAACCAAGGGTTGCGGTGCTATCGGGGCGGCAAGGCCGCCGACGAGCCCTGAGGGAACAAAAAAAGTGCATATAAACATGGAGAGCAGAAAGATGAAATGTATGTATAATATGTAATATATTAACCATTGCTTTCCTCTAATTAGATGAGCGTCTCGCGACAGTACAAACTTTGAAGAGTTTTTTGTCGTTATAACGAAATAAAAGACCTCCCCGACTGTGCTATGTACACACAATCCTCCCAACTGACCTTCCTGGCCTGCCCTGACATCAGTTTGACTAATCAAAAGCTGAAAGAAGTTAATAGGGAAAAAAGTTCATTGTGCTCACATAACCTTGATATATGGCAGGATTGATAGCTTTTAATTGGGCAAACTGATGTCAGGGCAGGTCAGAAAAGTCAGTTGGTAGGATTTTTTGTAATTTTTTTCTTTTGCAAGTGGCTTGGATAAGTTTGTTAGCCAGAAAAGTCGGCCAAGGTTTTCCCGGAAAATTTGGTGTTTTCTTTCTAAAAAAAAAATGATATCTCCAGAAATAACAAAGTAAGGACAACCAAATTTGGTACATGTATTTGCATTATAAAGAATGAACCATTTACCAAAATTTAGGTCTCTATGTTTAAAGACAAAAAAGTTATGGGCAGTTAAAAAAAAGGAGTTTTCCTCAAAACGTCAAAGTCGCAATTTGAAACGTAAAAATTGGCAATGTTTAGGTAAACAACGTGAAACAAATACGGATTGTGGAAAGAAAATGTTGTAAAAAGAGTGTTCTGCAAACCCTTAAGTTTCAGCTTCAACCGTCATTGCCCTTCATTTTACTATAATATTTTCAGAAAATTCATTTCAAATAAACCCTTTCTCTGATGCTTTGGCTGTCGGTTTAGTTAAGTTGATGCTTTCGCTGTAGGTTTAGTGAAGCTTATGCTTTAACGGTCTATAATTTTTAGCTAATTTTCGTGGAACAAATTCGTTAATGCATTTTTGTATTTTAATCGAAATATGATGCATGTTTGTAAGATAAAAATCTAGACGCAGTAAGTGCGTTTTGGTAGCGAATTTTTATTAAATCCTTCAAATTTCATAACTCAATTTGCTTTTAACGTAAGGTTTGTTGGCTAGGAAACCAACATTTAAGTTTAGTTTTAGAAATTTTTTGTACATTTTCAAACATAAAGTAATTTTGATAAAATATAGTACATTGTTTCTATTACATAGGCTATACCGGTAATCAGATTGATGCCTGCTCGCATTTGTTATTAAATCATTTTTATGAAAATTCACTTCTATAACGCACTTGCTGCCTCCAGACTTTTTTTGAGTATAGGGCGTCTGTAGCCCAATGGAATACAAATGTACAGCTGGAACGAATGGAACGGCAGGGCTGAAAATTAATTATTAAAAAAAAGAATGTGCTCAATACTTATATTGATCTGAATTTGCTTATCTATCTAATACAAAGTAAACAATCTAACGAAACTATTTAACTGAAAATTTCTTCCTTCGGCACCTTTTTGAAGAAGCGGTTACCCAAGCTTTTAAACACTGCAGAAAACGAATCTTCATATCCACTTTGAACATCTTCAAATACGCTTTCCCAGTTTTCATTTAAAGTTGTCAGTAACGTTTCGCTCAGTTCTTTGTTCCCATCAAATAGATTCTCAAAATTGAATATTAATTTCTTTGGCTGAAGTGTAACTTTGTAAGTGTCGATTTCTCCATAAATTTTACCTTTCCTTTCGACATCTTTCAGCTGGATTGTGTGTAATATGGTAAGTTCGTCTGGAAAACAAAACGAAAATCAGTTCAAGATAAAATATATCAGCGAAGTGATGGCATTAGTGCCATCTATTTACAGTTCAGAAAGTACTGATCTCTTTACAATTTAAATGTACACACAGTACCTCGCTAGTAACTACAAAGACAGACATTGAGGCGCCCTGGATACTTCAGTACTTTCACTTAACTTGGCCCAACTAGGAGATGATTTTAAACAACATAAACAGAATATCCCAGTCGGGGGCAATTTCAATGCAAAAGCGCATAGCTGGTGTTCACCCACAGAGGACAGAAAGGGAAAGGCGCTTGCGGAATGGATCAGCGAAGGCGACTAGGTATTACTGAATGATGGCCCAATACCAACGTTTGAAAGAAATAATATATCGTCATATATCGATGTCACAATCTGCTCACCAAGTCTCTGGCCCTTTGTCAGCGAGTAGTATGTGAGAGATGAGGAAAACTTAAGCTATCACAAAAATATTCACGTTAATATCCAAGATACTGCATACAAGATTCAAAGAAGCGACCACAAAGGGGAGTGGATCTTCAGAAGTGGCAAGAAATAACTGTTCCTAGAAAAAATAGAACAAGAAACCAAGCGACCCAGCTTCACACATCAAGTAGAGGAACTGGTGATAGCGCTGGAAACTGCATGCAACTCAACCCTAAAGAAGAAACATCGTTCCAGAAATAGAACAGGAACCTATTGGTGGAACCCGGAAAGTGCTGAACTTAGAAACCAATGCTGCAAGACAAGAAGGGAAGTAATAAGATCCAACAACAGAGCCAATATCAGTGAAGAAAATACGCCGGAAACTTACTGAACTTATCGATTATGCCGTTAGCAAGTTTTAAAGCTGGTCAGCTCTTTAATAGTTGGCTGGTGTGGTATACTTGCAATATGGTAGGTGGTAGTGGAATTTTCCTTTACGTGATAGTAAAGGATTTTTTCACGCCCGAGGAGGTACCACCCCTTACATCAAGGGGCCGGTGAAGTCCCAACGGACGTTTCCGGTTCTGGTGTATGAGTCAGTTTCCCTTATAAGCAAAAATGATGATGGCTCCTCCTTGTACAAAAGATTTCGGAGGTAAAATACCCCTCCATTCGGATCTCCGGGAGAGGGGTGTACAGGAGGCGCCAGCATCGAGATTTACAATATCCTTCTCGAATATATGTGGCCTAAATTCTAACCTGAACTCCGTCCACCATTTCCTCCAGGCTAATAGACCCCTACTCCTCCTCCTCACCGAAACTTAAATCAGTGCCAAAACAGCCACTAATCACCTTAATTTCCCGGGTTATGAGCTCCTTACTTCATTTAGATTGCATGGAGGCGTGTGTGCGTACGTTCGTATCAATCTACCCTGCACCAGACTCATCAATTTAGAAGCTGGAAGAAAAGACATACTATACAGCCCGTCCCCAAGAAAGGAACGAAAGCGCTTCCTAGCAACTACAGGCCTATTTCTCTCCTTTCAATCATCTCTAAAGTGATGGAAAAGTATATAAACACCAAATTACTCAAATCTCTTGAAAAACACAGTCTAATCCACGACAGGCAGTATGGATTCCGTCAGCGCAGATCAACTGCCGACCTCTTTTCCTTTGTCACCCATTCTTGGAACAAGTCTATGGAACTACACGGCGAATCCCAGATTGTCGCTCTAGACATATCCAAAGCATTCGACCAGGTCTGGCATGCAGCGCTGCTTAATAAATTACCTGCCTATAGCCTACCACCAAAACTCTGTACGTGGACAGTAAATTTCCTCTCCAACCGGAGCATTACTGTTGTCGTGGATGGCCATTCCTCGAAACTATATCCAATTAATCCAGAAGTGTCTCAAGGTTTAGCTTTAGCCCCTACTTTGTTTCTTCTCCACATCAATGACCTACTTTCTAGCACATCCAACCCAGTTCACAGTTACGCGGACGACAGCACCTTTCACTCAAATATACAATATTCTAAGCCTGTCTCTTTACCCCAATTAGATGAGAATCGCAGACTCATGGAGGGTTCTATCTCCGTGGATCTCCAAAAAATATTAGACTGGGGAAGTAGAAATTTTGTACAATTCAACCCCACCAAATCACAGTCTTGTCTTATTTCTCATAAGAGATACACCAGCCCTAGACCCATCACAATGAACAACCAAGTTATTCAAAGTAATGAGTCCTTTTCACTTGTTGGCATCTCTGTGGATCGAAATCTGAATTGGCACCAACATGTCACATCAATTGCAGAATCCGGGCTCGCAAATACTTTTCACCAGCTAATCTCTGTACTTTATATACTTCACAAATAAGACCAAACCTCGAATACTGCTCCCACATCTGGGGTGCTGCTGCCGCTTCTACACTCGCTATCCTGGACTCCATTCATAGGGTTGCTGGGCGGGGAGGAAATCTGAGCGGAAAATGCTAAAAAAATATTTAGTCGGATGCGTTTTTCACATTTTGCAGCAATACTTCTTTTAAACCCTGCCTGCCTCGCACAACACCCATATTCGCCCAGATCCAGTAACTTTCTTCGGGGTTGCTCCCAAGAAATTTTTCTTGTGCTTTATGCTTTGAAGGTAGTTGTATGCATGCACAAGGGGAAGGCGAACCCCCGTGTTTTTAGGTGACGGGGCAAAAACCCTCTTCCTCTTGGGGGTTCTTTTTCCCCTTCTGTGCGTTCTTGCTACGTGTGACAGATGAACTTTGTTATAACTTGGACTGAATTCCAACTCCAGATGATCCGCGAATGCACTTGCTTTGTTCGCATCCGTGTACACGATTCCGTTCTGGCCGTAAAGTGGCGAGATCGGAAGTTGTTGTGAGCGAAGGGCTTTTGCCATTTGGCAGATGGGATTGTCTTGGGCGGACAGAGTTTGCAGGTGCTTCTCCCAACAGTTGTTGCGGATTTCTTGTAGGGTGGATCGTACTTGTTGGAAGAGTCTGTTAGCGTTTCGTTTGTCAGTGGGGTTTCCGGTGCGATGAGCTAGTGCACGCACGTAGTTATTTTCTAGTATAATTTACTTAATACTTGACGGACAAAGGGGACAGGTGATTAGTGCTGATAGATTCACATTTTGGTATGATCTTCAACTATATACACGCTGACATGTAATCGAAAACAACATTCTACAAAAACGGTAGGTCTTAGATTGCTTACTATCTGATTTATAAATGTCATAGTTTGGCAGATATGTTAACACATATCTAACATTGAAATGTTAAAATATAATAACTATAAAGTACCTACGAATACGCAAGTAGCTGAGTATTAGCTCCATGTCCTCGGAGTATACTCGTAAGTATAAACGCCATGACACCATAATTTTGGAAAGCTGTTATATACTGAGTATCACTGGTCCCAAAGTGGATCTTGTGAATCTCCAGAAGTGATAAAAAAATTGAATAAGATTCGATTATCGACATTTACGCCTTGTCCTGTATTTTTTCAGTTTAATAGTTTCAAATAAGTATTATGTAGAAAAGATACTTACTTAGTGTGAGCTGGCAAGGTCCGTTGCCTTTTATTGGTAACACCAAAATCCTGCCATTCATATCGTAATCAGCTTTCACTAACAATGATGGAAATTTGGTCACCACAGACAAAGTGTTTTCGTTGGCGTTATAACTGGAAAAAGATGTTTGTGAACAGTAACTGATTAAGACAATTTATTACAAGAGAAGGGAAATATTACAAGAAATAAATTAAATTATATTCTCGAATTTATATAAGTGAGATGATTAAAGTTTGTCGAGAAGTACAACCTAAGGAGTTTTAAATCGTTAGTTGCAAATGCCGTCCGGTCCAGGAGAACGCCAATTTTTCGTTTTCCTGATCGTTGACTGTGCTTCGGAAAGGTCGATTGTAAACCTCACCATTGGCGGCAACTCATCACATTAATTTCGCAGTCCCCCGAGCCAGCTCACGGCCTCGTCGTGACTCACAGGAACCGACCAGGCTGATGACCAATATTCCTTGATGGATTCTGTGTTTGGTGACTGTTGTGTTGAATGATGTGAGTCGGCTTGTTTTCGGTACATAACTCGCTGATTGACTGCAAATAAGTATTCCTGCTTCCGGCGTTCGGCCACTTCACGGTGTCGTCTTATACGAGCCCCGAGATCCACAATGCGACCCCTGAGATACTCCCCATGCTCTTGCAGCCGTGGCCCTGGATCTTTAAGTCGAGTGGCGCCTATTCGTCGAATAATGTTTTGCCGCCTGCGTCCTTTTCTTTAAACTACTTCTGCAGATGGGAAACATCTTTACGGATGATGTTGACACGGTTATTAATGCGCTTCGTCCAGTGGGATGTAGATGTTGTCCCTCACGGCGGTGTGGCTTTCTCCGTTCATTGAGTCTAAATCCCATGGCTTTGCAAACCGCATACGCTCCACAACGCACGGCTTGGTGCAAAAGCTCGTACGTGTGATCCTCACGAAGATCGGCAGCTAAAATAAAATTGACTCGCTCCAACAGTTTAGTAAGTTTACGGTTTTGTGGTGGCTTTTGTATTTTAGGCAATATTTCGGTGGGTAGACCGTTATAAATCATCATGTACCGGTTATAATTGCCCTCAAGGTAGGTCTGTGATGGGATAGAATCCATTTGAGGAGTAATTTCATCTACTGTTGCAGGTGCGACTATAGGTGATGTGGGTAGACTGTTGCTGAGTATTTGGTTAGTGGTATCAAAGGAGTCACACGCCGCCAGCCTGGTTGGTGGTGTCGAGTCGAGTCGAGCAACTACGGGTCGGGTGAGGAGACCTCCTTAACTCGGCAGAGTTCTTACGCTTGCTGTTTGATGACGTGCTTCTCCGGATTCGACAGTCGTTGGTAGTGATGGGAAAAACGGTTATTTTCTGTTAACAGTTGAAGCCGTTAACGTTATTTAATAATAACTGTTGAAAATAACGGCTTCAGTTATTTTAAACTGGATAGTCGATCGATAGTATCCTACATTCCCAAAGCTGTGAGCGAGAGCGAGCACACTAGTATAAATGCATTATATTTTTACCCCGTTATTTCACGTAGTGTATAAATCTCAAATTTTGTCGATATGAAAAGGAAACAAAGGGTTAAGAAATTATAATAAGCGTGTCGTAAATCTTTTGCCACTGAAACTTTTAAAAATCAGAAAGGAGACTTCTATAAGAATTTACTTAGATGTTTTAAGAATTATAAACTAGTCATTTCTTACAAATTTATTTTATCAGGGTCTTTACATAAATGTCAATGCCACAGCAAGAATCAATAAATATCATTATTTATCACGCCTTGGGACGTTAGACGTTAGAACTTTTATTGCTACACAGGGACTGATTCTAAGAACTTCATAACATAACGCAGCTAATAAAATTTCGGTAAAGAAATTTGCCTTTATTTTGTACATATGGTTTGTTATTACATTATGCTTTTATTCTTTCTTAGAAATATCTCTATCTCTAGTTACATTTTCGGTTCACTGGTCATCTTTATCAGTCGATCAGTCTACTTTTAAAAACTGTGCAAACAACAGCCAACAGTATAAAAAAATTGAGTTTGAGTTTAAAAAAAAATTGGAAGATATATAGTATTAATTGTTTATTTACTTATTTTAATATTCGTTGTTTTAAAATTAGTTTCAAAAATTTCCAAGGGCTGTAACTTAAGTTGGAGGAGAAGGGGTTTCAAGAAAAACTTAATAAAAAGACACCCCTTATTTTTCTCCAAAGAATCACCCTGTATATATATATATATATATATATATATATTCATTTAATTTTTTATATTTAAATGTATATAGATATTAAAAAATGTTGTATCATTATATTTTTTTATCAATTTGATAACTATTATCAGACAAACGAAAATGACGTATTAACTGTTTGTTTTCTTAGGTAATGTATATAAATTTAAATAAATAAGTTATTTAATTTCACGTGAAATAGCCCTATTTTGTGTTGTCTATAGTGAAAGCAATAACACGTTTTTACAGAAATTCATCTTTTCACCCAACATTTTTTATTATTAAATATTTGGCTTTACATACTAATGGGAAACTCAACTGTTTCAAAAATAACAGCTTCTCAGTTTAACAGAATAACTCTGTGTAGTAGTGTCCGTATGCCGTATCCCCAGCAACAACCGGTTAAAGTTAAAATTAAAATTGAACCGTTTTATTGTACCGAAGATCGTACGTCCCTAAAGCTGTGAGCGAGAGCGAGCACACTAGTATAAATAATAATGTTATGAAGTACAGTCTGCTCTATACTGTATAACCATACATATTTAGCATTCCCAATCTCAAGGCTATTCATCCCGTTAAATGGTTAAATAAGAGTTGCCGATGAAAACCGATGTTTATTCATCGAACCTAGTTGCAGTAGAACTGAAACAGACACGACTCCGAATTATAGTTTAGTGTAAAAAGCGTTACTTTTTAAGCTGTTATTTTTATAAATCCATAACTGGTGGTTACCCTTACGGCTCGGTAACCGTTTAAAAATAGCTGACAGTTAAATAACGACCCATCACTAGTCGTTGGCATGTTTGAATAGATCGCAGTTGACTGCACAAGTTTTGCTCGGCCAATCTCGACTCTGGGTAAATGTTTCTCCACTTCTCCTGTAACCTTCAAACTCTGTCCTCAAGTTTGTAGCGATGTAGCAAGCGCGTGTTACATTCCACACCAACCAACATAGGATACAGTTACAGCCGCCAGCCATGAGAACTGCCATCTTGCAAAAATGCATAAGCCATCAGCCTGCTGAGATCGCATTTCATGTGGGAACGACGGTTGGAACCTTGCAGTCCATATCACTGCACAAGTGTACAAACTGCTGAATCGGCATTTCACACGGGAACGACAGAGCTCTGCATTCTGTGGAACTAGAGACTGGAGGTGGAAACGTAGTTAAGTAATGGTAGTGAGACAGTAGAGAAACATTATTAGTTTAGTCGTCTTAGTGTTAAGTTCACTTTTAATATTTTTTGTAACAGTAGTTCTATATTTTTATGTAATAATAATTAATAAATATTTTTTATTCAATTGATCGAAATCAATCAATTAACTCGCGCATTAATTCAATGTTTATAATTATTATTATTACTATCATTATTACCAATACAAAAGACAGAGGCGTGTGACCTATACTGTACATATACAAGAACTAAAATAATACTACATACTGAAACCGTGAAATCAAATAAATGTATGTGAACAAGTGTATCATGGATTCAGTTGAAAAAGTTTAATGAATCTAGACGCTTCTTGAACATCTTAACATTCCCAGCACTCACCACATCCTACGACAGAGAGCTCCAGTCATCGAATACCCTGTTAGCGAAGAAATTCAGACGATGAGATGTTCTAAGTTGTTATTTCCTCAAGTTAAGGCTGTGCCTCGGAGTCTGGAACATTTATCAAAAGTCACAAATGATGCTGCATCGGATGGAAACAGGTCATGTGTGTTACGAAACATCTGTATCAAATCAGCCCTCCTCCGTCTATATTCCAGGGATTGAACATTCATCAGGTGAAGGCGTTGTTCATAAGGCAAAGCGCGGAATCCACTAGGCCATCGTGAAGCGTTATGTTGGACTCTGTTGGGTAATTTCATACCTCCAATCAGTATCGGTGCCCACCTCGGAACTCCGAACTCCAGATAGGGTCTTACATACGTTGAATAGAGTTTGGCGACGAACTAAGGATCAGGATGTGGGGACGCTTTCCTCAAAAGGTAGACCACGCTATTGGCTTTTTTGGAGGCTTGTTATGCCTGAGGAGTCCACGACAAATTAGACGAGATGATGCTAAGATCAGACTTAGTGGACACTCTGTTGACCTGCTGAGTGCCGACAAAATAGGAGCTTTGGGGGTTTGTCGTCCCCATGTGAATCACACCACACTTTTCCAAACTCAGAAGGATTTTCCATACGGCACTCCATTCATTGACAAAATCCAGGTCTTCCTGCAGTGTGTCGTCATCTATAACTGTATCGCTATATATTTTTGTATCGTCGACATATGTTGAGCTACTGGCCCTCAGTGATCTGAGTAAATCGGAAGTATAAATTAAGAAGAGAATCAACCCGAGCGTCGACCCCTGAGGCACACCACTAGATACAGATCTTATGTGTCACTTGCATGGACCCACCTTGACAGAAAAGGATATGTTGGATAAAAATACAATGATCCAGCTCAGCAAAAGGCCACGTATTTGATATAGATATCTGTGGACATTGTAGGATTTTGACAGTAATACAATTAACAATGTTCTATTGTAAACTAAATCGTAATTATTACTTAAAACTATGGATATCCCTCCTCAGGATAAAGAACTCTGACACTAAATGTGATTCCAGTTTAATGCAGAATTAAAGCTTTACTAGCAGCCAGTAGATGATGTGGAAGCTTTGGGGGTGTCAAACGTACGTCCTCTTGTTTAAAAGAATGATGTAAAGATAATATATTAATTGTGACTTTCATATCTATGTCCATGATAGTCAATGGAATTGTGAATGCTGATAATAAGGACGTGGCTCCCTCTGCTGTCTTATTGTGTATACTAAAAAAAAGTCTGGACGCAGTAAGTGCGTTATGGTAGTGAATTTTCATTAAAATATTTTTAATAGCAAATATGTGTGTTTTTTTAAGAAAGCAGGCATCAATTTTGGTTACCAGTATAACCTATATAGTAAAAACAATGTGCCATGTTTCATCAAAACAACTTTATTGTTTGAAAATGTACCAAAATTTCCGAAAGTAAACTTAAAGTGTTCCCGGAAAAACTCGTTTCTTGGTCAACCTTATAGGTTAATAGCAAATTGAGCTATTCAAATATGAAACATTTGATCAAAATTCGCTACCATAACGCACTTGCTCCGTCCAGAATTTCTTTTCTTACAAACATGCATTATATTTCGATGGAAATTGAAGAATGCAATAACATAAGGCGTGTTCGATTGAAAGAAAAAGAAAAGTTGTATCACCAACAACTTATGGACCATCCTGTAATTGTAGAAATAAAGATGTAGCTTAAGACACCCTATAATTAATGTATACATATTTTTTTTGTATCTTGTATAATAACGGATATATTGAACTTTAATGATTTTTTACGAAAATTCGACAAAAGTTATATACCATTTAACGATATAGGTAAGACTACCGCCAAGGATAAGAGAAAGGGTCTATTTGAAATGAATTTTCTGGAAATATTTTAGTAAAATGAAAGGTAATGACGGTTGAAACTAAGACTTCAGGGTTTGTAAAACATCCTTCTTGGGACATTTTCTTTGCATAGCCCGTATTAGTTCCAGGTTCTTTGCCTAAATGTTGCCAATTTTGACGTTTTAAATCGCCACTTTGACGTTTTGAGGAAAACCCCAATTTATTTTTCTTTAAATGCCTATAACTTTTTTCCCTTTTGATTTAGAGAGCTACGTTTTGGTATATAGCTTACCTATAATTATATAAACTCGTGCACCAAATTTGGTTGTCCTTGTTATTTCTGGAGATATAAATTTTTTTCGAAAGAAAACACCAAATTTTCCGGAAAAACCTAGACCGATTTTCCTGCATAACGAACTTATCCAAGTCACTTGCAAAAGCAAGGTATTCACTAAATTTAATCAAAATCGGCCCTTATTTTTTGAATTATATATATATATATATATATATATATATATATATATATATATATATATATATATATATATATATATATATATATATATATATATATATATATATATATATATATATATATATATATATATATATATATATATATTGAAACTGACCCCGGATATGTGTTCTAGGAGGCCTAATTAACGCTCATTTGAAGATATTTTAAAAAAATTCAAAAGTCGGGATCTCCTCATTAGTGATTTTTTTTAAAAGAAAATTCACTAAGAACTATTAGATAAATATTAAATTGATGTAATGCAAAATCCATGCAAATTGTCTATTATCCGATCTTTATTTTATTCATTGTATAATTTTCCAGAGAAGATCACCTTCTCATTGGCCAACCCAGGATTAGAACCTCGGACCTCTCGTTTTGCAGGTTGGCACCTAGCAACCTGCGCCACGAGAGCGCCCGAAAGGTGTTTTAGAAAACCCGTTTCTGAGAATAAATATGATAAGTTCTAAAAAATCGTTTGTTCCACTTACTTTGCTTTGGTGACTTTGATTTGAGACATTCCTAAAATTTTGACGTTCTTGTAGTTTTGTACGACATTGACAGTACCTTTTCCTGCACCAATTACCATAGTATCAATTTCCAAAGGCTCCAAGATGGGAATACCCAACTTTTTGTTACCTGTGTTCATAAAAAATCCAATTATTTTCAATTAAATCACAACCTCTAATTCATTTTTCTAGTAAAAATTATGTACCATTTTTGAAGTGTAAAATTCCCTCTTGGGCTGCTTTTGCAAAACATGATTCGAAGTCTGGATCTGCTAGTGGACATTTGGTCAGTTCAGGTGCTGCAAAAACATTAGTTAATTTAAATATATATATATATATATATATATATATATATATATATATATATATATATATATATATTTATATATATATATATATATATATATATATATATATATATATATATATATATATATATATATATATATATATATATATTTCAACAACACACCACGAGGGCTTACAGCCTAAATACTATCGTACCGTGGGTGTCGACAAGGAGGAAAGAGGCAACTTGTTAATTCTGGACTTGAAGGTTAGGAGGAGAAGGAAAAACATTTGCCGGCAACGAATTCCAGAACTTGGCAGTCCTCGGGACAAAAGAGCGGGCATAACAAGATGTTCCATGTCTGGTGACCTGGACAGTAAAAGAGTGCATTCGCTCTGTTCCCCTGGTAGATCTGTTGTGGACAGCAGGTGGAGGAACTCTGAGCAGTGCCCGTGCAGATATCTATAAAAGACAGAGAGAGAGAGAGAGAGAGAGAAAGAGAGAGGTCACCAACGGCACGTCGGTGAGCAAGGGATGGCAGCCTTTGGGTGAGGGTAGGGTCACCGATGAGACGTATAGCTCTCTTCTGAATGGAGTCCAGTATAGCGAGTGTAGAAGTGGCAGCGGCAACCCAGAGGTGGGAGCAGTATTCGAGGTTTGGACTTATTTGTGAAGTATATAAGGTATAGAGATTAGCTGGTGAAAAGTATTTGCGAACCCGGAAGAATAAATCTAATTTCTTAGCAGTCGCTTCTGCAATTGATGTGACATACTGGTGCCAACTGAGATTTCGATCCACAGAAATGCCAACAAGTAAAAAGGACTCATTACTTTGAATAACTTGGTTGTTCATTCTGATTGGTCTAGAGCTGGTGTATGAGAAAGAAAGCAAGACTGAGATTTGGTGGAGTTGAATTGTACAAGATTTATACTTCCCTAGTCTAATATTTTTTGGAGATCCAGGGAGACAGAACCCTCCAAATGAAAAAAAGTTCGGACGCAACAACTGCGTTATGCTAGCAAATTTTCGAAAAAAAGCTTGCTACTTCTAATTTCGTTCTCAATTAACTTATAAGTATCAATATTTATATGCCAAGGTTTATCAAAGTAACTACATTGTTTTCAAGCTTTGCAATTCACAGCTACAAATAATGTCACAAGTTTTCAATAGGTAACTTGATAAGAAATTGAATAATGAAGTCCAACTGAAGGAGGTGATTCTAAAGAAACATAAAATTTTCTCCATTTTTCTGTTGTTATGGAACCCGATTAAAGTTTTATAGTTTCGTATCAAGAAAGAGACGTTATTTCCAAAAATGCAAAAAAATCATATCTTGCCATCAAACAAGCTTAGTTGACATAGCTACAAAATTGTTTACGGTAGAAAAAAATTGAATATCGCCAGTTTGTAGCAAAAAATATGTCGAAAAACTGTTAGGACATTTTTTTATTAAATAACGAATATTTTAGGAGACAGAAAACACAAGTGCCTAATTTTAAAGCAGACAACTAAGTAATAATAATAATAATATATATATATATATATATATATATATATATATATATATATATATATATATATATATATATATATATATATATATATATATATATATATATAAACTTATAAATTTTGAAATTGTCCTCGGATATGTCGCGGTCTTCTCATTAGTAACTTTTTTATACAAAAATTGCCTAAAAATCGGATAAGAATATTTGTTTTCTTGCATCTTTTACGCGTTTGATACATCCCAGAATGTTGACGCATTTTTCCAGGCTCACCCTATATTGTTTGCCAAATAAAAGAAAATACTCACGGAAAGAAGCGGACTTGGCGACAGCAACACAGAGAGTGTAGTAAAATGCACTTTTAATAATCGAATGCATGTTGTTGATACTTTAAATGAAAACTTTTTAATGGACTGCAATAAATTTATGAAAATGCATGTATTTATAAGATCGTCTTCCCCGATTTTTCTTAGATGCAAATGTTTAAATTTTTATATGCGTTCCTTGATGCACCATAATCAAGATCGGTGCATAGTTCAGAAGAAGCTCAATTCAGAGACGGACTCAACTGAAAATTTAAATAATTAAAAGAAAATCGTTGTAAGTGCGTTACGGCAGCAATTTTTCATAAAATAAGATTTCCACTGAGTATTTATATAAAATTAGTTTAAATGTCAATTATGTCTTTTAGTGAATTTTAAAAAATCGCTGTAATTGAGACAGGAAATTTGTCTAAACCCCTGAAGATGGCACGATAATCTGTTGAAACGCGTAGGGTTTTAAGAATAAATCAGTTTGTTTGGTAGTAAAATCCTTTAATTTCCTTTAGTCATGTCAAAGCCAGACGTTATGACGTTCAGAAATAATAAAAAAATAATAGGCCGATTTTGATCAAATTTTGTGCGCACCTTCTTTTTGTAAGTGCCAGGAACAAGCTCGTTAGCCAGGACATTTGGCTTGGGTTATCCCGGAATATGTTGTGTTTTCTTTCGGAAAAATTTTATATCGCCGGAAATAAGAAAGTTATGACAACCAAATTTGGTACCCGTTTACAGCATAAAAAACTCTGGACGCAGCAAGTGCGTTATGGTAGTGAATTTTCATTAAAATGTTTTTATTTACAAATATATCGCTCTAATGCGAGCAGGCATCAATTTGGTTACCGGTATAACCTATATAATAGTAGGAACAATGTACCATATTTTATCAAAATAATTATTTGAAAATGTACAAAAATTTTCCGAAAATAAACTTTAAATGTTTCCTAGAAAAGTGGTCTCCTAGCCAATGAACCTTAGGTTAATAGCAAATTGAGTTATTGAAATTTGAAACATTTAATAAAAATTCACAACCAAAACGCCCTTGCTGCGTTCATACAAAAATTTTTGGAAAATAAAGTTAAATGTTGGTGTCCTAACCAACAAAACTTACGTTAATAGCAAATTGAGTTATTGAAATTTGAAGGATGTAATGAACATTTGTTATCAAAACGCACTTACTGCGTCCAGATTTACAAACATGCATCATATTTTGATAAAAAATGTTAAAATGCAGTAACGAATTTGTTCTACGAAAATTAGTTACAAATTATAGACTGTTAAACCATAAACTTCACTAAACCTACAGCGAAAGCATCAACTTAACTAAACCGACAACCAGAGCATCGGTCTACTTGAAATGAATTTTTTGTAAATAATTTAGTAAAATGAAAGGCAGTAACGATTGAAACTGAAAGTTAAGGATTCGCAGAACACTCTTCCTGCAACATTTTCTTTTCACAATCCGTATTTGTTTCACGTTCTTTGTCTAAACATTGCCAATTTTGACGTTTTAAATTGCGAGTTTGACGTTTTGAGGAAAACTCCCAAATTTGTTTCTTTAGCTGCCCGTAACTTTTTTATCCTTAAACTTAGAGACCTAAATATTGGTACATGGTTCACTCTTTATAATACAAATACGCGTACCCTGCCCTTACTTTCTTATTTACGGAGATATGCATTTTTTTAGAAAGAAAACAGAAAATTTTCCGGGAAAACCTTGCCCAATTTTCCTGGCTAACGAACGTATCCAAGCCACTTGCAAAAGGAAGGTACTCACCAAATTTGATCAAGATCGGTCTATTATTTTTTGAGTTATCGGTACGATATATATATATATATATATATATATATATATATATATATATATATATATATATATATATATATATATATATATATAAATGAAAATTTTTAACGACTTATTGGCCACCTGTAATTGTAGAGATATTTTTTAAGATTTAGCTCAAGACACCCTATAATTAATGTATACAATTTTTTTCGTATCTTGCATAATAACGGATATATGCTTTAAACATTTTTTACGAAAATTCGACAAAAATGATATACCATTAACCGATAAACTCTAGCCAACACTACTGCCAAGCATCAGAGAAAGGGTCTATTTGAAATGAATTTTCTGGGAACATTTAAATAAAATGAAGGACAATGACGGTTGAAACTGAGACTTCAGGCTTTGTAAAACATTCTTCTTCAGACATTTTCCTTCCATAGCTCATATTATTTTCAGGTTTATTGCCTAAATATGACCAATTTTGACGTTTTAAATCGCGACTTTGACGTTTTGAGGAAAATCCAAATTGTTTTTTTAAATGCCTGTAACTTTTTTGTCCTTTAACCTACAGAGCTAAATTTTGGTAGGTACCTTACCTATAATGATTGCCCTTACTTTGTTAATTCCAGAGATATAATTTTTTTCGAAAGAAAACACAAAATTTTCCGGGAAAACCTCCGCGGATCTTCCTGGCTAACGAACTTGCCAGTTGCAAAAGGAAGGTACTCACCAGATTTTATCAAAATCGGTATATATTTTTTTTAGTTATAGGTGTGACATAAATATATAAACATATATATATATATATATATATATATATATATATATATATATATATATATATATATATATATATATATATAAAAGCATATAAAGTCTGAAACCGACCTCGGATTTGGGTTCCAGGGGTCCTAACTAGCGCTCATTTGAAGAAATTGTTTCAAAATTCAAAAGTCGAGATCTCCTCATTAGTTAATTTTTTTAAAGAAAATTCACTAAAAATAAACTATGTACCAAAATATAGATTTTTAAGTTAAAAGATAAAAAAGTTTTAGGCATGTAAAGAAACAACTTTTGGGATTTTTTCTTAAAACCTCAAAGTCGCGATTAGAAACGTCAAAATTGGCAACATTTAGGAAAAGAACCTCTAACGAATACGGGTTACGTCGAAAAAATATAGCAAGAAGAGTGTCTTACAAACCCTTCAGTTTCAGCTTCAACCGTCATTATGCTTCATTTTACTAAAATATTTCCAGAAAATTCATTTGTGTGTGTGTTTCGTTTCTTTAACGTCGGCCTATTTCCGCGACTATGGCCAATCACCGACGCCAGGGAGCGGTTACACCTCACTATCCTGCAATTTTGCCGAACCCCTGCCTTTCTGTAAGGAGGGTAGGGATCTTTAACGTACCCAACATCGCATGGACACGGGACCGACGGCTTTACGCCCCCTCCGAAGGGCGGAACGTGCAGACATTCAACTTGCTCAAATACAATGCCAGAACCTCGGTTGATGTTAATGTTACAGTTTGTACTTAAAAAGTGAAAGGAGCATCCTGGGATCGAACCCAGTACCCTTCGGTTCAGAGGCACACGTTCTTACCCCTGAACAACCGAGGTTCTGAAAATTCATTTCAAATAGACCCTTTATCTAATGCATTGGCAGTAGTTTTAGGGTTGATCGTTTAATGGTCTATAATTTTTAGCGAATTTCCTTACAAAAATTTGCTATTAAGGAGACCGCTACTTTTAAATTTTGAATAGATTTCTTCAAATAAGCGCTAACAAGGCCCCCTAGAACCTATACCCGGGGTCAGTTTAAGTTTTTATCTGATTTCATATATATATATATATATATATATATATATATATATATATATATATATATATATATATATATATATATATATATATATATATATATATATATATATATATCAGGTGGTGCATTTCTGCGATAAAGCTCAATATATCCGTTATTATACAAGATACGAGAAAAAATTGTATGCGCTAATTATAGGGTGTCTTGAGCTGCATCTTATAAAATTATTCTCAAGTCTCACGCAAAGCAGAATACGTTTATTCTGTTGTTCTATTCTGTCTGGTAATGTTATGGTGAATAAATTGAGAGAACGGAACCAAAGGTTCTGCACATCCTCTTATTTCTTAGTATTTGACGCCAATAATAAAAATGCATAGAGACTTTGATGCAGTGGTCGATTTTTATAGAAGCGACACTTTATGAATCTTAAATATTCTAATTAAGGAGGTAATTTATTAACTGCTCGTCAAGTAAACTACTTGAGTAAATATATAATATATTTGAATGCCTAATTGATTAGGATATGATTTGTCATATTTATCGTTTATTGATACTCGACCTATGAGTCAGTCACTTGATTTTACTTAGCGTTTATACAGCATGGTCCAAAATGAATGAAGAAGACTTTGTTTTGTCAAATAACTAAATAGAACAATAGTACACCTCTGTGTTTATAGAGGGTAATGTGAAAAATCTTTGTCTGACCAAAAAAATGCTGTTTCATCTTTAATATTAAGAATTTTCTAATTAAAGAAATCAGTTTGCTGGCTATCTTATGATTAGGTGTATTAACATACCTAACTACTGGTCTAACTGGGGTATTTGGTTTATGAAGTTTTAAATATCCCTTCCATATATGGTGGTTCTAGATTTTTATGATATAAAAGATATTTGTTTTCTTGTTCACTTAAGAAATATCTATTTTTATGCTCATTTTTTTGTTTTGTCCGAAGGGATTTTTTTGGGTCTCTCCTAATTTGGGTCAATTGTATTATTTAGAAGAATAATAAAACGATGTTATATTGGCTTTGAACATTTCCCCCCGATCGGTTTTGGAGCCGTAAGTATACCAGCAGAGATCTGCCCTCTAGACTGTCGTTTGGTTGCGATTCCAGTCCCCCCTTTCCGGAACGACGGTCTTGAAAGACAGATCTCTACTGATATTTGTAGGCACCAGGTCTGAGACTATTCCCGGAACCTCATGACTCTCAACGTCATCAAGGAGTCCGGTCCTTCCCAAACTGATTGACTTCGGAATGCTGTCAGCCGTTTGTTTTAATCTGTACGTTGTCCACCTAGTATCCCTCTCCAGCCAAAGGTAAAGAGATGGAATGTTTAGTAAGGACTTCCAGAGCGGTTGACGGAGCCGTGCTTATCGCGCCCATTATCATCAGACAAGTTTGTCTCTGTAGCTGAACCAGTTTGGCTCTCGCGATAGGACGAAGTGCCTTAGACCACCAAACATTACGCAGTACATCTGTTGTGGGCTTGTTTCCCAGTTATTTCCACACTTTCTTCGGCCTGTCCACGGGGACAGTTTGGCACTGCGGCTTACATTCTCTATCTGTACGTTCCAGTTGAGCTTCTTATCCAGAGTAACCTCCAGATATTTCGCCTGTTCCATAAATGGAATTGTTTCCCCCATAAGAATAGGTGGTTTTAATTTGTCCAACCTTATTCTTCTGGTAAATATGATGGTTTTGCGGGGGCTCACAGACATATGTTTCGTCCGACACCAATCATTCACTACATTTAGTGCCCCTGAAGAGTATTTGAAAGTTCATCTTCAGATTTATCTCTAGCGATTATGACAAGATTATCCGCATACGCCTGGACTTCAAATGCCCATAGTTACAGGATAGACAGCAAATCGTCCACAAACAGGGACCAAAGCACAGTTTTTATATATTTCAACAACACACCACGAGGGCTTACAGCCTAAATACTATCGTACCGTGGGTGTCGACAAGGAGGAAAGAGGCAGCTCGTTAATTCTGGACTTGAATGTTTTGGAAGTTCGGAGGAGAACGAAAAAAATGTGTCGGCAAGGAATTCCACAACTTGGAAGTCCCCGGGACAAAAGAACGGGCATAACAAGATGTTCTATGCCTGGTGACCTGAACAGTAAAAGGGTGCATTCGCTCTGTTCCCCTGGTAGACTTGTTGGGGGCAGCAGGTGCAGAAACTATGGAAGAAAGCTCCTCTGAGCAGTGCCCGTGCAGATATCTATAAAAGAGAGAGAGGTCACCAACGGCACATCGGTGGGCAAGGGATGGCAGCCTTTGGGTGAGGGTCACCGATGAGACGTATAGCTCTCTTATGAATGGAGTCCAGAATAGTGAGTGTAGAAGCAGCAGCGGCACCCCAGTTGTGGGAGCAGTATTCGAGGTTTGGCCTTATTTGTGAAGTATATAAGGTATAGAGATTAGCTGGTGAAAAGTATTTGCGAGCCCAGAAGAGGAAACCTAATTTCTTAGCAGCTGCTTCTGCAATTGATATGACATGTTGGTGCCAATTGAGATTTCGATCCACAGAAATGCCAACAAGTGAAAAGGACTCATTACTTTGAATAACTTGATTGTTCATTGTGATGGATCTACGGCTGGTGTATCTCTTATGAGACAGAAAGCAAGACTGTGATTTGGTGGGGTTGAATTGTACAAGACTTCTACTTCCCCAGTCTAATATTTTTTTGAGATTAACGGAGAGAGAACCCTCCATGAGTCTGCGATCCCCATCTAATTGGGCTAAAAAGACAAGCTTAGAATATTGTATTATTGAGTGGAGGGTGCTGTCGTCCGCGTAACTGTGAACTGGGTTGGATGTGCTAGAGAGGAGTTCATTGATGTGGAGAAGAAACAAAATAGGGACTAAAGCTGAACCTTGAGGAACTCCTGTATTAATTGGATAGAGTTTAGAGGAATGGCCATCGACGACAACAGAAATGCTCCGGTTGGTGAGGAAATTTGCTGTCCAGGTACAGAGTTTTAGTGGTAGGCCATAGGCCGGAAGTTTATTAAGCAGCGCTGCGTGCCAGACCTGGTTGAATGCTGTGGATATGTCTAGAGCGACAATCTGAGATTCACCGTCTAGACTTGTTCCAAGAATGGGTGACGAAGGAAAGGGGGTCGGCAGTTGATCTGCGCTGACGGAATCCATACTGCCTGTCGTGGATTAGACTGTGTTTTTCAAGAAATATAAGTAAGTCGGTGTTTATATCCTTTTCCATCACTTTGGAGACGACTGAAAGCAGAGAAATAGAGCTGTAGTTGCTAGGAAGCGCTTTGGATCCTTTCTTGGAGACGGGTTGTACTCGAGCAGTTTTCCAGTTACTAGGGAATATGCCTCTATTGTAAGATGTCTGAAACAGACGAGTCAGGACAGGAGCAAGTTCTGGTGCGCATTTTTTGAAAACAATTGCTGGGATCTCGTCAAGGCCAGAGGCTTTCCTGGTATTAAGAGATGAGAGCATCTTTCGGACCTTTTTAGTTTTGAAAATGATATCCGTCATTTTATGCGCGACATTGGGGACTGTTGGTGGTTGAACATTTGGAGGTGGGTTGAGAGTAGAATGGCCGGCAAACTACGAGGCGAAAAGTTCAGCCTTGCCCAGGGCAGTAGAAACAATTTCATTCCCTGAGACAAGAGGTGGGAACGTGCTCTTGCAGAAATTATTCCCAATAGATTTAGCAGTGTTTGCTGTCGTTGGAGCTTAAGAGGACTTTGTTTTTAATGTGGTTATTAAACGTGTTTTTTGCCTCAGAAAGAATGCGGACATAGCGGTTTCTTGCATCGTTAAATGCTTGACGTTTTTCTTGACTGGGATTGTGTAAAAGCGTTTTGTGAGCTTTCACTTTTTCAAGTCTGGTTTTGTCACAGGATTTAGAGAACCAGCGCTTTTGAGTGGCTGAAGAGGTTTTCTGTGTACGTGGAATAAATAATTCCATGCCAGATTGGATAATTTCGGTGACGTTTTATGAGATATAAGAGGGGTCAGGATGAGAGAAGCAGACAGACGCCCATGGAAATTAGAAAAAATAATCCCGCATTTCGTCCCAGTTAGCGAAGTTGTAGTGCCAAACGATACGTGGGTGTGACCTCGGGTTGCATTGCGTAGGAAGCAGTGACCATGCCGTGGTCTGAGCGACCAAGGGGGGCGGTGACTGATATCTTATAAGATTCAGGTTTTGTAGTAAGGATTTGCAAGGGATTTGAGCTGTGTGTTGGGATGCGAGGAAAGTAAGTAGGTTGCTGAACCATATTGGCTAAGGAATTGCTGACTGCAAAGGCCTCCGCTGCTCTCCCTTGTGGAACCACCTCATTTTATGCATGTATTTCTTGACGGCCATGTGTCTCGTCAAGAGTCCTGTTATGTTTCTGAGCTGTTCCCTGCTAAGATTTAGTAGCGCCACAGCTCTCTTTGGAGTGGGTTGTCCAATTAATGGCTTCACGTTTTTGAGCCCTGGACAATCTGCCCAATATTCCTTGTGCTGTTCCCTGACCCAGGACTTGATGACTCCCCTGGCAGTGCTCTTTGTCACACCCAGAGCCGGTTCTGGTCCCATAAATGGTTCCGCTGACCCTCTTTTCGCGAGACTGTCAGCTTCTTCATTGCCTTTGACCCCCGAGCAACACCTCCATGGCGGCTGTTGGTGTTGAAGTCATGGCCCCTGTGATGCCTAGGCAAGCCATCCTTTGGATCTTGCCTAGTTTTTGTTTGGCACTGGATTGTGTCACCTTAGGCCATCAGACCAGTGCCGCGTATGTTAACGATGGTCTGACCACCCTTGTGTACAGCCAGTGGGCCATACTAGGTCTTAGTCCCCACGTTTTCCCATATAGCCGCTCTAGTGACGGCTAGGGAGACATATACTCTATTGAATAATAATAAAATATTTATAACTAAGTACTGTTTGTATTCTTTCTTTCAATAAACGGTATTTAACGTAAATATACCTGTCTTCACATTAGTTTGCACCACATTAAGAACGAAACCATAAAGTATTAACAACGCATTTTTTGTAACCATTATTTGTCATTCATTAGTTTGGAGTACACAAATTAAAATGTCGACTTTTGTTACTTTATGTACAATTATATTTTATAAAGGTAATTTTACGACTATCATAAATATGTAGTTTTATATTAATAGACACATGCCGTTAAAATATAAAAAATATTTAAAACATTTTCTAATTGGTAGAATCACTTTATTTAAAAAAAACTCTGGACGCAGCAAGTGCGTTATGGTAGTGAATTTTTATAAAAAATATTTTTAATAGCAAATGCAAGCGGGCATCAATCTGATTACCGATATAGCGTATGTAGTATAGGCTATGTAGTAGAAATAATGTACCATATTTTATTAAAATTACTTATTGTTTGAAAATTTACAAAAAATTTCCGAAAATATACTGGTTGGTTTCCTAGCCAACAAACCTTGGGTTAATAGCAAATTGAGTTATTGATATTTGAACGATTTAATGAAAATTCGCTACCAAAACACATCTGTTATTGAAATATTTTGTAAATTAATGGAACTTGCCAAGAGGTGGAGTCAGGAATCCGAAAAATGGGATTCGAGGATTATTTACATATTTACAAAAATAACTAAACAATAAATTCTAAATAACAATAACGAAAATAAAAATAAATAAATAAAACGGAAACAAGAAAATAGGAGTTGTTGAGCATCTGTTGCTGGATTTAACTGATAAACTAATACGTTCCTAAATATTTTTATAAATTAATGGAATCCGTCTTATCTTTTTGCTCGGCAAAAATATCGATTACTTTATCGTAAAATGCCGTCTGCTGTATCAGTTCTATAACAAGCCTTTTTTCTATAGAAATCATTGATATGTTTTTTAACCTGTCTTGCCTAATACTATTTCTGGAAAATACTTTGATGCGTTTAAGTACAGAAAAACTTCTTTCTACTGAAGCAGATGTGAGTGGAGGGTGCTGTCATCCGCGTAACTGTGAACTGGGTTGGATGTGAGGAGGTCATTGATGTGGAGAAGAAACAAAGTAGGGGCTAAAGCTGAACCTTGGGGGATTCCTGCATTAATTGGATATAGTTTAGAGGAATGGCCATCCACGACAACAGAAATACTCCGGTTGGAGAGGAAATTTGCTGTCCAGGTACAGAGTTTTGGTGGTAGGCCACAGGCCGGCAGTTTATTAAGCAGCGCGACATTGGGGACTGTTGGTGGTTAAACATTTGAAGGTGGGTTGAAAGTAGAATTGCCGGCGAACAACGAGGCAAAAAGTTCAGCCTTGCCCAGGGCGGTAGAAACAATTTCATCCCCTGAAACAATAGGTGGGAACGTGCTCTTGCAGAAATTATTCCCAATAGATTTAGCAAGAGTCCAGAAGGATTTGCTGCTCTTGGAGCTTAAGAGGATTTTGTTTTTGATGTGGTTATTAAACGAGTTTTTTTCCTCAGAAAGAATGCGGACATCGCGGTTTCTTGCGTCGTTAAATGCTTGACGGTTTTTTTGACTGGGATTGTGTAGTAGCGTTTTGTGAGCTTTGACCTTTTCAAGTCTGGCGTTGTCACAGGATTTAGAGAACCAGTGCTTTTTAGTGACAAGACAGTAAACTTTTACCTATAATTTATTCAAATACCATCTTGTAAAAATCGTTTAATACTATAGTAACATTATTTCTTTAAATATTCGGCCAGACTGGACCGCACCACCCCAAAAAAATCAGACGATATTATAACACCGACTAAACAAGGGGATAATAGACATTAATGATGTTTTAAGACTTATTATGAGTTTCAATTGTAGGTCTACATACAACGCTGAGCTCAAACGCTTAGAGACGCAGTTAATCTGAACTTCCCATCGAAGAGTTTGGTCGATGTAAAACCCAAGAAGTTTTTCAGAACGTGAAACCTGGATGGTGTAACTTCCAACTTTTAAGACTTTTCTCCTTAGAGATTAACTTTTGTGTTAAATTAAATACAAATTGTGTTTTCATACTTAATGATCAAAACATTCACACAACACATATCAGAAAATTCAGTAGATAATAGCTAATGTCACAGATGTGTCATCAGCATATAAAATAGAGCCACAATAGTTAATATGCTTAAGGCAAGTCATTGATAAAAATCAGAAACATCAGTGACCCACAACTGATCCCTCAGGAACACCCAAACTAATTTCACGCATGTCTGAAGCAATCTTCTTTTTAACCTCTACATATATCTTTCTGTTATACATATATAAAGACATATTATTAGTAATTAGTATTAGATATAGTACCAATGTGCATATATGTGCACAAATTATTGTAGCCTTCTTTTTACAACAGTCCCAATATGTACGTAGGTGCACAAACATTTACTGCCTTCTATACTATACAAGCAGAAAATATATAGGGTGGCTTGCACATGAAGGTCACTGTATTCATATGCCTGCATAAATTTCAATGATTAAATACCAATATGCATATCAGGATTGACGGGGATATAGATAAAAGCAAATAAATTAAATAAATATATTAAGAAAATTATTACAACACAGTATTAAACGAATAATTGATCTTTCGGCACCCTGGAAAATATTCTATCAGCGAATGACTTAAAAATCAATGCAAAAACATCTTCATATGATTCCTTTACATCCAAAAACACCAGGTCCCAGTTTTTATTAATGATGGTCAATAAGGCATCTCCAAACAGATTGTTACCATTAAACAGACCATCTAGATATACGATCATCTTTTGTGGCTTTAATTCTATGGAATAATTTACTATTTTAAGGTAAATGCGATCATCTCTTTTCTCATCTTTGAACTCTAGATGATGAATTATTGTATGCTTAACTGAAAAAACAAGCACTTGGTTAGATTCAATTAATTAATTAATTATGATTTTACACGAAACAGAACCGTTTTTAGTGAATTTTCGTAGAAAATATACCGACGTGGGAGACTAAATAGCAGGAAAATTTTCGGTGTATTGTATTTTTCTTGCCGGGAGAGGTTTTTGAACTTTTAGTGAATTTTTATTTTAAAAAATTCACTATTAGAGAGGTATCGATGGTGAGACTTTGCAAAAAAAATTTCAAATGAGCGCGAACTAGGACCCCTAGAACCCATATCCGGGGTCAGTTTCAATTTATATATGTATATATATATATATATATATATATATATATATATATATGTATATGTATATATATATATATATATATATATATATATATATATATATATATATATATATATATATATATATATGTATATATATATATATATATATATATATATATATATATATATATATATATATATATATCTATCTGTGTGTGTGTGTGTATCCATCCGATAACTCAAAAAATAATTATCCAATTTTGATGAAACTCGGCAAGTGCCTTTCGTTTATTAATGGCTTGGATGAGTTCGTTAGTCAGATAAATCGGACAGGGTTTTCCGGGAGAAGTTTGAGTTTTCTTTCGAAATTTATTTCTAGATATGTTGCCTTGGGAGATACCTTAATACGTACAAAAACTTACCTTTCTAAGTTTATAGAAAATTGAGGTATTTAAATTTTGAATTTTCTTCCGAGAAAATTTGTTTTCTCCGAATATTACAAAGTTGTTTTAATGAAATGGAGTAAATATCTTGCATTAGAAAAGACCTTACCACATGCCAAAATTAAACTTTATAAGTTTATAGAAAATTGAGTTATTCAAGTTTGAAGCATTAAATAAAAATTCACTACCATAACGCACTTCCTGCGTCCCGAACTTTTTTTATAACTTTACCTGGCAAGTTTCGGAATATTTTATCTGTATCAGAGACAGAGGGCAAAGAAAGGACTACAAATTAGTGGTGGCGCCCGGTTAAGAAACTTTAGTGTTTTATTGTCTTACAAATATAAATACTATCTTCGCTGGCTATTTAACATTTTTGATTAGTTTCAGATTTTCTTTATCAATATGGTGGTGATTATCCCAAATATGTTGTGCCACGCATGACTTGTATACACTACTGTATCTCAAATGTGCCAGATGTTCACGAAATCTAGTCTCAATGGTTCTCTTAGTCTACCCAACGTATTTAAGATTACAATCTTTACAGCCTATCTCATAGATACCCGACATTTCAGTGGCTTTATTTTTATCTTAAGGTTGTGACGACAGCTTACTGTGTTATAGTAAAGAATTTTTAAATACGAGAATCAAAAATCGTGTGATTAAAGCGTTTACATTTAAAAAAAACTCTGGACGCAGCAAGTGCGTTATGGTAGTGAATTTTCATTAAAATGTTTTTAATTGCAAATATGTGTGTTTCCTTTTTAAGAAAGCAGGCATCAATTTTGGTTACCAGTATAACCTATATAGTAAAAACAATGTGCCATGTTTCATAAAAATAACTTTATTGTGTGAAAATGTACAAAAATTTCCAAAAGTAAACTTAAAGTGTTCCTGGAAAAACTCGTTTCTTGGTCAACCTTATAGGTTAATAGCAAATTGAGCTATTCAAATTTGAAGCATTTAATGAAAATTCGCTACCATAACGCACTTGCTGCGTCCCGAATTTCTTTTCTTACAAACATGCATCGCTGAAAAATTCAAAAATGCAATAACATAAGGTGTGTTTGATTAAAAAAAAAAGAAAATTTGTATCACCAACGACTTATGGGCCATCCTGTGATTGTAGAAATATTTTTTTAAGATGTAGCTCAAGACACCCTATAATTAATATATACAAATTTTCTTCATATCTTGTATAATAACGGATATATTGAGCTTTATTAATTTTTTACGAAAATTCGACAAAAATTATATACCATTAAACGATAAACTCTGAAGCTAAGGCTACTTGTCAAGCATCAGAGAAAGGGTCTATTTGAAATGAATTTTCTGGAAACATTTTAGTAAAATGAAGGACAATGACGGTTGAAACTAAGACTTCAGAGTTTGTAAAAGATCCTTCTTGAGACCTTTGATTTCCATATCCCGTATTAGATTCAAGTTCTTTGCCTAAATGTTGCCGATTTTGACGTTTTAAATCGCAACTTTGACGTTTTGAGGAAAACCCCAATTTATTTTTCTTTAAATGCCTATAACTTTTTTGTCTTTTGACCTACATAGCTAAATTTTGGTAGGTCGCTTACCTATAAGGATATTAACTAGCGTACCAAATTTGGTTGCCCTTACTTTGTTAATTCCGGAGATATAAATTTTTTTCAAAAGAAAACACAAAATTTTCCGGGAAAACCTGGGCAGATTTTCCTGGCTAACGAACTTATCCAAGCCATTTGCAAAAGGAATTTTTCCACCAAATTTAGTCAAAATCGGCCTATTATTTTTTGAGTTATCGGTGTGATACATATATATATATATATATATATATATATATATATATATATATATATATATATATATATATATATATAAACATATAAAAATTGAAACGGACCCCGGATATGTGTTCTAGGGGTCCTAGTTCGCGCTGATTTGAAGAAATTTTTTCAAAATTCAAAAGTCGGGATCTCCTCATTAGTGAATTTTTTTAAAGAAAATTCACTAATAGAGGCTGAATTTCTAGGACTGTCAACAATATATAAATCGTGTGAAGGCAGCTCAGTTTAATATAGTAAAGAATTCTCAGATAGGAGTGTCAAATATCTTTTGATAAACGTGGTGATAATTCAAAAGTATTTGACGAATTTCTAAAGCGATTACCAAGTTCTTAAACATTAGTGTCAACGCTCGAGACGCTAGCCTGCAACCCCTGTCTACCCCAAGACAATTCCATCTGGCAAATGGCAAAAGCCCTTCGCTCCCAAAAACTTCCAATATCCCCACTTCACGGCCGTAACGGTGTCGTATACACGGATGCGGAGAAAGCTACTGCATTCGCAGATCATCTGGAGTTGCAATTCAGCCCGAATTATAACAACGTTAATCTGTCGCATGTAGCAAGAACGCACCGCTATGTCACGAGTGCGCTTCGCGCCACCCCAGACACAACTATCGAAACCGCAACTTTCGAAGAAATTTCCCAAATAATTAAATCATTAAAAAATAGGAAAGCTTCGGGATACGATGGAATCTCCAACGTAGCCCTGAAAAACCTCCACCGCAACGCCGTGGTAATCCTAGTTACGATTATGAATGCCATGCTGCGACTTCAACACTTTCCTTCCATGTGGAAACTTGCCGATATTATCAACATCCTGAAACCCAGCAAAGATCCGCTGTTCCCTCAGAACTACAGGCCCATTAGCCTGCTACCAGTCATCGACAAAATCGCCGAAAAACTGATTCAGAAAAGGCTAGCTTCATTCACCTTAGATAATCATATCCTCCCGGACGAGCAATTCGGCTTCAGACACCAGCACTCCATCACTGACCAAGTCCTTCGTGTGGTGGAAAACATCACCGAAGAATTTAATAAAAACAAGTCAACTGGTGCAATATTTCTTGACATTGCTCAAGCCTTCGATAGGGTTTGACATGCGGGCCTCCTAAATAAACTTCTATCATTTAATTATCTTCTCCCTCTCATTCTGCTAATCAGGTCATACCTGCAACAGAGGAAGTACCAGGTCAAACATCTAGGAGCCAGATCTAGAACGTACTCAGTCACGGCTGGTCTCCCGCAGGGTTCTGCTATCTCCCCTCTGCTGTACAATATATTTGTCGCAGACATTCCGATACCGCCCCTAAACGTGACATACGCACTGTACGCAGACGACACTACCATCCTCAGCAGCTCCACTCAGCCGCGGATAATAACCGAACGACTTCAGACCCCCGTAGTCGAGCTGCAAGGCTGGTATAGGAAATCCCTTCTAGCCATAAACCCCGATAAATGTTCAGCCGTCCTATTTTCCAAGTGGAGACACACACCTCACGAACACGTATCATTAGACAACCGTCTAATTCCCTGGCAAGAGTTCGCCAAATACTTTGGGGTTTTCCTCAACAAACACTTAACATGGTGCCCCCATGTCGAACACGCCCGACGAAAAGCCTCGATGTTCATCTCGAAGCTGTTCCCACTTCTAAATAGAAATTCCAAATTGTCCAGGAACAATAAATTGCTCATGTACAAAGTCGTCATCCGGCCAGCCTTGACCTATGCATCACCTGCATGGGCCATCGCGGCTGCAACACACATCAAGACCCTTCAAATCACCCAGAACAAAATTCTGAGAATGGTTACCGGAGCGCCATGGTTTGTCCGAAACAGTCAGATTCACTCTGATCTGGAAATGCCTTTGATACTTGAGTTTATAACTCAACTATCCACAACTCAGTTCGCAAAAACCGCTTCTCACCCAAATGCTCTTCTCCATAGTGCCACCGCCTACGATGAGCAACTTCCATTTAAGCGTCCAAAGTTTATACTTACCCGGTAATGCCCCCGCAGCAAAAACAGAATGTAAACATTCAAACCCAAAAGTCATTGTGTGTATACTTTCCGACGGAGGTATGGACTAAGGTCCGGTACTCCTAGGGAGGGAGTTTTGGTGAGTAGGTGTACTAAGAGTACGAGTCTCACAGTACCTCGATATCCCACGGCACTACGGTGTCGTGAATGAGGTCTGCATGAGGTATCTCTCCCTCCTGTATCAAAAAATTTTTTTTTCTAGTACGTATTCATGGATCAGAATCCAAGAGAACAACACGCCAAGGTGTAGAACAGTATTATCATATTATTAAGTGTATCATTTGTAAAGTATTAGTTCAATATATTAAAGAATGTTCAAGCAACAAGAAATACAGTCCACTGATTTAAACGAACCAGCAAGATATTCAAGCGGACATCATTGGTCCGCAACAATGAGTTTTTACAAGTTTCAAATACCCACCTAAAGAAATATTAAATCTGCCTTCGCCAAAAGCAGGCAACCCGAAAAGTCTTCCATCCATGACATATTGACCGATTAAGTCTAGTCTTGGAAATGTAGTTGTATTAAATTTTAGTGTCATATTTTCCACATTAAAACTGCAACAAAATAAAACATATTATGCAAGTAATATGGAAAAAGTTAGCAAGTACAATCACAGCACAATTTTAAAGCTGAACATTATTAGTTTAAAAATAATTACCTCATCCTCTAATGAGGGAAATATGATTGGCAATACGACAATCACGTTAGGCGAAACTCGGGAGCTTTGATACTATGGAAGGACTGATACAGTTTCAAAATATCCGCTCTTTTGAAAGCTAATATGATTGGTCATGGCCGGCAACACACTAAGCGGCATGTTTCTTAGTTGCCAGTGCTCAAATTCGTTTAAGCATCGTGAGAGAAGTATTTGAGGCTAAAAGTTTATATTTTAATTTAAGGTGAATTTATAAATTTCTGTGGGTAAGTATTTATGTATTTTTAGTACTAGTGAAGGACAACGATTTTCAGAATGATATATACAAAAATATAGTTCATTTGGCTTAATATGAATGTATATGAGATTTTTTTTAAATTTGAACAACACACCACGAGGGCTAATACTATTGTACCGTGGGTGTCGACAAGGAGGAAAGAGGCAACTTGTTAATTCTGGACTTGAAGGTTCGGGGAAGAAGGAAAAACATGTGCCGGCAAGGAATTCCACAACTTGGAAGTCCTCGGGAGAAAATAGCGGGCATAACAAGATGTTCTATGTCTGGTGACCTGGACAGTAAAAGGGTGCATTCGTTCTGTTCCTCTGGTAGATCTGTTGGGGGCAGCAGGTGGAGGAACTGGAAGAAAGCTCCTCTGAGCAGTGCCCGTGCAGATATCTATAAAAGAGAGAGACGTCACCAACGGCACGTCGGTGGGAAATGGATGGCAGCCCTTGGGTGAGGGTAGGGTCACCGATGAGACGTATGGCTCTCTTCTGAATTGAGTCCAGGTTAGCGAGTGTAGAAGCGGCAGCAGCACCTCAGATGTGGGAGCAGTATTCGAGGTTTGGTCTTATTTGTGAAGTATATAAGGTATAGAGATTAGCTGGTGAAAAGCATTTGCGAGCCCGGAAGAGGAAACCTAATTTCTTAGCAGATGCTTCTGCAATTGATGTGACATGTTGGTGCCAATTGAGATTTCGATCCACAGAAATGCCAACAAGTGAAAAGGACTCATTACTTTGAATAACTTGGTTGTTCATTGTGATGGGTCTAGGGCTGGTGTATCTTTTATGAGATAGAAAGCAAGACTGAGATTTGGTGGGGTTGAATTGTAGAAGATTTCTACTTCCCCAGTCTAATATTTTTTGGAGATCCACGGAGACAGAGCCCTCCATGAGTCTGCGATCCTCATCTAATTGGGCCAAAGAGACAGGCTTAAAATATTGTATCTTTGAGTGGAGGGTGCTGTCGTCCGCGTAACTGTGAACTGGGTTGGATGTGCTAGAGAGGAGGTCGTTTATGTGGAGAAGAAACAAAGTAGGGGCTAAAGCTAAACCTTGAGGCACTTCTGCATTAATTGGATATTGTTTCGAGGAATGGACATCCACGACAACAGTAATGCTCCGGTTGGAGAGTAAGTTTGCTGTCCAGGTACAGAGTTTTGGTGGTAGGCTATAGGCCGGAGGTTTATTAAGCAGCGCTGCGTGCCAGACCCGGTCGAATGCTTTGGATATGTCTAGAGCGACAATCTGGGATTCACCGTGTAGTTCCATAGACTCCAAGAATGGGTGATAAAGGAAACGAGGTCGGCAGTTGAGCTGCGCTGACAGAATCCATACTGCCTGTCGTGGATTAGACTGTGTTTTTCAAGAAATTTTAGTAATTCGGTGTTTACATACTTTTCCATCACTTTAGAGACAACTGAAAGGAGAGAAATATGTCTGTAGTTGCTAGGAAGCGCTTTGGATCCTTTCTTGGGGACGGGTTGTACTCGAGCAGTTTTCCAGTTACTAGGGAATATACCTCTATTGCAAGATGTCTGAAACAGATGAGTCAGGACAGGAGCAAGTATTGGTGCGCATTTTTTGAGAACAATTGCTGGGATCTCGTCAATACTAGAGGATTCCCTGGTATTAAGAGAACAGAGCATATTTTGTACCTTTTTAGTTTTGAAAATTATATCAGTCATTTTATGTGCGATATTGGGGACTGTTGGTGGTTGAACATTTGGATGTGGGTTGAGAGTAGAATTGCCGGCGAACAACGTGGCAAAAAGTTCAGCCTTGCCCAGGGCGGTAGAAACAATTTCATCCCCTGAGACAAGAGATGGGAACGTGCTCTTGCAGAAATTATTCCCAGTAGATTTAGCAAGAGTCCAGAGGGGTTTGCTGCCCTTGGAGCTTAAGAGGACTTTGTTTTTGATGTGGTTATTAAACGAGTTTTTTGCCTCAAAAAGAATGTGGACATAACGGTTTCAAATTATATAACTTATACTGATTCTTGCATTTTAATGCTGATGATACATCTGTTATAGAATTTACTCTTCACAGGCTTGAAAAAGTTACTAAGGGTATCATCACTGATTAATGAAGACATGAATTTGGAAACATGTATCAAAGCTCCTTAGTCTCCCCTATATAGCTTATTGCGATGTTTTTGTTTTCTACAAAGTGTGATTATCAACGCTTGCCACAGGTTCCAAATATTACTACAGCCTCAGAAGTTTAAATCTTTGAAACTAGTAAGTGGCCAATTTTATATAACGAAAGAAACTATAGTTAAACAAGCTTTTTGAAGAGATTACTACTTACCTGACGTTAGACACTTTTGAATCCGCTAGGTTGAGGACATGGATGTCTCTAAATTTTTGTTCTATACCGACCGGGCCTTCTCCTTCTTGAATATTTAGTTGCTTGATGATCAAAGGGTCAATTGGTGGTACAGTTAGATCTTTATCACCTATAAAAACACAAGACTTTTTCATAAAAAAAATAATTAAATAGATAATATTACTTAATATAACACTAAAATATTCCACTTTTTGTTGACTGTGAATCTAGAAAAACAAACGTTGTAAATTTTGGTGCGCGGTTCACAAAACCGCATTATAATAAAGTGTTTTATATTTCGTTAACTTCGAACCCACAAACAATAATTCAGGGTGTGCCAATTAAAACTTCCCACCTGGAAAATATCGGAATTTAAAAAAAGCCAGATGCACGTCGACTTGGTTTGCAAGGAAGACACATGATTTTGTAAGTTTTAGTGTCTTGGAACCTTCCCCTTAGGCAGAGATGTAAAGTACCCTTAAACTTAAAATGGCACCCTATGTTGAGTGACACTTCATTTTAAAGATTGCCCAATTCTGTTCACAACAGCATACGACTTTTTAAATTTTGGTTTGGATATGGTAAAACAATCATGAATTAAAAAAATAAGACAAAATATCAATGAATCAAAGAATGCTATTTCATTAAATGTTATAATTGTTTTGCCTCCACTTCGATACAATTATAAAATCTTGGCCAACACCAAAAAGAGATCTACTTTGTTATTAGTGAATTTTCTTAAGAAAAATTCACTGATGAGGAGATCCCGACATTTGAATTTTGAAAAAATGTCTTCAAATGAGCGCTATTTAGGACCTCCAGAACACATATCCCGGGTCAGTTTCAATTTTTTATGTTTATATATATATATATATATATATATATATATATATATATATATATATATATATATATATATATATATATATATATATTTATTTGTGTCACACCTATAACTAAAAACCTCTGGACGCAGCAAGTGCGTTATGGCAGTGAATTTTCATAAAAATATTTTTAAATAGCAAATATGTGTGTTTTTTTTAAAGAAAGCAGGCATCAAATTTGGTTACCAGTATAACCTATATAGTAAAAACAATGTACCATGTTTCATCAAAACAACTTTATTGTTTGAAAATGTACAAAAATTTCCGAAAGTAAACTTAAATTGTTCCCGAAAAAACTGATTTTCTGGTCAACCTTATAGGTTAATAGCAAATTGATTCAAAATTTGAAGCATTTAATGAAAATTCGCTACCATAACGCACTTGCTGCATCCCGAATTTCTTTTCTTACAAAGATGTATTATATTTCGATGGAAAATACAAAAATGCAATAACATAGGGCGTGTTCGATTAAAAAAATTCACTAAAAAAAAGAAAATTTGAATCACCAACGACTTATGGGCCACCCTGTAATTGTGGAAATATTTTTTAAGATGTAGCTTAAGACACCCTACAATTAATGTATACAACTTTTTTTCGTAACTTGCATAATAACGGATATATTGCGCTTTAATTATTTTTTACGATAATTCGACAAAAATGATATTGACCATTAAACGATAAACTCTATAGCCAACACTACTGCTAAAGTATCAGAGAAAGGGTCTATTTGAAATGAATTTTCTGGGAATATTTTAGTAAAATGAAGGACAATGACGATTGAAACTAAGAGCTCAGGCTTTGTAAAAATTCTTGAGACATTTTCCTTCCATAAATATTCAGGTTCATTGCCTAAATATTAACAATTTTGACGTTTAAAATCGCGACTTTGACGTTTTGAGGAAAACCCAAATTTATTTTTCTTTAAATGCCTGTAACTTTTTTGTCCTTTAATCGACAGCGCTAAATTTTGGTAGGTAGCTTACATATAACGATATAAACCCGTGTACCAAATTTCGTTGCCCTTACTTTGTTAATTCCGGAGATATAAATTTTTTTCGATTTTTTTCGAAAGAAAACACAAAATTTTCCGGGAAAACCTCGGCGGATTTTCCTGGCTAACGAACTTATCCAAGCCACTCGCGAAAGGAAGGTACTCACCAAATTTTATCAAAATCGGTCCATTATTTTTTTAGTTATAGGTGTGACACATAAATATATAAACATATATATATATATATATATATATAGATAGATAGATAGATAGATAATTTATTTTCGCCCTCTTGCCATAATACATGGATAAGCTCGTCACAATAGTTATAAAAAATATAACAAGAACACAAATATATAATACAGTACAGTATAAAAACAATTATGCTGTTTAGTTACAAAAAAAAAAGAAAACAAAGATAAAAGCGCACAATGTGAAAAACACAGCGCTTGAAACAATGTGATAAAAACATGTGTATACACTTATATAGACCGCAATGTAACAAAAATACACATGAACAATATTAAGCAACAAAACAATCAAGTACAAAAACATCAAAAAAGATTCCAGTTAAATCATCTGCCTCACAGAGCACGAAACAAACTCATCGACCGCATAAAATGATCGCTCACTTAAATATTTTTTTAGACCGGCTTTAAAAGTTCTTATGTTTCCAGTGGACTTTACACTTTCCGGAAGCAAATTGTACAAAACACTACCCGCATACACAGGGGATTTCTTGTACGCCATTCTTTGAAAATGGTTTAAATTAATGTGACTGCAGTGCCTAGTGGAATACGAATGATTGTCTGAATGTCTAGGCAACATATGCTTTTTGCCATGTATGAAACTCAGTACCTTATAAAGGTAAATTTCTACCAACGTCTTAACTTTCTTTTGCTTAAAAAGTTCTCGGCATGACTCAGAGTTGTGCATATCAAAAATTAACCTTAGTATTCTCTTCTGAAGCACAAAAACCCTGTTAACATCTATGGACTGACCCCAGACAACAATGCCGTATGACAGCAGTGGATACACCTCCGAATAGTAGACAGAAAGCAAATGTTGGTCACTTAGAGAGTTCTTAAGATTGTATATCATAAAATACGACGACTTAAGCCTGCCACAGACGTAATCAACATGCGACCTCCAGGACAAGTGCTGATCAACCGTGACCCCAAGGAACCTTCCCTCCGTAGCACAGCAGTGCATTCCATCCGCAAGTTGCAGAATGAGAGGCAGTCGGTGGCAGCTCCTGAACTCTACGAACGATGTTTTATCATGGTTTATGATTAGGTGGTTTGCTTTGCACCACTCACCAAACTGTCGCATTAAGGTGTTTACCTTTTGACTCACCTCGTCACCATCACGACCAGACACAACCACGGTTGTGTCGTCCGCGTACATGAACACCCTACCCACCTTTATGTAGTCGGGCAGGTCATTCACATACAAAACAAACAGCAACGGACCCAAAATACTACCCTGCGGAGTGCCCAAATTTATCTCATATGAATCCGAAAAAGTGCCCCCAACCGAAACCACCATTCGTCTATCACTTAAAAATGACAAAACCCAGTCATTTGCTGGTCCACGTATGCCCAGGCATCGCAATTTTTCGCCCACATAACCCGGATTAAGCGTGTCAAACGCGCGCGATAGGTCGAACATGACAGCTACCACGCGCATACCCTTATCTAAATCCTCGTGAAGATGTTGTATAAAATCACTAGTAGCTTCCTCCGTAGATAAACCACTCCGGAAACCATATTGACACTTGGTGACCAAACTATGTTTTCGTAGGAATATTTCAATTCTGTTGGCCATCGCTTTCTCCATTATCTTAGAAAACACGCTCAATATGGATATTTGCCTATAGTTTAGGATATTTAAACTATCTCCCTTTTTAGCAACTGGAACTACTTTTGCTTTCTTTAATTGCACAGGAAAACTGCCGCAAGTTATTGACAAATTCAATATGTCACAGATATAAGATGCTATTATCTTCGAGTACTGCTTTATAACCGAGATGGGCACCTCGTCAATACCAGTAGACTTTTTCATTTTCAGGTTCTTTATAACGTTTTCAATCTCCAGAGAAGTAAACGGGTACAAAAATAACGATTCCCTATTTACCAATGAAGTTGTACAAGAATTGCTGTTAGAGTTGTTAAAATGCAATCGTACCTGGTTTTGGGCGTCCTGTGAGAAAAAGTTACCAAATAGATTCCCTATAATTTTTGGATTTTTGACTATTTTATCGTTATGTTCAATTATTATTGACTTATTTTTGCCACTTTTCTTCCCAGATTTATAATTAACAATTGACCAAAGCGTTCTTGTTTTGTTATCTGAATTTTGTATCAAGTTATGATAATAGTCCTGTTTTTCCTGCTGTATTTTCATGCTAAGTTGTTTTTTGTATTTTTTGTAATCATTTGTTACCTGGTCATCATTACAATTCTTTTTAATCCAGTTGAGAGTTTTCAAATTTTCGCAACATCTTCTTACCTCTGGAGAGGGTTTATATGTCAGTTTGTTGTGAGAGATTTGTTTTTGCTCAATCATATCACACGGAAAGGCCTCGTCAAAAATGGTGTGGAATTGCAACCAAAACACTTCAAAGACCTGATCTATGTCATGCGTGTCTGATGGCAGACCAAGCTTAATTGGTCGCTCATCAAGGTATTGTCCAAATAGTTTCAGGTTATAACCTGAAAAACGTCTACCTTTTACAAAAGAGGGCTCGTTCGAAGCGCCCCCGCTCCCAGTCACAACACCAAAAACTGCCTCCTGAGCACAATGGTCCGACAGCGCCGGATCGAACACTCTGGCCGTTGCAGAATCATTATTAGTTATAATGTAATCGATTGATGTCTGCACAAGATTACCTCTGTAAAACCCCCTCCTAGTTGGTGCATTAATTAATGAAATCAACTGAAAGGACCCGATCAGATCACGTAACTCCGCTGCCCTAGAAGAGGCGACATCCATGCTGCAAATGTTAAAGTCTCCAGAAAGAATTATGTTTCGATATTTTTTACAGATTTTAGTTAATATCTTTTCCAGCACATAAAAGAAACATTCAAAATTGTGAGATGTACTAGGTCTATACAGTACCACCACACAAGTTGCCCTGTCATACTCCACAGCACAACACTCAACATCTAGTTCTACAGACATTTTTGCGATACTTACTATTTCTTTACACCTGTCTTTCATAGCCTGTTTAACAAATATTACTGCTCCTCCATGTAAATGATTTTTTCTCGTGTAACTTGCCACTGAAACATAATCCAAGATCTTAAATTCATTTAAACCGTAATCACGAGTTATCCAGTGCTCCGTGATACAGAGGAAATCGGGAGAATGTTCATTCAAAGTAAGCTCAAGCATATTAACCTTATTACTTAAACACTGTATATTTAAATGAATCAGTTTCCAACTAATATTTACATGCCCAAAGTTTGTGAAATCCGTTGCTGCGGAGCTTGTCTGTTGTACGGCATTATCGATGGAACAGTTGTCACCCAATTCCGCCTCACCACTATTCGGAAGTGTTCTCACAACTGTATTTACAATTTCACACTTGTTCAAGTCAGTTGCTGCAAATAAATCAGTTTCTTCCTCTCCTTCCCCTACGTATTCAGCATCGTCACTTCTGTCTTCGTAAAATTTTTGAAGAAATACCTCCTAATAAGAGCTCCTTTTGGCCACACGTCTGGATTATATACCAGCTCCCTTAGGTCCAGCGGGAAGTCCAGTCTGAATGATGCACAATGCTCACCGACTTTAACAGATTCACAGGCAAACTGTGCGTTTGGCGCCGCCTTTCGAATATGTGAAAGCACATCCTCCGCGGTTGTTTCGGGATGCAACCGAGAAACAAACAAGTAACCCCCCCTAGGAACCGTCTTCAAGGCTGTCTTCTCATTACTGCCTACAATTGACTTATTTTCCTGAGTTAATGGCCTTTTCTTGATAGTCAGCTGTTGTTTATTTACCTGCGATGTTTTCTTAGCAAGTTCATTGCCCTCGGCAGGTTTGTTATATATATATATATATATATATATATATATATATATATATATATATATATATATATATAAAGTCTGAAACCGACCTCGGATTTGGGTTCCAGGGGTCCTAAATAGCGCTCATTTGAAGAAATTTTTTCAAAATTCAAAAGTCGAGATCTCCTCATTAGTGAATTTTTTTTAAGAAAATTCACTAAAAAATAATGGACCGATTTTGATAAAACTTGGTGAGTACCTTCCTTTCGCAAGTGGCTTGGATAAGTTCGTTATCCAGGCAAATCCGCCAAGGTTTTCACGGAAAATTTTGTGTTTTCTTTCGAAAAAAATCGAAAAAATTTATATCTCCGGAATTAACAAAGTAAACGCAACCAAATACACGCGTTTATATATACGGTTCGTTGGCAACGAAACTAGTTTTTTTGGGAACATTTTAAGTTTATTTTCGAAACATTTTTGTACATCTTTAAACAACAAAGTTATTTTGATGAAACATGGCACATTGTTTCTACTATAGAGGTTATACTGGTAACCAAATTTGTTGCCTGTCTTCTTCATATTTGCTATTTAAAACATTTAAATGAAAATTCACTACCATAACGCACTTCATGCGTCCAAACTTTTTAAATAAATAATTTTGTGAGGATTTGTTTGAAAATCAAGAATTTTGTGATATATTTGTTAACCGACTTAAAAAAGCAGGAGGTTCTATGTTCTTCTGTATGTATTTTACTTCCATATCGTCGCAACGTGTGAAAGTATGGCATCGACAACAAAAATTTCAAATTTTTATTCGCTTAAACGTCGTAAAAACAGTCAAAACATGTAGAAAACATGATTTGGAAACGAAATTTTTTTGTTGTCCGTCGGTCTGTATATATGTCTGTTTGTAGCCACGATAACTTTAGAACGAATTAAGATATCTTCTTCAAACTTGGTATACAGTTAGCACCCGATAAATTAACGGTTCCGATTGTTTTTGGGTAAAATCACCCCAGGGGATAGGGGATGAATGGGGGGGGGGGGAACTCGACTAATACAACTTTATCGGGTTTGTTTATTAGAAAACTTTCAATTTCATCAAATATCTGGTACTCTGTGCTGAAATTAAATTAGGGGTTGAATCTGTGTGGATGGAATATTGGTGACAGAAATTTCGAATTTTTTTTGTTGCTAAAACGGCGTATAAAGTCTCAAAACATATAGAAAACTTGATTCTGGAACGAATTTTTTTTTTGATGTCCGTCTGTCGTTCGGTCTGACTGTTAATAGGCCCAATAACTTTCGAACGAGTTGAGATATCATCTTTAAATTTGGTATCCAGTTAGCACCCAACAAAGGAACGCTTCGAATTGGTTTTGGGTAAGATCGTTTCAGGGAGTAGGGGATAAATAACTGGTAAATTTGTGGAAATTGACATTTTTTCAATAAAACTCGAATAATATAACGTTTTAAAAGTTAATGGGTACAGGAATAAAAATATTTTGTTTGTGGTCAAGTCATGGGCACTAAATTCATTCCATGAGAATTCTGAAGATAATAAATTATCACAGCTATGTGGAAGTTATGATTCAATTTGCAGCACTATTTTTTAAGTTTGTATATTAACAAAGGAAATGTGTGTGTGTGTGTGGAAGGAATTGGCTTCGGACATTACGTCCATTGGCCACAAAACTCTGCAGTAAATTTATACCATTGTTATATCTATACATTGTTATAAAAAGCGATTCTCCTTCAAATATATTTATAATTTGCAGCATGGACATCAATACTTACAGCAACAGGGAGGGTTAAAGCGATAGATGTACCTTTATGTGTAAGCTCTTACAGAGTATGACTATTTCTAAATGGCTATAGCATAAGCAATATTTATCTTCTAACATATCGATTTTGGCAAAATATAAATGTTTGTGTTCTTACTTATTATTAAGGATAGAAACATAGGATACTCGCTTCTCGCCCAGGTGTCCTTCAGGGCATTTTTTTTTTAACAAACAACACTGGACAGCTAATAACATGGGATAAAAAACAATAGGTGAGACAGTAGGAAAACTAAATTTATATTAATATTATTCTTAACTAAGGCTAATACTAAAATACACATATAGAGAAATAGCAAAACTAAATTTTGATTTTTGTATGCCGAATGAATTTTATAAGTATATTATAGATTTTCAGGCTATTTGTGCAAATAAATGTTGCTAAGTTCACAGGAAACTCTACTCCTGAATCTTTGAGTTTTTTCCAGAGTTAACAACAAAGGAAATACTTACCATCTTTTAAATTAGCAATTGCATTTTCTATAGCCTGTGTAAGACAATCTGTAAAATCCTCACCATTTAATTCGCATCCCCTAAATGTTGATGCTGGAAAAAATTCAGATATTGGTTTAAATTTATTTATATACCATGAGCTACAATAGTTTACGATTTTATAATAAATGTTAACAAAGAACACCAACCAGTGACCAAATGACTAAATTTCTTCAACAAACTCTAATTATCGATACATTTGGTAATTACATTTTAAATATCTATATATACAGGGTGTAGCACCTAAGACGCCTCCGACCACAGCTCCCCTACCATACAAGAAAATTGTAAGAGCAAAATTGTGCATAATTACCACCATGTTTCTAAAATATTTGTGGTCACCAGTGGACTGCCGTATTCCAGTGGCGTATCAAACTTACGTTTTCATTCCTAAACGTCACATGGTCTGAGATAGACATAACTAAATACTCAATGAAAGGCTTCTGATCCAGACAGCAACATTTATTGTTAAAACCCTACGTGTTTCGGCTACCTAGCGATGCTGTTGGGCCTCTGGTACAATAGATGAAAATCCCAACTTTGTCAATCTGTGTATAGTTCTGAATCTAATTTTCAATAATTAGAAAATTTGCTCCTAAAGATGGCTACTAGGTATCCGAAATGCGTAGGGCTTTAACAATACATTTTCCTGTCTGGAGGAAGCCTTTCATTGAGTATTTAATCAAACTTACGTATTTGTCAATAGTAACACCCTATATTTTATTACAGCTTAGGAAAGTGCTCGAAGAGTACTAATTAGTGAATTTTCTTAGAAAAAATTCACTAACGAGGAGATCTCGACTTTTGAATTTTGAAAAAATTTCTTCAAATGACCGCGAACTAGGCCCCCTAGAACACATATCCGGGGTCAGTTTCAATTTTTATATGTTTATATATATATATATATATATATATATATATATATATATATATATATATATATATATATATATATATATATATATATATATATATATATATATATATATATATATATATATATATATATATATATGTATCACACCGATAACTCAAAAAATAATGGGCCGATTTTGATAAAATTTGGCATGTACCTTTCTTTTGTAAATGGCTTGGATAAGTTCGTTAGTCAGGAAAATCGGATGAGGTTTTCCGGGAAAATTTTGAGTTTTCATTCGAAATAAATTTTTATTTCAAAGAATAATAGGCCGATTTTGATAAAATTTGGCATGCACCTTTCTTTTGTAAATGGCTTTGACAAGTTCGTTAATCAGAAAAATCGGACAAGGTTTTTTGAAAAAATTTTTATCTTAAAAAATAAAAAATCTATGATAACCAAATTTGGTAGGTAGGTTTACGATATAAAAAGTAAACTATATACCAAAATTAAGATTTCTATGTTACAAGAAAAAAAAGTTATAATAAAATATTTTGTGCCAGATCATTTCTATCAAAATTCACTACCATAACGCACTTGCTGCGTCCAGGCTTTTTAGTGAATTTTCTTAGAAAAAATTCACTAATGAGGAGATCTCGACTTTTGAATTTTGAAAAAATTTCTTCAAATGAGCGCGATCTAGGACCCCTAGAACCCATATCCGGGGTCAGTTTCAATTTTTATATGTTTATATATATATATATATATATATATATATATATATATATATATATATATATATATATATATATATATATATATCACACCGATAACTCAAAAAATAATGGGCCGATTTTGATAAAATTTGGCATGTACTTTTCTTTTGTAAATAGCTTGGATAAGTTCGTTAGTCAGGAAAATCCGACGAGGTTTTCAGGGAAAATTTTGAGTTTTCATTCGAAAAAAATTCCTATCTCAAAAAGTAATTAACCGATTTTAATAAAACTTGGCATGTACCTTTCTTTCGTAAATAGCTTTGACAAGTTTGTTAGTCAGGAAAATCTGACGAGGTTTTCCGGGAAAATTTTGAGTTTTCATTCGAAAAAAATTTTTATCTCAAATAATAATAGGCCAATTTTGATAAAATTTGGCACGTACCTTCCTTTTGTAAAAGGCTTTGACAAGTTCGTTAATCAAAAAAATCGGACGAGGTTTTCCGGGAAAATTTTAAGTTTTCATTTGAAAAAAAATTTTATCTTAAAAAATAAAACATCTATGATAACCAAATTTGGTAGGTACGTTTACAATATAAAAAGTAAACTATACACCAAAATTTAGATTTCTATGTTACAAGAAAACAAAGTTATAATAAAATATTTTGTGCCAGATCATTTCTATGAAAATTCACTACCATAACGCACTTGCTGCGTCCAGGCTTTTTTTTATGAACTAAATTATCAGATTTATTGTTTTCTGATAAAAGTTGCGAAAATGCTCCGATTTCAAGAAGAAATGGTTGACATGGTGTTGATTCTTGGAGAATGTTACAAGAATTGTTTGTTGGGGTGACGAGTGTACACTGAGAAATATCCTAGTGGAGCACATCCAAGTCATTAACAACTACTGTAAGTCTTCAAGGAGCAAAGATAGTTAATACGAAATCAGTTTTGATCGAAGATAATGAATTGCAAGTGCTGGGGGCGGTTGTTGAAAATCCTCATATCAGTGTCCGTGAATATAATAGAAACACATAATAGCCGTTAGGGAATATCATGATGATAGATTTCCGGATTGATGGATTGGTGGTGAGGTCCAGTCAGTGGCTGCCAAGAACACCAGATCTCAGTCCCCTGGACTTCTTCCTCTGGGGCTACATCATGATTTTTTAAATTTGTCATTTCAACAACACACCACGAGGGCTTACAGCCTAAATACTATCGTACCGTGGGTGTCGACAAGGAGGAAAGAGGCAACTTGTTCATTCTGGACTTAAAGGTTTGGAGGTTCGGGGGAGAAGGAAAAACATGTGCCGGCAAGGAATTCCACAACTTGGAAGTCCTCGGGACAAAATATCGGGCATAACAAGATGTTCTAGGTCTGATGACCTAGGCAGTAAAAGGGTGCATTCGCTCTGTTCCCCTGGTAGATCTGTTGGGGGCAGCAGGTGGAGGAACTATGGAAGAAAGCTCCTCTGAGCAGTGCCTGTGCAGATATCTATAAAAGAGAGAGAGAGAGGTCACCAACGGCACGTCGGTGGGCAAGGGATGGCAGCCTTTGGGTTAGGGTAGGGTCACCGATGAGACGTATAGCTCTCTTCTGAACGGAGTCCAGGATAGCGAGTGTAGAAGCGGCAGCAGCACCCCAGATGTGGGAGCAGTATTCGAGGTTTATTTGTAAAGTATATAAGGTATAGAGAGATAAGCTGGTGAAAAGTATTTGCGAGTCCGGAACAGGAAACCTAATTTCTTAGCAGCCGCTTCTGCAATTGATGTGACATGTTGGTTAATGTGATCTACGGGACGGTATTAACTACAGCCGAGAATATGTGGGAGAAGAATCGCGTGGTTTTCCGTAATGTATCACCAGAAGTCCTCAGGACGGTGTCTGGTGCCTGCTAGTCAAGGTTTCGGTTATGCCTCCAACAGGAAGGTCGTTATTTCGAACGTCCAGTTTAAGTTGCTAGATTTTCCAACCTCTTTATCCGTATTTTTTCACAGGTAGTTGTAATTGTATCCAACACTTTTGAAACGCTTGTTGATTTGAATGTGTGACTAGAGTATTTCTAACAGTACACTTCTGATGCTAAGTAACAATTCTTGTGACATTGTACATTTTTGTTTGTTTTTAGCGAGTTTTTCGTAAAACGAGGAGGTCTGTGTTTATATATATATATATATATATATATATATATATATATATATATATATATATATATATATATATATATATATATATATATATATATTGTTACGTTCTACGGGGTTCTGGATTTGTTGACGAACAAAACACAGCCTTTCAAACTACTAATTTAATATAAGCAACTATTTGCCAACACCAGTATCAATTAAAATATTTCTCTCTATTATTAAATGTCCATAGAATTATATTCCACTATTTGCCTTTTATGATCGCTTCTTAAACACCAACACTTACCGCTGACTCGCTTAATACTCCATGATCACTTCTTCACCACACCGACTTAATACTTAACTAACTTATTCTGCGCACCGCTCGTCTATTTATACTGTCCACAGAGATTCTAGACCTTCTACACTTTTCTACACCTGTCACTTCTGGTCCTTTCTAGAAATATCATTCCAGAGTGTTCGCTGTTACCAACACACTACCATAGAAGTAACAAAGTTCCTAAACCTAATTCTCATAGACAAATGGTGACAATATATATATATATATATATATATATATATATATATATATATATATATATATATATATATATATATATATATATATATATATCTGTGTGTGTATATATTACACCGATAACTCAAAAAAGAATGAACCGATTTTGATAAAATTTTGTAGGTGCCTTCCTTTTGCAAGTGGCTTGGATAAGTTCGTTAGCCAGAAAAATAACATGGGTTTTTCAAGCGCAAGAACAAAATATTTTGAGTGATTAACAAAACCAATTGAATATTACATACAACGGTTAAGTTTTCTAGACGCAAAAAGGTCAAGAAGTAGCAGAAAAAATATTTTGAAAATTTTATAATTTTTCTTCTTAAAACGTCAAAATCGCGTTTTGAAACGTCAAATTTTGCAATTTTCGGACAACGAATCTGAAACAAATACGGATTATGTAGAATAAATGTCGTAAGAAGTGTGTTTTACAAAGCCTTAAGTTTCAGCTTCAACCATCATTGTCCTTCATGTTACTAAAATATTTGCGGAAAATTCGGTTCAAATAGACCCTCTTTCTGATGCTTTGGCAGTAGTTTCAGCTAAAGATTTTATAGTTTAGTAGTCTATATTTTAGCAAATTTTCGTAGGAACAATTTGTTATTGAGAAGACCGCGACTTATGAATGTAAAAAGAGTTATTCAAATGAGCGCAAACTAGAACCCCTAAACCCATATACGAGGTCAGTTTCAGTTTTTGTCTGTTTACACATATACATGGTGAGGCATTTCTACGGTAAAGCTCAGTATTTCCGTTATTACACAAGATATGAGAAAATATTGTATACGTTAATTATAGGGTGTCTTGAACTGCATCTTATAAACCTATTTGGACAATCACAGGTTAGCCCATAAGTCCTTGGTGATACGCACTTTCTTTTTTTTTAATATAACATCCCTTATGTTGCATTTTTGTATTTTCCATCGAATTATAATGCATGTTTGTAAGGAAAAAAATTGATATCGTTCATCGTTCTTGTGTTATTTCAATTGTTTTGCAACTTTTCACGTTTTTGGCAACACATATCACACATTGTGATACGACGTTTTTACCAACAGATAGCGGAGCGGTTTGGATATGACGCATTGACACATTATTTACTGACTGATTGTAAAAAAAAATGTGGTCGAATTTTGATGAAAAATCTAATTTAGTGTAACATTACCGAAGGCAATTTCTGTAAAAAAAATGGTGAATTTTTGTAAAAGAAATGTTTGCAAATTTTCATTTGTTTTTTTTTCTATTTTGGTCCAACGCTGTTCGTGAATTATTATATCTTGGCAGGTGTGTAAATAGCTGGAAGAGGTTCGCAGGCCAGGAAAATCGGATCTGTTTTTTCTTGAACTTTTTAAGTTTATTTTCGGAATATGTTTGTACTTTTTGAAACAACAAAGGTATTTTAATGAAATATTGTACATTGTTAGTACTATATAGGTTATACTGCCAACCAAATGTCCTTGTTTTAAAAACAAGACATATTTGCCATTAAAAATATGTTTTCGAAAATTCGCTACCATAACGCACTTGCTGCGTCTAGACTTTTTTTGTTTTATCATGGCAGACTTGGTTTTGGAAAAGGGAGTTTTCCGACAAATTGACGTTACAACTTGTTTTTTCTCTGAAACTTTGTTATGGAATGTGTGGTTTTTTATACCAACGGAAAATTTGGAGTTTCGGCTATCCAAAGCTGTAATTTTCGAAAAAATGACAATTTGCGAAGGCCAGTCAAAATTTTTCTCCTTTTCATAAATTAACCGAAAAAAAAATTTATGTGAAGGCACAAGGGGCCTTAGCCTGCCCCTAAATTCAAAACCGAGGCGCCGTTGCAATTTAGTTTGTTTCAAAAAAAATCCCAAAATTGGTTGCACTGTGAGGATAAAAGGTTTTAACAGTGAAACCGCTAATATTAGGGGTATGACATGTTACATAAAAAAATAAGTACTCTTCGATCACTTTCCAAATATGTAATAAATTAGAGGGTGTTACATTAAATTAATTTAAAAAAAAACATGAGTTTGATACGCCACTGGAATACGGCATGCCACTTGTGACCAGAAATATTTTAGGAACATGACGATGCTAATTATGCACAATTTTGCTTTTAGAATTTTTTCGATAACTTGTAAGGGAGGGGAACTATGGTCCAAGTCGTCTTAGGTGCAACACACTGTCCATATGGATACCTATAAATGAAAATTCGCTAATCACTCATTTATTTTACAAATGACAATTGGCTTTACTCTAGCGATTTAAATAAAGATATGCGTTCTTAAATGCACAGCTTGTGTGGCGCATTGTGCTTCGAAACAGCTCTTACAAACTGCGTTTCCTGGGAGCTCAAATTAGCTCCATCATTTTTTCAAACGTATTTGTTGTAAATTTGATTGCTTTTAAGGATATTACAATAAATATTTTATTAGTGTTTATGTAAACCAGCATGTTTCTTGACATATGGGTGTCAATGTCATTAAAGAAAAGCCTACTTTCACTTATCGTCCAAATAATTTTGACGCATTATAAAAATATAGCTAAATTAAATAGTAGAATATATTTACGATAAAAATAAGAAACATAACAACTTACCGCATGCTTTAAAATTAGGAGAACTTAAAAGTAACACACAGAATAAGTTAAATATTATGAAATACATATTGACATATTGAATATATCAGGTGAACTAGACAAACTGTATTAGTGCATTGCGAATTCATTATTATGAGATATTAATGTGTTATTGAAACATTCCTAATGAATTTCCTTCTTTGTCGGGCAAACCGATGACTGTGCAAGACAAGGTGAACAGTTCTATTCTCTATAACGCACTACTCAAATGGAATTAGTTATTGATTTATTTTTAATTATCAAATTTGGCAAGGTAGATTTATAATACTACTACTGCCAATAGGAGTGCCGCTAATCACATATTTTTTTCTCATGGCAGAGGTGAATGCCTTGACGCAGGCCGGTGACTGGTGCGTCCGCGATATGACACCAACCGGCACTGCGGGACTCCCCTACCCTCCAGGTCTGAACTACCCACTAACACCCCCTTGATAACTAGAGACGTGGCGGAGGCATGCGGGCCTCCTAAATACACTCCTCTCATTTAATTATCCTCTCCCACTAATTTTGCTAATCAGGTCATACCTGCATCATAGGAAGTACCAGGTCAAACATCTAGGAGCCAGATCTAGAACGTACTCAGTCACGGCTGGTCTCCCGCAGGGTTCTGCTATCTCTCCTCTGCTGTACAATATATTTGTCGCAGACATTCCGATACCGCCCCTAAACGTGACATACGCACTGTACGCAGACGACACTACCATCCTCAGCAGCTCCACTCAGCCGCGGATAATAACGGAACAACTACAGACCGCGGTAGTCGAGCTCCAAGGCTGGTATAGGAAATCCCTTCTAGCCATAAACCCCGATAAATGTCCAGCAGTCATATTTTCCAAGAGAAGACACACACCTCACGAACACGTATCATTAGACAACCGTCTAATTCTCTCCGCCAAATACTTTGGGGTTTTCCTCAACAAACACTTAACATGGTGCCCCCATGTCGAACACGCCCGACGAAAAGCCTCGATGTTCATCTCGAAGCTGTTCCCACTTCTAAACAGAAATTCCAAATTGTCCATGAACAATAAGTTGATCATGTACAAAGTCATCATCCGGCCAGCCTTGACCTATGCATCACCTGCATGGGCCATCGCGGCCGCAACACACATCAATACCCTTCAAATTGTCCAGAATAAAATTCTGAGAATGGTTACCGGAGCACCATGGTTTGTCCGAAACAGTCAGATTCACTCTGATCTGGAAATGCCTTTGATACTTGAGTTTATAACTCAACTATCCACAACCCAGTTCGCAAAAGCCGCTTCTCACCCAAATGCTCTTCTCCGTAGTGCCACCGCCTACGATGAGCAACTTCCACATAAGCATAAGCGTCCAAAGCTTATACTTACCCGCTAAACGCCCCCGCGGCAAAATCAGAATGGAAACATTCATACCCAAACGTCACTGTGTATAATCTTTCCGATGGCGGTAAGGACTAAGGTCTGGTACTCCCAGGGAGGGAGTTTTAGTGAGTAGGTGTACTAAGAGTACGAGTCTCACAGTACCTCGATATCCCACGCACTACGGTGTCGTGAATGAGGTCTGCATGAGGCATCTATCCCTACTGTATCAAAAAAAACGTGGCGAAAACCACACACTGGCATTGCTTCACCACACCCATACACTCTTGTTGTTCTCAAAACTTCTACATACTCTCTTCCTCCTCCTTTGACTTCATTATTTCTACGATACACTCTTCCTCTTCCCAGCAAATAATATGCTCCACCAGATTATCTGCTGTTAAATCTCTGCCAATCTATTTATACATTTTCGGGCCTCTTGCGCACTCGAAGACAGTGTGTCTTGACGTATATCTATCGCCACAATACGTACAGTCGTCATTATCGACTATTTTCATTTTACTTAGGTGAGACCTGAAACGCCCATGATCCGACAGAAATTGGGTACAATAATAACCCACCTCCCCATGATGTCTCGATATCCATGTCTGTATGTGTGGAATACCTAAACCCCTATCCACTGAGGTGTACACATTTCCTCTTTCCATTCTCGCTGCCACCTCAACATTGTTTCGGCTCTTGTATTCTTTTTTGTTTTCTTCTATTTTCTTGTCTTTCATAAGCTACCTCTCTTACTAATAAGTGGATTGAGATCGTACCTGCAATCGTCTGTATTTCTTTCGTTGCCGCTGTTCTATATGCACTTGCCATTATGATAGCTACTTTCCTCTGCGTCCCCTCGATCTTTTTCTACACCTTTTTTCAACACGAACTTCCATGCTGGTCTGCGATACAGAACGATTGAGTACTACACTACTCGTCACTATCCTTCTTCCTTCTTTTGGTCCACCGATATTTAGCATAAGCCGCCCTAGCTTTGCAACCATCATGTCGGTTTTCGCCGCTACTCTTTTTCTGTGCACACCCATGTTCATGTTATGTCCTACTTATATTCCGATATAGTTCAGGCTTGTCTGCTACTTAATTTCTGCATTCTCCACCTTGATGGTTACTGTTCTCGGTGTTCTCCATCCCACTAGCACTATACTTCCAGTTTTGTGAGGCGTGAGTTGTAGACCACTTTTTGACATCGAGTTGATATTATCTTATATGTCAGCCTTGTTTTCTCAGCTTACAACTAACCCCAAATCATCTTGCATACGCTATAATAGCCGCGTTGCTTACGGACCCTAGACTAAAGAGCTCATCGTAATACAATTTTCACGGTGTCGGTCCTAGGATTGACCCCTGAGGTACGCCACATGTGACCTGCATCTGATATTTCTGACCAATCAGTAGCTGGGCAGAATAAGGTCACCCTCATCTGGGTTCCGGATCACTCGGGGGTCAAAGGCAATGAAGAAGTTGAAAGTCTTGCGAAGAGAGGGTCAGCAGAACCATTTATGGGACCAGAACCGGTTCTGGGCATGACAAAGAGCACGGCCAGGGGAGCCATTAAGTCCTGGGTCAGAAACGAACACAAGGTGTACTGGGCAGACTGTCCAGGGCTCAGACACGGGAAGTCAGTAATTGAGGAACCCAGTTCAAAGACAGCTGTGGAGCTGCTAAATCTTAGCAGAGGACAGCTCAGAAACATAACAGGACTCTTGACGGTATATAGCATATAATAAAGTCCAGTTTATCCAGAAAAGTCCTATTGATTTTAAGTAAAATTAAAAATAAGTGAAATATTTAGGAAGACCTCCAGAGCGGCTGATGGAGCGGTGCTTATCGCTCGCGTTATCATCAGACAAGCTTGCCCCTGTAGCTGAGACAGTTTGGCCCTCGCGATACCACGAAATGCCTTGGGCCACCAAACTATGGCTCCATATGTTATCATCCATCTGATAACCACTACATAGAGCCAGTACATCTGTTGGGGGTTTATTCCCCAGTTATTTCCACAGATTCTTCGGCATGTCCACAGGGACAGTTCAGCTCTGCGGATTACATTCTCTAACTGTACGTCCCAGTTGAGCTTCTTATCTAAGATAACCCCCAGATATTTTGCTTGTTCCATAAATTGAATCGTTTTCCCCTTAAGAATAGGTGGTTTTAATTTGTACAAGCTTCTCTTTCTTGTAAATGAAACAATGATCGTTTTGCGGGTGTTCACAGACATCTGTTCCCTCCGACACCAATCATTCACTAGATTTAGTGCCTCTTGAAGAGTACTTGCAAGCTCCTCCTCGGATTTGCCTCTAACCATTTTAAGAAGATCATCAGCATAATTTGCCTCTAACCATTATGACAAGATCATCAGCATACGCCTGGACCTCAACCTCACACAGCCCCAGGATAGCAAGCAAATCGTCTAGAAAGAGGGACCAAAGCAGGGGGGATAAAACTCCCCCTGAGGGCACCCCCTTGCAGTCCTGAAGCTGACCACATCCCCCTGCAACGAGGTAATAACGGTCCGATTGTGAAGCATGCTTCCTATCCAGCCACAAATGGTAGGTTTCACCCCTCTAGCGATAGTGGCTTCGTAGAGGGAGATAGGTAGTGCATAGTTGAATGCTCCTTCAATGTCGAGAAATGCAGCCACCGCCACCTCCCCGTTATCCAGGGAGTGTGTGATCTTCTCGACGAGGTTATTGAGTGCTAACTAAGTAGATTTGCCAGTTTGGTAGGCATACTGGTGGATATTAAGGGGTTTTTGTTTAAGATCTTACCCCTAATGTGTGCGTCCAGTATTTTTTCCAGTCCCTTCAGGAGGAATGAGGTTACACTGAGAGGTCTCAGTGATTTGGGTAGGAGGTCATTACGTCCCAGTTTGGGAATGTATACCCTCAGAATCACCGTCCAGCTGGGTGGAATATAGTTCCAAGCCAGTCTGGCTCTATACAGCCTGCTGAGGAATTGGAGGAGAGCGGAGACTGTAGAGTCCATGCTCTGGTAGGACCGGAACCACCCCATCCTCCCCTGGCGCCTTGAATGGCTGGAAATGTTTCACAGCACACTTCACCGCTGAGGCTTTAACTATTTTCCGAGCAACCCGTCAGTCTTCCCTTTGAGGGTGTTTAAATCGACCCCCGGCTGGCAGGACATCTTCACTGCTCAGGATCAGACAATCTGGGAAGTGTGTGTGTGTGTGTGTGCTAAGAGCTCTAACTTTTCTTTCCGTGATTCTGTAAAGGAACCATCTGGTCGTTTTATCGATCTCAGTTCCTGGACACGGTCGCGTGAGAGAATCCTGTGGATCCTGGCGCTGCTGGGCAAATTAGCGATGTCCCCGCAGAACCTCCTCCAGGACTCCCTCTTTGCGTTTCTTATCTCTTTGTTGTAATGTGTTAGAGCGGATTTATATTGTTCCCAGTTGCCTGTAGCCTTAGCACGATTGAAGAGACGTCGCACTTCTCTTCGTAGTTTTTCGAGATTTTTGTTCCACCAAGTAGACCCCCTTTTTTGTCTTTAGTGAACAGTTTTCGTGATATGCTGAGATTATTCTATCCCTTACCTGTTCAGCTGCAACCTCAATATCTTCACGATCCCTCACTGTGGGGATAGCGGACACAAGTGGGGCGGCAAGGGATTGCTTTTACCCCTCCCAATATGTCCTCATTGGGTCGCGATACTCCACCACAGGTCTAGGGCCTATTTCAATCTCAAATAGGATATGGGCATGGTCTGAACATGAGGGTTTAGACGACACCCTCCACTTGAAGATTTTGGTGCTCAACAGCCTTGAGCTGATCGTGAGATCTAAAACCTCTCTTCGATTAACCGTTAGAAAGGTAGGTCCCGAAAATAAAGTAAGTACAGTTGTTTAATAATCTTCTCGAATCATAAAACTTTTACTTTCACATCCTTGACGATCAAATTTAACATTAAAAATCATAGGAAACTACTTGCAAAGACCTCATTTTAAATCTACACTACTGTGACATCGAATTCCAAATTTTCAATTTAATAAAATAATTTATGGGTTTTCTCAGAGTTAATTAAAATTGGAAATTACTCTAGTAAGAAGGCTAGATTGGGGCAAAGTTTTGTAAATAAAAACTACCTTTCTATTTTGAAAATAAGTTAACATTAAAGAAAAAGAATAGGTCATATCAAAATGTTTAATTAAATTTACTGTAAACATCTAGGTACACAAATAATTTGTGTAGGATCTACTGAATGAACAGGTCTTTGATCGAAATTTTGCTGAATATTTTATTGGCATATTGACTGAATATCTGTGCAAACCAGTCTTCATAACTGGATCTGACGTCACTGTATATTGCTTGCCAGTTATCGTTCATCACCTGCAGGATGTTATCTCCTAGTACCTTGTTCCCATTGAAGAGGTTCTCAAGGTTGAATGTAGCAAATGATGGATTCAGTGAGAACTTGTAATCGATTAGTTTCAAATGAATTTCACCTTTCTTGTCGCTTTCTTCATATTTAAGGGTATGGTAAGAGGTGACGTTAACTAAAAAAGAAAAACGAAATATAAGATGTCATATAGAGGAGCTGGCCTAGAATAGCATGCTTGTTTGCAAGGCTGTCTGCCTCCTTATTTCCCTCAACCCCTTGATGCCCTGGTACCCACTTTAAAGTTACTTTATTAAGTGAATATTGGAACCTGTGATGAGTACTGATACTTTTTTATTATTCGTAGCCAGTTGCCTCTAGGATTTTTGCAGTCCCAGGTCAGTTAAGACTCGGTTTTGAAACATCTTAGAGTCTTTAGTACTGCCTGACTGTCTGAGAGGATCTAGATCTTTCTATATCTGAGTCGTCTTTGTATCCACCCCGGTGCACACAAATTTATAGTACGCATGTTTACTCGGAAGATGGTGGAAATTTTTCCTAGGGACTTACCGAGTCTAAAGTTAGATCCTCTGATTCCCAGTCTTGCTCCCTCTATTTATCTAGACCCGTCTGTATACCTTTTTTCCCTCGAGGCTCGTCCGCGGCCTTGCCGCCCCTATAGAACTGCAACCTTTGGCTTATTGTGCATGCCCTTAGCCTTTTTACTCCACCAATTACAAAATCACTGTGCCTTGAACTAGTCTGTACAGCGATTTTTATAATGCTCTGTCTCCGGACGAGACTGACCGTAGATCAGTTGTCTTTTGCGGTCCAGAGCTTTACACTCGCACAAGATGTGCTGGGCTGATTCCTCTCCCTCGCCGCAGACTCTGCATGCGAGGTCCCCCTCTAACCGTCTCATTTTATGCAGGTGTTCCTTGACGGCCATGTGTCCCGTCAAGATACCTGTTATGATTCTGAGCTGTCCTCTGCTAAGATTTAGCAGCTTCACAGCTCTCTTTGAACTAGGTTCGTCAATTATTGACTTCCCATGTCTGAGCCCTGGACAGTCTGCCCAATACACCTTGTGTTGGTTTCTGACCCAGGACTTCATGGCTCCCCTGGCAGTGCTCTTTGTCACGCCCAGAGCCGGTTCTGGTCCCATAAATGGTTCTGCTGACCCTCTCTTCGCGACAATGTAAGCTTCTTCATTGCCTTTGACCCCCGAGTGACCCGGTACCCAGATGAGAGTGACCTCATTCTGCCTAAACAGGTCGCTCGTCTCGTCTCGGCACTCACTCACCAGCCAGGAATTTACTCGTGGGCCACTTAAGGCCTTAAGGGCTGCCTGTGGCTATGAGGATCTGCTTGTTGGTGTAGCCCCTCCTCTTGTTCTCCCGCACACAGTGCAGGATAGCGTACATTTCGGCCTGAAAGACCGTTGCATGAGCTCCGAGGGAAATACTATGACTAACCCTCGGTCCTTCCGAATAAACACCTGCGTCCGTCCCACACTACCCGCCGTATCCGTCCGTGAATCAGACGAGCGCGTCCCGTGGTATTCCCGGCGTCTCCTTCCGTCATGCCTCGCGGTCGAGGATTTCCACTGTAAAATTGTTTTCCCTGCAGATTCGCTGGCTCGCGATGTCTGACCTCATTTCAAGCATGGGCTCCTTCACGATCTCCTGAATTTTGCAGTGGCCCCTGAAGCCTGGGTTGATATTCAGTCTAACATTGCAGGCTAGTCTGTATAGTCCCACCCAGCCTCCCCCGTAAGAACTAAGTGTAGGGGGGCAGATCCAGCAACATCTCCATGGCGGCTGCTGGGGCTGAAGACATGGCCCCTGTGATGCCTAGGCAAGCCATCCTTTAGATCTTGCCTAGTTTTTGCTTGGCACTGGATTGTGTCACCCTAGGCCACCAGACCAGTGCCGCGAGATAAATAGAGCCACAACAACAGGCTATTGTGCAACAATGTATCCTGGCCTCCTTAGAAACCGCAGTGTCATCATAATAGTGAAGTGGCGCCTGTAAGAATGCAGGCGTAAAACCAGCAAGTGTGAACGGAATATCTCCGGTGACATTCAGCATTAGCAGATCCAGGTCACCTCCAGAGACAATAGTGCCACGCCTGGAAGGGAAGCCTATAAATAGGATAAGCACCGAGATAGGAGCGTTCATTGCTTGTTTCCTAGTTAGTCTGGCACATGGCGTGTCAAGTATTTTAACTATCACTTATATATATATATATATATATATATATATATATATATATATATATATATATATATATATATTTTGTCTCATTATTGTATTAAGTAATCATTGTGCTTAAGTAATAATAAATTGTTTAAAAAAGTTAATTGTCTTAACGCTAAAGTTAAGTCGCGAATGTTAACGATTCTGTATACCATACAGATGAGTTGTTTGTCAGCCTTTCACTGTCTCTGTCCCATGCTTGGCAGTCCATTTATGACCACGTCAATAAAACTATAAAGCCCAGCTTAGCTGGTATTTGATCTGTTATTTGGGCGAGTAATATAACGTTTTAGGGTTTATTTATTAGAAAACTTTAAATTTCATTAAACACCTGGTATTCTGTGCTGAAATTAAATTAGGTGTTGAATTTGTGGAGGTGTAATATTGTTGATAAAAATTTCGAATTTTTTCTTTGCTAAAACGGTGTAAAAGTCTCAAAACACATAGAATATAAATTGAAACGAATTTTTTTTGGTCTGTATGTCGGTCGGTCTGTCTGTCTGTCAGCATGTAGGCCTGTCTCTTAATAGACACTATAACTTTCGAACAAATTGAGATATCATCTTCAAATTTAGTATCCAGTTAGCACCCGACAAAGGAACGCTTCGAATTGGTTTTGGGTAAGATCTCTTCAGGGGGTTGAGGATAAATAAGGGGTGATTTGATGAAAATTGACATTTTGCAATTAAACTCGAGTAATATAACGTTTCAAAAGTCTATGGACACAGGAATACCAAAGTTTTCTTTGTGGTGAAGTCATGGGCCCTAAATTCATTGCATGAGAATGTCTTTCCGAAGAGAATAAATTATCACAGCTATGTGGAAGTTCTGATTCGATTTGCAGCACTATTTTGTCTCACTCTGTACCACTCTCACAAACAATGTCATACACCGCTTGGCAGGAACAAGCTACAAACTAGTTTGTGAATAAATATACTTACTCATTTTTATCGTACAATGTCCATTTCCTTGTATTGGGAGCATGAGTATTTTTCCACTAATTTCGTAATTGGAGTTTAAAACAGCCTCATTGTGATAACTGGTAAATTTGATCGTTTTTTCATCACTATTTATTCTAAAAAAAATCAATTATTTTCAGCGTTTTACATTATAAATCATGCGACATGATCTGGAAATGCCGAAAAAAGAAATTTTCGAGACGCAGCAAGTGCATTATGGTAGCGAATTTTCATAATAATTGTACACTATTATTACACGGCATATTAGTAAAGTTAATATTTTAAACTTACACAGACCTTGAATATCGGTTTTAGAGGTCCTAGTACGTGCACATTTAAAGAATTCTTGAAAAACACAGTCTAATCTACGACAGGCAGTATGGATTCCGTCAGCGCAGATTAACTGCCGACTTCCCTTCCTTTGTTACCCATTCTTGGAACAAGTCTATGGAACTACGCGGTGAATCCCAGATTGTCGCTCTAGACATATCCAAAGCATTCGACCAGGTCTGTCACGCAGCGCTGCTTAAACTTCCGGCCTATGGCCTACCACCAAAACTCTGTACCTGGACAGCAAATTTCCTCTCCAACCGGAGCATTTCTGTTGTCGTGGATGGCCATTTCTCTAAACTGTATCCAATTATGCAGGAGTTCCTTAAGGTTCAGCTTTAGCCCCTACTTTATTTCTTCTTCGCATCAATGACCTCCTCTCCAGCACATCCAACCCAGTTCACAGTTACGCGGACGACAGCACCCTCCACTCAAATATACAATATTCTAAGCTTGTCTCTTTAGCCCAATTAGGTGAGGATCGCAGACTCATGGAGGGTTCTGTCTCCGTGGATCTCCAAAAAATATTAGACTGGGGAAGTAGAAATCTTGTACAATTCAACCCCACCAAATCTCAGTCTTGCTTTCTTTCTCATAAGAGATACATCAGCCCTAGACCCATCACAATGAACCACCAAGTTATTCAAAGTAATGAATCCTTTTCACTTCTTGGCATTTCTGTGGATCGAAATCTCAATTGGCACCAACATGTCACATCAATTGCAGAAGCGGCTGCTAAGAAATTAGGTTTCCTCTTCCGGGCTCGCAAATACTTTTCTGTATACCTTATATACTTCACAAATAAGGCCAAACCTCGAATACTGCTCCCAAATCTGGGGTGCCGCTGCCGCTTCTACACTCGCTATTCTGGACTCTATTCAGAAGAGAGCTTACGTCTCCTCCACCTGCTGCCGCCAACACATCTACCAGGGGAACAGAGCGAATGCACCCTTTTACTGTCCAGGTCACCAGACATAGAACATCTTGTTATGCCCGCTCTTTTGTCCCGAGGACTTTGAAGTTGTGGAATTCCTTGCAGGCACCTGTTTCTCCTTCTGCTCCGAACCTCCAAACCTTCAAGTGCAGAATGAACAAGTTGCCTCTTTCCTCCTTGTCGACACCCACGGTACGACAGTATTTAGGCTGTAAGCCCTCCTGGTGCGTTGTTGAAATATAAAAAAACATAATCAAGAAGGTGCCGCTAACATAGTGGTTCTCTGCAAATCAAAATTGAGTATAGATACTTTTTGTGTGAGCGAGAAAAAAGTTCGAGACAGTAAACATTCTACAAAGAAAGAAAAACTCACCTAAAACCCGATAAATTAACAGACATTGATAGAAGGCTTGTTCAAGAGTATATACATTCCTTTCGTTTCTTTTACGTCGGTCTATTTCCGCGACTATGGCCAATCACCGACGCCAAGAAGCAGTTTAGCCCCACTGTCCTGAAAATTTTGCGGAACCCCTGCCTTTCTGTAAGGAGGGTAGCGATCTTTAACGTGCCCAACATTGCATGGACACGGGACCGACGGCTTTACGCCCCCTACGAAGAGCGGAAGGTGTATAGATTCAACTTGGTCAAACACAATGCCAGAACCTCGGTTAATGTTAACTTTACAGTATGTCCTGAAAAAGTGAAAGAGGAACACTGGGTATCGAACCCAGTACCCTTGGGTTCAGAGGCACACGTTCTCACCCCGAGGCTCTAGAGTATATACATAGCTTACCACGTGAAGAGTAGCATTATTTATGAGTGAAAAGAAGATATAGTGAATTTGCAAATGAGATCACGGCGGGCTTTTAGAAACAAAATTTTTAGAAACATCCTTTTTATTGAGGTTAATTGTAGGCATGCAGAAGGGGAAGAAAAAAACTACTCCCGTGTTTTTGGTTGAGGGGGTCGGCACGAGGCTTCTTCGTCCTGGGGGGTTCTTTTCTCCCTTCTACGTGCCTACAAGCACCCTCAATATATAAACTACAAGACAAATTTCTTTCAAAAAAACCTCAAAGGAAGTTGCGGGACCAGAAGGTTCTGGATGGGAAAGAAAGTATAAACGAAAAATGCGAAAAAACAGCTTAGCTGGACCTATATAAGCTGCTTTTATCTCATTTTACAACTATATCCCTTAAAAATCCTGTTTATCCCGCACAGTACCCCTCTTCGGCTTTCTGAATGTCTACAATCAGACAGATAAATGGCATAACATGGCAACGCAGCACTTTTTTTACACATATCATCGTAAAAGAAGAACTAAAGGCGGTTAAAATGTGATGAGAAAATTATATGTTCACATTTAAAGAAAAAAAATTGTAGGTGGTCATTATTTCCCTTTGATTATTATAGCAATTGGAATTACAAGTTTTTCAATTTTATTACTCAGAACTAAAAGTGAAAAAAACTATTCCATCCAACTGACTCGTCTTGAATATTAAAAACTTTTAGCAAATTTGTATTTTCGATAATTTGGTATATGTGTGTGTGTGTGTGTGTGTGTGTGTGTGTGTGTGTGTGTGTGTGTGTGTGTGTGTGTGTGTGTGTGTGTGTGTGTGTGTGTGTGTGTGACGTCAGATTGCACTGGCTGCGGTATGGTTACCATTCGCACATTTTAAATTTGGTATATAAAACACATTTTTTATTGAACAGTCTTTCTTAAAAAAGAACACTGTTATTGTTTTCTATATTGAAACATCCCAATAAAATACATGATCAACATCCCAATATGGAACGAAACGCGTTATTAAAATTTGAAAGTTTATAAAGTAAATTCGTTACCATCACGCACTTTCTGCGTCCGGTCTTTTCATAATTTATATTACTTACGTAGCGTCTTTTATTGTGACGTAAGATAGACGACTAATTTCCATGTCTTTATATCTTTGTTCAAAATTGACACTGCCGGCTCCGGCAATTGTCAAACTAGGTACTTTAATCGGATCAAAAGATGGAATTCCCAGTGCCTTGTTTCCTGTAAAATCACAAAAACAAGATCACATTTTAAAAAGTCTTGACGCAGCAAGTGCGGTATGGAAGTGAATTTTCATAAAAATGTTTTTACTATCAAATAAAAATGTCACTTTGATGCAAGCAGACATCAATTTGGTTACCAGTATAACCTGTATAGTAGAAACAATGTACCATATTTTATCAAAATAACTTATTGTTTGAAAATGTACAAAAATTTTCTAAAAATAAACTTTATAATGTTTCCGAGACAACTGGTTTCGTAGCCAACGAACCTTAGGTTAATTGAATTATTGAAATTTGAAGCATTTAATGAAAATTCTCTACCAAAACGCACTTACTGGGTCTCGATTTTTTTATTACAAACATGCATTATATTTCCATAAACAATGCAAAATGCAATATTATGAGGGATGTTCGAAAAAAAGATGTGGGTGATTGTCAAAATAATTTTATAAGGTGCATCTCAAGACACCCCATAATTAACGTATACAATTTTTTCTTCTTGTCCCAAAACGCTTTATAACAATAATATGTCGTTTGTCAGATTAAATGTGGGCATCAACCAATAATTATTGTAAATGACATATAGTCGACTTTAAAAATAGTTAAAAACGATCAATTTAAACACGGTTCTTTCATTAACAAATTCAATCAATTGGCCCATACTGTGGGTAAACACGTAATCTTTAATAGTCAATCGAGGTTAATCGGGCACTATATTAATTCCGAACGTAACGTATACGTCGTGATTAGCTTGCAAAGTGTCGCAAATTTTGACGTTTGAGCAAATAATTTTTAACCCTCTCTGTCAAAAATTCCACTGACATGATTTTTTTCCATTTAGACTAGTTTCATGCAAAACCAGCCGCTCTCCAGAAAGTTGTTCTACTTTGACGTTGAATAAAAAATTCCCGTGGACAGTGGAAGGATAAAAACCGGCCTACTCGATGGGAATAATTTCTGCAAAAGCACGTTCCCACCTCCTGTCTCAGGGGATGAAATTGTTTCTACCGCCCTGGGCAAGGCTGAACTTTTTGCTTCGTTATTCGCCGGCAATTCTACTCTCAACCCACCTCCAAATGTTCAACCACCAACAGTCCCCAATGTCGCGCATAAAATAACGGATATCATTTTCAAAACTAAAAAGATACGAAAGATGCTCTCTTCTCTTAATACCAGGAAAGCCTCTGGCCTTGACGAGATCCCAGAAATTGTTCTCAAAAAATGCGCACCAGAACTTGCTCCTGTCCTGACTCGTCTGTTTCAGATATCTTACAATAAAGGCATATTCCCTAGTAACTGGAAAACTGCTCTAGTACAACCCATCCAGAGCGCGTCCTAGCAACTACAGGCCTATTTCTCTCCTTTCAGTCGTCTCTAAAGTGATGGAAAAGTATATAAACACCGAATTACTAAAATTTCTTGAAAAACACAGTCTAATCCAAGACAGGCAGTATGGATTCCGCCAGCGCAGATCGACTGCCGACCTCCTTTCCTTTGTCACCCATTCTTGGAACAAGTCTATGGAACTACACGGTGAATCCCAGATTGTTGCTCTAGACATATCCAAAGCATTGGACCAGGTCTGGCACGCAGCGCTGCTTAATAAACTTCCGGCCTATGGGCTACCACCAAAACTTTGTACCTGGACAGCAAATTTCCTCTCCAACAGAAGAAATTCTGTTGTTGTGGATGGCCATTCCCCTAAACTGTATCCAATTAATGCAGGAGTTCCTCAAGGTTCAGCTTTAGCCCCTACTTTATTTCTTCTCCACATCAATGACCTCCTCTCTAGCACATCCAACCCAGTTCACAGTTACACGGACGATAGCACCCTCCACTCAAATATACAATATTCTAAGCCTGTCTCTTTAGCCCAATTAGATGAGGATCGCAGACTCATGGAGGGTTCTGTCTCCGTGGATCTCCAAAAAATATTAGACTGGGGAAGTAGAAATCTTGTACAATTCAACCCCACCAAAACTAAGTCTTGCTTTCTTTCTCACAAGAGATACACCAGCCCTAGACCCATCACAATGAACAACCAAGTTATTCAAAGTAATGAGTCCTTTTCTCTTGTTGGCCTTTCTGTGGATCGAAATCTTAATTGGCACCAACATGTCACATCAATTGCAGAAGCGGCTGCTAAGAAATTAGGTTTTCTCTTCCGGGCTCGCAAATACTTTTCACCAGCTAATTTCTATACCTTATATACTTCACAAATAAGGCCAAACCTCGAATACTGCTCCCACATCTGGGGTGCAGCTGCCGCTTCTACACTCGCTACCCTGGACTCCATTCTAAAGAGAGCTATACGTCTCATTGGTGACCCTACCCTCACCCAAAGCCTGCCATCCCTTGCCCACCGACGTGCTGTTGGTGACCTCTCTCTCTTTTATGGATATCTGCACGGGCACTGCTCAGAGGAGCTTTCCTCCATAGTTCCCCCGCCTGCTGCCCCCAACAGATCTACCAGGGGAACAGAGCGAATGCACCCTTTTACTGTCCAGGTCACCAGACATATAACATCTTGTTATGCCCACTCTTTTGTCCCGAGGACTTCCAAGTTGTGGAATTTCTTGCCAGCACATGTTTTTCCTTCTCCTCCGAACCTCCAAACCTTCAAGTCCAGAACTAAGAAGCTGCCTATTTCCTCCTTGTCAACACCCACTGTACGATAGTATTTAGGCTGTAAGCCCTCGTGGTGTGTTGTTGAAATTTAAAAAAAATGTAAAATTATCTGGAGATTCCGGTTTTTTTTTTGGAAAGGCGCGTTTCATAGTGTCGTATCTTCAGAAGACATAGATACCTTATCAGAGCACCTTTTTAGGTCAAAAATCCAGTTTTTGCTCTTGTTTCTCGAATTTTTTTTTACTCGACATCCCCACGACAGTTTTGCTTCGATAAAATTCTACCCTTTACGTCCTGGACGCGCCGTTTTCTCCTACAGCCTTCCGTTCTCTTCCGGCGGCGTTCCAAAAAAAACTGATTTTTAGGGCCCCCGTGTCGCTCCTCTCTACTCGATCGCCCCCATTCGCCCCTCAATGCCTGCGACCATCGCGTCCGCCTCGCTCACTTTTTAAATCATCAAAATCCAACAATTTTCAATTATTCACATTCATCGGTTTGCTGTCCAAATCTGATGCTTTTTTTCCTCGTTGCTTCGTAATAGAGACTACTCTGTTTTAGTACAATTGATAATTTAAAACCAGTTTTGATAGAAATAAAATCACAGAATTTAGTCATTCATTTTTGGTTAATTAAAAAAAATCTGAAGAAAAAGGTCGCCATTTTAAAAATGCGTGATAGAATCGCACTAAAATTTAGGAGCATACTGCGACAGAGCTTTCAAATAATGTATCACAAACCGCATACTGCCGTTCAAAAAATGTCCATGACGTCATACTTGTGACGTCCGTCAATGAAAAAACAAATTAATTAGATTATAAAGTAGGCTAATTAATAACTAAATTGACGTGTTCGAGCTTTTTTCAAACAAAACAAAAACGTAGTTATTAGGGGGGTAGTCCATACTTCTTCCCAGACTGTAGGTACATATAATTTATGACTTACCATCTCTTATAGATATAACAGCGTCCTGGATAGCTTCTGATAAGCATTCACTGAATTTTCCATCATTTCTGTTGCACTTTTTAAAAGGATTTGCTGCAAAATTTAATGTTTTGGGTATTTTTCTAAAAATACTATGCAAAAAGTAATTTATACAACTTATCATTTAACATTATTTTATCATAGTTAATTCCTAAAAATTGCGATTTGAAAACAAATTATATTTAAGCACACTTGGAGAACCCAAATCACCACAACACATTTACAAAAATATGACGATCGTTTCACTAACCAAGCTAGCGTCATCAGAGGATGAAAAATTCTAAATATCTTATATATACAACTCTATTTTTTATATGCTTCTGCAGATAGTCGATCACTAACGATTTAGGGAGGTTGAACGACACTAAAATTAACATATTTCGTTTGACGGAAATATCTGTATTATTTTATTATCTATCGGATGGGCTTATGCCGACGTTTATTTTACAAAGAAATCTATCAGGAGACTGCTCATAGGCGGCGGATTCAGGTTCATACATTTTTTATTATTACTATATTATATATTTTTAGTGAATTTTCACGAAGAAAATTCACTAATAGAGAGATATCGATGGTGAGACTTTCGGAAAGTTTCTTGAGATGAGCGCGAATTAAGGCCTCTGGAACCCATTTCCATGGTCAGTTAATATGTATGTATATATAACAATAATAATAATAATAATAATAATAATAATAATAATAATAATAATAATAATAATAATAATAATAATAATAATAATAATAATAATAATAATAATAATAATAATAATAATAATAATAATAATAATAATAATAATAATAATAATAATAATAATAATAATAATAATAATAATAATAATAATAATAATAATAATATAGATTTATTCACATAAATAGACAGTTACAATGATTATACAAAATACCAACAGAGGGGGAATAAATCCAAACTATCTTACAACAGTCAAAGACTTGTGCGTGGGTCTGGAATATAAATGTTGTATTTAACAATCCTCAATTATCTCAAGAAGGCAGACAGCGCATGGCTACAAGGAAGATTACAATACATATTTCATTTACACTATACAAACAATACTTACAAAACTAAAACAATCCTAACTACTGCAACAAATAAGCCAATCAAAATGGTCACAATTTAAGATCCAAGACAAGACAAATAAAATACAGTACAAAATTAGAAACAATCACACTCACACATACTTGCTCACTCACACACTCACTCACTCACTCGCTCAATGACTTACTTGCTCATTCCTCACTCACTTTCTTACATAACACATGTTCATATGACACAGCTTCAACAAAACAGGCATTACCCGTGAATTATCCTACGAGCATTCAGTCTTGGCCAGTCGAGTATCCAAGCCTTCAGCAGTACCTTAAACAATCGCATGTCACATACAGATTGTACATTCGGCGGCAAGAGGTTGCGTAGTCTTGGTCCCATTTGAACATGACATCGCCGGCTCTGAGATTTATTAAACCTCGGGATCATGCTGGCACTCCCAATCGATCGAGTCTGATAGCCATGGGATGCTTCAGTGAGTCTTCCTCTATTCTTTTGTTGCCAGATACCCACAGACCCAAGGTAAATCTGAGAGAGATCCGGGACACGCATTTCCGCATAAAGGTCATCACTTGGGTAAGTATAACATCTGTTCCCAATTATTTTTAAGATCCACTTCTGAGCGACTTCTAGTCTTTTATATAACATGTTGCAGCTCCTCCCCAGATGATATTAGCGTACTGCAGATGTGTCTCAACCAGAGATTTGTATATGATCTTCAGATGCTTTTGGTCAAACATATGTCGGTACATTTTAAACCTGCTGCTCAAAAATCGTATGTTGCACACCTGATTGTTTATGTGCTCATCCCATCTCAGATGGCAGTCCACTGTCACTATATATATATATATATATATATATATATATATATATATATATATATATATATATATATATATATATATATATAACCGATAACTCAAAAAAACTTTACTGATTTGGACCAAATTTGTCAATTGCCCTTATTTTGCTGATGAGTTCGTTCATCAAAAAATTAAAAAATATTTTTTAAAACGCAATACCTATCTCTCAACTTTTCTAAGTGATTGAAACAAAAGTTTACAACTTAAAAGAACATAGACAGACGTGGTTGTCTACCAATTTTCAAGTCGTTTGATGAAAGAAAAATAAAGTTATTCGAAATTAATAATAAAATAATCCTCGACATCACTTCAGATTCTGTTATGCAATATCTACAATATTGGACAAAGATAGATGACGTTATCTGTACTGCTATGCTATTTAAATAAATCGTAGATAAAAATCTAAACAATGGAAGTTATTGCAAATGGGCAGACATTGTGAGAGATACGACAGGGACGCCATCTCGGTGCAGGACTAGATAGTATGTTGTCACGACACCTCTCTAGTTTACACAAAATTTTATAGATAGAGCTGTGTACAATGTATAACCAGCTAGTAAAAGGTCAGCCTTGTACCATTTCTTTCGTAATACTGGGACAAAGGTTGCGTCCAAAAGCGCCAAATTTTAGCATGCGAATGTATACTAATAATTATTTTTTTAAATGAAAGTGATTCAATTTGTTTAAAAACAATCTAGAACGACGTTTCATTATGTATAAATATTAAGCTTCCCATTATTTACGTTCACGGTATTTAAAATATTGTATGTATTGCCTGTGAACTCTATACAGAATTTACTGGTATGTATTACCAAAGTGAAACAAAATTAATTGTAAGAAGAAATATACCTAACTCAAACTAATACCGTAAGTACTTTAATATCTAGGTAAAACAAAAATATCAACAAAGATCTGGATACTCAAATTAGGGTTTTATCAATCTGCTACTAATTCACGGAGAATGCTAACGGATGTGAGCAAGAACATGTCGTGTATTTGCACAGCGATATACAGATTTACCTCCACCTTCCTACAAAACTATTGATACCGTTATGAGATACTTACAACAACATGGATCACAAAAATGTCAACAATACGTGAAGTTGATAATGAAGAAAATGAGGTGAATGTTGTAGCGTTTCTGAGTGCATATCCTAATGTCTCTATGAGAGAATTAATGCGTCACTTGCGCCTCTCATTTTGAACGATTCAACGAATTTTGAAAAAACATAAATGGAGACCTTACAGCACAGTACATGCCCTGGTAAGCACTGATTTGAAAAAAAGAGTCAACTTTTGTGAATAGCTTATAATGCAGAAAGATGAGAATGAGATTTTTTTGAATAATGTCATTTGGGTTGATGAGGCGAAAATCACGAATAACGGAATGTTGAATAGACACAACTGTTGTAACGTGACGTTGTATTGACGTTAATGACAGCCGATCAAGAAGGCGAGTGACAATAGAGTAATGTAGGATGTATTGTCTATAGTTTAAGCTTGTTCTGTAATCCGTAACGAACCTCGTAAAGAAAGCTATTAGAAAATTAGAATATTTAATAGTGAGTTTGAGTGTTACATTAACGCCTACATACACTGTACTGACTATATAACGCTGTTACTACTGGGCTTCCGAAAATCCTCATGTAACTAAGCGAAGAAGATTTCAAAATAGGTGGTCCTTCGATATATTCTGTGCAATAAAAGGTACGTAGAGATGTAAGTTTTATTTCAAACTGTTTTCCAACAGACTAAGTAAGACTCAGTAAGAAGTACGACTTACTTCTTTTCTTCAATTCTGATTACATATTGTAAAATTCAAGATAACACAAACCACTCGTGATTATTATGATTTGTTATTCTTTCCAGGTGATCGAATTTTATGTGTCCACTTCTATGACGAGAATCTCACCGGGGAAAGTTATTTAGAAATATTGAGGGCCGTCATTCAACCATAATTATCTGGAATGTCAGACGATGAAAGGAATCCGACATGGTACCAGCAAGATGGCGCGTCACCGCACAGTACCAGAACTGTTAGTGATGCACTGGAACAAATGTTTTCTGGCAGGTGGATAGCAAATAGAGGTCCTTTTACGTCTGGATCCCACGTTGTCCGGACTTTTTACCCATAGACTACTTCATTTGAGGATTCATAAAGAATGTAGTGTCTGGACATCCGGTTACGACTAAGGAACATATGATCAGACAAGTCTGAGGTGCTCTTGGATCTTAAATACGTCGGACAAACAAAAATATCTATTGGAATTAGATTCAAAGAACATTTGGAACAATTAAGATATGGTATTATAGACAGGTCTTCCGTCGCCCGACATATTCTGGATAATAATCACTACGTTAGTAAGAAGAATCTAAAATTAATAAAAAATGTTAGACAACCAGGACAGCTAAACGTCTTCGAAAGTATATATATATTGCTAAATATAGTAATAATAAAAAATATATGAACCTCGCTCCGCCGCCTATGAGCAGTCTCCTGATAGATTGCTTTGTAAAATAAATGCCGGCAGAAGCACGTCCGATAGATAAGAAAAGAATAGAGATGTTTCCGCCAAACGAACTATGAATTTTGGTGTCGTTGAACCTCCCTAAATCGTTAGTGACCGGACTACCTGCAGAATAATATAAATATAGTTGTGGATATCAGATATTTAGAATTATTCATCCTCTGATGACGCTAACTTGGTTGGTGAAATCCGCATCGAGATGGCGACCCTGTTCAGAAACATGCTTAGAACCCCTTCTGGATGCCCAAACTATAAGACAATTTTCTTGCAAATAGCCCACAAGAAAGTTACAGGACCAGGAGTGAATAGGGCGGAGAAGAAAATAAGAAGGAAATGTGAGCGGAAGATGCGAAAGTGCGAAAAAAACAGCTCAATTGAACCTCTATAAGCTGCCTTTATCCCATTCTGCAGCTACACCTCCTTAAAATCCTGTTTACCGCGCGCAGAACTTCTATATTCACCGCAGGTCCCGTAAGTTTCTTAGGGGTTGTTCCCAAGAAATTTTGCTTGTTTACATTGTTTTTTTTATGCATTGAAGGTGGTAATAGGCATGCAGAAGGGAAAGGAGAACCCCTGCGATGAAGCAGCGAGCCAAGATCTTCAATGTATGTTTAAATTGTTGTCTCACTTCATTTTTTAAAATATTTTTCCAAAAATGATTTTGAGGTTGCCTTGTTTGTCAGTCTTACATAGTAAGCTGCAGTATTTTTTCATTTTCAAAAAGTATGTATACATCAACAGTAAATAAGTGTTGAAACGGGTCTGAGTGCAGCAAGTATGTTATGGTAGAGAATTTTCGTAAAAATATTTTAAATCCGATAACTCAATAAATTTCCCATTAAGCTAGAATCTTCAAGCTTGAACCATAGTAACCCCTAAGTAAACGCAGCGTGGGTACTAAATTAAAGAAAAATAACAATGAGCTTCGAGGATAACTACAAATTTGTTTTTAAAAACTTTTTTGTTGTTTATTGTTTGCAAAAATTAGTTTCATTGGGTTGTCTAAAACAAAACCATCCAAGCAATTAATAAGGAAAAATACCTGTCATATTTATAATTTGGCAGGTGCATTCCCTTTGTAAATATTTTTTTCTGAAAAACTTTTGTGACTTTAATGAAATTTGTAACACAATTTCTTTAAGACCAAATTTTCATTTTCTAGCTCCATATAAAATAATTTTTTTTTCAAATAATCGATAACTGGGACACTAAAACCGATCTCCAAGGTCCATTAAAATTTTAAAATTAGTTTTATTATTATATCTTACTAATAGTGTACAATTCTTATGAAAATTCACTACTATGACGCACTTGCTGCGTCCCGAATTTTTTTTTAAATCGTTTAGAACTAAATAATTTTCTTAAAAACACACACAAAATACTTACATACAGGCGATGTCTTCGCCGAACAAACAAAAGAAAAAACAATAATTGCGGCTAAAAAATGCATCCTTGGTTGTTAAAAATAATTTGTAATCTTTTTACGGTAAACCACTTCTATGTAGTTTTAAGTAGAACTTACTGATATTTGTTTAAGTATTCGGATCATCTATATAAAGGCAAAGAGGTGTCGTATGTTTTATTTTAATTATCACCGTAAATTAATTACATATAATTGCAAACATATTACCCGACTTTCTCAATACTTTATCTGAGGCCACGTTCTTAAACCATTAGAGTCACAGTCCAAACAATTTTTTTTTATATATAAGGGATATGCCCGAGCTGACATACTTTTTTGCGAATTTTCGTAGAAAAAATGGCTAGTTAGGATATCTCCACTTTTCCATTTTGAAAAAATTTCTCTTTTTTTAAATTTTAACAACACACCACGACGGCTCACAGCCTAAATACTATCGTACCGTGGGTGTCGACAAGGAGGAAAGAGGCAACTTGCTAATTCTGGACTTGAAGGTTTGGAGGTTTGGAGGGCAAGGAAAAACATGTGCCGGCAAGGAATTCTACAACTTGGAAGTCCTCGGGACAAAAGAGCGGGCATAACAAGATGTTCTATGTCTGGTGACCTGGACAGTAAAAGGGTGCATTCGCTCTGTTCCCCTGGTAGATCTGCTGGGGGCAGCAGGTGGAGGAACTATGGAAGAAAGCTCATCTGAGCAATGCAAGAGGTGGGAATGTGCTCTTGCAGAAATTATTCCCAATAGATTTATCAAGAGTCCAGAAGGGTTTGCTGCCGTTGGGGCTTGAGAGAACTTTGTTTTTGATGTGGTTATTTAACGAGTTTTTTGCCTTAGAAAGAATGCGGATCTAGCGGTTTCTTGCGTCGTTAAATGCTTGACGGTTTTCTTGACTGGGATTGTGTACAAGCCTTTTGTGAGCTTCGACCTTTTCAAGTCTGATCTTGTTACGGGATTTAGAGAACCAGGGCTTTTGAGTGGCTGAAGAGGTTTCCTGTGTACGTGGAATAAATAATTCCATGCCAGCTTAGATGATTTCGGTGACGTTTTGTAAGATATCAGAGGGGTCAGGATGAGAGAAGTAGACAGACGCCCATGGAAATGAGGAAAACGATACGTGGGTGTGATGACTGTGTGACCTCGGGTTGCATCGCGCAGGAAGCAGTGATCATGCCGTGTTCTGAGCTCTATCTTTTGGTTGTTTCAAATTTGGATGATATATTTAAAAAAAAACAAAGAGCTTTAGGCTCCGATTTAATTTATTGTGGAGCAGGGCATGCAGCTACGACAAACAAACTAACCTATCTGGCCAGATACATACATTGTTATATTTAAGAACTTTTCCATATAAGACCCATTTTGAAACTCACTACTTAGTTCTTGATTTATTTTCAACATGAAAAATTAACATTTATTTCACTGTTTATATCTTCATTGATCAATAAAAAACCTATTGTTGTGTTTTACTTTTGTTTATTATTGAAATAAATTTACTAACCAAGGTTTATTAAGCTCATCAGTCGTATAATTATAGTGATATCGAGATACCGAATTAATAGTTTGTGATCTAAAGTATCAGAATTGTGTACTAAAGGTCTGGGAATTTTAAGGTTTTCATCAAAATCATCCCAGAAAAAGTAAGTATCCACTTTAAATTAACTTCTTTATTCTTTTAACTCATCAATATCATTGCAACATCGTTGTTTTTAACTAGTTGAGTAACCATAAAAATATAAGAAGAAGTCGCTACAAAATCTTCATTTAAAACTACACAATATTGACTTAAATTTTAAATTATTATCTTAATAATTAGCAGCTTTTCTTCGAAGTAATTGAAGTTGGGAACTACTTTGAAAGGGGGTCGGAGCAGCTATAAGCGTAGATTTTACGATTTTCTAATAGTTAACAAACCTGACAGAAAACGGACATGTTTATTTGCATTTGTGACTTTGACAACTTGATTTATTTAAAAGTTTCCTGGAAATCTAGCCATAATACATAGTGTCTTAGTTTTTTTTTAATAAATTCTAGTAGAGTTGCGGTTATACGGGAAAAATAACTTAAATAGAGCGTGACATGTTTTGAATTTAATTACACAAATTAGTAAATCTTACGTGACTAATTATTAATTATTTTAAATAAGCGGCCATTGTCAGATAAGTAGGTACATACATGTAAAGAAAATATTGTTTTTCAAGATATCTGCGAAAACAGTAATAGCAGTTACAACTTTGTATTGTATTTTCTTGTATACATAGTGTCCCAAAATTTTATTATATATATATATATATATATATATATATATATATATATATATATATATATATATATATATATATATATATATATATATATATTCAAAAGTATCTGAGTTTCTTGTGTCAAAATTTAAATCGATGTTTTTAGAACATTTTCTCTATGGATTTTGAATGTGTTTTGTAAGGTAAAAAATTATTTTGGCAATAGCCAATTTGCATGGATTTTCCATTACATGAAATTAGCATTTGCCTAATAGTTTTTGATACATAGAACATTATTACATGCATGAAAATAACCAAAAACAATATAGTGGACAAAAAAAGACTTTTAAAGTTAAAAAAATTCCAATTACTATCATGTGACCGCGAACATTAAGTTATTGGTCGTTGGATAATAAATAAATATCATGTTTACATTTTCCTTATGATATGATAAGTGTGGTCGCTTGTTTCTCAGCATCGTGGTGAATTTTATTCGTTTATTGTGTTTCTTCTAGTTGAATAGTGAAGAGTGTGTGTAATAAAATGGGAGACAAAAGTTTTCTTCAATAGGCGCAATCAGATAATTTGCCAAGAATTCACTCAGTTGTGATGATATCATTCTTTGGTGAAATCCAGACTTAATAAGTGCTGAAATAAAATGAGCAAAAGCTGGAAGGTATGTGTAAATAAGTCAATGCTAGTTGAACACATATTTAGCCAAGTATATATATATATATATATATATATATATATATATATATATATATATATATATATATATATATATATATATATATATATATATATATATATATATATATATATATATATATATATATATATATATATATATATATATATATATATATATATATATATATTATTTCAATAACACACCACGAGGGCTCACAGCCTAAATACTATCGTAGCGTGGGTGTCGACAAGCAGAAAGAGGCAACTTGTTAATTCTGGACTTGAAGGTTTGGAGGTTTGGAGGAGAAGGAAAAACATGTGCCGGCAAGGAATTCCACAACTTGGAAGTCATCGGGACAAAAGAGCGGGCATAACAAGATGTTCTATATCTGGTGACCTGAACAGTAAAAGGGTGCATTCGCTCTGTTCCCCTGGTAGATCTGTTGGGGGCAGCAGGTGGAGGAACTATGGAAGAAAGCTCCTCTGAGCAGTGCCCGTGCAGATATCTATAAAAGAGAGAGAGAGAGAGGTCGGTGGGCAAGGGATGGTAGCCTTTGGGAGAGGGTAGGGTCACCGAGGAGACGTATAGCTCTTTTCTGAATGGAGTCCAGGATATCGAGCGTAGAAGCTGCAGCGGCACCCCAGATGCGGGAGCAGTATTCGAGGTTTGGCCTTATTTGTGAAGTATATAAGGTATAGAGATTAGCTGGTGAAAAGTATTTGCGAGCCCGGAAGAGGAAACGTAATTTATTAGCAGCCGCTTCTGCAATTGATGTGACATGTTGGTGCCAATTGAGATTTTGATCCACAGAAATGCCAACAAGTGAAAAGGACTCACTTCTTTGAACAACTTGGTAGTTCATTGTGATGGGTCTAGGGCTGGTGTATCTCTTATGAGAAAGAAATCAAGATTGAGATTTGGTGGAGTCGAATTGTACAAGATTTCTACTTCCTCAGTCTAATATTTTTTGGAGATCTACAGAGACGAACCCTCCATGAGTCTGCGATCCTCATCTAATTGGGCTAAAGAGACAGGCTTAGAATATTGTATATTTGAGTGGAGGGTGCTGTCGTCCGCGTAACTGTGAAGAGATAGGCCTGTAGTTGCTAGGAAGCGCTTTGGATCCTTTCTTGGGGACGGGCTGTACTCGAGCAATTTTCCAATTATTAGGGTAAGATGTCTGAAACAGACGAGTCAGGACAGGAGCAAGTTCTGGTGCGCATTTTTTGAGAACAATTGCTGGGATCTCGTCAAGGCCAGATGCTTTCCTGGTATTAAAAGAAGAGAACATGTTTCGTACCTTTTTAATTTTAAAAGTGATATCCGTCATTTTATGCGCGACATTGGGGACCGTTGGTGGTTGAACATTTGTAGGTGGGTTGACAGTAGAATTTCCGGCGAACAACGAGGCAAAAAGTTCAGCCTTGCCCAGGGCGGTAGAAACAATTTCATCCCCTGAGACAAGAGGTGGGAACGTGCTCTTTCAGAAATTATTCCCAATAGATTTAGCAAGAGTCCAGAAGGGTTTGCTGTCGGTGGAGCTTGAGAGGACTTTGTTTTTGATGTGGTTATTAAACGAGTTTTTTGTCTCAGAAAGAATGCGGACATAGCGGTTTCTTGCGTCGTTAAATGCTTGACGGTTTTCTTGACTGGGATTGTGTAGAAGCTTTTTGTGAGCTTTGACCTTTTCAAGTCTGGCCTTGTCACAGGATTTAGACAACCAGGGCTTTTAAGTGGCTGCAGAGGTTTTCTGTGTACGTGGAATAAATAATTCCATGCCAGCTTTGATAATTTCGGTGACGTTTTGTGAGATATCAGAAGGGTCAGGATGAGAGAAGCAGACAGACGCCCATGGAAATAAAGAAAAGTAATCTCGCATTTCGTCCCAGTTCGCGGAGTTGTAGTGCCAAACGATACGTGGGTGTGATGACTGTGTGACCTCGGGTTGCATTGCACAGAAAGCAGTGACCATGCCGTGGTCTGAGCGACCCAGGGGGGCGGTGACTGATATCTTATAGCAGTCAGGTTTTGTAGTAAGAAGGGGATCCAAGGGATTTGAGCTGTGTGTTGGGATACGAGGAAAGAAAGTAGGTTGATGAACCATATTGGTTAAAGAATTGCTGATTGCAAAGGCCTCCGCTGTTCTCCCTTGTGGATCGGTTTTTGAAGATCCTAGCTATTCCTTATTATGGACATTGAAGTCACCAAGAATAGTGAGCTCGGATGAAGGATATTCAGAAATCAGACGGTCGGTTTTTTCAAAAAGGTAGTCGAAAAGCTGAACAAAGTTGTCAGAAGGTTACCGATAAATGCAACAGATGAATTTAGTTGCAGCCCCGAGATACAGAGTTTGATCCAAAGTATGTCTTTTCTTCCAGCTTCAAAATTGGGGAGTCTGGTGCAGGGTAGATTGCTACGGAAGTATGCGCACACGCCTCCATGCAATCTAATGGAAGTAAGGAGCTCATACCCCGGAAAATTAAGGTGGTTAGTGGCTGTTTTGGCACTGATTTGGGTTTCGGTAAGGAAGAGGATTTGGGGTCTATTTGCCTGGAGGAAATGGTGGACGGAGTTCAGGTTAGAATTTAGGCCACATATATTCAATAAGGATATGTTTACTCTTGATGCCGGCGCCCCCTGCACACCCCTCTCCTGGAGCTCCGAATGGAGGGGTATTTTATCTCCGGAATATTTTGTACAAGGAGGAGCCATCATCATTTTTGTTTACAAGGGAAACCGACTCATACACCAGAACCGGAAAAGTCCGTTGGGACTTCACCGGCCCCTTGATGTATGGGGTGGTACCTCCTTGGGCGTGAAAAAATGCTTTACTATCACGTAAAGGAGTGCTTGCACTTATCACACCAATTATTCAAAAAGTAGTGGGCCGATTTTGATAAAATTTGACATGTACCTTCCTTTGTTAAGTGGATTGGATAAGTTTTGTTGTTTAAAGCGATTTCAGAAAAGATATATGTGTTTAAAGGCATATCCACTGTGCTGAAAACGTTTTACAACACCCGTTACATAACAGCAACAGGTCTTGATTATATTGATTTTGTTGTCAAATTATTTTGCTTTTTTGGGTTAAATTACAAATAATTTTTTTTATAAATCACATGCGACAATTTTTGTTGTTTAAGAACGTCTTTAATCAGTGTCTAAATTCTTAATATCTATAATGTGCAATATTTTGAAGGTTTATAACAGGTACCTAGTAAATATACTAAGAAAATAATCTATATTGCTGGTTATTATATTACACTATTATTATTATATCAGTTTCGTATCCTGTATGACACTAATGCAAGTTAGATATTGCTTCTTCGTGTGAAGATCGGATTCATTATCAATTAGAAGAAAGAGGCATCAGAGGGACATATTTCTCTGACGGTCTGTATTTCCATTGTCCACAAATTTCATCACTCTCTGCTTTGGTGTAGCCATTCCTGAAAAAAAAAATTTATTAGAAATTTTAAATTTACAACAAAATACTGGGTATGATCAGAGAGGTGACATTTTTTTTCCTGTTTCCGCGATTATGACCGATCACCGACGCCAGGGAGCAGTTTCACCTCACCATCCTGGAAATGTTGCCGTGCCCAACATCGCTGGTACAGGGGATCGACGGCTTTACGCCCCCTTTGAAGGACGGAACGTGCAGACGTTCAACTTGCCCAAATACAATGCCACAACCTCGGTTGATGTTAATTTTACAGTTTGTTCTGAAAAAGTGAAAGGGGAATCCTGGGAATCGAACCCAGTACCCTTGGGTCCAGAAGCACACGTTCTTACCACTGGCCCACCGAGGCTCCCATTTATTAGTGAATTTTCTCAGAAAAAATTCACCAACGGGGAGATCCCGACTTTTGAATTTTCAAAAAATTTCTTCAAATGAGCGTGAACTGGGACCCCTAGAACCCATATCCGGGGTCAGTTTCAATTTATATATATATATATATATATATATATATATATATATATATATATATATATATATATATATATACATATATATATATATATATATATATATATATATATATATATATATATATATATATATATATATATATGTATATATATATATATATATATATATATATATATATATATATATATATATATATATATATATATATATATATATATAGGGTGAAAACAAAACAGACCGATTTGCGCCCAAAGAATTTTTTTTTAAGAAACGCTAAAAACGTCAATTTTAATATTGAGAGGGACATGTGTTGACATAAAACTCAACTTTGTCACATCAACCCCTTAAGGATGCTGATAACAACCCTTATATTATAAATAGGGAAAATGGGTCAAGTGTTACATCATTTGAAAGCTCTTTCTTTTCTGAATTCAGCACACAAATTTTTTTGGAAGTTTTATTAACTCGTTTAAAAATTATTCACAGTTGGAGTTGCAAGAACGTATTTTATTCATTGTGATAAGAAATCCACTAATTAGTCAATTTTTCGTTAAAAAAACTAAAAAAACAAAACCAAACGTTCAAAAATGTTTATTCGGTTAAGTAAGTGTTCAAATTGTTGACCACCAGCTTCCATACAAAAGTACAAATTTTGTTCAAAACGAGCTCTGACATTCTGGAGCATTTGTGGAGTTATTAGACGGCATTCTTCAACAATGCGTCGTTGTAATTCTTCCAGAGACTCCAGTTCTGTTGCGAAAATTCTACTCTTTAAATGGCCCCATAGAAAATAGTCTAAAGGAGTTAACTCCGGTGATCTAGGGGGCCACTCAATAGCACCTCTACGCCCAACTCATTGCTCTGGAAACTTTCTGTTCAAAAACTCCCTAACACGTTGTGAAAAATGCAGATGAGCTCCATCTTGTTGAAACACTAATTGATTTTCTTGATAGCGATCATCATTTTCAACAATGTCAATTAGTAGAGGGTAAACGATATCTTCTAGTAACTCCAAATACATTTCGCCACTCAAATTGCCATCAAGAAAAATTGGTCCGATTAAACGGTCTACAAAAATGCCAGTCCAGACATTTAATTTCTGTGGAGTTTGAGTGTGGACTTCGTGAAAATTTCTTGGATTATTATCTGCCCAATAACGACAATTATGACGATTGACTGTAGAGTTTAATAAAAATGTACACTCGTCTGAAAAACAGATATTGAACAGAACGTTCCAGTTATCAGCTATTCGTGCAGTCATAACTTCACAAAACTCCAGCCGCCGACAAAATCATCTTCATTCAGCTGTTGTACAAGATGAATTTTATAAGGGTAAAATTTATGATGCTTCAATATTCGCAGAATAGTTCTTCTTTTGATCTTTGAAACAGTGGCTAATTTTCTCGTGCTCAAAGTTGGGTCTGCAGCAATTTGTCCTAAAACTTTAATCTCAGTAGTCTCATTTCTAAACGGAAATTCACGTTCAGGATCCCGTTTTTTGTTGAATACTGAACCCCTTTGTCGAAACTTTGCAACTTACTCCAAAATGTATTTTCTGTTAACATGTCCGTTCGGATGTCGTTCATTAAACAAATTTGCGGTACGGTTGGCACAGTCATCGTTTTTGAAAAAAAGAGTAATTATTTCAACTCTTTCTTCTACAGAATACACCATTGTGAAATTAATTTTCGGTAGTACTATCAAGTATCAAACCGACCAATAAACTGAAATAATAAACCGCATTTCTTTCATTCCGATAAGAAATGTTCTGGTAGTCAATTTTTTGTTTACACACCAACAAAACATTGACTATCAGCACATTTCTTATCGGAATGAGTGAAATGCGTTTTTGCATCTTCAACTGTGAATAATTTTTAAACGAGTTGATAAAACTTCCAAGAAAATTAGTGTGCTGAATTCAGAAAAAAAAGAGATTTCAAATGATGTAACACTCGACCCATGTTCTCTATTTAAACTATAAGGGTTGTTATCACCACCCTTAAGTGGTTGATGTGACAAAGTTGAGTTTTATGTCAAAACATGTCCCCCTCAATATTAAAATTGACGTGTTTCAGCGTTTCTTAAAAAAAATTCTCTGGACGCAAATCGGTCTGTTTCGTTTTCAATGCGCTACCTTATATATATATATATATATATATATATATATATATATATATATATATATATATATATATATATATATATATATATATATATATATATATATATATATATATATATATATATATATATATATATATATATGTTACACACAATAAAATGGTCCGATTTGGATAAAATTTGGCATGTACCTTTCTTTTGTAAGTGGCTTGGATAAGTTCGTGAACCAGGAAAATCTAACCAGGTTTTCCGCAAAAATTTTGTGTTTTCTTCTGGAAAAAAAATTATCTCAAAAAATAGAAAAGCTATGGTTACCAAATTTGGTACGCAAGTTTGTGATATTAAAGAGAAGCTATATACTAAAATTGATATTTTTATGTTAAAAGAAAAAAACTATAAAAAAATATTTTGTGCCAGATCATTTCTGTGAAAATTCACTACAATAACGCACTTGCTGCGTCCAGACTTTTTATTTATTCACACGAATCATAAATATGACTTACTATTACTAATTCTTCTGATATTTGATGACAACCTAATTTAAAAAATAATAAATAAAGGAAAATAAAAGGCAAAATTATAAAAAAATAAACCACAACTTTATTTACAAAACTTAAAAGCTATACATTAATAATTAGTTTTGTCACCGCAACAGTCTGAATTTTCTAAAAAATATATTTATAACGAATTCTTTTCCATTTCTTGGATCGATTTTTGGATTTGCACTCGGTATATACCTGCCAGATTTTACAAACTTAATTTCACATTCGTTCACTAATGGGACGGGTATTATTTCTGTAGAAGAAGTTTCTTCATCTATTACCTCGTCGGTCATTCTAAAATTAAGAGAAAAGAAAATAGAAAAAATAATACAACACAAAAAATAAAACTGCTGCAAAATAAAAAGGAAAACTTAAAAGTAAAAACATTAACTAAAAGTAGAAGAAATACATTTTCCCATTGCAACCAACCTCTATAATGAATTGTTTTTGTAGAAACTGCCCTATGATATATATATATATATATATATATATATATATATATATATATATATATATATATATATATATATATATATATATATATATATATATATTTGTGTGTGTGTGTGTGTGTTCAGAAAAAAAAGTTCAGAATTTATGAAAACTCGACGTTTCGGCTCGTGTTTTGGAGCCATTTTCAAGAGGTAAAGGAAATATGTAAGGACACTCTAAGGCCTCAATCTGCCTACTCCTTAGAGCGGTCGACAAAGGTGGGTTGGGTTGGTTTCAAGAGGTAGGGGTTTTTGCTGGCCATATAAGATCATGTCATCCCAACAAGAAACTACCTGAAGTATATAGGTATAATTCGGTCCAAGATGACAAATGTAGATATAGGTGTCAGTCATCAGAGACTATCCAGCACGTCACCGGAGGATGTCAAGCATTTGTTGCAACACAGTACAAAGAGAGGCACGACGCAGTTACAAGAATATTCCATCAAGAACTGGCTCTGAAAATGGTACTTTTGGAACTTGCTAAGGTGCCCTCCTATAGATACACTCCTGAGCCTGTTCTAGAGAACTCAGTATACAGGCTGTACTGGGATCGGACCGTGCTCACAGAACAACGAGTTGCCCACAACAAGCTAGATATAATAATAGTGGATAAGTCCCGCAACCAAGTGACGCTGATTGATGTGGCCATTCCGAATACCAATAATCTAGAGATAAAGTACAACGAGAAGATCATTAAGTACAGAGACCTCGAAACGCAAGTAAAGAGACAGTGGATGGCAGATAGTATCCGAGTGGTCCTGTTAGTTAATCATGTCGTCAACTGATGCAGTTCCTAAGAATCTTCAAGAGGACATTAAGACACTGGGCCTTGGATACAAGGTTATGCGGAAAGCGATAATATTTGCAACTGCCCACACAGTGTGGAGATTTCTGGGAAATGAGGATGTGTCACGTTATTGTTCAGTGCCCAATAACTTGGAAAGGGCTCCATCTGAGCTCGGTCCCTTTGGTATCTGATATACTTAGGATGAGTCAATGTTCCCCTTTGAGGAAGTGCGAAAGCTCTTCTGGCTAAAGTCGATAATAATAATAATAAAGAGAGCGTCAACCATGTTCTCTCTCCTCTTTTGTATATGGATGATTTGAAACTTTATGCGTCATCGCCTGAGAGATTGCAGGAACTGATTGGAGTAGTCGAAAAATTCACCTCCGAGATAGATATGTCCTTCGGGCTGAGCAAACGCCAAACTTTGATCGTTAAGAAGGAAAAGTTAAAACAGCATGGATTAGATACAGGAATATGTAGCACCAATGGATGAGTTTGAAACATATAAATACGTTGGAGCCTAAAGAATACAAGCCTAAACGATTTAACCACCAAGATTGAAAGGATATATCACGGATATAGATATCTGCTACGCGACTCAACCAGGTGCTAAAATCAAAGCCTAACGGTCCCAACACCATAAAGGCAATAACATATGTAGTTCAAATATTAACATATTCCTTCGGTCTAGTGGCGTGGTCTGATACTGATTTGAAAGCCTTGCAGCGACTTGTCAGAACACGGATGGCATGAATGGGCAAGCATAATATCAACTCTAATACAGTCTGCATCACCATATGTGACGGAAAGATAATGGTAGAGGCCTCACAGAAATCAGCGAGCTGTATCAGTCCCAAGTCAAGCTAATGAGGGACTATTTTCACTCGATCAGAAGACTCTACAATGTACAGAGCCGTGTGTGAGCCTGATATAAATTTAACATTTTTAAAAGTGGGTGCTGCTGAAATTATGATCTAGTGGATAACACATCTTTAACGGAGAGCAAAGTTGAGATCTGGAGCAACATGTCTGTCCGCGCTTGGCACCCCAGAGATCTGAGCCTACCACATATCCACAGAGATGCGTAGAACGCTTGGCTCAGTCGGGGAGATTTATTTGTCAAGACTGGGGCATAGATGATCGCTATTGAAGATCAAGTCATTCCGAACAGGAGCTACGAAAAATGTATTTAGATGACTGTTGTAGATTGTGTCGCAGGAAACCAGAGACCATACAACATATAATTTGATCCTGTGAAAGACTGTCAGAATCGGAGTATCTCCACCTGCATAACCAAGTGGCTAAAATACTACACCACGAAATCGCTTTCAAGCTTGGTTTGATTCATGCAACAGTACCACATTATAGATTCCAACCGCAGGTTGTTGTCGAGTCAACTGAGCATACCCTGTATTATGATCACACTCTTCTTACTAACAGGACAATACTCTTCAACAGACCAGATATCACAATCCTTGATTAAGTCAGGTGAAACTGTGATGTCGCGGCGCCTAACACCGAGAATATCCTCGAAACCATCAAAGGAAAGCGACAGAAATATGCTGACTTACGCTTCGTTCTGAAGAGGGGTGAAGACTGTCCAGGTTATTTCTATTGTCCTTTCGAATACAGAAATTATACCGAAGCAACTTCACGAGAGTGGGATATATCAAGGGACTCATTATCAGCACTGCTGTTTTGTGTCACTCTGTTCCCCCTAGGCTCCATGCTCAACAAATCTGGGACAGGATGCCATTGTAAAAATAAAAGAGAGAAAGTCAGCCACCTGCTCTATGTTGATTATTTGAAGCTAGTAGCAAAATCTGTGGAACTTGCAAAACAACTCGCAGCCGTCAAGGAGTTCAGTGATGACATCAGCATGGAGTTTGGATTAGATAATTGCGCAAAGGCAACATTCCTGAAGGGACGACTACAAGCAAAGGAGAACATCAAAATTGATAATTCAACAACCATCCAATCTTTAGACCAAATTGATGTGTACAAATATCTGGGCATAGATGAACACGACGGTATCCAACACAAGAAAATGAAAACCAAATTGAGGAAAGAATATTACCGGCGAATAAGAGCGATTCTTAAAACCGAGCTCAATGCCAAAAACAAGATGATGGCCATAACCTCCATAGCTGTTCCTGTCATCCAATACAGTTTAGGGATCATCAAGTGGACCCAGGTAAAGATTCAGAAGCTGGACACCCAGACACGCAAGCTCCTCAGAATGTACAGTGCTCTCCATCCACGTGCCGACATTGGCCGATTGTACATCCCTAGAAAAGAAGGAAGCAGAAGAATGATTAGCATTAGGCTGCTAACAACATCGCCAAGGAAAGAATCAGCAGCTACCTGCAACTAAAACAAGAAGATAAATACCTGGGAATAGTGTACAGACAACAACAAGGTGCCCCTAAAGAATATGGCAGCACAGAGAAAGACGAAGATAACGAAGAAGAAAAAGAACCAGAGCACAACAGTCATAATATGCCTGAAACAAAGAAGGTGAAGGAAATGAAACAGATAATGAAACAACAGATGAAAGAAGAACGAATTATAAAATGGAAAACCAAGCCACTTCATGGACAAATAGCAAATGAGGCCGTCAAGGAAACCATCCATCAAAATAACTCATGGGCGTGGCTCACCTATGCAAATCTCAAGACCGAGACGGAAGCTCTGATAACTGCCTGCCAAGATCAAGCCATCGCAACAAATTATGTGAAAGCAAAAATAATGAAAACCGACACAAACCCAAAATGCAGACTATGTCGGTCTTTTAATGAAACCATCCACCATATTGTTGCGGGCTGTCCCATACTAGCAAAACATTCGTATCTTGAGCGACACAGCACAGTAGCCAGGCAGCTCCACTGGAACATCTGCAAACACTACAAGATAGATGTAAATGAAAAGTGGTACCAGCACACCCTGGACCCTGTAATAGGTGCTGAAGATGTGACAATCATATGGGACACACGAGTGCATACAGATAGAAAAATAGTTGCAAACAAGCCAGACCTCATAGTTAAGGATAAGAAGAAAAAACATTGCCTAATCATAGACGTGGCCATACCTTCTGACTACAACATCACACAGAAGGAAGCAGAAAAGATGGTTAAATATAAAGATCTGCAAATTGAGATACAGCGCATGTGGAATCTGAAGGCCAAAATAATCCCCGTCATCATCGGAGCCACAGGACTTATTTCCAATGCCACCACCAATTTCATGAAGGAAGTTCCAGGAAAACACAATCTCCTGCTAATGCAAAAGGCGGTGGTCCTGGGTACAGCGCATATAGTACGGAAAGTACTATAATACTTACCTGACATCCAGATGCAGAAGCAACACCCTAGGTGAACGGAGTGCACTCGGTGTTGCTCAACTTATGTAGAATAATCCTTAGAATAAACTAAGTGGAATTTGTTATAATAATAATAATAATAATAATAATAATAATAATAATTTTGTTTCTGATAAACATTCACACTATTAACTGATTTTAAACAGTAATGATATTACAGTACCTCTGCCACTGGGAACAAGGGCTCCGTTCTTTGAAGCAAATGATTTGCACCACGTTGAAGAATATAGCACCTATTGTGTTCGCCGTTTCGGTATTCACGTTCTGTAAACATCTTCTAAAGGTAGCATCGCAGTCACAGTGAGACCTAAAAAAATTCTATTGTTTACATTAACTAATAATATAAATAATAAATAATAAAATATAGACCAGAAAGGAACATAACAGTTATTCTCGGCATGGGGATCTTTATCTTAAATATACCAGCTTTTTTTCACAAAAATTAATAAATCTTATACTAAATATAGACGTATAGGTATTCCTTTGGCTTCACAATATGTATATTGGTGGAATGAAGAGATCGCCAAAATCATAGCTGAATCTACGAAGGCATGAAGGAAGATCACTAAAGTCAACAGGAAAAAAACATCACAAGTGGTGATAGAGAGGAAGCACAGAATCAATACAGGGAAAGCAGAAAGAAATTAAAGACAGCAATAACAGAGGCAAAGAAACAAGTCTGGGACTTTATTTGTAAAGTAATAGATTATGACATTTGAGGACTAGGGTACAAGATTGTCACAGGTAAAATTGGTACAAGAACACCAATCACAATAAGTAATGATGAAAAAATTAAGATAGCTCAGGAATTGTTCCGTAAACCCGAAGTCAAAGAATGGCCGAGAGTGGAGGTGAAGTCGGAGGATATTCTACCTTGTACAGATGAAGAAATAAGGGAAGCAGGCCGAAGGATGAAATCTGGTAAAGCTGAAGGACCGGATGGTATGCCGATCGAGGTTGTTAAGGCAGTAACAGAACAGAAACCGGGGATATTACAAGTTTTGATAAATATACTAATCAGCAATTGAAGTTTCCCGTCAGCATGGAAGACTGCTCGATTGGTGTTATTGGAGAAACCTCAAAGAACAAGATGAAAAAAGTGATATAGAACTAAATGCCTGAAAGACGGAATAGCAATATCATATGAACATCTAATAAAGGAAATGAAGAGAAGAGGAGTGCTAGCATACAATCAATTTAGCTTCTGCAAGGGGCGCTCGACGATGAATGCTGTAAAGAAGGTACAGGACTTGGTAAGGAAAGAAGGTAATAGAAACAGGTTTGTGACCATGGTAACATTGGAAGTAAAAATGCATTCAATATAGCACTATGGAGAGGCACATACGAAGTGTTAAGAAAGAGGCAAGTTGATCCATAACGGCTGAAAATAGTGTGTAGTTATTTGGAAGACAGGCAGCTACTGATTGGACAGAAATGTCGGATGCAGGTTACATGTGGCGTGTCTGAGGGCCCAATCCTAGGCCCAACACCGGGAAACTCGTATTACGATAAGGTTTTAAGTCTGGAGTCCGTAAACAACACGGCTATTATAGGTTATGCAGATGATTTGGCGCTGGTTGTAAGCGGAGGAAATAAGGCTGACATAGAAAATTATATCAACTGGTCAGTGGCAAGGGTGGAAAACTGGATGGCAAAAAGTGGTCTACAACTCGCGTCTCACAAAACTGAAAGTACAGTGCCAGTGAGGCGAAGAACACTGAGAACAGTAACCGTCAAGGTGGAGAATGCAGATTTATAGTCGCAGACAAGCCTGAACTACCACGGCATACAAGTACATACAATAACATGAACATGGGTGTTAAAAAATAAAAAAAACGTATTGCATTTATAGATCCAGCCAATTATGTTAAGCAAAATTTTCTACCTTTTAACCTACTTTTCTGTTGTTAGAAATTTTTAAATTGAAATTAATGAAATTCGGAAAGAATGATTTTCTTTTGCAGGATTTTAAAAAAGCGATATATGTACCTATTAATCTATTTTTACAACTTAACACATGGTAAAGATTTAGTTCCGTGGAATCCATAATCCATTAAGTGAAGATTGTAACCTGTGATGAGCACTGATAAGCACGCTTGGACACTTTCAAAATGTGTTGTTGGGATCTGGGTACACCAAGAATGCTTATCAGTCACCGCTCGTCACAGGTTCCAATCTTCACTTAGTTAGCCACCCACTGTAAGTGTGTTTATTTTTAAATAATTATGTGACATAAATGCCACATTTGCATTGTAATGATATCATTTCTTCCTTGGCAATCTTAATTTGTAGCATGTAAGATAATTATAAATGTATCCCAAACTTTATTTACAAACTGTATGCTCCGAAGCAATGACGTAACTTTTATTCTTACCTTGTGAACGGAGAATCATTGCAAATGCCATTCCTACAGTCTCCTTGAAGAAGATTGTTCGGGCAATTATCATGGTCTCTACAGCAGATGTCTTCTTTCCTGTGATACCCCAGCTCTGAGTAATTTTTGGCAACTGAACCTGCAAATTTGTTCAATATATTGATATATATTGATATAAAATAAAACATACATGTATCAGGAAAATAACAGTGAAGAAATCGAAAACAGGGACGGTCGCATCAAGACATACCAGAAGGTAAGGCGAGTACAATATAAACCAAGATAGAAAGATACAGTCACGAGGAAATTTATTACTAGAACAGGAAGGTATTTCTAAGCACAAGAAAGAAACCTAGCGATGCCGCAAAGACGAAACCGGCTGTACGAAAGGAAACAAGCATTTGTCAAGCGATTGTGGATCGACTGGATATTGTAGATTGTTTTTTCCTCAGGGCTCGTCCGCAACTTTGCCGCCCCGATGGCACTGCAGCCTTTGGCCTATTGTGCATTTGTATATTGTTTAGTGAGTCGTATTGGCCTTTGCCCTCTCAGCGCTGCGACCCCAGTTAGTCTGAAATATAAGCTGACAGACATGCAATATGGCTTTAGAAAATGGCGCTGCACCATGGACGGAGACAAGTAATAAATAAGATTGTGGATGAAGCGAAACCTAACCCACATAAATACGTGGTAATAGTGACGCTGGATTTTTAAAAACCTTCAATACAGTACCATGGGACGAGATCATCACAGAACTACAGAGAAGACAAGTGGCCCCATATCTAGTTCAATTGATGTGCAGCTACCTAGAAGATCGGGGGGTTCTGATTGGGAGCAATAATTTGGGGTTGAAAATGACTTGTGGTGTACCACAGGGATCGGTACTTGGCCCGACCGAATATCTATTATGACGATGTGCTTAGAATGAACACATGTCAGGAGACAACTATTTGAATACGCAGGCGATCTGGCACTTGTGGTGTGCGCCGATAGCAGACAAGAGACAAAGGAACGAGTATCATAGACAGTCGGAAGAATTGTCTTGTCCTCTGTGGTCCGGGGACTAACTAAAAGAATAGGCCCATTGTAACTCCTGCCTGTCGTACGAGGCGACTAATCGGAATCAAGCAGGTGGTAGTGGAATTTTCCTTTACACTATAGTAAACGATTTTTTCACGCCCGAGGAGGTACCATCACTTACATAACCGGTGAAGTCCCAACGAACGTCTTCGGTTCTGGTGTATGAATCGGTTTCCCTTATAAGCAAAAATGATGATGGCTCTACCTTGTACAAAAGATTCCGGAGGTAAAATACCCCTCCATTCGGATCTTCGGGAGAGGGGTGTACAGGGGGCGCCAGCATCAAGATTTAACATATCCTTCTCGAATATATGTGACCTAACCTGAACTCCGTCCACCAAAACTCTGTACCTGGACAACAAATTTCCTCTCCAACTGGATCATTTCTGTTGTCGTGGATGGTCATTCCTCTAAACTGTATCCAATTAATACAGGAGTCCCTTAAGGTTCAGCTTTAGCCCCTTCTTTGTTTCTTCTCCACATCAATAACCTCCTCTCTAGCATATCCAACCCAGTTCACAGTTACGACAGCACCCTCCACTCAAATATACAATATTCTAAGCCTGTCTCTTTAGCCCAATTAGATGAGGCTCACAGACTCATGGAGGTTTCTGTCTCCGTTGATCTCCAAAAAATATTAGACTGGGGAAGTAGAAATCTTGTACAACTGAACCCCACCAAATCTCAGTCTTGCTTTCTTTCTCATAAGAGATACACCAGCCCTAGAACCATCACAATGAACACCAAAGTTATTCAAAGTAATGAGTCCTTTTCACTTGTTGGTATTTCTGTGTCGAAATCTCAATTGGCATCAACATGCCACATCAATTGCAGAAGCGGCTGCTAAGAAATTAGGTTTCCTCTTCCGGGCTCACAAATACTTTTCACCAGCTAATCTATATACCTTATATACTTCACAAATAAGGCCAAACCTCGAATACTGCTCCCACATCTGGGGTGCCGCTGCCGCTTCTACACTAGCTATCCGGGACTCTATTCAGAAGAGAGCTATACGTCTCATCGGTGACCCTACCCTCACCCAAAGGCTGCCATCCCTTGCCCACCGACGTGCCGTTGGTGACCTCTCTCTTTTATAGATATCTGCACGGGCACTGCCCAGAGAAGCTTTCTTCCATAATTCCTCCACCTGCTGTCCCCAACATAGCTACCAGGGGAACAGAGCGAATGCACCCTTTTACTGTCCAGGTCACCAGACATAGAACATCTTGTTATGCCTGCTCTTTTGTCTAGATGACTTCCAAGTTGTGGAATTCCTTGCCGGCACATGTTTTTCCTTCTCCTCCGGACCTCCAAACCTTCAAGTCCAGATATAGCAAGTTGCCTCTTTCCTCCTTGTCGACACCCACGGTACGATTGTATTTAGGCTGTAAGCCCTCGTGGTGTGTTGTTGAAATTTAAAAAAAAAATTAAAAAAACATTAAGATGTGATTCTGGTTTCCTATGTATCCAAGAAGAACAAATCGGTCTCGCTCCTATCGACCATGCACGATGATGGAATCATCGATCAAGAAACCAATAAGCCCGAAATCATTTTAGAATATAACATGACAAAGGGTGTTGTGAACACCGTTGACCATTATGTGGCAACTACAATGTTTCCAGAATGACGAAAAGGTGGCCCATGGTGATTTTTTTTTTCTTTATTGAATATTACAGTGACAAATGCTTACATATTATATAAAGGACACTCAGAAAATCAGCCAGTGAGTAGGAGAGCGTTTTTAAAAAACCTGACCCTCCAGCTGATGAAGTCTTATCTTATTGAAAGATCGCAATTGGTTTCCCTTCATACAGACATGAAAATGTTTCTACAGAAATACAAACCGGAAGGACCAATTACTGAAGAAGAGCCCCCTGCAAAGAAGAGGAGCAGATGTGTACCATGTGGAAGAAGTAAATTTAGTCCCTTGAAATGTGATGCCTGACAGGTATTAATTTGCAGAGAACACTCTAAAACGACCATCGTGTGCAAAAATTGTGAAGATATTAACAATGAATCAGGATAGGATCTTTCACCTTTTATTTTCGTTTATCATGTGCTATAGCTAGTTTCCGATATGCTTTCCTTCTAAGTTTTTCTTTGCGAATTGAAATATGGTTTATATTGAGAAATATTTAGGGGAAGCAGTGCTTTCATGGATCGCACGCCCCTGGAAACAGGTAACGTGTACTGGTATTCAAATGATTAACGTACTAAAATAAACTAAGATACCATACCTGGACCGCACCAGAGTGTTCCGGGGTATATAAAGCCTCCCTGATAGCCTGACGTTAGTCGGTTGTTTTTACAAATTTGTTCCAGTTGAGCAATCGAATTGTCCGTCATCTGTCGCACCTTCCTTGGATCAGAACTTAAAAGCATGTTCTGGATTGTACCCCTAAAACATTAAAAACTATGGCAGGCTAGACTGGGGTTAACTGAACACCGGTTTTTTTTGCAAAATTGTCAAATTTGTCTGGTTATAGATAGAGAAAATCTGTAAAGAAGAATGTCTTCGATATAGTTTAAGGTGTCTAAAAAAATTGTTTGACTTAATTTTTCACTTTTGCCCTAGTCAAAATTGAGATTTAAAAAAAAATGGACAAGTGTTCAGTTAACCCCATGGGGTGGGTTAAATGAACACCAAGGGTGAGTCAACTGAACGCTTGTGTAAAAAAACACATTTTTGAGAGAAAAAACTGTATTAAACAAGTGAAACAGGTATAAATGCTTAAATTATTACAATAAATGTTTAACCTAACATTAATCAGAAAATAGGACTGAACTCATCAAAATCAAAATTGAAAGCAAACATACCCATAAATCTGCCTGCCTTAAATTTTATTGGATCAGGTAAATTAACAATGGAATCTTGAGGTTTTACAAACCCTGTTTCCTCAGTAACCTTAAACTTGAATGTCCCCGTAACTCTCTTGAAAAAAGTAACGTCGTAACCCACTGAGTAAGCTCTATCGATCTGACAAACATAGAAACGAATGTTATCTTTAGATTTTCTGTAAACTTTAACCAGGGAAAACGCACCATCCTCTAAGTCTTCCGGAGGTTCATCACAATCAAATTCTTCATTCGATGAGTCTGAATCATGGAGCGAGACATCTTCAGAGTCCACTGAATCAGAAGAATCGTCTAAATCGGTGTTAAGAAAAAACCCCTTCTTGTAAAGATTTTCTTAGCACCATTCATTGGAAAAATTGTCTTCAAAATTTTTTTCTCTTCAGCTTGTTTCTTCCTTGCTGCCCTTTCTTCCTTAAACCTCTGTTTCTCTTCCAATTTTTGTTTTTCTGGCGTCGTTGTTAACACAGCAGAAATTGTTTTTGCTCGTTTTGTTATTGTTTTTCTAGCTGCTGCCTTCGGATAAGGCCGCATCTCTTTAGGAGAAACCAAGGAAACAGATGCTTTGAAGGATGTTGGTGTGTCTGCACACCTTGTTGACGGTCCCGCCTGGGGAGTGAGCGCCTACGAGACATTAGAAGGTTCCGCAGACAATAATGATCTTGACGTAGAGTTCGTAGGGAGCACAACAGAAACTTCGTTAACTGCTTGCACATTGGTTGGTACAGGCCGATCTGTAACGTAGGAGCATAGGAAATCTTCTGGACCAAAGACATTGGGGTCAAACGGTTCGATACCAGTTTTTTTAAACCCACTGCAAATGTTGTGTGGGGTGAAGCTTTTGGGAAATGATTCACCGACTAGCTCTGCGATTTCATAAATTCTGATCGCAGAACCTGGGTGATTCAGTAACCATTTGTCCGCTGCTTGGTTGAAAAATGCTTTGAAAAATTTGAAAACTGCGACATCTAGCGGCTGTAATTTATGACTGCAGTGTGGAGGCAATGTTAACAAGATGATGCCATTTGCACGTGCATAATCAATAGCAGATATGCTGAGATGACACTCGTGATTGTCTAATATTATCAGCTTAGGATTGTCTTTCGTTGGTCTTTCATGGGCAACAAAATGCTCCAAGACTGGAAAGAATAAATCTGAAACCATCCAGCCAGATGCGTTAGCTGCACCTTTGCTGCCTGGGGGAGCGTTGCAAAGCATGCAATCTTTGTAATGCACTCTGGGAAAGATCAAAAATAAAGGTACTGCTTTTCCTGTAGCACCAATGATAGCAACCAATGTAACCAGCATTCCTCGTTCACCGGAGGTCATTTGCAAAATTGTTCTCTTGCCCTTCGGAGCAATAACTTTAGGTGGACGATGGACAGTTATACAGCCGGTCTCATCCAGATTGTAAATATCCTGTGGTGGAAAGTTATATTTCGTTTTTAGTTCTCCGAGGTTATCAAAAAAACCTTTCACATTGGCTTCATTGAAACTTGTTGCGCGGCCTAAACTAATGGCCTCTGGGGTACGAAAAGACAATCTGTGACGTTCCATGAAGGATCTCAGCCAATCTTTACCTGCTGCTTTATTTAATTTCCAACCAGCAGGAACCTCAATATTGTTGACTTGGGCGAAATTAAGCCAAAGATCTTGCTCGAAGGTTAGTCAGACCATAATGGAAACTGGATGCTTCAGTCATGTATTCTGCTAGCAACTTTTCATCCACAGGTCTGAATACTTGACGATGAACATTTGGCTTAAATGTTAGCTGGTCCAGTGAAGTTGCTTTGGCCTTTTTAACATAGCGAATTAGAGTGGGACGTGGAATACCGGCAGCGGCAGCAGTTGGTTTTATTTTTGCACCAGCAAAGCATTTCTGAATAGCTTCTTTTAGTGCATCCGTTGAATAGTCTCTGTTGTTAGTTGTTCTTATTCTGTTACGAGGCATCCTAGTTGTTAAGTACTACAGGAAAGAGAAGAAAAGAAAGGCTCTTAGGAAATAAGTTTGCTTATTTGTCTTGAATGGGGTTGACTGAACATGTCCAGTTAACCCTACCTTATCAGTGTTCAGTTAACCCCATCTTGACTTTTCAGGAAAAAAAAACACATAAAAAAGTTTCAGTTAGGACAATAATCAAAATAATTATTGAAAATCGCACAGGAAGGAGTAAACAAAACAATAGTAAACTTACCGAAAACTTCCTTCAAATATAAGTGTTAATTTGGGACTTCGATATAGGGCGCCGAAAATTTACTTTTTGTGACGACAAACAGCTTTGTAATCATAACCTCTAAACGAACAACAATAATCAACCGAAAGCTAGATGCAATAGAGCGCTACCACCAACTGCTTAAAAGAAGGCAAGGTATGTTCTTCGTTTTGCCACTAGATAGCAGTAAGGTCAAGTGTTCAGTTAACCCGCCCTGTTCAGTCAACCCCAGTCTACCCTATACAAAGTAAACCACGCGATTTAACTGACTTAAAAAGAAGAATAACGATTGTGATTTTTAAATCTAAACATAATAATAATTTTTAAGTTTTCAGTATTCTTTATTTATTTATTTTTTGTCATGCTGTATTAATAATGTTACACATTATATCTTAGGTTAAGACACTTTAAATGTATGTAAAAGTTTTGTAAAAAGCACCGCTAATGAGGTATTTACTATTTCAGCCTATACCGATAATTAGTTCACGTCAGATAATGAAAACTAAAAGTTTCCATCGGTTATCAGGTTTTTACCTATATTTTTGTTATTTGAAATAATTTTAAGTACAATATTCGTCTCTAAATGGCAAAGATTAAGGGAGGTCTAGAACCGTTGAGTTTGTACTTGATTTTATTTTTGTATAGGTGATGCATAACTACACAACTTATTGATTACATTGACATAAATGAGATACTTTTAGAGCAGCAATCGTGCTTTAAAAAGGGTCGTTATACGAAAACTTTTTTTTTTATTTTTTCATTTCAACAACACACCACGAGGGTTCACAGCCTAAATACTATCCTACCGTGGGTGTCGACAAGGAGCAAAGATGCAACTTGTTAATTCTGGACTTGAAGGTTTGGAAGTTCGGAGGAGAAGGAGAAACATGTGCCGGCAAGGAATTCCACAACTTGGAAGTCCTCAGGACAAAAGAGCGGGCATAACAAGATGTGCGATGTCTGGTGACCTGGACAGTAAAAGGGTGCATTCGCCCTGTTCCCCTGGTAGATCTGTTGGGGGCAGCAGGTGGAGGAACTATGGAAGCTCTGGACAATGCCCGTGCAGATATCTATAAAAGAGAGAGAGAGGTCACCAACGGCACGTCGGTGAGCAAGGGATGGCAGCCTTTGGGTGAGGGTGAGGTCACCGTCTTCTGAATTTTTAAATATGTTTCTGTTCTGTATACCGATTAACTGGAAACTGAATTTTTTTGTTATTTAACTTTTAATTCAACATTTTTGTACAGTTTATTTATAATGTCTTTTAGCGTTATAAATAGTATACAAATGTGCTTACCTTTCGGTGTGGACTCGACAAAATGGCGGTCTTGTAGTCAATTCTATCATTTTTGACATAGTGTTATCTGCGATCAGTACAGTCCCTGTTGAAAATCCTAAGAGTAAAGTGACTAGAAAAATTTGAGAGTAGATCTGAAAAAATAGAATGAAATGTAACAATATTGTTATGGTGCATAAACGTAATTAAATCTATCAATTTGAGGAGATTCTTGCTCGGAAAAACTGGCACAGAAATGAAGTGTTAAAAACAACCTACAAGGATGATGCTATTGGGAGAACTTAAGTGTTTAAGTGATTTTCCCGTTTCAAAAGATGTGAAAGGTCATAATTGATGATAAACCTCGTTCTGGTCGTCCCTCTGCGGCTCGAACCGATGAAAAATGTGTGTTTAAGTGATTTTCCCGTTTCAAAATATGTGAAAGGTCATAATTGATGATAAGCCTCGCTCTGGTCGTCCTTCCGCGGCTCGAACCGATGAAAAATATTGGGAAAATTCGCTAAATCCTGAAAGATCAAAGACGGACCATTGACGAAGTTGTGGAGCTGTTTGGAGTCACTTGTAGTTCAGTTCAGCAAATTTTAACGGAAGATTTATGGATTCAAAGGATAGCTGCCAAATTCGTGCCTCGACTGCTGACTGCTGTGAATTTTAAGTAATTCGGTACACAATAGTTTGAGTTTTTTCAAATTAAAAATAAAATCTGAAAGACATGCGTTTAAACGACTTAGTGGTGAAAGTCCAATGCCTGACAGACAGAGTAGTTAACTGCCATGCGTAGATTGATTCATACAGCAGGTATACACCATGCATCAACAGTAACCAAACTAAATAAATAACAGGCATAAAACATACTACCCGAACCAACAATCGTGAAATCTCGGCCACAAATATCGCAAATAATAGGCGACATGAAATTTGCCAGGTGATTGTTAGTAGGTAATGCGGCACTTTGAGCAGACAGTGACGTCACAGGAAGTGACGTCACGGCGCCGGCGCCACGCCCTGGCGCCGGCGCCACGCCCTGGCGCCTGCCCTGGCGCCGGCGCCACGCCCTGGCGCCTGCCCTGGCGCCTGCCCTGGCGCCTGCCCCGGCGCCTGCCCCGGGCCCGGCGCCTAGCCACGCCCCGGGCGCCAGCCCCGGCGCCGGCGCCCAGCCACGCCCTGGGCCAGACAGTCACATCCGTGTTATTCCTAAGGTCATTGACCTGTCTTTGGCCAGACAGTGACGTCACATGACTTGTGCCAGACAATCACATCCAGACAGTCACATTTACATTTAGCCGTGTTATTCCTAAGGCCATTGACCTGTCTAGGAAACTGTGACGTCACACGACTTGGGCCAGACAGTCACATGCAAACATTCCAAAGTGTCTAACCTATTACTTCAAATTATTATATTTTGAAAAAAACCATTTGGAGCAGGTGAGTTTCGAACCCGGGGCATTCAGATGGGAGGCAACGATGCTACCCGTTGAGCTAAGCAGACGCTTGTTAATTTATTGTTTTAGGTTGGTATATATATATACGACTACAAACAAACCATACATGTAACATAATTAAAGTTTATTATTAGACAAATGGATGATTTACAAAATAATGTTTAATATTAGAGGCTGCTGAACCAAAACGGAGGAAAATGGCGGAATGAAAGATGGAAGCCTGTGATACCTTACAAACCATACATGTAACATAATTAAAGTTTATTATTAGACAAATGGATGATTTACAAAATAATGTTTAATATTAGAGGCGGAACCAAAACGGAGGAACCAAAATGGCGGAAAATGGCGGAATGAAAGATGGAAGCCTGTGATACCTTAAGCTGACATCCCTGACATTATAAAAATGGCGGCTTTCGCTGATAAAGAATGGCGGCTTTCGTTCTTAAAGATGGTGCGCTGATGAAGATGGTTGAAGACTCCATTATTTAAAGATACGTCACCCCAACCTAGCCGACAAATGAGAGTGAGGTTGATAAGCGAGAATAATGGTATTGCCGACAAATGAGAGTGAAGGTTGATAAGCGAGAATAATGGTATTGGTCGAAGACTCGGAAGATCCGTGAGATGTACGCTGGAACCAACACATGCACGGTGTTAAGGAGGCCAAATCAAATTGGAATATACAATAAAATGGCCACTTCCGGTCTAAACTTTAAATCCTTGTATCTTTTCAACGACAAGTGATAGAAATGAACCGACTTTAAAAATATATCGTTTCGTAACAAGGTCTACAAGAAAATGAGATAAAAAACTTTAAACCCTTATCGCGGAAGATCCGTGAGATGTACGAGAGAACCAATACATGCACGGTGTTAAGGAGGCCAAATCAAATTGGAATATACAATAAAATGGCCACTTCCGGTCTAAACTTTAAATCCTTGTATCTTTTCAACGACAAGTGATAGAAATGAACCGACTTTAAAAATATATCGTTTCGTAACAAGGTCTACAAGAAAATGAGATAAAAAACTTTAAACCCTTATCGCGGAAGATCCGTGAGATGTACGCTGGAACCAACACATGCACGGTGTTAAGGAGGCCAAATCAAATTGGAATATACAATAAAATGACCACTTCCGGTCTAAACTTTAAATCCTTGTATCTTTTCAGCGGAAAGTGATAGAAATGAACTAACTTCAAAAATGTATGTTTCATAACAAGGTCTACAAGAAAATGAGATAAAAAACTTTAAACCCTTATCGCGGAAGATCCGTGAGATGTACGAGAGAACCAACACATGCACGGTGTTAAGGAGGCCAAATCAAATTGGAATATACAATAAAATGGCCACTTCCGGTCTAAACTTTAAATCCTTGTATCTTTTCAACGACAAGTGATAGAAATGAACTGACTTCAAAAATATATCGTTTCGTAACAAGGTCTACAAGAAAATGAGATAAAAAACTTTAAACCCTTATCGCGGAAGATCCGTGAGATGTACGAGAGAATCAACACATGCACGGTGTTAAGGAGGCCAAATCAAATTGGAATATACAATAAAATGGCCACTTCCGGTCTAAACTTTAAATCCTTGTATCTTTTCAATGGAAAGTGATAGAAAGGAACCGACTTTAAAAATGTATGTTTCGTAACAAGATCTACAAGAAACTGAGATAAAAAACTTCAAACCCTTATCGCGGAAGATCCGTGAGATGTACGCTGGAACCAACATATGCACGGTGTTAAGGAGGCCAAATCAAATTGGAATATACAATAAAATGGCCACTTCCGGTCAAAACTTTAAATCGTTATATCTTTTCAATGGAAAGTGATAGAAAGGAACTATCTTCAAAAATGTATGTTTCGTAACAAGCTCTACAAGAAACTGAGATAAAAAAACTTCAAACCCTTATCGCGGAAGATCCGTGAGATGTACGATAGAATCAATACATACACGCTGTTCAGCAAAGCAAACTCTATAAGCATATTCAATAAAAATGTTACTTCCGGGTAGACACTTCCGGTATAGCTATTCTTAGAGCTACATACATGTGTGACACATCAAAATAATCGTCTTGTTGAACAGAAGAAATATAATATTTAAGTAAGTTAGAACAAGCTGTATTAACACCTAAAACCAACACACACTCTCTTGTACAGGCTGATTACCCTGCCATCCAATTGTTAGTAAGGTTATGTTTGTATTTGTTATTTGAATACAAACAGACATAATAAGAAGAGTGTACTTACATACAGCAAGACACGTCATCCTTGTTTCACGACTTAACACATACTGAACAAGTGTCTCTCTCTCTTGTATTGAGGAAACAAACTGATGTAAGAGAGAGGGGGTCTTACAAAGGATAAACAACGTTTTTTACAGTTGTTAACCTTACAGAAAGGGGTTAATAAAAATGCAACAAAATAAAAATAAAACAACTGATTTACATACAATAAAAATTTATTAGGATTAATTAAGTTGTACATATTGATACATAAATGACATACATAAATGACATACTATTATTACATAATGGCTCTAACGATACCCGTTAGAGGTTTATATTCCATTACACTGTCATGAATAACCAAACAATAAACACGAGTATTTTTTGGGAAGTTGGCGTGACTCATGAACTCCACCTTAATGTCCACCGTTGAAGACTTGATTGACTCGTTCTGGTGCTGACAGTCAATCACAAATAGAGCTCTGTCTTTAAACTCGTCATAATTCAAGATAGGCTCCGACATGTTTTTATAACAGAAGTTTTTTTGAAAATCTGTATACATGTTATAGGCTTCTGCATATTTCGATTTCTCAAAATCCATATTCATAGATTCATAAGGGTAGCATTCTGAATTTAGAAACACTCTGAGGTCCAACATACCAATGTTATCGAAATAGTCTGACCTCTTCTTCACGTTATCCTTACGATCTGTTTGAAATGCTATAATCACATATCGAGGTCTTTCCAAGTTGGTTGCAGTTTTAACAGCCCACACATCTCTGTTGATATCTCTGAGTGCTGGTAACTCATATATGTCCCATTTGCGGTATGCGAGAAATATAGAGGTGTCTTTGGCTATTTTATCCATCAGTTCCAATTTCATTTTATCATTGGGAAATACATGTTTTACCTTTAAAAACATATTGGTTACGGTAATTTTTGCTCGTGCCGTACCTGTGCTGTAATAGCCGTTGGAATCGTTTCGACTTCTTGTAAAGCGGAAAGTATGTTTGCCACAGAGAACTCCTTTGAAATGATGAAAGAAACTGAAGAGGAACCAGACAGGTATGAGCATGTGAAACTTGTTATCATTTAAGGTGATGTGCTCCGACGACACATTCAGACCGGCGTTGCTAAGAGATTGGGCTTCATTCTTACTGAACGATAGCAGACTTTTGATGATGGTTGTGGTGTATGGGTCTCGCACTCGTTCCACTTCCTTGTTATTTAACTCATAGGTCATTGATTCAAACAGAGCTGCTCCTCCATTATTTGACAGATAACAAGCACCAGTGGCATTTTGGATTGCTACAGGTTCCAGAGCACCTTCGATTATTAGAGCTGACTCGGCCAGACATACGAACGCATCTTGTTGGTTGATGGCTATTTCAATTTCATCGCTGTTACCAAACGATTTAGTTGGTGAATAGTAAGAACGCAGCTCTTCTCGATCGATGCCATCATCAAACACGGGTTCTTTGAATATTTCTAGTTTTGACGACATGATAACCCAGGCTTTGCAGGAACTCAATATTATCGGGACGAAGCGTACCCTTTGACGTGTCTGACTCAACTGAATTTGATGTGGTAGATGCACTTGATTTTATATCCTTGAAGACCAACATACTAAGCAACTTTTATAAGTTTTAAGCGAACAGACACCTCTTCACCTTGAAAGTTGACAGGAACTGAATCTTGGTCGACGATGTCGATGCTTATATTGGAAATCTCTTGCTTGTTCACCGGCAAGTAAATTAAATTGTTAGGTTCTATGTCGATTGCGTAGCCAGGATCAACCATCGGAGCAAACTCATACAGCGTATGTGAGGGTTGTCCGTTATAATAGGAACCAGACACAATATTGGTTTCGATGCGAATCTGTCTAACATCCACTATATCAACAGGTAAATCAGATTCATAAAAGGTGTCCGGCTGAAGAACTTGTTTTGAAAAGCCCAACATTCGCCCAATCGAACCATCAAATTCAAAACTGACATTTGTATAACACTTTAGTCTACATTTGATGGTGTTCGGATTAGGTCTCAGAAGCAGAGCCTGTTGCTTTTGTTCGTGTGTTGCTGTAGCACCAACAAGTTCATTTTGAAGTAACTCTTCCAAGTGTGTTATTTCATAAGCACCGGTGGGTATCGTGATGGTTCGCCAACCGGTTCCTTCTTTTACATGAAATTTGTTTTTACCTTCATAGATGTTGGGTATGTTATTGTAGGTGTGAAAGCCTATCAAGGCAACAGCATAATTACCATCCAAAACAATTGGTGGATGGTAGTCTGACGACAGATGGGAGCTGCGGTCTTTCAACACAAAGGTGTGCGCCATGACTGATACACACAGGCTACTGTTTAAGGCTTTTATTTAAAAATTTTAAACATAAGTGACCACAATTATAAGTATTATATTTCTGATACACATCATGATTGTACATTAAAGTAGAGTTTTTAAGGTAACGCTGCAGCTCAACTGGTGGTTTCAAGTTTCCATATGAGTCAAAGTACACGGCTGTGTCACCACGTTTCTTAACTGCAACCCAATGACTGCCAGGTTGCTTGTTTGTTTGCAAATTCATGATAAGTGATTCATTCTTGCGTGGCCCATTCGATGGCAAAGTATCTCGCATGTATACACCTCTAAAATATGGAATTTTCATTTTACCAGCAAATTTCACAAGGTCTTCATTTGTTAGAGGTCTTGCTGGTAAACATCTTACTCGTTTTTTGGTTTCTGCAGATACAACCCATAACCGGAGCGCTGTTTCTTGAGATACATGCCTGTGCCCAGTCTCTTGCATTTTGGCTTAAATTTCAAGCCACTCCCTCTCCTACCCATCGCGATGGCTTCCATTGTTTTGTTGTGCCGTTCTTCCTCCTCTAGTTTCTGTTTCGCAGACTTGGCATCGTTCACGGCTTTGGCAATACCTGCAGCACTACCACCCAGAGCTCCTAGTGCTGACAGCCCACCAAATATCAGAGGCAACAGCGGAAGGAAGCCTCCACTTTTAGGTATTGGAATAACTCGAGGTTTCTGCACATTCTTACGTCCACCAATGTTTCTAACGATTGTATGAGCTATATCAAATACGACGTTCGCTGTTGGAATAAGATTTCTATCTTTTATAACTTTCTCAATCAGACTTAGTATGTTTTTAAAGGGAACCTTCTTCTTTGGCTTCGAGTTGATTACATAAAACCCCTCATTAAGTTTTCTGTTAACTTTCATGGTGTTTGTAACGCCCCGCAACGTTTCAGCAAAACCTGTATCTGTCTTTGTTAATAACAGCCCTCACTCTGTGACACCAACATGCATACTGACTGGGTGTCTCACTTGCATTCATATATATACACACCCAAAATAAAATATAGTTTACTTTAAGTTAAGATGCGTACCAGCAAACACGCTTCTGCCTTACCCATTACAAATATAGACGATGTTGTTACGGACACAGCTCAACAACAACTGAGGCATGGTCCTCTCTTTCCAAACACCGTTCGCTGTATCATATGTGGTCCCAGTGGGTGTGGTAAAACTAATGTCATGCTGAGTTTGTTGTTTGAAGCAAACGGTTTAAAATTTGATAACGTGTATGTGTATTCAAAGTCTCTGTATCAACCGAAATACAAGATGTTAAAGGAGGTGATGAATGCAACAAAAGGTGTTGGTTACTATCCTTATAGAGAAAACGATGAAATATTAGATCCGGCAGATGCCAAGGACAACTCTGTGTTTATATTTGATGATGTAGCTTGTGACAAACAAGATAAAATAAGAGCATACTTCAGTATGGGCAGACATAAGAATATTGATTCATTCTATCTCTGTCAAACATATACACGAATACCCAAACATCTGGTACGTGACAACACCAATGTTATTGTGTTATTCAAGCAAGATGAAACCAATTTAAAACATGTGTACGACGATCATGTGACCACCGATATGGACTTTAAACAATTTAAAACTATCTGCCACCAATGCTGGAAAGATAATAAGTATGGTGTGTTGGTGATTGTGAAGGAAAACGATGTACACAAAGGTCGATATAGAAAAGGATTCGATAGATATATATTATTCTAACAAACGATGATAGACAGGACAGTCAGCTGTCTAACACAGGTGTCTAACACAGATGTCATACAAGTGTCTAACACAGCTGTCATACAGCTGTCATACAGCTGTCTAACACAGCTGTCTAACACAGCTGTCTAACACAGCTGTCTAACACAGCTGTCTAACACAGCTGTCTAACACAGCTGTCTAACACAGCTGTGTTAGACAGCTGTCTAACACAGCTGTCTAACACAGCTGTCTAACAAGACAGCCAGACATCGTGATAAATAAGAAGGCATGTACCATGAAGGAGTCAGTATATGTTAAACCACCACACAACCTGTATCGCTCAAACAAATTATTAGACCAGCTGGTAATACCGACCAGTTGTAGCACAATGGAAGTGTTGGGTAAGGAAGAGCGAAAAGTTAAGAAAAGGATTTTACAACTTGCTGACAATATTCGAAAAAAACATTTAATGCTTAAACTTAACAGAGCCGAGAATGATGATGCTCTGCAACGTTTATATAAACCACTTGTTGAGCCCCTAAGTAAAATATCTAAAAACACAGCAGCACAGCAGCAGCAGCAGCCCCAGCAACAACCAAAGGCTGAACAAATCAAAGAAGAAGTGGTACCAGAAACGAAACCCCAAGTACAGTTCCTTAAAGACCATGAAGTTTTTGAAGCTGAACCTAGGGAAGAGGCTGAGGAGACAAGTTCCGATGAGGATATCCCAACATTTGAAGAGCTTGAGGCAGATCTACAAACTGTCACATCCAACCCTGCATATCAAGAATTTTTGGAGCAATATCCTGAACGAGTTCGATATTATGTAGACAAGTATTTTACTGAACCACCAAGGCTCGCTACCATTGATCAAACGTATGGTGCTCGCTACGCTAAAGATACCGGTAGCTGGAGTCTTGGCAATAAACACTTGGATTTTACTGATAATGACATTCGACTAGGTCAACGGAGATATCCGCAAACACAAGGTCTGCTAGAATTGATATTTATGAAAACACCTAGAGGGTATACCTATGACGATCTTCAACACTATAGAGATATTCTAGAAGCAACTAGTGTGCATAAAATGAACTATGATCCTAACGCACGAACCAAGGGTTGTTCCTCTGAAAAGTACCTGACTCTAATAAAACCGGTGATAAATCCACGAGGTCGTAGATCCTCAACTCCTCAAGGTTTTGGTTACGACACACATCATAACGCAGAACAAAAAACTGAACCTAGAGCTCAGAATGTAAGCAGCAACACTAACAACTATATGCTACAAAATAACAAACAAATAGAATATGTCTATTGGGATGACATAAATGAGCTGGTTGATAGACTTAGACTTTTAGTAGCTTCCCAGGCTGCTGGTAATAATGCTCATAACAATGAAATTCAGTCAATCATTGAAGAACTGAAGGAGGTTGGTGTTATCGCCTAGTATACCTACATATATCAAAGATATACCTACCTTAGTGCTTAGTATAAAAATGTCTATCGATAAGTTCGGACGTTCCCAATCCAATAAAGGTTCTAAGTTTAAAATTATTGAAAGAGAGATTTTCCCAAGAACTACTAGTGGTGATTTTGATTTGCAAAGCCATAGATTGTGTAACATAGCTGATCCAGTCGATGCAACAGATGGTGTAAATAAAAAATTTGTTGATGTATGGATAGACGACTATCAGAAGAACAAAGATGAGGTAACACAAAGAATCATTGCCATACTACTTGAAGCTGTACACAAACCTGAGTTGGAAGATTTAAAAAACGAATTTGAAAATAAATTGAAAATTTTAGCTAAGAACATAACTGCTCAAGTTTTAAAAGATGTTGATGTATTAAAGAATAATAAGCTAAAGAATAAGCTGGGAGAAATAGACAGCAAACTAAAAGATTTACATGATAAGTGGATACTTTTAAATCCAACATCGCCATGAAACAAACAGACATCTATCTGGTTGAACGCATCTTGAGGAAGAAAGGCAAGCAGCTCTATGTAAAATGGCTGGGTTTTGATAAATCTCAGAATTCTTGGATAAATTCAGATGATGTTAAATAAGCTTATATATTTAATGTATTAATGTACTTAGAATAAAATAAAAGTCTTTATTAAAATAATGTTATTTTATTTTTTCATCTGGTTACATACAATTAAGCTAAGTGAACAATTACAATTTATATCGTAAATCAATAATATCCTGAATAAACTTCTCCTGAGGTACATCTGCTATCTGTAGATCGTTTCTCTTCGCCTTGAGGTATTCGACTTCGGTCTTTATTCTGTTAAAGAGATTTACAGAATTTGGATCATACAACATGTTTAAAACTACTTCGGAATCAGGGTGTTTATTTTTAAAGTTCTTGACAGCTCTTTTAAAACTTTTCTTCTGAGTCCTTACAGCATGATATGGATAGGTAGTATCCTTCTCATTTCTTGAAAGCAAACCAAAAACACAAAGTTTTCCAGGGTTGCTTGGTTTTGGAGATATATCTTCTAAATGTTCTGTGATTTTAGCATTTGTTTCTCGCATACGCTGCACTTCATCATCTATCTCCATTAATTTCACTTCAATTTCTTTGAGGTTATCCTTGTATTTTTGATTAAATTCACTTACGAAAAAATCAAAAATAATTTGGTTGCACTTTTCATAGAAACTATTGGATATCCAACAAGCCAAATTTAATATCAAATCTTTACAGACATATGTACCAGATATCAAGTTGTTTTCAGTCTGTGTTCCACCAAAGTCCACCAAGTATGTAGCGGTTGTAGGTGTTAGTTGAGATGTTGCTTCCAGCACATCTAGGGGGCCGGAATTCCGGCCCCCTAGATGTGACTCTAAGTGGACATCTTCGGTTGAAATATTAAGGTAATCGGTATTCTGGCTACCTAAATGTTTCTTCGCCTGACCGTTGTAATAGGTAATCAACTCTTTAGTTTTCTTATTTTCCAACCAATGTCTGAATCTTTTCTCACCATCTTTACACAGCTTAGTCGCATTAAAATAACCAGTGTTTTTATCAATAATTAATTGAAAGTCTGCAAATAAACCATACCAGAAGTTGTCTTTAATTTGCTGGTAGCACACATCATTTAATGTAGCCATTTTAAACACACTACTGAGCACTTGGATACGTTAGAGTTAACTGAAGCACGTCTTACCTCTACGATAACTAAATTTTGAATGAGTTTAACAGTGTGTAGTGAACAATTTACATGGATGATGTCATCCTTTCGGTTTGTACTAGACAAGCTCAAACACGAGTAATGGGGGTGATTGAACAGATATAACACAAGATAACATTCACCAAAGTCATCAACTGACACGTTATTTACCCTAAGCGGGCCTCTCTCTTGCGTATATTAAACAGATACACAGACAAGTTCAAACACAAATAATGGGGTGATGTCATTCAACGGAAATTACACTAGATAACAACCGTACAGACAAAACTCAAACAGGTTTGTGGAACAGGTTTGTGGATGATGTCATACTTCTAACGGCTGTATTCTAGACAAGCTCAAACACGAATACCATTTACCCATCAAGGGGCCCCCTACAGTATGTTTCTGAACTTCCTTCTTTTGTTTGCTAACGACCTCTGTGTGTTATTTTTAAATAAGTCTTCAACCATCTTTATCAGCGAAAGGCACCATCTTTAAGAAAGAAAGCCGCCATTTTTTATAATGTCAGCTTAAGGTATCACAGGCTTCCATCTTTCATTCCGCCATTTTGGTTCTTCCGTTTTGGTTCCGCCTCTAATATTAAACATTATTTTGTAAATCATCCATTTGTCTAATAATAAACTTTAATTCTATTACATGTATGGTTTGTAATTAAAAGTCGTATATATATATATATACCAACCTAAAACAATAAATTAACAAGCGTCTGCTTAGCTTAACGGGTAGCATCGTTGCCTCCCATCTGAATGCCCCGGGTTCGAAACTCACCTGCACCAAATGGTTTTTTTCAAAATATAATAATTTGAAGTAATAGGTTAAACACTTATGTGATTGTCTGGCACAAGTCATGTGACGTCACTGTCAAAGACAGGTCAATGACCTTAGGAATAACACGGATGTGACTGTCTGGGCCAGGGCGTGGCTGGGCGCCGGGGCAGGCGCCGGGGGCCGGGGCGTGGCTAGGCGCCGGGGCTGGCGCCGGGGCAGGCGCCAGGGCAGGCGCCAGTGCAGGCGCCGGCGCCAGGGCGTGGCGCCGGCGCCGGGGCTGGCGCCAGGGCGTGGCGCCGGCGCCGTGACGTCACTTCCTGTGACGTCACTGTCTGCTCAAAGTGCCGCATTACCTACTATTGTTCTTTAACTGGGGGATTCAATCAATTTTTAAAATACATTGTATTTGTTGTTCCTTGATGAACGGCCCCAACTACATTTTTAGCACCGCACAGATATAGTATGCTGTGCTTTTAGACTGAAAGTGTAGCATAATATAGTAGAAATGTAAACAAAGTCAAGTCAAGTCTCTATAAAAACGATTCTAAAATACTCTCTTTCATCTTTAAACTTAAACATAAGACGTCATATAAGACCGAAGCAGTCGTTGAATGTATTTCAATAGCAATTCTACTCAATCTGTAATTAATTGTTACGTATACTTTTATATATGTAATATCCCGGGCATGAAGCAGGCGCCAAGCATCATGTAAACAAAACTAAGTTATTCTTTGTTTTATTTTGACATTTGGAGACGCAATAGTGTAGAGATTTCATACGTTCTGAACAAGATCACATTTTTGTTTAAAACGCGTGAAAACTTTGTCACCTTTGAGTCTGAAATTATAATGTTCGGCAGACATGTTGTTATTGTTGATATTGAAAAAAAACAGGTTTGATTAGGTTGACTGAAACGAAATTATCCTGGCGATAAATAACTGCTACGTTTATAATTTGGCAAATACTTTATTAGTGAATTTTCGTAAAAAAAAATCACTAATGGGGGATCCCGACTTTTGAATGTTGAAATTTTTTTTAAATGAGCGCGAACTAGGACCTCTAGAACCCATATCCGGGGTCAGTTTCAATTTTTATATGTTTATATATATATATATATATATATATATATATATATATATATATATATATATATATATATATATATATATATATATATATATATATATATATCAACAACACATTACGGGGGCTTACAGCCTAAATACTGTCATACCGTGGGTGTCGACAAGAAGGAAAGAGGCAACTTGTTAATTCTGGACTTGAAGGTTTGGAGGTTCGGAGGAGAAGGAAAAACATGTGCCGGCAAGAAATTTTACAACTTGGAAGTCCTCGGGACTAAAGAGCGGGCATAACAAGATGTTCTATGTCTGGTGACCTGGACAGTAAAAGGGTGTATTCGCTCTGTTTCCCTGGTAGATCTGTTGGTGACCGCAGGTGAAGGAACTATGGAAGAAAGCTCCTCTGAACAGTGCCCGTACATATATCTATAAAAGAGAGAGAGATGTCACCAACGGCACGTCGGTGGGCGAGGGATCACAGCCTTTAGGTGAAGGTAGGGTCACCGATGAGACGTATAGCTCCCTTCTGAATGGAGTCCAAGATAGCGACTGTAGAAGCGACAGCGGCAGCCCAGATGTTGGAGCAGTATTCGAGGTTTGGCCTTATTTGTGAAGTATATAAGGTATAGAGATTAGCTGGTGAAAAGTATTTGCGAGCCCGGAAGAGGAAACCTAATTTCTTAGCAGCCGCTCCTGCAATTTATGTGACATGTTGGTGCCAATTGAAATTTCGATCCACAGAAATGCCAACATGTGAAAAGGACTCATTACTTTGAATAACTTGGCTGTTCATTGTGATGGGTCTAGGGCTGGTGTATCTCTTATGAGGAAGTAAGCAAGACTGAGATTTGGTGCGGTTAAATTGTACAAAATTTCTACATCCCCAGTCCAATATGTTTTGGAGATCCACGGAGACAGAACTGTCCATGAGTCTGTCACACCGATAACTCAAAAAATAATGGGCCGATTTTGATAAAATTTGGCGTGTACCTTCCTCTTGTAAATGGCTTGGATAAGTTCGTTAGTCAGGAAAATCGGGTTTTCCGGGAACATTTTCAGTTTTCATTGGAAAAAAATTTTTATCTCAAAAAATAAAAAGCTACGATAATCAAATTTGGTAGGTGGGTTTACGATATAAAAATTAAACTATACACCAAAATTTAGATTTCTATGTTACAAGAAAAAAAAAGTTATAATAAAATATTTTGTGCCAGATCATGTCTATGAAATTTCACTACCATAACGCACTTGCTGCGTCCAGGCTTATTCTAAATATGAATAAAGTTTCCTTCTGGATATCTTTTGTAACTGTAATGAAATTTGTCATACAAGTTTCTTTTAAAGAGACTTACACTATCTATAGATATAGCAAAATTGAATTCTGTAGCTTCATAGAAAATTGAGTTTTGGGCATTTTTCTGAAAAGGAGTTAGAACACACGATTTTTTTGATAATAGAGAGATGGCGATGGTAACACTTTCGAAAGAATTCTTCAAAGGTGTAGTAATTGCGCGTACTAGGGTCTCTAAAATCAATCTTCAAGGTCTGTGTAAGTTTCAAGTATTAAGTTTACTAATATGCCGTATAATAATAGTGTACAATTCTTATGAAAATTCGCTACCATTAGGCACTTGCTCCGTACCGATTTTTTTTGCATTTCCTACATGCCAAATAAATTTGTAACACCTATTCATTACCACCCTGTACTATTCACACACCCCGCAGAGTCGTAAATATTTCGTTGGCTTATCACACTTGTGGTTTTTCTTAATTAGGGTGCATAATTTAAAGATAACAATTCGTTTACGTAAATAAATAAAGAAAAACACATCATTTACACTTGTAAACCTTTCAATATTAATTGATTATTTCTCAGTCAAGGTCCATTGCTACATGATAAAAGTTCATATCACTAAAATATTCGTTGTACCGGTTTGAAATTGTGTCAACGGAATTTTTAATTCATCAAATAACACCTCAAGAATCATCTGTGATGTTGTTTACATTGTTTACTACTTAACGACATTGCATACTGCAACCTTTTTATACCAGTTATGGGCTAAAGAAAGGTCAAAACGGAAAAGAATATGTTCCAGAATTCAGTTCCCAACAATATTTCGAGTTCTTTTAGTGAATTTTCTTTTAAAAATATACATCGGAAAAGACTAGGGATATTTTTAAATAATACAAAAAAGGGAACAAATTGATTTTGGAATCGGTCAAATTGCACTCACAGTGTATGTATTTAATCAATCACTCAATATAAAACCATCTGTTAAAATGATATCAAAATTGATAAACCCGATATATCATAAAAGTATAAATTTCATATGTACCGGTGAATTTAGTTTCGAATTCAGTCATTCTTCAGTTGTTGTGTAGTGGCTGCATTTAAAATATTTCCTCCAGGCTAACAGGCCCCAAGTCCTCTTCCTCACCGAAACTCAAATCAGTGCCAAAACAGCCACTAATCACCTTAATTTCCCGGGGTATGAGCTCCTTACTGCCTTTAGATTGCATGGAGGCGTGTGCGCATACGTCCGTAGCAATCTACCCTGCACCAGACTTCCCAATTTAGAAGCTGGAAGAAAAGACATACTATGGATAAAACTCTCTCTCAGGGCTGCAACTAAATTCATCTGTTGCATTTACCGGTCACCTTCTGACAACAACTTTGTCCAGCTCTTTGACTACCTTTCTGAAAAAACCGACTATCTGATTTCTGAATATCCTTCCTCCGAGGTCACTATTCTTGGTGACTTCAATGTCCATAATAAGGAATGGCTAGGATCTTCAAAAACCGATCCACAAGGGAGAGCAGCGGAGGCCTTTGCAGTCAGCAATTCTTTGGCCAATATGGTTCAGCAACCTACTTACTTTCCTCGTATCCCAACACACAGCTCAAATCCCTTGGATCTCCTTCTTACTACAAACCCTGAATGCTATAAGATATCAATCACCGCCCCCCTTGGTCGCTCAGACCACGGCATGGTCACTGCTTCCTGTGCAATGCAACCCGAGGTCACACAGTCATCACACCCACGTGTCGTTTGGCACTACAACTCCGCAAACTGGGACGAAATGCGGGATTACTTTTCCTCATTTCCATGGGCGTCTGTCTGCTTCTCTCATCCTGACCCCTCTGATATCTCACAAAACGTCACCGAAATTATCCAAGCTGGCATGGAATTATTTATTCCACGTACACAGAAAACCTCTTCAGCCACTCAAAAGCCCTGGTTCTCTAAATCCTGTGACAAGGCCAAACTTGAAAAGGTCAAAGCTCACAAAACGCTTCTACACAATCCCAGTCAAGAAAATCGTCAAGCATTCAACGACGCAAGAAACCGCTATGTCCGCATTCTTTCTGAGGCAAAAAACTCGTTTAATAACCACATCAAAAACAAAGTCCTCTCAAGCTCCAACGGCGGCAAACCCTTCTGGACTCTTGCTAAGTCTATTGGGAATAATTTCTGCAAGAGCACGTTCCCACCTCTTGTCTCAGGGGATGAAATTGTTTCTACCGCCCTGGGCAAGGCTGAACTTTTTGCTTCGTTGTTCGCTGAAAATTCTACTCTCAACCCACCTCCAAATGTTCAACCACCAACAGTCCCCAATGTCGCGCAACAAATGACTGATATCATTTTCAAAACTAAAAAGGTACGAAAGATGCTCTCTTCTCTTAATACCAGGAAAGCCTCTGGCCTTGACAAAATCCCAGCAATTGTTCTCAAAAAATGCGCACCAGAACTTGCTCCTGTCCTGACTCATCTGTTTCAGACATCTTACAATAGAATCATATTCCCTAGTAACTGGAAAACTGCTCGAGTACAACCCGTCCCCAGAAAAGGATCCAAAGCGCTTCCTAGCAACTACAGGTCTATTTCTCTCCTTTCAGTCGTCTCTAAAGTGATGATAAAGTATATAAACACCGAATTATTTAAATTTCTTGTCTAATCCACTGCAGGCAGTATGGATTCCGTCAGCGCACATCAACTGCAGACCTCCTTTCCTTTGTCACCCATTCTTGGAACAAGTCTATGGAACTACACGGTGAATCCCAGATTGTTGCTCTAGACATATCCAAAGCATTCGACCAGGTCTGGCACGCAACGCTGCTTAATAAACTTCCGGCCTATGGCCTACCACCAAAACTTTGTACCTGGACAGCAAATTTCCTCTCCAACAGGAGCATATCTGTTGTTGTGGATGGCCATTCCTCTAAACTGTATCCAATTAATGCAGGAGTTCCTCAAGGTTCAGCTTTAGCCCCTACTTTGTTTCTTCTCCACATCAATGACCTCCTCTCTAGCACATCCAACCCAGTTCACAGTTACGCGGACGACAGCACCCTCCACTCAAATATACAATATTCTAAGCCTGTCTCTTTAGCCCAATTAGATGAGGATCGCAGACTCATGGAGGGTTCTGTCTCCGTGGACCTCCAAAAAATATTAGACTGGGGAAGTAGAAATCTTGTACAATTCAACCCCACCAAAACTAAGTCTTGCTTTCTTTCTCACAAGAGATCCAGCAGCCCTAGACCCATCACAATGAACAACCAAGTTATTCAAAGTAATGAGTCCTTTTCTCTTGTTGGCATTTCTGTGGATCGAAATCTTAATTGGCACCAACATGTTACATCAATTGCAGAAGCGGCTGCTAAGAAATTGGGTTTCCTCTTCCGGGCTCGCAAATACTTTTCACCAACTAATCTCTATACCTTATACACTTCACAAATAAGGCCAAACCTCGAATACTGCTCCCACATCTGGGGTGCAGCTGCCGCTTCTACACTCGCTATCCTGGACTCCATTCAAAAGAGAGCTATACGTCTCATCGGTGACCCTACCCTCACCCAAAGGCTTCCATCCCTTGCCCACCGACGTGCCGTTGGTGACCTCTCTCTCTTTTATAGATATCTGCACGGACACTGCTCAGAGGAGCTTTCCTCCATAATTCCCCCACCTGCTGCCCCCAGCAGATCTACCAGGGGAACAGAGCGAATGCACCCTTTTAATGTCCAGGTCACCAGACATAGAACATCTTGTTATGCCCGCTCTTTTGTCCCGAGGACTTCCAAGTTGTGGAATTCCTTGCCGGCACATGTTTTTCCTTCTCCTCGAAACCTCCAAACCTTCAAGTCCAGAATTAACAAGCTGCGTCTTTCCTCCTTGTCAACACCCACGGTACGATAGTATTTAGGCTGTAAGCCCTCGTGGTGTGTTGTTGACATAAAAAAAAAAAATATTGTGTTTTACCATGGGACGGCGACATTTGTCTTTTGACGAAATGAAACGAGCGGTAGGGCTTCTTCAAGCGGGCATGCGGCAGAATGAAGTAGCTGAGCGGATGGGTGTTTTCCAAAGTGTGACAAGTCGTTTATGGAGGCGATTTAGGAAAACTGGCAGTCTGGCCCGGCAACATCCAGGACGAGAATCCTCTACGACGGCAGGATAAATTTTTACGTTTAACTGCCAGAAGGCAACCTACAATTGCGGCACCTGAATTGATTACGACTCTGCAAAGGGCGCATAATGTAACCATTAGCCCAGATACTGTAAGAAATCATCTTCACGAAGCAAACCTCTATAGTACACGTCCACCTATTTCCAGATGCAATGGCGCTGCAGGACTGGACTGGTGTCAAAATTATCTGAATTGATCTGCAGATAACTGGGCTACAGTTTTATTCACAGACGAATCTAGGTTTGTTTCCATCTGGATTCTCGTCGAATAAGGGTGTGGAGAGGATCTGGAAATGCGGAACGCTCAAAACATATTCAGAAAGTGTACCCATACAGAGGTGGTACAATAATGGCATGGGGCGGAATAATTATTGGTGGCAGAACCGAACTCGTCTTTGCAAATCGCTTCTTAGCACATCAGCTCTATCTGGATACCATTCTTCAACCCATCGTGCGTCCATTTGCAGACGCTGTTGGTCAAAACTTCCACCCAATGCATGATAATGCCCGTCCACATACCGCGCGCATCGTAACCAACTGGCTGTATAACGCGGGAATTGAAGTTTTACCATGGCCAGCACAATTCCCGAACCTGAATCCGATAGAACAGGTCTAGGATATGCTTCAACGAAGAATTACTCCACATATGGGCAACATCCACAATGCGTTTACATTCCAGGAGCTTCTGACAGCAGAGTGGGCACGTTTACTACAAGGAGACCTTGACAATCTCATTTTGTCTATGAGCAATATACGTAGAGCTGTAATTACTCAACATGGAGGTCATACTTTGTATTAAACTTTTTTCTCACATGCTCATTCATCTTATGTAATATTAAACACTTACTTATACCATACATTTTTTGTTTTCTTCTTAAATCATATAAAGAAAAAAATACGTGCATTTTTAAAAATATTCCTAGACTTTTCCGATGTGTATATATCGCCGTGAAACGTATTCCTATTGGTTTATTTAAAATAATATCCTAAAACTGTTGTTTTTTGTTAGATTTTATAAATGTATTTTACTAATTTTTGTGTGCATACAGTTAGACACGATCTAAATGTCTTCTCTACCTTTAAGTTTGTGTAGCCCCAATGTTAATTAAGGGCCCCCTTTATTATACTCACTTATATTGTGCTTATATATGTAATATAAAAATAAAAAAGGAGTGAAACAGCAAGTGAATTTATTTACTTTAGTGCTGTAATCGATATTTTGTAAGACATTATAGGCGACAATGTGGAATGTTATTCGGTAAATTTACATCCACGGAGACAGAACCCTCCATGAGTCTGCGATCCTCATCTAATTGAGCTAAAGAGACAGGCTTAGAATGTTGTATATTTGAGTGGATGGTGCTGTCGTCCGTGTAACTGTGAACTGGGTGGAATGTGCTAGAGAGGAGGTCATTGATGTGGAGAAGAAACAAAGTAGGGGCTAAAGCTGAACCTTGAGGAACTCCTGCATTAATTGGATACAGTTTAGAGGAATGGCCATCCACAACAACAGAAATGCTCCTGTTGGAGAGGAAATTTGCTGTCCAGGTAACAAGTTTTGGTTGTAGGCCATAGGCCGGAAGTTTATTAAGCAGCGCTGCGTGCCAGACCTGGTCGAATGCTTTGGATATGTCTAAAGCAACAATCTGAAATTCACCATGTAGTTCCATAGACTTGTTCCAAGAATGGGTGACAAAGGAAAGGAGGTCGGCAGTCGATCTGCGCTGACGGAATCTATACTGCCTGTCGTGGATTAGACTGTGTTTTTCAAGAAATTTTAGTAATTCGGTGTTTATATACTTTTCCATCACTTTAGAGACGACTGAAAGGAGAGAAATAGGCCTGTAGTTGCTAGGAAGCGCTTTGGATCCTTTCTTGGGGACGGGTTGTACTCGAGCAGTTTTCCAGTTACTAGGGAATATGCCTTTATTGTAAGATATCTGAAACAGACAAGTCAGGACAGGAGCAAGTTCTGGTGCGCATTTTTTGAGAACAATTGCTAGGATCTCGTCAAGGCCAGGGGCTTTCCTGGTATTAAGAGAAGAGAGCATCTTTCGTACCTTTTTAGTTTTGAAAATGATATCCGTCATTTTATGCGCGACATTGGGGACTGTTGGTGGTTGAACATTTGGAGGTGGGTTGAGAGTAGAATTGCCAGCGAACAACGAAGCAAAAAGTTCAGCCTTGCCCAGGGCGGTAGAAACAATTTCATCCCCTGAGACAAGAGGTGGGAACGTGCTTTTGCAGAAATTATTCCCAATAGATTTAGCAAGAGTCCAGAAGGGTTTGCCGCCGTTGGAGCTTAAGAGGACTTTGTTTTTGATGTGGTTAATAAACGAGTTTTGTGCCTCAGAAAGAATGCGGACATAGCGGTTTCTTGCGTCGTTAAATGCTTGACGATTTTCTTGACTGGGATTGTGTAGAAGCGTTTTGTGAGCTTTGACCTTTTCAAGTCTGGCTTTGTCACAGGATTTAGAGAACCAAGGCTTTTGAGTGGCTGAAGAGGTTTTCTGTGTACGTGGAATAAATAATTCCATGCCAGCTTGGATAATTTCGGTGACGTTTTGTGAGATATCAGAGGGGTCAGGATGAGAGAAGCAGACAGACGCCCAGTTTGCGGAGTTGTAGTGCCAAACGATACGTGGGTGTGATGACTGTGTGACCTCGGGTTGCATTGCACAGGAAGCAGTGACCATGCCGTGGTCTGAGCGACCAAGGGGCGCGGTGACTGATATCTTATAGCATTCAGGTTTTGTAGTATGAAGCAGATCCAAGGGATTTGAGCTGTGTGTTGGGATACGGGGAAAGTAAGTAGGTTGCTGAACCATATTGGCTAAAGAATTGCTGACTGCAAAGGCCTCCGCTGCTCTCCCTTGTGGATCGGTTTTTGAAGCTCCTAGCCATTCCTTATTATGGATATTGAAGTCACCAAGAATGGTGACCTCGGAGGAAGGATATTCAGAAATCAGATAGTCGGTTTTTTTAGAAAGGTAGTCAAAGAGCTGGACAAAGTTGTTGTCAGAAGGTGACCGGTAAATGCAACAGATGAATTTAGTTGCAGCCCTGAGAGAGAGTTTTATCCATAGTATGTCTTTTCTTCCAGCTTCTAAATTGGGGAGTCTGGTGCAGGGTAGATTGCTACGGAAGTATGCGCACACACCTCCATGCAATCTAAAGGAAGTAAGGAGCTCATACCCTGGGAAATTAAGGTGATTAGTGGCTATTTTGGCACTGATTTGGGTTTCGGTGAGGAAGAGGAGTTGGGGCTTGTTAGCCTGTAGGAAATGGTGGACGGAGTTCAGGTTAGGATTTAGGCCACATATATTCGAAAAGAATATGTTAATTCTTGATGTTGGCGCCCCCTGTACACCCCTCTCCCGGAGATCCGAATGGAGGGGTATTTTACCTCCGGAATCTTTTGTACAAGGAGGAGCCATCATCATTTTTGCTTATAAGGAAAACCGACTCATACACCAGAACCGGAAACGTCCGTTGGGACTTCACCGGCCCCTTGATGTATGGGGAGGTACCTCCTCGGGCGTGAGAAAAAGTTTTGTATACAAATTACTGAATAAATATTTATGTCAGAGATGATATTTTTGCTTACCCTTCTTTAACCTACTTTTTACTGTTCCTAATTAAATAAAGTAATGTTTTATAAGTTTTAATATAAGGTTAAATCACTATAAGATATTATTCTTATGAAAATTCACTACCATAACGCACTTGCTGCGTCCTGAACACACTTTTTCTTTTTGTTCTAGGAAGACATGTACCGCTTCAGGAGAGTAGCCCCACAACAGTATGCCGGACGTTGCCACAGAATGGAAACTGGTGAAATATGAAAATAAAACATCCTCAACTCTTATCACTGTAAACAGGGCGACCGCAAGTCTTTTTGTCAGAGTCGCCGACATGGCTTTGCCAGGTGAGATTGCTATCTAATGTTATTCCCAGCAACTTTAATGATTTTTCAGCTCTGTCATTCACATATATCCTTAGATTTTGGGTTTTACCTATATTGAGTTTCAGTCCATCAGCCTGGAACCATTGATTACGTTTTTAAGAGAGTTCTCAGTAATTCTATCCAGACCCTTTTCATTATTCGACACATTTAGAAAACTGATGTTATCAACAGACATACAATTTTTTATATTAAGTTTTTTTGGCAGGTGATTGATGTATGTTTTAAGTAGGAGTGGCCCTAATATGGATCCCTGCGGTTCGCCGTTATTTACAAGGTATTGGTTCATATATTGCATTCTTCCAGTAGACGATTTTTATTTCACCAGATAAGTAAGACTTGAACGGCTTTAAGGCAACCACCTTTCATCCCACAATACACCAGTTTGTATACTAGGAGGGTGTGATTAACTATGTCGAAAGCTTTAGTAAAATCACAGCATATTATTTCAGAGCCTCAGTGGTTCAGGGGTAAGAACGTGTGCCTCGGAACCGAAGAATACTGGGTTCGATCCCAGGGTTTTCCTTTCACTTTTTCAGTACAAACTGTAACATTAACATCAATCGAGGTTCTGGCATTGTATTTGAGCAAGTTGAATGTATGTACGTTCCGCCCTTCGGAGGGGGCATAGAGCCGTCGGTCTCGTATCCATGCGATGTTGAACACATTAAAGATCCTTACCCTCTTTACAGAAAGACAGGGGTTCGGCAAAATTTCCAGGATAGCGAGGTGAAACTGCACCCTGGCGTCGGTGATTGGCCATAGTCGCGGAAATAGGCCGACGTTAAAAAACAAATTCGACTTTGCGACGATCATTGAGTGCTTCAGTCATACCCTCCTTTATTTCTGTAACGGCATTTATTGTAAATTTGCCTTAAGTATATCCATGCTAAGATCTATTCAGGCATGATCTCTTATTCAAAAAAAAACATCCAGCCTTCGCTGCATTATCTTCTCAAAGATCTATGCTACTGCAAATAAGCAGGACACGAAGAGAAAGAAGCTTCTGAATTTTGATTGTGGAAAAAAAAGCCTGGACCCAGCAAGTGCGTTATGGTAGTGAATTTTCATAGAAATGATCTGGCACAAAATATTTTATTATAACTTTTTTTTTTCTTGTAACATAGACATCTAAACTTTACTTTTTATATCGTAAACCTACCTACCAAATTTGGTTATCAGAGCTTTTTATTTTTTGAGAAAAAATTTTTTCGAATGAAAATTCAAAATTTTCCCGGAAAACCTCGTCTGATTTTCCTGACTAACGAACCAATCCAATCCTCCATTTACAAAAGGAAGGTACATGCCACATTTCATCAAAATCGGCCTATTATTTTTTGAGTTATCGGTGTGATACACACACACACAGATATATATATATATATATATATATATATATATATATATATATATATATATATATATATATATATATATATATATATATATATATATTGCTGCGTCCAGACTTTTTAAAATACGTCTTACAATCTCTTCCTCAAAGCAACTAGGAAATTAAGATTTAGATTTAGAACATCCAAACCTTAATATCTCTCACACTTGAAGAAAATGTAACAATGGCAAGACGAGTTTGGGCTAACCTGTGCATTGTTGCAAACGTAGACTATATTTTATGCTCACTTTGATAAACATTTTATTTAAGATACGTTGTACAATTTCTTCATTAAAGCAACTAGGAAATAAGGATTTAGAACATCCAAATATTCTTGAAAATATTTCACATTGGCAAGAATCATAGCTGTTCACCTTGAAGCGAATCGTACTGACTGTTTGTTTTTATTTTAGGTACACATATCGTATACTACGTATATATGTAAATACTATTTCACAATTAGGTAGGTACCTCTAACAAGAAAAAACTATAATTATGTTAGGTCAAGATCATTACAGACCTATCATTATAACATGTTTTTATATAATAATGGATTATCTTACTGCTTTTTACATATTATATATTTTATTATTTTAGAGCTGAAACAATGCGGTTACCTACTAGTCTTCAATTTCATGTATTTTTATTATTAGCGAATATTCATAACGAAAATTTCGCTTATAGAGAGGTAATTTTTAAAAATATTTTTAAAATCAACCCGAATTAGAACAAGTAGAAACCAGTTACAATGTCAGTTTTAGACTATATAGTGGTTCCATCTCATACCGAATTGGTTCTGTTTGATAACTAATTCAAACATCACCATCACCACCAAACCACTTTCGTTCTGTTTGATAACTAATTCAAATATCACCGTTCCATCCCTTAGTAAATTCGTTCTGTTTGAGAACTTATTCAAATATCAACATTTCATCCCTTATTAAATTCGTTCTGTTCGATAACTAGAGATTAGATTAGATTTTATTGTGAGTGGGCTATTTCAGTCCCTCCACCACGACCTTAGGTCTATTGTGGCTCACGCCTAATGATTTAGATTTTACCCATCAATTCCCGCTCCCTGAGGGAGTCGATCTTTTCTTGAGGGTGAGAGTTTGTTTGGCAGGTGTACTGCCACCTGAGTGAAGTCGCTTGTCCGTTTCGAAGCTCAAAGAAAGATAACCACTCTCCGAGTTCGTCAGGATCCGACATCCGTCAGTGTTTGCCTCGAGGCGGTATCATGAAGTCCCGCTCTCGAGCAGCATCTAATCTCCAGTTGTAATCCACCCCTAGAGATCTCAGCTCCCCTCAGGCTCTTCCAAACCTGACACTTAACAGCTTTAGACTCAAGGCAACATCCTATCGAGTCCCGCTCCCGAGCATCGCAGAAGCGAGGCAGTCCGTCCATTCCGAAGCACACAGTGGGGGCCCCAAACTTCGGGTGTTTACCACTCATCAGAGTTGTCAACCCCCTCCGGGTCGTCTAGACACACGACACCCTCCAGCACTCAACCCAAAGCGGCACCCATCCGGAACCCCGCTCCCGAGTAACAACCAAGCGCGGGCAACCATCCATTTATAAACCCAGAGTGGCGGCCTCAAAATCCGGGTGCACATCACTCCTCAGAGATATCCGCCTCCCTCCAGGCCCACATGGACAAGACCCCCGCCAGTGTTTGATTCCAATTAGTCGCCTTTTACGACAGGCAGGAGTTACCTTGGGCCTATTCTTTTAGTTAGTCCCTGGACCCACAGGAAACGTTCGATAACTATAGAGAGGTAATTTTTGAAAATATTTTTAAAATCAACCCGAACTACAACCAATAGAACCCAGTTTCAATGTCAGTTTTAGACTTTATACTGGTTCCATCTCATACCGAATTGGTTCTGTTTGAGAAGTAATTCAAATATCACCGTTTTATCCCTACATTTGTTCCGTTTGAGAACTAATTCAAATATCACCATCCCATACCATACTACTTTCGTTCTGTTTGATAACTAATTCAATTATCACCGTTTCATCCCAGACTAAATTCGTTCTGTTTGGTAACTAATTTGAATACCACCGTTACATCCCTTAGTAAATTCGTTCTGTTTGAGAACTAATTCAAATATCACCATTTCATCCCATATTAAATTCGTTTTGTTCAAAAACTAATTCAGATATTAGCATTCCATCCCATTATAAAATCGTTCTGTTAGAACCAATTTAAATATCACCGTCCCATACCATATTAAATTCGTTCTGTTTGAGAACTAATTCAAATATTGTCGTTTCATCTTATACTAAATTCGTTCTATTTGACAACTAATTCTATCATCACCGTCCCGTTCCTTACTACATTAGTTTTGTTTGATAACTAATTCAAATATCAGTGTCCCATCCCATACCAAATTTGTTCTGTTTGCGAACTAATTCAAATATTACTGTCTCATCCAATACTAAATTCGTTTTGTTTGAGAACTAATCAAAATATCATCGTTCCATCCCATACTAAATTAGTTCTGTTTGAGTACTAATTCAAATACCACCGTCCCATCTCATACTAAATTGGTTCTGTTTGAGAACTAATTCAAATGTCACCATTTTATCTCATATTAAATTCGTTCTGTTCGAGAACTAATTCTGATATTACCGTCCCATCTCATACTAAATTGGTTCTGTTTGAGAACTAATTCAAATGTCACCATTTCATCTCATACTAAATTCATTCTGTTCGAGAACTAATTCTGATATTACCGTCCCATCTCATACTAAATTGGTTCTGTTTGAGAACTAATTCAAATGTCACCATTTCATCTCATACTAAATTCATTCTGTTCGAGAACTAATTCTGATATTACCGTCCGATCTCATACTAAATTGGTTCTGTTTGAGAACTAATTTAAATATCACCGTTCCATCTTACACTAAAATCGTTCTGTTTTTAATTATCACCGTCCCATCCTATATTAGATTCATTCTACTTGAGAACTAATTCAAATATCACCATAGTGACCAACATATATATATATATATATATATATATATATATATATATATATATATATATATATATATATATATATATATATATATATATATATATATATATTAAAATAAACTTGATCAGTTTCGTTATCCAACTTGTCATACGTTATAGAATAAGAAGATTACTTACCATTTTATTATTAAACCCACTGAGAAAACGCATTTGATGCTGTAACAAAAATAGAATCTTATTATACAAATAGATATATAATAACAACAACAATAATAATAAAGGCTTTTGGGTATAGAGCTATAGTTAGAATTGATAAAGAAGTGGCATCTTATGCATTCAGTTTATACAGAGTGTAGAGGACCTCAAAACATGCCGATTTTTAATATAAAATTTTTGTCTGACGCCCATGGTTGGTGAGATATTGACTTCGGAAGATTCTTTAATAATCACAAGAAACAACTGTATTGCAGTAGTGTCCTAACATAGCAACAACCAACTTTGGTACATGGTTTTCTCTATTAAAAACTAATAAATAAAAAAATCTTAAAAAACACTAAAAATATTGTTCAAGATGACCTCCATTTTCTCTCACACATAAATTCACTCTTCGTCTAAAATTAAAGTCGACTCTGTTAAGTAATTGGATGTTACTTTTAATAATGGTCTACTCATTACTGACGCGACTCCACAAATCTTCCGCAGTTTGAACTGGTGTCAAATACACAGATTCGTTTAAAGCCCCTCAGAGAAAAAAAGTCACATTTATTTAAGTCTGGTGATCGTGTTGGCCAATGTTCCAATTCCACCACCTATCCATCTATTTGGAAACTGTTGGTTTAAAAATCCCAGAACATTTGTAGTGAAATTTGATGGCGCCTCATCATGCATAAACCACATTTCGCTGTACACTTGTAAGGGCAGTTCCTCCGTTAGCTCAGGAAGAACATTTTGCAAGAAAAGCAAATATGTTGCGCCGTTTAAGCGCTTTGGTAAAATAACCGGCCCAATCAAATCTCCTCCAACAATACCCGCCCACACATTTATTTTAAATTCTCTTTGGAAATGGCGGGTTACTGTAGCATGTGGATTTACATCCGAATATTCGTGGCAGTTGTGCACATTCGTAGTCTCTCTCCTTGTAAAGCAGGCCTTATCCGTGAAAAGAATAGTCTTGGGAAAATCAATGTTCTGATGTAAGATGAAAATTTATACAAAACCGTCTTGCCTCTAAATCCTGCGGTAGGTGATAGGGATGCAGCAGATTGCGTCGGATAATTCTATGGACCGTCGGCTGTGTTATATGAAACTGCCTGGATAGTCGTCTGGTGCTGGTTTGAGGCTTACTTTCAATACTGTCTAGAAGACGCTTCTCAGTTTGTGCGTTCACTGCATGAACGCGTCCTCCAGCATTTTTTATGAGAAACGAACCCGTTTCCCGAGCTTTACGTTCAACAGTGGCAAACGTTTGACGATGTGGTATATTACGATTAGAAAATCTTCTTCGATACACCTCTACACTTCTGCGGCAATTACCCTCGCAAAACCCTAATACCATAAACATGTCAACTTGTTCATTAACCGAGAATTTTACAACCATTTTGAACAACAAATTATTATTAGAAAAGAAAACAAGAAACACAAGACAATAATTATTGCAAAACTTAATAAATTTAGGTAATGTCAGATTTGACAACGACTGTAACCTAGCAACAGATGACTTGCAGAGCGCTCAAGGCATCTCCCATGAGACTTTAATGTTTAACAAAATCTTCAAGGGACATAATTTTGTTTTGATCTCAACTCTAAATAAACTCAATTTTCTCAAAAACGGCTGGTTTCTCTAAAAATGAACAAGAAGAGAAAAGTCTAGACGCAGCAAGTGCGTTATGGTAGTGAATTTTCATAAAAATTGTCTTAATAGCAGATAAGTATTTTTTAAAGAAAGAGGCATCAAATTTGGTTACCAGTGTATTCTATATAGTAGAAACAATATACCATATTTAATCAAAATAACTTTATTGTTTGAAAATGTACAAACATTTTTCGAAAATAAACTTAAAATATTCCCCAAAAAACTGGTTTCTTGGTCAACCAACCTTAGGTTAATAGTAAATTGAGCTATTGAAATTTGAAGCATTTAATGAAAGTTTGTTACCATAACACACTTGCTGCGTCCGGGATTTCTCTTCTTACAAACATGCATTATATTTCCATGGAAACTGCAAACATGCAATAATATAAGGAGTGTAAGATTTAAAAAAATATATATGAAAACAGATAAAAACTGAAACTAACCCCGAATACGTGTTCTAGGGGGCCTAGTTCGCGATCATTTAAAGAAATCTTATCAAAATTTAAAAGTGGCGGTCCTCCTCTTAGCGAAATTTTTCTACGGAAATTCGCTAAAAATTATAGACCATTAAACACTAAACCTTTATAACTCAAACTAATGCCAAAGCGCCAGAGAAAGGGTCTATTTGAGATGAATTTTCTGCAAATATTTTAGTAAAATTAAAGCAATGACGGTTGAAGCTGCAACTTAAGTGTTTGCAAAACACTTTTCTTGCTACATTTTTCTACGTAACCCGTATTTGTTACATGTTCTTTGCCTAAATGTTGCCAATTTTGATGTTTCAAATCGCGACTTTGAGGTTTAAAGAGGAAAATCCCATTTTAGTGAATTTTTATTTAAAAAAAATTCACTAATAGAGAGATATCGATGGTGAGACTTTGCAAAAAAAATTCAAATGAGCGCGAACTAGGATCCCTAGAACCCATATCCGGGGTCAGTTTGGATTTTTATATGTTTATATATATATATATATATATATATATATATATATATATATATATATATATATATATATATATATATATATATATATATATATATATATATATATATATATATATATATATATATATTTCTTTAAATAGCTATAACTTTTTCCTTTTGATTTGCAGATCTAAATTTTGGTACATACTTTACTTTTTATGGCATATAACCGCGTACCAAATTTGGTTGCCATAAGTTTGTTATTTCCGGAGATATAAAAAAACTCTGGACGCAGCAAGTGCGTTATGGTAGTGAATTTTCATTAAAATGTTTTTAATTGCAAATATGTGTGTTTCCTTTTTAAGAAAGCAGGCATCAATTTTGGTTACCAGTATAACCTATATAGTAAAAACAATGTGCCATGTTTCATAAAAATAACTTTATTGTGTGAAAATGTACAAAAGTTTCCAAAAGTAAACTTAAAGTGTTTCCGGAAAAACTAGTTTCTTGGTCAACCTTATAGGTTAATAGCAAATTGAGCTATTCAAATTTGAAGCATTTAATGAAAATTCGCTACCATAACGCACTTGCTGCGTCCATAATTTCTTTTCTTACAAACATGCATCGCTGAAAAATTCAAAAATGCAATAACATAAGGCGTGTTTGATTAAAAAAAAAAGAAGAAAATTTGTATCACCAACGACTTATAGGTCATCCTGTGATTGTAGAAATATTTTTTAAGATGTAGCTCAAGACACCCTATAATTAATATATACAAATTTTCTTCATATCGTGTATAATAACGGATATATTGAGCTTTATTGATTTTTTGCGAAAATTCGACAAAAATTATATACCATTAAACGATAAACTCTAAAGCTAAGGCTACTGCCAAGCATCACAGAAAGGGTCTATTTGAAATGAATTTTCTGCAAATATTTTAGTAAAATGAAGGACAATGACGGTTGAAACTAAGACTTCAGAGTTTGTAAAAGATCCTTCTTGAGACATTTGATTTCCATGTCGCGTATTAGATTCAAGTTCTTTGCCTAAATGTTGCCGATTTTGACGTTTTAAATCGCAACTTTGACGTTTTGAGGAAAACCCCAATATATTTTTCTTTAAATGCCTATAACTTTTTTGTCTTTTGACCTACATAGCTAAATTTTGGTAGGTAGCTTACCTATAACTAGCGTACCAAATTTGGTTGCCCTTACTTTGTTAATTCCGGAGATATAAATTTTTTTCGAAAGAAAACACAAAATTTTCCGGGAAAACCTGGGCAGATGTTCCTGGCTAACGAAGTTATCCAAGCCATTTGCAAAAGGAATTTTTCCACCAAATTTAGTCAAAATCGGCCTATTATTTTTTGAGTTATCGGTGTGATACATATATATATATATATATATATATATATATATATATATATATATATATATATATATATATATATATAAACATATAAAAATTGAAACTGACCCCGGATATGTGTTCTAGGGGGCCTAGTTCGCGGTCATTTGAAGAAATTTTTTCAAAATTCAAAAGTCGGGATCTCCTCATTAGTGAAATTTTTTTAAGAAAATTCACTAAAATTGTTCAAAGACAACACTATATATTAAAACTCAATTTTCTAAGTTTATAGGAAATTGAGTTATTCAACTTTTGAGTTTTCTTTCGAAAAAAAATATTTTCTCCAAAAATTACAAAGCTTTTTTAATGAAATTTGGTGGATATGTTGCCTTGAGAAAAACCTTACCACGTATCTAAATTCAACTGTCTAAGTTTATAGAAAATTGAGTTATTTCAATTTGAAGGATTTAATGAAAATTCACTACCATAACGCACTTGCTGCGTCCCGAACTTTTTTCTTCATGTCCAAATTTCAAAACCTTCTATTAGCTTAATGTTTTTCTAAGTTATAGCCCAAGTTTTCGCCCCATACACTACCACACTCCACACGTTAGACTTTCTAACTGTTTCCTCATGTACCAATTAAAATGTTTATACGTAAGAAGAGTACTTTGTTGAATGCTTGCTTTGCCATCGCGATCCTCCTCCTCAGATCTTTGCTTTATTTACCATCATCTGAGGTATTATCGCAAGCATTATCCAAGGTACGTGAGTATTTCGACTTGTTCTGATCAATTTGAATAATTCGTCTATCATTATTTTACTACTATTTAAATATAGCAGACCCAAATCGTTATTATAATTGCTGACTGGGGCGACGAGATGTTTTCGTTGACTATTTTGAAGTAAATACGTCAGTAAGTGTTAAAATTATAATTGGAACCGATCCTCCAAAGTAAAAAAATCACCAGAAAATCAAAGTTCTCCAAATCATATAAAACTTATATGCAATATGCAGTGCTTCATAAGAATGAATAAAAACTATATTATACATTGATATCAAATACAGGTGCAGAGTTGGAGCTTTTTTTCTTGTCACAGTTTTTTTAATTTTGAAGATAAATCATTGTAATTCAAAAAATACAGAAGATATTGGCGCGGAGTTTGTTTTATTTCTTATCTACTAAGGTCCTACATATTATACTAAAGTTTTATCGAGTTTAGATAATTTTCATTTTTTTGCAGTTTTTCCATACTAGTAGTCGTCGACTTTTTTGGACAAAAAAACTTTTTGTCTTCGATTAAGTTAAAACTTTACCATTTAGTAATTTGAGGGTTGTTAAACATCGGAATCGTATCAGTTCTTTTTTCAGGCTAATGGTTTTTATGTAGGAGATTGAGAAAAATTTTATCATTGCACACTTTTTGTATCATCCTTTTTGGTCACAAATATCTTGATTTAAGATGGCATTGTGCTGTTTTTATCTCAAAAAGAGCTGAATAGGTTGTAATAAAATAATATCAAGCCTGAAAAATGCTTCGTAAAATTAGTACACTTACATTTGTAATGCTGGCAATTTTTTTAAGTTTTCAGAAAAATCGTTATAGTTTGAAAACCAGTAGCGATATCAAATTGCCGTTTGTTTTATTTGAAGGTCTGAAGTGCATGGAAACAAGAAAGCCACTTTTAAATAAATTTGGAGAAGTTTTATTTCTTCGAAATTTTTTGGTATCGAATTTTTATTGACAAAATTTTGACGTTTCTATCAAATCAAATTTTGAACTAAATAAACCACAGATATTTCGTAATCATATTTTTAATGTCTTTAAATACCTAAATATTATTAGTTTTGTTGTTTAAACATATTGTTTGTAAGATGGATCCTACCTATATATTTTTTATGAACCGCTTCAATAGCTATGGTCACTAGCGGGATAAATAATAGAACAATATGCAATAAAGTGATCTTAATCCATTCGAAAAACATAACAAATGTATTCTGCTTTGCCTGAGACGCAAAATCGAATCAGATGAGAGTAGACAAAAATTTATTTTGTTCTAGATAATTTTTGGTTATGAAATAGTTGATGAAGCATATGTTTCCCTAAAACATCATAAATTTGATTGTAGTGCTAAAGAATGGGTGTTTAACAGCTTTTTTTAATTTCAACAACACACCACGAGGCCTTACAGCCTAAATACTATCGTACCGTGGGTGTTGACAAGGAGGAAAGAGGCAACTTGTTAATTCTGGACTTGAAGGTTTGGAGGTTTGAAGGAGAAGGAAAAACATGTGCCGGCAAGGAATTCCACAACTTGGAAGTCCACGGGACAAAAGAGCGGGCATAACAAGATGTTCTATGTCTGGTGACCTAGACAGTAAAAGGGTGCATTCGCTCTGTTCCCCTGGTAGATCTGTTGGGAGCAACAGGTGGGGGAACTATTGAGAAAATCTCCTCTGAGCAGTGCCCGTGCAGATATCTATAAAATAGAAAGAGGTCACCAACGTCACGTCGGTGGGCAAGGGATGGCAGCCTTTGGGTGAGGGTAGCGTCACCGATGAGACGTATAGCTCTCTTTTGAATGGAGCCCAGGATAGCGAGTGTACAAGCGTCAGCTGCACCCCAGATGTGGGAACAGTATTCGAGGTTTGGCCTTATTTATGAAGTATATAAGGTATAGAGATTAGCTGGTGAAAAGTATTTGATTCAATGATTTGATTTTTTTTATAAACCCTAACTTAATTAAAAGTTAAAGTTTATCAGTTTTATAGAGAATCAAATTTTCTATCTTTTAGTGAATTTTCGTAGAAAAAATTCACTAATGGAGAGATCCCGACTTTTGAATTTTGAAAAAATTTTTGCAAATAAGCGCCAACTAGGACCCCTAGAACCCATATCCGGTGTCAGTTTCAATTTTTATATGTTTATATATATATATATATATATATATATATATATATATATATATATATATATATATATATATATATATATACATACATACATATATATATATATATATATATATATATATATATATATATATATATATATATATATATATATATATAAAGTAAACTATACACCAAAATTTATATTTCTATGTTACAAGAAAAAAAGTTATAATAAAATATTTTGTACCAGATCATTTCTATGAAAATTCACTACCACAACGCACTTGCTGCGTCCAGGCTTTTTGGTGTTTTCCTGGTTAGCTTTTGCATTGTTTTTTAAGGGCATACATATGAAATTGAAAGACCACAGGAATCAGATAGGTAAAATGAGAATAAGGCGCAAAAATTTAAAATTTGGCAATGATAAAGTATGAAAAATAGTAAAGTCGCAATTAGTTTGTTCGAAATAATCTTAATAATGGCATAATTGTTATCCAGAACCTCCCATTGTCGTTGCAATAAAACGTGTTGAAAAATTAAGTAAATAATTCGTGTGTAAGCTACCTATACTTAATTTTGATAAATGAAAAGAAAGTTGAAACATATTTTCCTATATTGTATATTTAATTTAAATGTTAAGTTTCCAATAATTTTCCTATATTTAACATATCATATAAATGCAAATTGCGAATGCAGATGATATTCACATAAAATATGATCAGCTGGTGATCATGATGAGGCCACTTGATTTTTATTTTAAAACTCACTTTTTTGTTAGGTATATATCTTGAATGGGGCTCAGTGAAATCGGCAATTGTAAACAGTCGACATAATTTTTAGGCCGGTCTATCACACTGACACTTTTTTTCACATTTGCATTGCACTGTTTGAAAATTTAAATGCTGAATGTTCTTGAAAATGTCGCCCCCCACCAACCAGAATTATTGGCAAGATATTCAATGAGCTTCATTGATTTTCTCCGCGGTAGAGAAGCGCCTATACCGCTGCAACATACGTAACACAGTTGTGCCTGAAAGATTGTATAAGCGTTCTCTTTAAAACTCTCGTAAAAAAATCACATTTTACCAGCCAGATTTAAACAAAATTTTTCAAATGAGAGCGAACTAGGCTCCCTGGAACACATATTCGAGATCACTCTACGCGGGTTAGTCAATAAATACCCTTGTTATGAATGAAGACGCATGTTTTTCACAATTTTAGTGAATTTTCTTTAAAAAAAATTCACTCTTGAGAAGATCGCGACTTTTGAATTTTGAAAAAATTTCTTCAAATTTTCTGAGTAACTTCCTTTTGAAAGAGGCTTGGATAAGTTCGCTAGTCAGGAAAATCGGCTCAGGTTTTCCCGGAAAATTTTGTATTTTCTTTCGGAAAAAATGTATATCTCCGGAAATAACAAAGTAAAGGCTACCAAATTTGGTACGCGTGTTTTTATTATAAATAGTGACCTACTTACCAAAATTTGGGTCTGAAGTTAAACGACAAAAAAGTTATAGGCATTTAAAGAAAAAAATATTGGGGTTTCCTAAAAATGTCAAAGTCGCAACATTTATGCAAAGAACCTGAAACAGATACGGACTATGTAAAGAGAATATCGCAAGAAGGGTGTTCTGCAAACCCTTAAGTCTGAGCTTCAAGCGCCATTCTCCTTCATTTTACTAAAATGTTTACAGAAAATTCATTTAAAATAGACCCTTTCTCTGATGCTTTGGCTGTAGGTTTAGTTAAGTTGCTGCTTTGGCCGTAAGCTTAGGTAAGTTTATGGTTTAACGATCTACAATTTTTAGCTAATTTTCGTAGAAAAAATACGTTAATGAGGAGACCGCGACTTGAATTTTAAAAAGATTTCTTCAAATGAGCGCAAAAAAGGCTCCCTAGGATCTATATCCGGGTTTACCCCCCCCCGCGCAGCAGACGAACATTTTTAAATTTTTCAAGGTCACGCGTTCTCCTGGCACTTAAGTATTTAAATGAAAAATCCATTTGTACAAAAATATAGACTTTCACATGGAATAATTTTCGGACTAATGACCAGGAATATTCGATGAGAGAACATACTGCACACATACTGTACACGCACGCATACGGTAATGTAATAATATATAATAATAAAGGAGCATTTAATAATGCATTACCTATCTTCCTCTACGAAGCCACTATCGCTAGAGGGGTGTAACTTACCATTTGTGGCTGGATCGGAAGCATGCTCCACAATCGGACCGTTATTACCTCGCTGCAGGGGGGGGTGGTCAGCTTCAGGACTGCGAGGGGATGCACTCAGGGGGGAGTTCTATCCCCCCTGCTGTGGTCTCTCTTTGTGGACGATTTGCTGGCTATCCTCAGACTGTGGGAGGTTGAGGTCCAGGCATATGCTGATGATCTTGTCATACTGGTTAAAGGAAAATATGAGGAGGAACTAGCAAGTACTCTTCAGGAGATACTAAATGTAGTGAATGATTGGTGCCGGAGGGAACAGATGTCTGTGAACCCCCGCAAAATGATCATTGTTCCATTTACCAGAAGAAGAAGGTTGGACAAATTAAAACCACCTATTCTTATGGGGGAAACGATTCCATTTTCGGAACAAGCAAAATATCTGGGGGTCACCCTAGATAAGAAGCTCAACTGGGACATACAGTTAGAGAATGTAATCCACAGGGCTAAACTGTCCCTGTGGACATGCCGGAGAATCTGTGGAAATAACTGGGGAACAAACCCCCAACAGATGTACTGACTCTATGTTGTGGTTATCAGACCAATGATAACATATGGAGCCATAGTTTGGTGGCCTAAGGCACTTCGTGGTATCGCGAGGGCCAAACTAGCTCATCTACAGAGACAAGCTTGTCTGATGATAACGGGAGCGATAAGCACCGCACCATCAGCCGCTCTGGAGGTCCTCCTTAATATACCACCTCTTTACATTTGGCAGGAGAGGGTGGCAAGGTGGACAACGTACAGATTAAAACAAACTGCCGACAGCATGCCGAAGGAGTCTGGGAGGGTCCGGACTCCTCGATGACATTGAGGGTCATGGGATTCTGGGAATGGTCTCAGACTTGATGCCTACAAAGATCAGTAGAGATCTGTCTTTCAAGACCGTCTTCCCGGAAAGGGAGGACTGGGAGCGAAATCAAACGACCCTATTGGGGGCCGATCTCTGCTGGTATACTGACGGCTCCAAAACTAATAGGGGGTAGGAGCCGGCGCATATGGGAGCAACACCGATGCTAGACTATCAGCTAGCCTTGGAAAGTACGCAACCATACACCAGGCAGAAGTGTATGCCATCGAGATGTGTGCAAGGAAAAGTATAGAAAACCAGTGCACACACAAATCGATAAAGATATATTCAGATAGCCAAGCTGCAATAAAGGCTCTTGGTTCCTACTGTTGCAATTCAAAAACGGTATGGAGTTGTAAATCTGCTCTTAACAAACTGGGCAGCTGCAATGAGGTGTCGCTGGTCTGGATACCGGGTCATTCGGACCATGATGGCAATGTTGCGGCCGACGCACTCGCCAGGAGTGGTGCCCAGAGGGACTTTATCGGACCAGAACCGGTGCTGGGGATAACATCATGCACAGCAAAACGCACCTTAAAGACCTGGACAGAAAGAATGACAATCCAGCAATGGCAAAATCTGCCACTTTAATGCCTTCATAAATGGCATGTCAGAGTCAAGGGCTAAAAAACTTCTAGAGATGAACAGACAACAACTGAGTACTCTAGTCGGCCTGTATACAGGACACTGTCGCTTACGTCACCACATGCACCGTATTGGAGTCGGTCAGGTAACTGAGTGCCGGCTGTGTATGGAGAGTGAAGAAACAACAGAACACGTACTGTGTTCCTGTCCGGCATCGGACGGGACTAGATACCTGCTCTTTGGCAAGATAAAGCTTGCTGCGAAGGATCTGGATCAACTTTCTCCCACAAAGATTATCGACCTCTGCAGGAGGCTGGCTTTGTTGGGTGAAATATAGACCATTAGGCGTGAGCCACAATAGACCTTATGGTCGCAGTGGAGGGACCGGTATGACCCACTCACAATCAAACCTAACCCTAACCTAATATAATACGGCGTGTATTACCTATAAAAATCTGTTTATAGAGGGAAGAGCTACAAGCGTATATTTTTTTCAAATTCAAGTCCCTTTTCATTTTTTTACAACTTGAAATTTTATATCTAATATTTTATTATTTTAAAATTATTCTTTTAGAGGTGATAATAAACAAATCAATTTCGCTTACCAAAAAGAAACATGAAAAATCCAGCTTTTCAAAGTCTCTAAATGTGACACATACCAGATTATTTAACAGCACCACAGTAAAAATAAAAATACGTCTCTGACGATCCGACTCAATCCGAACAAAGGACAGAAACTAAGATTTGAAGCAGGCTCAGAAGGCTGCATCGCTTTTGTGGCCCAACCTACCAGTGTGCGTGCCGTTGCCATGGCAACCGTCTCATACAAGCGTCCCGAAACAGAGGCAGCATTTGTATACGAACAAATCTGGCTCAGTCAGTCAGCAGCTGCTTGACGCTCTACAGTTCCGCAATACTTAAGCGCTGTGCGTTGCGGCATGTATACATTCAATTCGGTGATCAGTGACGGGCTTGCAAATTATATCGTACCATAAATTACTATAAAAATACATTATCAACTGCGGCGCGACGTAACAAGACATTTTTATATGGTTGTGCAGTAGCGGCTCGTGCCTCAATGCATTGGGGGCGCGCAAGAAAAAAAGTTTGGGACGCAGCAAGTGCGTTATGGTAGTGAATTTTTTTAAATGATTCAAATTTGAATAACTCGACTTTCTATAAACTCAGAAAGTTGAATTTTGGTGTATAGTAAGGAAGGCCTTACTATACACCAAAATTCAATATGTTGCCCTGGACAAGGGTCCAGGGCAACATATCGACCAAATTTCATCAAAATAACTTTGTAATTTTCAGAGAAATTTTTTTTTCGCCGAACAACACTCAAAATTTGAATAACTCAATTTTCTAAAAATGTAGAAAGTTGAATTTTAGTGTGTAGTAAGGTCATTTACAAGGCAACATATCCACCAAATTTCATTAAAATATTTGTAATTTTCGGACAAAATAAAACAAAACTGAAAATTTTCCCGGAAAACCTTATCCGATTTGCCTGACTAACGAACTGACCACCGATATGGGTTCTAGGGGTCCTAGTTCGCGCTCATTTGAAAACATTTTTGCAAAGTCTCTCCATCGATATCTCTCTATTAGTGATTTTTTTTTTAAATAAAAATTCACTAGGCTTAGGCTCTCTGATAAGTGGTATACACCGGGAGTTTGGGGCCCCCATTCTGTGCTTCGAAACTGACGGAGGCCGCGCTTGGGTGATGCACGGGAGCGGGACTTGATGGGATGTCGCCTTGAATCTAGCACTAGTGATTGTTGGCTTAAGACGAACCCGGAGGAAAGCTGAAATCTCTAGGGGTGACTTACAACTAGAGATTGAGGCCTCTTCTGTGAGCTTCGAAACGGGCAAACGACCCGACTTGGATGCTGCTCGGGTGCAGGACTTCATGATACCGCCTCGAGTCAAACATAGGCGGATGTCTGACCCAGACAAACTCGGAGAGGGGTTATCTTTCTTTGAGCTTTGAAACGGGCAAGCGACTTAACTCAGATGGCAGTACACCTGTCAACCAATTTTCACCACCACAAATATCGTCTCCTGCGGGGAGTTCCATTTGTTGGGTGAAATTTAAGCAAACACTGGCGGGTATCGGGTCTAGATGAACCCGGGGGAGGGCTGAGATCTCTAGGGGTGGATTACACCTGAAGATTGAGGCCTACTCTGAGCTTAAAAACAGGCTAGCAACCCCGCTTGGATGCTGCTCGAGGGCGCGACTTCATGATACCGCCTCGAATCAATCAAACACTGGTGGGGGTCTGGTCCAGGTGAGCCTGGAGGCACAAGGATATCTCAGGGGGGTAATATACATCCAGATTTTGACGCCTCCACTGTGAACTTAGAAATGAACAATTTTCCCTGTTTCCCCATAAGGCTCTGTATAATTGAGGAAATCGAGGATAAAATTGACTCACTAGATGGCAAAAAACGAGCTGCTTTGGATGGTATTCCTTCATTTTTGATAAATTGTCGACAATCTTTGAGCGGCCCTTTGTGTAGTATCTTTCAAAGGTTTTTCAATGCCGGTTTTTGCCCCTCACTCTGGAAGTCGTCTACTCTGATCCCCATTCACAAATCAGATGATAAGACACAAGTTGTCAATTATAGAGGTGTTTCAATTGAAACTGTAATACCGAAACTATTTGAATCTATCACTGCGGATGAGATTTCCAATACCTTCAAACACAGTATTGTTGGTGAGCAGGATGGTTTCTGTAGTGGAAGGTCAACGGTCACTAATCTCGCCATTTTTCAATCTTACGTGACGGATGCATTGGAGGCTGGTAAACGAGTTGATATTGTATACACTGATTTATCAAAGGCTTTTGACAGTGTGTGTCATACCTTTTTTCTGCAAAAATAGTTTGCAATGGGCATCTGTGGTTGTTATCTTTCGTGGATTGGATCTTACCTGTCTGACAGAAAGCAATTTGTTAGCATTGGTGGTGCTCTATTAGATGAGGTCCTCGTCTTTTCTGGGGTACCACAGGGATCACATATAGGTCCCGTTCTCTTCAATATTTTTATTAATGATGTTGTGAGTTGTTTTGAGTCACCGAAATATTTATTGTATGCAGATGACCTGAAGTTTTTTTCTGAAGTTGTCCATGGTGTGAACACTTTGCAACATGATCTGGACAACTTGACTCGCTGGTGCAGTTCAAACTTGTTGTCGCTTAATGTGGGTAAATGTAAGGTTGTGAGCTATTTTAGGAGTCAGAAGTGGATTGTTCATAGCTATACCATTTATAACACTGTGTTGGACGTTGTCACTTCAGTTGCAGATGTTGGTGTAATTTTCAAAAATGATTTGTAATTTAATCTGCATTTTGATGCTGTGGTTGTGAAATGTTGCAGACTTTTGGGGTTTGTTAAAAGACACACTAAACAAAGGACTGACACAAGGGCAATCACTAGTTTGTATACATCCTTGGTTCGAAGTAATATTAAGTATTGTTGTGCTGTATCGTTTCCATCCTATGCTTGCCACATTAATCGTATTGAAAGGGTACAAAACAAATTTGTTAAGTACCTTCTTTATAAGCATCACTTTCCTTGCCAAGATATTGGGTATGATGTCAGATTGCTTCTTTGTGGTATGGTCAGTCTCAAAGCGTGACATAAGTATCTTTTATTGATGTTTATATATAAGTTAATTAATGGTCACATTGACTGTAATGATCTGCTCGAGTTGATTCTTTTCCATGTTCCACCACGCTCAAATCGCCAACAGCAACTTTTTTTTGAGCGAACACACAGGACCAACTATGGATGTAACAGTTTCATGGACTGTTATGGATTGTTGCATAATTATAATGCTAATTTTTTTAATTGTGATGTCTTTTATATTGCTATGTCTAGGATGAAAACTGTCCTAAGACAGTGATTTTGTTACTTTAGGGGTTTTTTTTCTAGTTTTATTTTTAAGTACCACTTCGAATTGTTTAATTCTGTAGGTGCAAATTTACATTTAAATAAATTAATTAAAAAATGATGAAATATGGTGGCCATGGATGCATGGCAGCACTGTCTATATAGCCACTGTAAATTATACAGGATTGTCCAAAAGTAATAATAATACTAATAATAATAATAACAATAATAATAATAATATTAATAATAATACAGGGGTTAAGGAGTCGCGGGCCAAAGGACTCCAGGGGGCAAGCTGAGGAAGTGGAAATAACAACATAAACTCCCGATGAAGCTTTCCCCAAGACCGTCATGCGCGGTAAAAATCCGCATCCTGCACGAGGTGACCCTGCTAATAACTAAACATGACGGATCTAGACAAGGAGGTCGAACTAAACTCCCCCAATCTACGGTGTCACGTGACCCGTGCCTATGGATGGATGGCACCAGGGCGATGGTGTCGTGAACGGAACCTCTGGAGTACCAGGCAACCCTCCAGAGTAACCCGCCTTGCACCACACAGGGGGTTCTGATGGTGTGGACAGTATTTCCCCCATTCTCGTGGGAACAACATGAAGATTATAAATACATATAAAACCAAAACCAATGAGGCTCGAGGAGTGGCTCCGGCTACAGACTTGAGCCTTGAGTCTATCCCGGAAACGGAGACGAGCCAGGGGGCGGCAGCGGACTCTGGAGGTCCCACGACCGGCGTAGATACGGGGGATCAGGGGGTAGCTTCGGCCAGAGACCTGTCCCCGACACCCAAGCTGGAGGCTGGGTCCCACCGGAGGGCGGCGAGCTCCGCGGACTCCGGGGGCCCCTCCACCAGTAAGGACTCTACTGTTATAGTAGAGGGACTGCCCCGGCAGTCCAAGCGTCTTTCCGGGGCGCAAAGAAAGCAGCAGACTTAAGATCCAGAACCCTGAACTGGGGACGCAACACTGGTCGGTTCTAAGCAGGAAGGCAGAGGAGAAAGGACAGACGCTCGCCTTCTCGATTGACCCGACATCTTACAGAGCCCTTGAAGGAACCTCCTTCAAGGCATTCTGGGGCATGGGAAGGGTTAGCTTCCGCCCACTGGGGAAGCAACTAAGGGTTAATGGGACTTAGGTTCCTTCAGGTCAACCTCCAACACAGTAGGGCAGCCACGGCCGGACTACTAATGGCTCTGAGGAACACGGATGTGGCCTCATCCAGGAACCGTACTCCTACAAAGGAGAGATCAAGGGACTCGGCGGAGCTACTGGAAAGCTCATATACAGCAGGTCCAGCGAGAATCCGAGGGCCTGCATTTTTGTCAGGGAAGGGATAGAGTTTCTCCCTCTAATGAATTTCTGTTCCAGGGACCTGGCAACGATCAAAATCCGATGTGGAGGAGCGGATGGGCTGAGGGACATTACTGTCGCGTCAGCCTATCTGCCAGGGGACAGCACGGACCCTCCTCCACCCAACGAATTGGAGCAGCTGATGGTGGGTAGCAGAGCAGGTGGATGGCAGACCATCATCGGCATGGATGCGAATGCGCACCATGAGTTGTGGGGTAGCTCGGACACAAACTCTAGGGGTGAGGCACTTTTACAATTCTTTATGAAATTTAATTTAGACATATTGAATAGAGGTAATAAACCGACATTCGTCACAACACGGCGTGAGGAAGTTTTAGACCTAACAGTTTCCACCCAGTTTCTGGGTGACTTTGTTAAAAGCTGGGCTGTGTCTGGGGAAGTGAGTAGCTCAGACCACAGATACATCCGGTTTGAAATCGCCAAAGTCGAAAGAGAAACGGTATGGTACCGGGACCCCCGCAAGGCGGACTGGGAAGCCTACAGGGCAGACCTAGCTGTGGAACTGCGGGGGGTTGAGAGTGCCATAAGGGATTCAATAGACCTCGAGATTGCAGCAGTCCAATTGCGAGACGCAATTACCTCGGCCTATAACGCCAACTGCCCCCTGAAAATGAGGGTGTCCACCAGGAACGTCCCATGGTGGAACGAGGACCTCAGGCAAAGGAGGACGCAGGTTCGTAAGCTGTTTAACGCGGCCAAAAGGTCGGGAGCATGGGATGAATATAGACAGGCCCTATCGACCTATAACAAAAGACTGAGGGACGCCAAGAAGGAGTCGTGGAGGAGGCACTGCGAAGAAGTGGAAAACACGTCCGAGAGTGCTCGACTACACAAGATCCTGTCTAAGGGCCCTCAGACTAACATAGGCTCCCTTAGAACACCCACGGGAGGCTTTACAAGCTCGGGGGAGGAAACTATGGAAATTTTACTCCAGACGCACTTCCCCGGCTGTAACATAATAAACCAATCACCTCCGGACTGGGAACACTCAGAAATAGAGGCGCCTTATAGGCGGGCATCTAGAGTAGACTGGACAGTCGCTAAAGAGGTGGTTACCTGGAGCAAAATCAGATGGGCCATTAACAGCTTTAAGCCATACAAATCGCCGGGATTTGATGGAATAATGCCCATCATGCTCCAACAGGGGATAGATATACTGGCGCCGGTGCTTACCCTCATTATGAAGGCCAGCCTGGCTCTGGGGTACATTCCAAGGGCATGGAGATTGGCCAGGGTTGTATTTATTCCTAAACCTGGGCGTCCAACAGACCAGGCAAAGTCCCTGAGGCCAATAAGTCTCATGTCCTTCTTGCTGAAAACAGTGGAAAAACTGCTCGACCGGCACATTAGGGGCGGTGTACTGGAAGCATATCCTCTACACTGCGGACAATATGCATACAGAGCAGGATTCTCAACAGAAACAGCACTGCACCAACTGGTGCTGAAACTGGAGAATACGCTGGAGAACAAGGAGGTGGCGCTGGGGGCCTTCCTAGACATAGAGGGGGCCTTTAGCAACACCTCGTTCGGATCGGTTCTGGCAGCTGCCCGGGAGCGTGGAATAGAGGAGACCTGCTGCAGGTGGATCGGTTCCATGCTCAGGGACAGGGCGGTGTTCACCTCACTCGCGGGAGGGACTCTGCTGGCGGGGGTCGCGGCGGGGTGTCCGCAGGGGAGCGTTCTGTCTCCCTTGCTCTGGTGTCTAGTCGTGGACGGCCTGCTGGGGAGGCTCTCGGGAGGGGGGTATGAGGTACAGGGCTATGCAGACGACATTGTCATCATAGTCCGAGGAAAGGTCACACAGGCAGTGTGGGAGCGTATGCAGACTGCACTGAAAGTGGTGGAAGGGTGGACGGTTGATCAAGGGCTCGGGGTGAGCCCCGAGAAAGCAACCGTCGAGCCGTTTACGAGGAGGAGGAAGTGTGAAAGCCACAGAAATCTCACTCTATACGGTAGGAGCGTTCCAATGGCCAGGGAGGTAAAATATCTTGGGGTCGTATTGGACTCTAAGCTAACCTGGAATGGTCACATTGGAAAAATACTGCGTAAGGCAGTCATGACCTTAGCTGTCACTAGGCGGCTATATGGAAAAACGTGGGGACTAAGACCTAGTATGGCCCACTGGCTGTACACAAGGGTGGTCAGACCATCGTTAACATATGCGGCACTGGTCTGGTGGCCTAAGGTGACACAATCCAGTGCCAAACAAAAACTAGGCAAGATCCAAAGGATGGCTTGCCTAGGCATCACAGGGGCCATGTCTTCAACCCCAACAGCCGCCATGGAGGTGTTGCTGGATCTACCCCCCCTACACTTAGTTATTATGGGAGAGGCCAGGCTATGACTATACAGACTAGCCTGCAATGGTAGACTGAAGATCAACCCAGGCTTCAGGGGCCACTGCAAAATTCAGGAGATCGTGAAGGAACCCATGCTTGAAATGAGGTCAGACTTGGCGAGCCCGCGAATGTGCAGGGAAAACAACTTCACAGTGGAAATCCCTGATCGCGGGGCATGGCGGGAGGAGACGCCGGGCATACCACGGGACGCGCTCGTCTGGTTCACGGACGGATCTGGCGGGGAGCGTGGGACGGGGGCAGGTGTTTACTCGGAAGGACCGAGGGTAAGTCACAGTATTTCCCTCGGAGCCCATGCAACAGTGTTTCAGGCCGAGATGTACGCCATCCTGCACTGTGTGCGGGAGAACAAGAGGAGGGGCTACACCAACAAGCGGATCCTCATAGCCACAGACAGCCAGGCAGCCCAGAGCTGACAGTCTCGCGAAGAGAGGGTCAGCAGAACCATTTATGGGACCAGAACCGGCTCTGGGCGTGTCAAAGAGCACTGCCAGGGGAGCCATTAAGTCCTGGGTCAGAAACCAACACAAGGTGTACTGGGCGGACTGTCCAGGGCTCAGACATGGGAAGTCAATAATTGACGGACCCAGTTCAAAGAGAGCTGTGGAGCTGCTAAACCTTAGCAGAGGACAGCCCAGAAACACAACAGGTCTCTTGACGGGACACATGGCCGTCAAGAAACACCTACATAAAATGGGGCGGTTCGAAGGGGACCTCGCATGCAGACTCTGCAGCGAGGGGGAGGAATCAGCCCAGCACATCTTGTGCGAGTGTATAGCTCTGGACCGGAAAAGACAACTGATCTACGGTCACTCTAGACCGGAGACAGAGCAATATAAAACTTCACCCTACCAATCGCTGTGCAGACTAGTTCAAGGCACAGTGATTTTGGAATGGGTGGAGTAAGACTAGGGGTATGCACAATCAACCAAAGGTTGCGGTGCTATCGGGGCGGCAAGGCCGCGGACGAGACCTGAGGGAACAAATAATAATAATAATAATAATAATAATACACAAAGCAGTCTTATCCCACTACAGAATGTTTCACTTTCAAATGATGATGATAGGCTTGCTTGTTTTTGCTTTCATATCTGCACAAATGGCAATTAAAAACTTTACAGGACCCGTCATGTTTCAACTTGTGATGTTGATTCAAATAAAACTTGTGTTTAGTCTTAAAATCGCATTCACTGCACTGAAACTTCACGCTATCGTCATCGTGTTTGGCTTTAACATGCTGACTCAGATAGAACTTGCTTCTGGTATGATAATCGCATTCGGTACACCTGAACACTTCACTGGTCTCGTCATGTTTGACACGGACGTGTTGATTTAAGTTGGAACGATATTTAGTGTGATACTGGCAATACGGGCACTGCAATATATCCTTATTTCCGTGCATATTCTTAAAGTGTTTCGTCAGTAAATACTGAACTCTCGTACGATAATCACAGTTGGTACAAGATAACAGCTGGCTCGTCTCGTCATGTCTGTATTTGTGATGTTTGCTCAAGCTGGGTTTGAGTTTCGTTTGGTACTCACAGAGCTCGCATTTGTAAATTTCACTAGACTCGTCGTGTTTCGATTTAAAATGTCGATTCAATTCACCCGATTTCTTGCTAGAATAATTGCAATGGCTACAAAATAGTAGTTCAGATGAATCGTCATGTTTTATCTTATAATGCTGATTCAAATGGGATTTATCTTTGGTGTGGAAGCTGCATTCGGAACAGGTGAACGTTTTGCTTTTTACATCGTGCTGCGTCTTGAAATGCTGAGTGAGATAAAATCTGTGTCTAGTAGAGAAATCACAGTATTCACATTTATAAGTCTGACTAACATCGTTGTGTTTCATTCTGTTGTGATAATTCATGTTGGCCTTGTTTTTGGTTTGATAATCGCAAAGGGGGCATTTCACCAGTTCGGCGTTCTCATCGTGCATGATTTTGATGTGTTTCCCCAGATTGAATTTGTTTTTTGTGGTATATTCACAATGATTACACTTAAAAATTACAGACCTGAGGTCGTGTTTTAATTTGAAATGCTTGGCCAGGCAGTTCTTGTATTTTGATTCATAACTGCAATGTGAACACTTGTATTTTTCTGTTGTGATATCATTGTGAACATTTTTAACGTGGTTGTTCAAGCTTGATTTCCACTTGGTTTCGAAACTGCACTCTGAACATTTATATTCTGTTTTGATTGATTCTTGTTTTCTACATTTACCTGCTATTTTGGCAAGGGTACCTGAAATTATTCTCTTTACAGTCGCTTTTGAGTCACTTTCTTGGTTAGGTTCAGCTTTCACTTGAGTCCACTTGCAATCCTTTCTATCAGTAGCAGCTTCATTATCTCTAGGAGACTCGAGTAGTTCTTTTTTTATGAACGTGTTGGGTGCTTCTTGTTTTATTTCCTCAACCTCTTCGCTCACCTCAGTGTTAACGTTATTATCTTCCTCGGAAACTTTTATTTTGTCAATATCATCTAAGTCCATAGGTTCCAACTTTATATCAAGTTCAGAGAAAATATGAGGGTTGTAGTGGTTATTTTTGACAGTTGTCTGAGAGATGGCCGGGGAATCGGGGTTTTGTGTAGCTCTTCTTTCTTCCATTGTGTAAAACTTAAGTAATTATAATGACTCGATTCTATTAGGTCTTGTACGTATCTCAGCAACTATGAAAATAAGTGGCAGCTGTTTGATATCAACCCAAATTTCCTTTGGATGATTGCTAAAACACTTCTTGCATAAATAGAGGTAAAACTTACAAAACTATTTTATGGTGATGTGATGAAAAACTTAAAGGATTCTAGTTGTTATAACAGTTAAAAAGATAGTACTGGTTGCGATCTTTATTTATCCATAAACCAACGTGATTCTTTATATTGTAGTAAAGTAATACATAATTTATTATTTAAAAATATTAATTTTAACTTTTTATTATTATTGCCAAAAATGTCATCTGTCATCTTTCCATATTCCATATCATCCTGTTATAGAGAGAGATTGGAGATCTCATAAATCTCTGTTATTCTATTCTATTGTGTATTTTGTTTGACCTAAGACAAGTCCATTGAGCTATTAACACGTAATCTAATCTCTTGACGGTTGTCGGACTTTATATTGGCATCAGTTTGCTGTACTCATATTTTATCTATTATTTCTATACATGTTTAGCGTAGGTGCGGCAGATTGTAATAGTAGCAGACTTTTTATTAAATCCTAATGGTAATGTTTGTTTCTTTAAAAAAAATCATTTATTATGTTAATTGTTTTAGTGTTTAGGCCAGTTATAATTTGTTGGGTGTAAACCTATGTTCAACAGACCAATTCAACATTTTGTCAACGATTTTTGGCTAACTGCCCGAGCGTCTCGCCACAGTAATGACCCGGCGGCATTGATCATGCGCACTTTGCAGGATATTTTAAGTAAAGAAATAAAAGACATCCCTGACCTGTTGTTTACTCACAATCCTACCCAACTGACTTTCCTGACCTGCCCTGATATTAGTTTGCCTAATCAAAAGCTAAAAGAAGGAAAAAGGGGTAGGAAAAGTACATTATGTTTACGTGAATGGGAGGGTTGATTTTCCTTCCCGTTTTAGCTTTTAATGGGGAAACTGATGTCATGGCCGGTCAGGAAGATCAGTTGGGAGGATTGTGAGTAAACAGCAGGTCGGGGAAGTCTTTTATTTCTTTACTTAAAATATCCTGCAAAGTACGCATGATCAATGCCGCTGGATCATTACTGTGGCGAGACGCTCGTGAAACTGCTGGCAGCGCTGGCCGCTGGTGCCTGGTGATCTCGTAAAATGTTATATCAAGAGATGTTGACCGGTATCAAAAACTGTAAAATATAATTTTTATTATTGTTTGTTGATACCTGTGACTTATTTATCATCTATATACCAAATGCATAGTAAAGTATTGTTATTTTGTTGTTCGTTTTGCAGTTGTTGTACTTTGATCCTTTAATAACAATAGAAAAATATTGAAACAATATTAGCTGCTTCCTATTATTTTCTATGAGTGATGATTTGAATTTTTATAATAGAAAATGGAATTAATTCTGTTAAAATAATAATTACTGTCGCGTGTCAAATGTCATTTTCCTTTTTGTTTACAGTTTACGTTTAATTTTAAATGGCACTCTGCTTTTAAGTTTCTGTTAGGCGTTTGTTTAAATCTTTATATTGTTTAGCATCACTACATACTACATAGTTAATTTTTTCTTCATACAACAAAAATATGGCATCAAAAATGAACAGGAAACGAATAAAGAGATTAAAAGACATAACTGAAAATATATTTGTAGATCAGGTAGGTTTTCTACAATTTTAAAAGTATTACTTCGTGTTTAAACTTGCATAGACACACTAGATGTAGGGCAGTGTGTTTTTTATTACTTTGTATTTTACAGTCCTGTTCGCGGACACATCTGTCCAAGGCATGTTCGACTATTGTTTTACAAATAGTCGCCAAAAGTTAAGACTCCCGATATTCATAAAAATGTTTTTGTTATGTAATTTCAGCATCTTTATATGGACGCTAAAAGAGCAAAGCTGATGCACCAGTACGATCAGCAAGTACGAGACTGCACGGAAAAGGTTTCAGATATTTTCAAAGGCGTAGCCATACTTGTGAATGGTCTAACCAGGCCCAGTGCTGAAGAATTAAAACTGATAATGGCTAAACATGGTGGGGTGTTTCATTTATATCAAGTTTCCAGCACAACACACATCATTGCTTCGAATTTACCGAACACCAAGGTAATGTAGATCTTAAAATTTAGACTTATAAACAAACTGTACTTACATAGTATAAATTAAGGATTCTTTCATAATATATTGGCATTTGGATCATTTTCCATATAGTTGAATTTAAAATTATCATCGAACTCATATCAGTTTTTATAAGGAGTCCGGTAATCCTGTGTTTAAAGTGCCTCTTTAGTAAACATACAATTCGGGCGAAATCGGAACGTGAACTGGACCCGGGACGATGTGCACTGTTGCCAGATGAGTATAAGCAAGGGTCATTTTAAATATAGAAGGCAATCAAGGGGTGAACAAATGTTTTCATAATGTAAATAAATGATAGTATTGCGTCATGTACATAGATCGATATTTGACATATTTTGCGGAAAGCAGTAGGAAAACGGAAATGTAAACAGTTAATTTTCAGCAATTGTGGTCTAGGGGGAAAAACGTGATATAGAAGGAAATCAAGGGGTGAACAAATGTTTTTATAATTTTAATAAATTAAAATATGGCGTCATCTACATAAATCGATATTTGACATATTTTGCGGAAAGCAGTAGGAAAACGGAAATGTAAACAGTTAATTTTCAGCCTCATGGGGAAAACGTGTGCCTCTCCTCCCTTTTTTGGTACATCAGTAATATCAACAGAGGTTGTGCCATTGTGATTGAGCAAGGTAATCTGCACGTTCCACCCTTCCCAGGGGGCGTAATGCCGTTGGTCCCGTGCCCATGCGATGTTGGGCACGTTAAAGACCCAAAATTCCCCGGACAGTGAGGTGAATGAATGACACTAGTAAAGTCAATGAAGCAATTTCCGTTGCGAATTGCCGATGATATAATAATAATATCAAACGGTAACCAGTAATTTTGGTGTGTAGTGTACCTTTTCAATCGCAAACCTATCTACCACATTTGGTTGTCATAGCTTTTTTAATTTTTGACATAAAAATGTTTTCCTAATGAAAAGTTACAATTCTCTCGGAAAACCTCGTCCGATTATCCTGACTAACGACCTTATCCAAGCCATATAGAAAAGGATGGTACATGCCAAACTTTTTCAAAATCGGCACAATAATTTTTTTGTTCTGTGTGATTCATACATACATATATATATATATATATATATATATATATATATATATATATATATATATATATATATATATACACATATATATGTATATACGTACATATAAAAAAATGGAAACTGACCCCGGATATGGGTTCTTGGGGCCATAGTTCGCGCTTATTTGCAAAAACTTTTTCATAAATCAAAAGTCGGGGTCTCCCCATTAGTAAATTTAAGGTTAGAAAGTAAAATATAAACAGACACTTCGAAGGTAAGCCAATTTTGAGCACTTTTCTCGGTTTTGTTTATCATCGACAGTTGTCAGTAGAAATTGCTTCATTATCATGCGATTACATTGCGATTTTTCAAAATAATATACTGGATACCGTTTGCTATTAGCATATACAGTTGTATTTATCATCGGCAATTCGCAACGGAAATTGCTTCATTGACTTTACTAAAGTGTCATTCATTCACCTCACTGTCCGGGGAATTTTGGGTCTTTAACGTGCCCAACATCACATGGGCACAGGACCGACGGCTTTACGCCCCCTGGGAAGGGTGGAACGTGCAGATTACCTTCCTCAATCACAATGGCACAACCTCTGTTGATATTACTGATGTACCAAAAAAGGGAGGAGAGGCACACGTTTTCCCCATGAGGCTGAAAATTAACTGTTTACATTTCCGTTTTCCTACTGCTTTCCGTAAAATATGTCAAATATCGATTTATGTAGATGACGCCATATTTTAATTTATTAAAATTATAAAAACATTTGTTCACCCCTTGATTGCCTTCTATATTTAAAATGACCCTTGCTTATACTCATCTGGCAACAGTGCACATCGTTCCGCGTCCAGTTCACGTTCCTGAATTGTATGTTTACTAAAGAGGCACTTTAAACACAGGATTACCAGGAGTCCATTGCAAATAATTACTTAAATATACACCTAGTGAATGTTTACCTAAATCAGTATTGCAGTATAGGGGAACGGTCGACCTAACCACAACTACATATTAACGTGATTATAATAGAATAATGCCTAAAAACAGTTGTACATACCTTAATAAAGTTAAACAATGTGGTATACTTCGTTTTTAATAACCTTTCAATGATAAACACAATTAAAACGTTTCGATTTGCAACAATAACGTATATTTTTGCACCTGAGGTTATGTCTGTTGTTTGGTTGACATATTTCATGCAGATAGGCGGTGTTGTCAGGTCCAAAAGGTCAGGTCAGTAGGAGTGTGTGTAAAAAGCATTTTAGATCTTTTATTTCCTTAAAGCAGCAAAACACTCTTGGGATTAAATGGCAGATAGGCAGTGTTGTTAGGTCTAGAAGGTCAGGCCCGCAGGAGTGTGTGTGTAAAAAGCATTTTAGATCTTTTATTTCGTTAAAGCGGCAAAACACCCTTGGGATTAAATATTAAATGTGGCAACGCTGCTTAAATTGACAGTTCGAAACGTTCAAAGTGGTCATTTTTGAGAACTTCATTTCTCAGTTATTTATGATTTTTCCGTAAATTTTCTTTCAAATCATTACTCTACGTAACATAAGCTTTCTTGTCGTGTGAGCCGTTTTGATCAATTCCGGTTGCAGTTAAGTCAACCTTCCCCCAGTATAGGTTTTTAAATAATTAAAGAAGTTTTCTGTAATGTAGATTTAACTTCTTTTTTTTTTTTTTGTTCATTCCAGTTAAAACACTTGGGCAGTGTTCCCATTGTGAAACCTCAGTGGATAACAGAAAGCCTTGAGATGCAGAAACTCCTGGATTATAAAAGGTACATGCAATTTTTACATTTCGAGGGTATCCACAGTTAGAATCATATCAATATTTTCATTTGCTCAAAAAGACATAGAGTAATTACATAAAAAGTAGGTAATTAAATTCCCAACAAAGCCTACAAATAATATACATGATGTTATTAAAACTGATGCACTAAACCACAAGGAAGAGCAGCGGAGGCCTTTGCAGTCAGCAATTCTTTAGCCAATATGGTTCAGCAACCTACTTACTTTCCTCGCATACCAACACACAGCTCAAATCCCTTGGATCTCCTTCTTAGTACAAAACCTGAATGCTATAAGATATCAGTCACCGCCCCCCTTGGTCGCTCTGACCATGGCATGGTCACTGCTTCCTGCGTAATGCAACCCGAGGTCACACAGTCATCACACCCACGTATCGTTTGGCACTACAACTCCGCGAACTGGGACGAAATGCGGGATTACTTTTCCTCATTTCCATGTGCGTCTGTCTGCTTCTCTCATCCTGATATCTCACAAAATGTCACCGAAATTATCTAAGCTGGCATGGAATTATATATTCCACGTACACAAACAACCTATTCAGCCACTCAAAAGCCCTGGTTCTCTAAATCCGGTGACAAGGCCAGACGTGAAAAGTTCAAAGCTCACAAAACTCCTCTATACAATCCCAGTCAAGAAAACCGTCAAGCATTTAAGGACGCACGAAACCGCTATGTCCGCATTCTTTCTGAGGCAAAAAACTCGTTTAATAACCACATCAAAAACAAAGTCCTCTGAAGCTCCAACGGCAGCAAACTCTTCTGGGCTCTTGCTAAATCTATTGGGAATAATTTCTGCAAGAGCAGGTTCCCACCTCTTGTTTCAGGGGATGAAATTGTTTCTACCGCCCTCGGCAAGGCTGAACTTTTTGCCTCGTTGTTCGCCAGTATTTCTACTCTCAACCCACCTCCAAATGTTCAACCACCAACAGTCCCCAGTGTCGCACAAAAATGACATATATCATTTTCAAAACTAAAAACTAAAAGGCCCTCTTCTCTTAATACCAGGAAAGCCTCTGGCCTTGACGAGATCCCAGCAATTGTTTTAAAAAAATGCGCACCAGAACTTGCTCCTGTCCTGACTCGTCTGTTTCAGACATCTTATAATAAAGGCATATTCTCTAGTAACTGGAAAACTGCTCCAGTACAACCCGTCCCCAAGAAATGATCCAAAGCGCTTCCTAGCAACTACAGGCCTATTTCTCTCCTTTCAGTTGTCTCTAAAGTGGTGGAAAAGTATATAAACTCTGAATTACTAAAATTTCTTGAAAAATGCAGTCTAATCCACGACAGGCAGTATGAGTTCCGTCAGCGCAGATCAACTGCTGACCTCCTTTCCTTTGTCAGCCATTCTTGGAACAAGTCTATGGAACTACACGGTGAATCCCAGATTGTCGCTCTAGACATATCCAAAGCATTCGACCAGGTCTGGCGCGCAGCGCTGCTTAATAAACTTTCGGCTTATAACCTACCACCAAAACTCTGTACCTGGACAGCAAATTTCCTCTCCAACCGGAGCATTTATGTTGTCGTGGATGGTCATTTTACTAAACTGTATCCAATTAATGCAGGAGTCCCTCAAGGTTCAGCTTTAGCCCCTACTTTGTTTCTTCTCCACATCAATGACCTCCTCTCTAGCACATCCAACCCAGTTCACAGTTACGCGGATGACAGCACCCTCCACTCAAATATACAATATTCTAAGCCTGTCTCTTTAGCCCAATTAGATGAGTATTGCAGACTCATGGAGGGTTCTGTCTCTGTGGATCTCCAAAAATATTAGCCTGGGAAAGTAGAAATCTTTTACAATTCAACTCCACCAAATCACAGTCTTGCTTTCTATCTCATAAGAGATACACCAGCCCTAGACACATCACAATGAACAACCAAGTTATTCAAAATAATGAGTCCTTTTCACTTGTTGGCATTTCTGTGGATTGAAATCTCAATTGGCACCAACATCTCGCATCAATTGCAGAAACGGCTGCTAAGAAATTAGGTTTCCTCTTCTGGGCTTGCAAATACTTTTCACCAGCTAATCTCTATACCTTATATACTTCACAAATAAGGCCACACCTCGAATACTGCTCCTTTACTGGGGTGCCGCTGCCGCTTCTACACTCACTATCCTGGACTCCATTTAGAAGAGAGCTATACGTCTCATTGGTGACCCTACCCTCACCCAAAGGCTGCCATCCCTTGCCCACCGACGTGCCATTGGTGACCTCTCTCTCTTTTATAGATATCTGCACAGACACTGCTCAGAGGAGCTTTGTTCCATAGTTCCTCCACCTGCTGCCCACAACAGATCTACCAGGGGAACAGAGCGAATGCACCCTTTTACTGTCCAGGTCACAGACATAGAACATCTTGTTATGTCCGCTCTGTTGTCCCGAGGACTTCCAAGTTGTGGAACTCCTTGCCGGCACATGTTTTTCCTTCTCCTCCGAACCTTCAAGTCCAGAATTAACAAGTTGCCTCTTTCCTCCTTGTCGACACCCACGGTACAATAGTATTTAGGCTGTAATCCTTCATGGTGTGATGTTGAAATAAAAATAAAATAAAAAATAAAGTAAGAACAAGAAATGTATATAATGTATTTTTTACATTAGTAACTATTAAAATAATCCTAAGAGTAATACAACTTTTTTATCTTTCTGTTTAGATCATTTTCGACTGTTTCTAACAAGCAACAATGGGTGAGTTAACCAAGCACCAACAGTTGAATTGTGGCCAAAATTGTTGCCAAACATCAACACATTTTTTGACACAACTGTTGGCCCTGGTGAACTCGGCCAATGTTGATGGCTTAAGTCTAAAAACAATTTTAAAACTGCTGTAAATGGATAAAGTCATTATGACAGATATGAGATATACATTGCCATATATTGTTGCTATTGTTGCCAACCTAAATATAAATTGATCTGTTTTAGATACCTACTGTACACAAACCAAAGTGTCACACAGCCAAAGCTGCAGTTTCCCGTGGTACCAAAGCCAACTGCAAGTTCTGACAAATCATCTGAACTCTCTATACCCAGTGCTGAATTATATTATAAAGAAAATTACTGTAATTCGACCAAAGAAACACCTAGTTTTGATAATTCTTCAACTCCAAGTAGTTTTGAAACTGAAAATCACATTTCCACAGACTCTGAAATAAATAGCACCTCTTCAGATGTTATTATAGACTCTGGAAACACAGAATTGTGTGAACTAAGAAGTTTGCAATGTGACAGTGATCATAAAAATAATGTTACCAGTGTACCCAGTACCACCAACCAAAACAATGTACCCAGTGCTGCCAACTTGAACTTAGTTTTGTCTGAAAAAACAACCAGTATCACCAGTCTGGGAAATGTATCCAGTCCTACCAACTTGAACTCCGTTATGTCTGTGGATATACCTAATTTTACCAACCAGTGTACTGTGCCTAGTGCTACCAACTTAAGTTTAGTCCCATCTGTAAATAAACCCAGTATCACCAGCCAGAGCAATATACTCAGTGCTACCAACTCGAGCTTAGCTTCATCTGTACATAAAGCCAGTATCACCAACCAGAACAATATACCCAGTGTTACCAACTCGAGCTTAGCTTCATCTGTACATAAAGCCAGTATCACCAACCAGAGCAATATACCCAGTGTTACCAACTTGAGGTTACTTTCATCTGTACATGAACCCAGTATTACCAACCAGAGCAATATACCCAGTGTTACCAACTTGAGGTTAGTTTCATCTGTACATAAACCCAGTATCACCGACCAGAGCAATATACCCAATGCTACCAACTTGAGCTCAGTTTTGTCTGTACATAAACCCAGTATCGTGAGTCAGGGCTATATACCCAGTGCTACCAATTTGAGCTTAATCTCGCCTTTACATAAACCAAGTATCGTCAATCAAAGCAGTGTACCTCACGCTACCAACATAAACTTAGTCTCGTCTGTAGATGAACCCAGTGTTACCAAGCAGAGTATTATAAATGATAAGAATCAAATTTCAAATGTTGCACCTAAAAGTGCAACAAACATTGGTGTGGCAAAGACGGCAGCAGATCCATCGTTCTTGAAAGAATTCTATAATCATTCGAGGCTGCATTTAATATCAACTTTGGGTGCTGAGTTTAAAAAGTTTGTGAATGATTTGAGGGAATCGTCGGATGGTAAATTCCCTGGACTAGAAAAGTTGAAAGGAAGCAGAGGTGCGTATTTTATATAAGAGGGAAAGTTATTGGACTCTCATACCCTACCTATTTGTACAGTGTGTTTCTCTTTCAGTGGCGACATTTCATTATTTCATAACGGGTCAATTCTATGCAGTTGTTTCTTGACAGCCATGTGTCTCGTCAAGAGACCTGTTGTGTTTCTGAGCTGTCCTCTGCTAAGATTTAGCAGCTCCACAGCTCTCTTTGAACTGGGTCCGTCAATTATTGACTTCCCATGTCTGAGCCCTGGACAGTCCGCCCAGTACACATTGTGTTGGTTTTTGACCCAGGACTTAATGGCTCCCCTGACAGTGCCCTTTGTCACACCCAGAGCCGATTCTGGTCCCATAAATGGTTCTGCTGACCCTCTTTTCTCAAGACTGTCAGCTTCTTCATTGCCTTTGACCATCCCGAGTGCTCCGGCACCCAGATGAGGTTGACCTCATTCTGCCCAGCCAGGTCTCGCGTCTCGGCACTCACTCACCAGCCAGGAATTTACCCGTGGGCTACTTACGGCCTTAAGGGCTGTCTGTGTTCTATGAGGATCCGCTCGTTGGTGTAGCCCCTCCTCTTGTTCTCCCGCACACAGTGCAGGATGGCGTACATTTCGGCCTGAAAGACTGTTGCATGGGCTCTGAGGGAAATACTATGACTTACCCTCGGTCCTTCCGAATAAACACCTGCCCCCGTCCCACGCTTCCCGCCAGATCCGTCCATGAACCAGAGACAAGCGCGCTCCGTGGTATGCCCGACGTGTCCTCCCGCCATGCCTCACGGTTGGGGATATTCATCCCATGCTCCAGACCTTTTGGCTGCGTTGAACAGATTACGAACTTGCGTCCTCCTTTGCCTGAGGTCCTCGTTCCACCACCGGATGTTCCTGGTGGACACCCTCATTTTCAGGGGGCAGTTGGTGTTATAGGCCGAGGTGATTGCGTCTCGCACTTGGGCTGCCGCAATCTCGAGGTCTATTGAATTGTCTATGGTACTTTTAACCCCCCACAGTTCCATTGCTAGGTCTGCCCTGTAGGCTTCGCAGTCTGCCTTGCGGGGGTCCCGGTACCATACTGTTTGTCTTTCGACTTTGTCGATTTCAAACTGGATGTATCTGTGGTCTGAGCTACTCACTTCCCCAGACACAGCCCAGTTATTAACAAAGTCATCCAGAAATTGGGTGGAAACTGTTAGATCTAAAACTTCCTTATACCGTGTTGTGAGGAAGGTCGGTTTATTACCTCTATTCAATATGTCTAAATTAAATTTCATAAAGAATTGTAAAAGTGACTCACCCGTAGAGTTTGTGTCCAAGCTACCCCACAACTCATGGTGCACTTTCACATATATGCCGATGATGCTCTGCTACCCACCATCAGCTGCTCCAATTCGTGAAGGAGGGTCTTTTCTGTCCCCTGGCAGATAGACTGATCTGACAGTAATGTCCCTTAGCCCATCCGCTCCTCCACTTCGGATTTCGATCGTTGCCAGATCCCTGGAACAGAAATTCATTAAAGGCAGAAACTCTTTCCCTTCCCTGACAAAAATGCAGGCCCTCGGGTTCTCGTTGGATGTGCTGTAGATGAGCTTTCCAGCAGCTTCGCCGAGTCCCTTGATCTCTTCTTTATAGGAGTACGGTTCCTGGATGAGGGCCACATCCATGTTCCTCAGAGCCATCAGTAGTCCGGTCGTGGCAGCCCTACTGTGTTGGAGGTTGACCTGAAGGAACCTAAATCCCATCAACCCCTGGTTGCTTCCCTAGTGGGGGCAAGAGTCTGTAGCCGGAACCACTTCTCGAGCCTCATTGGTTTTGATTCCATATATATTTATGATCTTCATACTGTTCCCACAAGAATGGGGGAAATACTTTTCACACCATCAGAACCCCCTGTGTGGTGCAACCTGGGTTACCCTGGAGGATTGCCCGGTACTCCAGAGGTTCCATCACCCTGGTGCCATCCATCCCTAGGCACGGGTCATGTGACACCGTAGATTGGGGGAGTTTATTTTGACCTCCTTGTCTAGATCCGTCATGTTTAGTTATTAGCAGGGTCACCTCGTGCAGGATACGGCTCTTCACCGTGCATGAATGTCTTGGGGAAAGCTTATGTTGTTGTTTTCACTTCCTCAGCTTGCCCCCTGGAGTCCTTTGGCCCGCGACTCCTCGACCCCAAATACTTTCCTTGGCACGATAATGAATATTCCATTCTAACATCTTCATTGCCATTTTCCAAGGTAGGCAAAGAGCCACAATAGACCATATGTTCGCGTTGGAGGGACCGGTATGGCCCACTCACAAACAAACCTAACCTAAGGTAGGCAAAACTTTGTGGCATTTTGTTTGTATTGCTTAAGGCACTCCAAACTTTAGTTGGTTTCGTGTTAAGCTTTCTTGCCAGTTGTCTCACACTGGTCTTTGCGTTTTGTTGGAGCTCGTTTGTAATAGTAACTTGTTCTTGAGCTTCTTGATGGCTTTAAGAATGTACTTATCACCAATCACTGTTACACTGACTGCCACATGCGATGGTCCAGAGGTATCTACTGGTTCAGTGATGCATTGAGGATAGTACACACTTTTAAAATGGTTTCGAAAACAGTTAACAACTGTTTGAGGTCTATTATAAACAATGCCATTTTCATCAGACACAGTACTTGGAATGTTACTTGCTCGCCTCCTTTCCTGTATGTGAGACCAAAATCTAGAGGGATCAACTTTAAGAGACTCTTCAGTTCTTACTACATTTTGAGTACAGATATTGGATTTATAGATCCGGCCATTTTTGTTTAGCAAAATTTTCAACCTTTTGACCTACTTTTGGAAATTAATGGAATTCGGAAAAACTGATTTTCATTTGTAAGATTTAAAAAAAAGGCGATATCAGTACCTATTAATCTAATGTTACAATTTAACTTATGGTAAAAATTCAGTTCTGTGGACCTGACCTCATATTTCGTTTCATTTTTTAGTACATTTGTTTATTTGTTCCTTCATTTATTTATTTATCTATTTATTCAACAGAAAAACACCCGAATGCCAACCTCCATCGCAGTCATGATAGAATAATAATGCACATCGACATGGACTGTTTCTTCGTGTCCGTTGGGCTGAGAAGTCGACCCCATTTGCGGGGAAAGCCAGTGGCAGTCACTCACGGTCACACCGGTTATGTGAAATCTAACGTAAACAGGGAGGCAGAGATCGAACTGCGACGGGAACATTCCAATCCCGAAGCAGCCGAAAGATTCAACCAGATGGACATGAACTCTTCGATGTCCGAAGTGGCATCTTGCAGCTACGAAGCCAGAAAATGCGGTATCAAGAACGGAATGTTTTTGGGTACTGCAATGAGACTGTGTCCGGACTTGCAGACTATACCATATTATTTTGAGGTTAGTAACATATGAATTTCTTCAAAGTACAGCCTTTATATTTTCTTAACTGAGAAAGTAGATGTTTTAAACCTATGCACTATTTTCTTCAAACTAAGAGCTGTTGTTTGTCAACCTTATAATTTTGTATAACCATTCCAGTTCTGCCGAAAGTGGGTACCATCTCAACTATTTGAAATAGAGCACTATGTAACAGGTCCTTTTTAGATTCAACATTATCCTCTGTGGGTCCGGGGACTAACTAAAAAAATAACTCCTGCCTGTCGTACTAGGCGACTAATCGGAGTCAAGCAGGTGATAGTGGACTTTTCCTTTACGTGAATATAAAGGATATTTCCACGCCCAAAGAGGTACCACTCCTTACATCAAGGGGCTGGTGAAGTCCCAACGGACGTTTCCGGTTCTGGTGTATGAGTCGGTTTCCCTTATAAGCAAAAATCATGATGGCTCCTTCTTGTACAAAAGATTCCGGAGATAAAATACCCCTCCATTCGGATCTCCGGGAGAGGGGTGTGCAGGGGGTGCCAGCATCAAGATTTAACATATCCTTCTTGGATATATGTGGCCTAAATTCTAACCTGAACTCCGTCCACCATTTCCTCCAGGCTAATAGGCCCCCAACTCCTCTTCCTCACCGAAACTCAAATCAGTGCCAAAACAGCCACTAATCACCTTAATTTCCCGGGGTATGAGCTTCTTACTTCCTTTAGATTGCATGGAGGCGTGTGCGCGTACGTCCGTAGCAATCTACCCTGCACCAGACTCCCCAATTTAGAAGCTGGAAGAAAAGACATACTATGGATAAAACTCTCTCTCAGGGCTGCAACTAAATTCAGCTGTTGCATTTACCGGTCACCTTCTGACAACAACTTTGTCCAGCTCTTTGACTACCTTTCTGAAAAAACCGACCATCTGATTTCTGAATATCCTTCCTCCGAGGTCACTATTCTTGGAGACTTCAATGTCCATAATAAGGAATGGCTAGGATCTTCAAAAACCGATCCACAAGGGAGAGCAGCGGATGCCTTTACAGTCAGCAATTCTTTAGCCAATATGGTTCAGCAACCTACTTACTTTCCTTGCATCAAAACACATAGCTCAAATCCTTGGATCTCCTTCTTGCTATAAAACCTGAATGCTATAAGACACCAGTCACCGCCCCCCTTGTTGGCTCAGACCACGGCATGGTCACTGCTTCATGCGCAATGCAACCCGAGGTCACACAGTCTTCACACCCACGTATCGTTTGGCACTACAACTCCACAAACTGGGACGAAATGCGGGATTAGCTTTCCTCATTTGCATGGACGTCTGTCTGCTTCTCTCATCCTGACCGCTCTGATATCTCACAAAATATAACTGAAATCATCCAAGCTGGCATGGAATTATTTATTCGACATACACAGAAAGCCACTCAAAAGCCCTGGTTCTCTAAATCCTGTGACAAGGCCAGACTTGAAAAGGTCAAAGCTCACAAAACGCTTCTATACAATCCCAGTCAAGAAAACCGTCAAGCATTTAACGACGCAAGAAACAGCAATGTCCGTATTCTTTCTGAGGCAAAAAACTCGTTTAATAACCACATCAAAAACGAAAGTCCTCTTAAGCTCCAACGGCAACAAACCCTTCTGAACTCTTGCTAAATCTATTGAGAATAATTTGTGCAAGAGTACATTTTCTCACCTCTTGTTTCAGGGGATGAAATTGTTTCTACTACCCTGGGTAAGGCTGAACCTTTTGCCTCGTTGTTCGCCAGCAATTCTACTCTCAACCCACCGTCAAATGTTCAACCACCAACAGTCCCCAATGTCGCACATAAAATGACGGATATCATTTTCAAAACTAAAAAGGTGCAAAAGATGCTCTCTTCTCTTAATATCAGGAAAGCCTCTGGCCTTGACGAGATCCCAGCAATTGTTCTTAAAAAATGCTCACCAGAACTTGCTCCTGTCCTGACTCGTCTGTTTCAGACATCTTACAGTAGATGCATATTCCCTAGTAACTGGAAAACTGCTCGAGTACAACCCGTCCCCAAGAAAGGATCCAAAGCAACTACAGGCCTATTTATCTCCTTTCAGTCATCTCTAAAGTGATGGAAAATTATATAAACACCGAATTACTAAAATTTCTTGAAACACACAGTCTAATCCACGACAGGCAGTATGGAATCCGTCAGCGCATATCAACTGCCGACCTCCTTTCCTTTGTCACCCATTCTTGGAACAAGTCTGTGGAACTACACGGTGAATCCCAGATTGTCGCTCTAGACATATCCAAAGCATTCGACCAGGTCTGGTACAAAGTGCTGCTTAATAAACTCCTGCCTATGGCCTACCACCAAAACTCTGTACCTGGACAGCAAATTTCCTCTCCAACCGGAGCATTTCTGTTGTCGTGGATGGCCATTCCTCTAAACTGTATCCAATTAATTCAGGAGTTCCTCAAGGTTCAACTTTAGCCCCTACTTTGTTTCTTCTCCACGTCAATGACCTCCTCTCTAGCACATCCAACCCAGTTCACAATTACGCGGATGACAGCACCCTCTACTCAAATATACGATATTCTAAGCCTGTCTCTTTAGCCCAATTAGATGAGGATCGCAGACGCATGGAGGGTTCTGTCTCGGTGGATCTCCAAAAAAATATTAGACTGGGGAAGTAGAAATCTTGTACAATTCAACCCCATCAAATCTCAGTCTTGCTTTTTTTCTCATAAGAGATACATTAGCCCTAGACCCATCACAGTGAACAACCAAGTTATTCAAAGTAACGAGTCCTTTTCACTTGTTTGCATTTCTGTGGATCAAAATCTCAATTGGCACCAACATGTCACATCAATTGCAGAAGCGGCTGCTAAGAAATTAGGTTTTCTCTTCCGGGCTCGCAAATACTTTTCACCAACTAATCTATATACCTTAAATACTTCACAAATAAGACCAAACCTCCAATTCGGTCTGCTCCCACATCTTGGGTGCCGCTGCCGCTTCTACACACCCTATCCTGGACTCCATTCAGAGAAGAGCTATACGTCTCATCGGTGACCCTATCCTCACCCAAAGGCTGCCATCCCTTGCCCACCGACGTGCCGTTAGTGACCTCTGTCTCTTTTATAGATATCTGCACGGGCACTGCTCAGAGGAGCTTTCTTCCATAGTTCCTCCACCTGCTGCCCCCAACAGATCTACCAGGGGAACAGAGCGAATGCACCCTTTTACTGTCCAGATCACCAGACATAGAACATCTTGTTATGCCCGCTCTGTTGTCCCGAGGACTTCCAAGTTGTGGAACTCCTTGCCGGCACATGTTTTTCCTTCTCCTCTTAACCTCCAAACCTTCAAGTCAAGAATTAATAAGTTGCATCTTTCCTCCTTGTCGACACCCACGGTACGATAGTATTTAGGCTGTAAGCCCTCGTGATGTGTTGTTGAAATTAAAAAAAAACAGGTAGTTCCATTTAAAATAACAGAAAAGGCATGGATTTTTGATGTAGTTGGCAGTTCTAGAAAATTAGAAATATTTTAGGTGTACTCGAACCATTAGAAAACTAGTAGATGTTAATTTTCAGAACTCCTGTTGTGTTAGTTCTCTGTAAATAACTGACAGGCAGTTTAAATGGGATAAGGCATTTAAATGTTGCTCTTTCTTTATTAGTACATAGATGTATGCTGATTATTTTATTTTGACTGTATTTTAATATCTTGGTAATTTTTCAGGATTATAAAGAAGTATCGACGACTTTGTACAAGACCGTAGCGTCATATACTTTGGATATTGAGGCAGTCAGCTGCGATGAAATGTACGTGGATGTCAGCAAAATATTAGAAGCGTCAGGTCTTTTAGTTGAAGAATGGGCCACACATATCAGAACCGAAATCATGGAAAAAACAAAATGTCCCTGTTCTGCTGGTTTCGGATCTAACAGGTTTGTGATGAACTTTCTAGATCCTTTTTGACATTAGTTATTTCACTATACAAAAAAACTGAAATGCTAAATCCTAATTTTTTTAGCCTAAAACTACACACTTGGAGAACCCAAATCACCACAACACATTTTAAAAAACCTGACGATTGCTTCACTAACCAAGTTAGCGTCATCTAACGATGAATAATTCGAAGTATCTTATATCCACAATTCTATTTATATTATTCTGCAGGTAGTCCGTCACTAACGATTTAGTGAGGTTCAACAACACCAATATCACGACCCTCTGGCAGCTGCGTCGAGTGATAGGGAAGACCTGGGGACTCAATCCTCAGATCCTTCACTGGATCTACACTGCGATCGTTAGGCCGAGAATCCTCTATGGGGCGTTGGTCTGGTGGGGCGGTGTGAGCCAAACTACCAGCAGGAAGCTGGCCAAACTCCAAAGGCTGGCAATCCTGGGTATCACTGGCGCCATCAGGACGACACCATCAGCCACGCTAGAGGTCTTGTTGATGCTGCCACCTCTTCCCATCTGTATCAGAAGGGAGGCTTTGGCGTCGCATCTCAGAATGCGAGACTCTGGTAACTGGTGCAGAGAGGGAGCAATAATAGGACATGCAAGACTCGCCAAGGAGGTGGAAAAGGAAATTCCGATTTCCACCATCAAGGTACGGAATGCAGAGGACAATATTAGGTTGACTAGGCCATACACCCTCAGAATCCCCAGTAACGATAAGTGTAGGGAAAATGAGGTTGCATTCCAGCCCGCAAGCCTGGTCTGTTTTACCGACAGATTGCGGCTGAAGGAGCAGCAATCCTCCGGGGCAGGAATATACATCGAGGGCCTGGGGGTGCGCGAGAGTTATGCTCTGGGTGCATATACCACGGTATTAGAAACGGAGGTGTACGCTATCCTGTCTGTAGCTAATCGATAGGATGTGAGGATGAGTCCTGAGAAATGTGTGTACATTTGCTCGGATAGCCAGGCAGTCTGTGTGGCTAGAATTAGGTCAACACTGGTTCAGGACTGAATTGACGCCCTTAAAGGACAAGCCAGGACAAAGGAGGTGCAACCTGTGTGGGTTCCGGGACACTGTGGCGAAGCGGGGAATGAGGTGGTGAACGATCTCGCAAGGCTTGGTTCCTGGCGGTAGCCCGGAGCCTGCAATAGGCATACGTAGGAAGACAGTCTCCGTCGTCCTAGACAGGTGGACTGAGGAGCCCATAGAAAGGCACTGGGGGTCGGTAGCTATAGGCAGGCGAGGGACTTTGTGGAGGGGCTGGACAGAGACAGACTGTCTGGATTCTCGGTAGGAGTCGACCTGCGCTTTGTTGCATCATTGGGGTGCTGACAGGCCACTGCGCTCTTAGAAAACACCTAACATTGCTGCGTGTCGAGAGGGATCCCATTTGCCAGGAATACGGCAAGAATGAAGAGACGTCTTACCACTACCTGCGTGAATACAAAGCTTTTAATGCAGGAGTTTCTTATGGTTCAGCTTTAGCCCCTACTTTGTTTCTTCTCCACATCAATAACCTCCTCTCTAGCACATCCAACCTAGTTCACAGTTACGTGGACGACAGCACCCTCCACTGTCTCCGTGGATTTCCAAAAAACATTAGATTGGGGAAGTAGAAATATTGTACAATTCAACCCCACCAAATCTCAGTCTTGCTTTCTTTCTCATAAGAGATACACCAGCCCTAGACCGATCATAATCAACAACCAAGTTATTCAAAGTAATGAGTCCTTTTCTCTTGTTGGCATTTCTGTGGATCGAAATCTTAATTGGCACCAACATGTCACATCAATTGCAGAAGCGGCTGCTAAGAAATTAGGTTTCCCATCCGGGCTCGCAAATACTTTTCACCAGCTAATCTCTATACCTCATATACTTCACAAATAAGGCCAAACCTCGAATACTGCTCCCACATCTGGAGTACCGCTGCTGCTTCTACACTCACTATTCTGGACTCCATTCAGTAGAGAGCTATACGTCTAATCAGTGACCCAACCCTCACCCAAAGGCTGCCATCCTTTGCCCACCGACTTGCCTTTGGTGACCTCTCTCTATTTTATAGATATCTGCACGGGCACTGCTCAGAGGAGCTTTCTTTCATAGTTCCTCCACCTGCTGCCCCCAACAGATCTACCAGAAGAACAGAGCGAATGCACCCTTTTACTGTCCAGGTTACCAGACATAGAACATCTTGTTATGCCCGCTCTTTTGTCCTGAGGACTTCCAAGTTGTGGAATTCCTTGCTGGCACATGTTTTTCTTTCTCCTCCGAACCTTCAAGTCCAGAATTAGCAAGTTGCCTCTATCCTCCTTGTCGACACCCACAGTACGATAGTATTTAGGCTGTAAGCCCTCGCGGTGTGTTGTTGAAATATAAAAAAAAAGTAAGGACGCAGCAAGTGCGTTATGGTAGTGAATTTTCATAGAAATGATCTGGCACACAATATTATTATAACTTTTTTTTCTTGTAACATAGAAATCTAAATTTTGGTGTATAGTTTACTTTTTATATCGTAAACCTACCTACCAAATTTGGTTATCATAGATTTTATATTTTTTAAGATAAAAATTTTTTCAAATGAAAACTCAAAATTTCCCGGAAAACCTCGTGCAATTTTTTTAAATAACGAACTTGTCAAAGCCATTAACAAAAGGAAGGTATGTGCCAAATTTTATTAAAATCGGCTTATTACTTTTTGAGATATGAATTTTTTTCGAATGAAAACTCAAAATTTTCCCGGAAAACCTCGTCGGATTTTCCTGACTAACGAACTTATCCAAGCTATTAACAAAAGAAAGGTACACGCCAAATTTTATCAAAATCGGCCCATTATTTTTTGAGTTATCGGTGTGATACATATATATATATATATATATATATATATATATATATATATATATATATATATATATATATATATATATATATATATATATATATATATATATATATATATATATATATATATATATATATATATATATATATATATATATAAATATATATATAAACATATAAAAATTGAAACTGACCTCGGATATGGGTTCTAGGGGTCCTAGTTCGCGCTCATTTGCAAAAATTTTTTCAAAATTCAAAAGTCGGGATCTCCCCATTAGTGAATTTTTTCTACGAAAATTCACTAAAAGAAAATTTGTCAATTGTTCTAGGTATAATTTGATGACTTTTTTAGGTTACAGGCCAGGTTGGCCACAAAAAAAGCAAAACCTGCTGGACAGTTTTATTTAACAGCTGATGATATTGAAACCTATATGCATGACATACCGCTCTCTGAAATACCCGGTGTTGGATATGCCACACTAAGTAAATTGAAGAACTTGGGACTGAACACTTGCGGCGACATACAGGTGAGTTCATAGTTTTCATCACCACTGACATAGAAATTAAAATTATATGCCATTAAATATAGCATGTAAATAAAAATCAAAGATAAGTACACTTGGAGAACCCAAATCACTACAACACATTTTAAAAGACCTGACGATCGTTTCACTAACCAAGTTAGCGTCATCACAGGATGAAACATTCTAAATATTGAAAAAACTAACATCAACTTATATACCGGATCTCAGGTAATGAGATCGAACCGAGATGAGACACTAGTCGTAGGCAAATTCCATTTTCTACCTTTTGCCCTACTTTTGTGTTATTAGAAATTTTTAAATTGAAGTTAGTAAAATTCGGAACAACCGATTTTCTTTTGCAAGATTTTTAAAAAGCAATATCTGTACCTATTAATCTAATTTTGCAACTTAACTTACGGTATAGATTTAGTTCCGTTGACCTGGAAGCCATAATTCACTAAGTGAAGATTGGAACCTGTGATGAGCACTGATAAGTACACTTGGAGAACGCAAATCACCACAACACATTTAAAAAAACCTAACGATCGTTTCGCTAACCAAGTTAGCCTCATCAGAAGATGAATCATTCTAAATACTTAAAAAAACTAACATCAAGTTATATACCGGATCTCAGGTAAAGAGATCGAACCGAGATGAGACACTACTCGTAGGCAAATTCCATTTTCTACCTTTTGCCCTACTTTTGTGTTATTAGAAATTTTTTAATTGAAGTTAATTTTGTCTTAGCTAATGGTTTTTACTCAGATGATTCTCCAGCTAGATCAGGGATATCTTAAGGGTTAATATGAGGTCCTCTTCTTTTTAGCTTGTTAGTCCTCCTGCCAAGTTCTCTGTGAGAAGTATTTCAGAGGAGATGATAGGACACACCCTGCCTCCAGAACCTTAAGAGGGAGCAGCATGAGATGTAGGTCAACTTTCATCCTCGAAAATTTCCGACTCTAAGAACCTAGGTTTGATGGGTAAAATCTTAAACAATTAGGTAGAGCCATAATAGACCTAAGGTCACAGTGGAGAGACTGAAATAGCCCATTCACTACATAACCTAACCTAATTTAGGTATATAAAATGTGTTGTATTATTTTTATTTGACTATTATTTGTTGTAGTAGTGTATCCAGTAATCTCGTAATGGCTCGGGGGGTGGGCGGTGGTGGTTTTGTTATGAGGTACAGGGCTATGCGGACTACATTGTCATCATAGTCCGAGGAAAGGTCACACAGTCAGTGTGGTAGCGCATGCAGACAGCACTAAAAGTGGTGGAAGGGTGGATGGTTGGTCAAGGGCTCGGGGTGAGCCCCGAGAAAGCAACCGTCGTGCCGTTTACGAGGAGGAGGAAGTGCGACAGCCACAGAACTCTCACTCTATATGGTAGGAGCGTTCCAATGGCCAGGGAGGTAAAATATCTTCGGGTCGTATTGGATTCTAAGCTAACCTGGAATGGTCACATTGGAAAAATACTGCGTAAGGCAGTCATGACCTTAGCCGTCACTAGGCGGCTATATGGAAAAACGTGGGGACTAAGACCTAGTATAGCCCACTGGCTGTACACAAGGGTGGTCAGACCATTGTTAACATACGCAGCACTGGTCTGGTGGCCTAAGGTGACACAATCCAGTGACAAACAAAAACTAGGCAAGATCCAAAGGATGGCTTGCCTCAGCATCACAGGGGCCATGTCTTCAACCCTAACAGCCGCCATGGAGGTGTTGCTGGATCTACCCCCTCTACACTTAGTTATTATGGGGGAAGCCAGGCTAGGACTATACAGACTAGCCTGCAATGGTGGGCTGAAGATGAAGATCAACCCAGGCTTCAGCGGTCACTGCAAAATTCAGGAGATCGTGAAGGAGGCCATGCTTGAAATGAGGTCACACTTCGCGAGCCCGCGAATCTGCAGGGAAAATAACTTTACAGTGAAAATCTTCGACCGTGAGGCATGGCGGGAGGAGACGCCGGGCATACCACGGGATGCGCTCGTCTGGTTTACGGACGGATCCGGCGGGGAGCGTGGGACGGGGGCAGGTGTTTACTCGGAAGGACCGAGGGTAAGTCATAGTATTTCCCTCGGAGCCCATGCAGCGGTCTTTCAGGCCGAAATGAACAAGAGGAGGGGCTACAACAACAAGTGGATCCTCATAGCCACAGACAGCCAGGCAGCCCTTAAGGCTCTAAGTAGCACATGGGTAAATTCCTGGCTGGTGAGTGAGTGCCGAGACGAGACGAACGACCTGGCTGGGCAGAATGAGGTGACCCTCATCTGGGTGCCGGGTCACTCGGGGGTTAAAGGCAATGAAGAAGCTGACAGTCTCGTGAATAGAGGGTCAGCAGAACCATTTATGGGACCAGAACCGGCTCTGGGCGTGTCAAAGAGCACTGCCCGGGGAGCCATTAAGTCCTGGGTCAGAAACCAACACAAGGTGTACTGGGCAGACTGTCCATGGCTTAGACATGGGAAGTCAATAATTGACGGACCCAGTTCAAAGAGAGCTGTGGAGCTGCTAAATCTTAGCAGAGGACAGCTCAGAAACACAACAGGTCTCTTGACGGGACACATGGCTGTCAAGAAACAGCTGCATAAAATGGGGCGGTTCAAAGGGGACCTGGCATGCAGACTCTGCGGCGAGGGGGAGGAATCAGCCCAGCACATCTGGTGTGAGTGTAAAGCTCTGGACCGCAAAAGACAACTGATCTACGGTCAGTATAGACCGGAGACAGAGCATTATAAAACTTCACCCTACCAATCGCTGTGCAGACTAGTTCAAGGCACAGTGATTTTGGAATGGGTGGAGTAAGACTAACGGTATGCACAATCAACCAAAGGTTGTAGTGCTATCGGGGCGGCAAGGCTGCGGACGAGCCCTGAGGAAAAAAAATCTCATGGATTTTATTTGTAGGGTGGTTTTTTTACTAAAATACAAATTTATTCCTTTTTTTTGTGTCCAGATGTGTTCTATGGCCATGTTAAAATCAGAGCTGGGTCAGAAGAACGGCGAAACACTCTATCAGCAGGCCAAAGGTATCGATACAAGACCGTTGAATTTCAACCATCAGCGAAAGACTGTTTCCACTGAAGTTAATTATGGTATCAGGTTCAAATCGTTGGAAGAAGCCTATAATTTCCTTCGAAGCCTGTCACATGAAGTGTACGACCGACTAGTTGCAACGAATATGAAAGCTAAATGTGTTACCCTGAAATTGATGATAAGATCACCTGAGGCACCTGTGGTAAGTTTTTTTTTTACAGTGAGTAAAGTGTAAGCAAGGTGCTTACTGGTTTTAAGTACCTGGTTAATGAAATTTCTCCATACATCAATGTTCAAAGAAGATGTAAATAAATTACTGGATAGGATCTCAAAAAAAAAAATTATGAAAAATCGCCACAACAAATATTTAAACGCTAGTAAATATAATCGGAATATGCATAGTTATAGACTCTGGGCATGATGAAATTATAAAACCATCAACTGCTCAAGTTGAAGTTAAAACCGGGTCACTTGAAACATAGTGGATAGAGGAATGCTGGATTTGCAAGTTTAGGGTTCTATAGCCTCTGCAACGAGGTCATTTGGTTTCAACAGAGACAAAAAATGCAAACTCGGAATTTGAGATGTGGACTAGAAAATAGGTGTCTAAAAAGTTTGTGGGCAGCTAGCCTCGGGCTGGCAACTACGGTAACGACTATAATGTCACGGATTTCGGTTAAATAAACTCTGAGAAGCTTTAGAAGTTGAGTGAAATTTCAGAGAGTGAATTAGGTTTTCTTTAAAAGGGCGGTTATCGCGAACGAACGTGGTTCAACGGCCAGTTGGGGCTGATAAAGCATGATACAGGGCTGGAGTATTGCCTTAGATCCTTGGTGAGTCCGCTCCATGTCTTAATTTTTTTTCTTTAAGTGTCTTTTTATTAAAATGGGCCAGCTGTCTCGAGTACTGAATTAATTTTCATATAAAATTTATATAGATATTTAAAGATAGAATGAGCATAAATGATTGAGTCGTAGGGCGCTAAAATATAATTAGAGTGAATGGAATACTATTACAATTAAGATGTTGTTTATAAGGCATTTTAGTAGTTAGGGAATTTTTGTGAATTTTATAAGTCGAAGTACAAGATACGGCTTGGGGCTGTAAGGGTTTAGTTGGGACCTCTAAGGGATGTTAGCTAAAAATGAGAGCTATACTTAGGTTAAGAAAGAGTCAATTATTAGACTAGAAGCAAGGAGCGATAATAATTTACTTTCTCCGGCATCAACTTTGTGTAACATTTAGTACATTTTAAGATTGGGAAAACCTCCCACACAATTCTGTTTAAATAACCTTAGGGTTTTTATTATTGGAGTTAAGAATTTTAATTAATTTTAATTAGAAGGAAACCTTTGAAATTAAAGGATGTATTGTGCCGTTAAAAGGTTTATCTGTATAAATTTTAGTTTCGCATTAACGTAATTTTAAAAACTAGTTGCTGGGTTTCATTATTAGCTTAGGAAGCCCTAAACTAAAGTTCATATTAACAGTTTCTTATAGGGTGACTTTGATGTGCTTGGGTCACTAGGTATACGCTAAGACTGAATATATAGTAAAATTTTGGGAATTTAATCCCAGATGCTCAGTTTTAATGTTCCAAATAAATTTAGGCAAGACCTCCCTTGAAGGTCGTAAAACTTAAATATTAGTTTCAAGGTAACAAGGGGTAGTTTTGGATACACGTTCTGCCGCTCGAACGTAAATGAATAATTACTTAAATTTTAATAATAATAATAATTAGAATTTACAGTCATTTGAAAAAACCTTTGTTTTAAAGAAAAGCAAAAGGCACATAAAACCCCCCTATTACTAAAGCAAGATATTTTTTTTTCTTCATTGTGATTTAACTTTTGTTATTTTCAGGAAACTGCTAAGTACCTCGGACATGGAATATGTGATACTGTAAGCAAAAGCACAACTGCAACCTCTTTTCTAACATCGGGTGATGTTGTTTTTAGAGAAGTAAAGTCACTATATGAAAAACTAAAAGTTTCTTTCGTCGATCTGAGAGGAATTGGTATACATCTGACAAAACTAGAGAGAAACAAACCTGCAGCCAAGAGTCTATTGAATTTTTGTCAACCAATTGGTTTAATTAAAAACAGTAAGTTATATTTTTGTCATATAACAAACGAACATAACAAACAAGTAAAACATAACCTGTACACCGTATGTATGACAATTCAATTAATAACACCTCTCAAAATGCCTCTAATTGAACGATCAGAATCATTAAACATATCCAAGAGCTCCGAATACTCATTTGCAGTTCTCGCCACTCTCGACATTGGACTGAAAAAGCCATAATTGGTTCGATGGAAGGGAACCACAAAAACCTTCCTTGCTCTCGTGCGGTCCAGAATCCTTAGAGAGACTAACTCAAGCAAAGAAGGACTATCAATTTTATTCACTAATAATTTATGCAAAAAACAAACATCACTGACAATCCTTCTACCACTGAGTGACTGCAAGTGCAGCCGATTCCGCAAATAAGAAAAGTTAACATCATTTCTCTGCAAGCCCATTCTGTAAGCACAAATTCTCAAGAATCTATTTTGTATGACCTCAATCTGATTGATATAAATATTGTAATTCGGACTTCAGACTACAGAAGAGCATTCCAACAAAGAGCGAACCAGACCACAATACAGCCTTCTCAAGCTATTGCATGAAAAATCCAGAATTGATCTATGAATAAATCCTAACATTTTATATGCCTTAGATACTATGTGATCCTTAAAAGATAATTCCCTATCCAATACAATGCCCAAGTCTTTAATCATTTCCTTCCTCTGTAAAGCACTAGAGCCCATGAAGTACACAAAGTCAATGGGAAACTGAGCTCTAGTGAATGTAATGCAGAAACACTTATTAACATTCAGAGTCAGAAGATTGTCACCACACCACTGAGCAAAACGATTTAAGTCTTCCTGTAAAAGTAAAGTGTCCTGTCTGGAACGAACAATCTTGAAAATTTTGATATCATCAGCAAACATCAAAATCCAACTATGCTTAAGTGAATGTATGACATCATTGATAAAAAGATTAAAGAAGACTGGTCCACAATGTGAACCCTGAGGAACTCCTGAAGAAACAGTAATACTATCAGAAATGAAGTTTCTGATCTTTACACTCTGGGACCTACCCATAAGGAAGCTGCGCACCCAAGACAACAAATTGGCATTAAAACCCAACAATGCAAGTTTTGACAATAATAAGGCGTGATTAACCTTATCAAACGCTTTGGAGAAATCTGTATACACCGAATCAACCTGTAACCCATCCTCCAAAGCTGAGACCAATACATTCTGGTAAAGAAGAAGGTTGGTTGTTGTAGATCTTCCCTTAAGAAAACCATGCTGCTGTTCGACGAAAACATGTCTGCATTCCCAAGTTATATGTCTAGAGACAAAAAGGTGTACCTGACTGAATACAAACAGCTCTATAATTAGTAACCAGATGCTTTGGTCACTGCTTATGAACGAGCATCAAATAAGAATGTTTCCAAATATGTGGAAACTCACCAGACAACAAAGACATGTTAAAGAGAATCCTCAGTGGAATTGCCAAGGTGAAGGCACAAGATTTTAACAAATGGGAGGGGATTCCATCTGGACCGTAAGTAAGTTTATCTTTCAAATTACAGATACGATCAATAATATCAGCAGAAGTAACACTAGGCACAGTCATATTTACCGACTCACGCAAAAAAGGATCGGGACCGACACTCCCAGCTTGATCCTCATACACAGATGAGAAAAAACTAGCAAAAAGACCCACCAGATCATGCAAGGAATCACTCCTAACATCATCATAATACATAGCCTCAGGAATATCATAAACCATCCTCAACTTGTTGATGTAAGACCAGAAAGAACCCGGATTGTTTTCAAAATTATTCTCAGTATAAGCAATAAAATTTCTGTAACAAGTATCACGAAGATTCCTACATTCCTCTCGGAGACCAGAAAACCTAATATAATTATCTATTCTACCATATTTCTTATATTGACTGTGTACCCTCTTCTTCTCAGTTATCATGCCTCTAAGCTCGACACTAAACCAAGGAGGGAAACATGATTTTTTACATTCTTAACTGGAACAAACCGATCCACAGCATTAAACAGGACGTCATAAATTTGTTGATTTTATTAATTTAAGGTTGTGTGTGTGTGTATATATATATATATATATATATATATATATATATATATATATATATATATATATATATATATATATATATATATATATATATATATATTTTACAGTCTGCGTGATCGTCGATCGGCGGAGGCAATCTAAATAGTGACAAACGTAAACACAGTCGAATCTTTCAGTAAAACCGTCTGTGGCTTGTCAACAGATGTTGGTACAAGGTGCGCAGGCATGGAAAGCCACAGAAGCTCACACGGTGGCGGAATTTGAAAATGATACTTAGTTTAAAGACATGCCTCATCTAAATGTTTATAATTACAAAACTTGTTCTCTACTTATTTCAGATGATATTCCAAAAAGCGAAACGGAAATTTTCACTAAAAACATTACAAACATACAAACTGATGATAAAAAATTGTCAAGCAAAGTAAGCTCCTCAAATACTGTGGTTCAAAAACGAGGTAGGCCGAGAGGTACAAAAAGCAAAAGTGTCTCGAAGCATCCAGTGAAACTAGACAAGAAGCCAGTGTATTTAGTGAAGAAGGCAGTGAATTTCGAAGCGAAACCAGTAAAATTCGAGAGGCAACCATCGTTTACATCCAAATCCTATGCAGAAGCTATCGACATGGATGTATTAAAGGAATTGCCAGAGGAGATGCAAAGAGAAATATTGAAAGAATACAGTTTACAAAATACAAATAAAAAAGAGGATAATTCGAGATATCCGCAGCCACTAATGGAACCATGTTGTAGTAAAAACATTTCTAAGGAAGCTAATTTAGGTAGGAACTCTCTTTCAGTGTTTTTGAGAAGGCATTTTAAATGTGATTGTATTTTTCCAGTTTTAAAATCGATAAAATCCAAGGATTCCAGTGTAAAATCGCCTTTCCATAAAGTCGGCTGGGACGAACTCAAATCGTTAGTTAGAAATTGGATGCAGTCGGAAAAGGAACCGACACAAACGGATACGAAAATGTTGAGTGATTATTGTAAAGAATTGGCCCAGTTACGCAAGATAGAATATCTGAAAATGCTCACTAACTTTCTCCATAGGTAAGTTGAACAGGCTAATGTAATATCTCCTGATTTTAACAAGGCCTTTGACAATATACCTCATGGCATTCTTCTACGTAAGCTTTCATGCTATGGCTTTTCTGACCGTCGTATTGAGCTGTTTGCTTCTTATTTTTCTGATAGGGCGGCTTTTATAGAGTGCGGTGGTTTTGTCGGATAACTTTTTCATCAATTCTGGCGTGCCTCAGGGTTCGGTTCTTGGGCCCGTCTTTTTCAATATTTTTATTAATGACATTGTGCAGTTTTGACGTCCCATCCCTTCTCTACGCTGATGCCTTGAAGATTTACTCATGCATTGATTCTATAGACAACTGTATTCATTTGTAAAGGATTCTGGGTTATATCTTTGGTTGGTGTTCTCATAATTGTTGAGTTTGATTATTCTCTACAAGATACTCTGTTGACAAGGAAATCTGTCTTCAGACACATGGATGTTCTATTCGATAGCAAACTTAGTTTTAACTTGCATATTGAGAGTTCGGTAGCAGCATCACTCCCAATTTTAGCACTTCTTCAAAAGTGTCGTGACCAACGCAAGGATATTTATGTATGTTTCATAGACTATGAAAAAGCCTTCGATAGGGTTCAGCATGAAACACTTTTAAACATACTAAGAACCTTGGGAATCGATGAGAGAGATCTGAAAATTATAGAGAACTTATATTGGAAGCAGAAAGCAGTGGTCCGAATCAATGGAAGACTAACCGATGAATGTCGCATTCAACGAGGCGTCAGACAGGGATGCATTCTCTCCCCGCTATTGTTCAACATATACTCGGATAAAATCTTTAAGAAGGCTTTGCAAGATAAAGACCTTGGAGTGAAGATTAACGGTGAACTGATTAATAACATTCGATATGCCGACGATACGGTCATCTTGTGCGATAGTGTCCGGGGCCTTCAAGAGTTGTTGGATAGTGTAAACATGACAGGAAGGGAAATGGGTTTGAAAATAAATATCAATAAGACAAAATTTATGATATTCAGTCGCCAACCGCACGCCGATGCTTCCTTACAGATAGACCAACAAAACATTGAGAGAGTTACCCAATTCAAATACCTTGGTTGTTATATCACAGAACACTTAGACCCTGATAAAGAGATAAAGTGCAGAATTGAAACAGCACGCTTAACTTTCATGAGAATGAAATCATTTTTCTCTAACGACAACTTAAACCTAAGATTGCGTCAAAGAATCATCAAATGTTATATTTGGTCCGTGTTGTTATATGGAGCTGAGACCTGGACTCTGAAGGCTGCTACGATCGGTCGACTGGGAGCGTTTGAGATGTGGTTGCACAGAAGAATGCTTCGAATACCCTGGACAGCTATGCAGACCAACGAAGCAGTATTAAATAGAGCGAATGCCGTCCGTGAATTATTTGTCACTATTAAGGTGCGAAATATATCATACCTGGGACATGTTCTTAGAGGAGACCGATACAAGGTGCTCCAGCTTATAATGAAAGGTAAAATCGAAGGCAGCCGAGGAATTGGAAGGAAACAGATGTCATGACTAAAGAACATTCGCGATTGGACTGGAATACGCCGTGCCGAACAACTATTTGGATTAGCCGAAAACCGCGAACAACTCGCCAATGTAATTGCCAACGTTAGGGGGACCTGATATGGCACCGAAAGAAGAAGAAGAAGATCTACCAGAGATTTTGTGAAAGACAAGCAAGATTGTGAATTCTCACATACATGTCAGTTCTGATCTTACAATCAAACAAAGGGAGTACTTAAGGAAACTTCGCTTAGAATTACAGGCTAGAACTATAGAAGATAAAAATCTCACTATTAGATATATTGGTGGGGTTCCTAAGATTGTTCCCCTCAAAAAAAAAAACTAGGAGTGTCGGATGACCATTTATTATTAAGCACTCCTGGTGATGAGAATTCTTTGTTTGTTCATTATCATAATGTTGGTGGAGTACGAACAAAATTACCCAGGCTTCGACAGGGTCTGTCTTCTTGCTGTTTTCATGTTGTTATGTTGGCGGAGACATGGCTTACTGCTTCCCACTGTGATGCTGAACTCTCTTTTATGAATTATAACATTTACCATAGTGATCGTGACAGTATTCCGGGCAATATCAGGGATCGGGGGGTGGTGTGCTGATAGATGTGCATAAAGACCTTGATTCTACTAGGATTGCTGGTGATATTTCACTCAATGAAGTTTATGTGTTGGTGAAGATAGGAAGGCAGAGCCTCATTTTTGGTGTTTGTTACATTCCACCTAATTCAGAAGTTGCTATATATGAACATCATTGTGATTCAGTCGATCGTGTTTGTCTGATGATCCCAATTCTGAGGTTGTTGTCTGTGGGGACTACAACCTCCCAAACGTTACCTGGACAAGCAGTGCTGAGAGTGCTCCAGTTATTAGTGGTTACAGTCCATCAGCCTCACTTGTTTCTAACAGTTTTGGCTTTTGGGGCTTGTTCCAAAAAAAATTGTACTTAATAAATTGAATAGATCTTTAGATTTAGTTTTTAGTAATATAGATAACATATGTGTTGGTGCTTCTTTGGATCCGGTTTTTCCTGCTACTGCACATCATGTGCGCCTGGACATTTCTTTTTAACTTGAGACTCCTCCAACTGAACCCTATGAAGAGAATTTTTATGACTCTCGTAATGCCGATTATTATGCCATGAATTATTTTCTTTCCGAGTTTGACTGGGAATATCTTGAGTCATTGGAGATAAATGATGCTGTGAAATGCTTTTATGACGTTCTGTTTAATGCTGTGGATCGGTTTGTTCCAGTTAGGAGATGTAAAAATCATGTTTCCCTCCTTGGTTTAGTGTCGAGCTTAGAGGCATGATAACTGAGAAGGAGAGGGCACACAGTCAATATAAGAAATCTGGCAGAATAGATGATTATATTAGGTTTTCTGGTCTCCGAGAGGAATGTAGGAATCTTCGTGATACTTGTTATAGAAATTTTATTGCTTATACTGAACATAATTTTGAAAACAATCCGGGTTCTTTCTGGTCTTATATTAATAAGTTGAGGATGGTTTATGATCTTCGTGAGGCTAGGAGTTAGGAGTGATATGATTTGGTGGGTCTTTTTGCTAGTTTTTTAGTTTTTTCTCATCTGTGTATGAGGGTCAAGCTGGGAGTGTCGGTCCCGATCCTTTTTTGCGTGAGTCGGTAAATATGACTGTGCCTAGTGTTACTTCTGCTGATATTATTGATCGTATCTGTAATTTGAAAGATAAACTTACTTACGGTCCAGATGGAATCCCCTCCCATCTGTTAAAATCTTGTGCCTTTACCTTGGTAATTCCACTGAGGATCCTCTTTAACAGGTCTTTGTTGTCTGGTGAGTTTCCACATGTTTGGAAACATTCTTATTTGATGCCCGTTCATAAGCAGGGACCAAAGCATTTGGTTACTAATTATAGAGCTGTTTGTATTCAGTCAGAGATACCCAAACTTCTTGACTTTTTTGTCTCTAGGGATATAACTTAGGAATGCCGACATGTTTTTGTCAAAGAGCAGGATGGTTTTCTTAAAGGAAGATCTATAACAACCAACCTTCTTCTTTACCAGAATGTATTGGTCTCAGCTTTGGAGGATGGGTTACAGGTTGATTCGGTGTATACAGATTTCTCCAAAGCGTTTGATAAGGTTAATCACGCCTTATTATTGTCAAAACTTGCATTGTTGGGTTTTAATGCCAATTTGTTGTTTTGGGTGCGCAGCTTCCTTACGGGTAGGTCCCAGAGTGTAAAGATCAGAAACTTCATTTCTGATAGTATTACTGTTTCTTCAGGAGTTCCTCAGGGTTCACATTGTGGACCAGTCCTCTTTAATCTTTTTATCAATGATGTCATACATTCACTTAAGCATAGTCAGATTTTGATGTTTGCTGATGATATCAAAATTTTCAAAATTGTTCGTTCCAGAGAGGACACTTTACTTTTACAGGAAGACTTAAATCGTTTTGCTCAGTGGTGTGGTGACAATCTTCTGACTCTGAATGTTGATAAGTGTTTCTGCATTACATTTACTAGAGCTCAGTTTCCCATTGACTTTGTGTACTTCATGGGCTCTAGTGCTTTACAGAGGAAGGAAATGATTAAAGACTTGGGCATTGTATTGGATAGGGAATTATCTTTTAAGGATCACATAATATCTAAAGCATATAAAATGTTAGGATTTATTCATAGATCAATTCTGGATTTTTCATGCAATAGCTTGAGAAGGCTGTATTGTGGTCTGGTTCGCTCTTTGTTGGAATGCTCTTCTGTAGTCTGGAGTCCAAATTACAATATTTATATCAATCAGATTGAGGTCATACAAAATAGATTCTTAAGAATTTGTGCTTACAGAATGGTCTTGCAGAGAAATGATCTTAACCTTTCTTATTTGCAGAATCGGCTGCACTTGCAGTCACTCAGTGGTAGAAGGATTGTCAGTGATGTTTGTTTTTTGCATAAATTATTAGTGAATAAAATTGATAGTCCTTCTTTGCTTGATTTAGTCTCTCTAAGGATTCTGGACCGCACGAGAGCAAGGGAAGTTTTTGTGGTTCCCTTCCATCGAACCAATTATGACTTTTTCAGTCCAATGTCGAGAGTGGTGAGAGCTGCAAATGAGTATTCGGAGCTCTTGGATATGTTTGATGATTCCAATCATTCAATTAGAGGCATTTTGAGAGGTGTTATTGATTGAATTGTCATACATATGGTGTACAGGTTATGTTTTACTTGTTTGTTATGTTCTCATATTAAAATAGGTTATTTAAGACTAATGTAGTTTTAGATGTTCTTATTATTATTGTAAATGGTTGATCCGTTGAATAAATAAATTAAAAAAACAAATAAAAATTAGAGGTGCTTTTTCTCTGGTCAGATGTAGATTCGAGCATGCATCAATTGTGTGGTCACCTAACTATTACATGCATGTCTTAAGCCTTGAGAAAGTGCAATGAAGATTTTTAAAGTACCTTATCTTTAAACAGCGAGGCATCTATCATGAAATTGACTATCCCCATAGTGTCTTATTGTCCGCGACAGGTTATTGCTTGCTCGTTGCCAGACGCAACCAGTACATGCTGCCCTTTCTTTATAAGTTGCTAAATAAATAACGTTAATTCTCGTATGCTTATCTCTTTTTTGTCGCTGCATGTTCCTAGGTTGAGTATCTGTGGGGTTGGCTCTGTTTTGGATGGCTCGACCTCATACTAACTTGCTGCAGTTTTCCTCCCATATATAATGTGTCTAAGCTATATAATATATTGAGTATTCGTGCGGATATACGAGGGCAGGTCAATAAGTCAGTGAACTGTTTAATTTCTCGCCTCTTCACAGGAATGGCAACACTGCTTATCACAGCAAGTATCTGTCAGTTGACTCCTGTGAAATTTTGAACAAGCTGCGTCATTCAGTTTGTGTTAGATAGGCATTGAAAGCAGACAACCTCTTGAGTTAGAACGAAAATGGAAAAAAGTGAATTTCGTGAGCTCATCAAACATTATTTTTTGCGGAAAAAACCATCACTCAAACCAACGCTAAGCTTGATAAATGCTATGGGGACTCTGCACCATCAATTTCCATGGTAAAAAAAGTGGTTTACTGAATTTCGTTGCGGCTGTACAAGCACAAATGACGCTGTACGTTCTGAACGCCCAGTTGAGGTCGCTACACCCGAAACAATAGAAAAAATACGATATGGTGGTTCAAAATAGAACATTTAGATTCAGATAATTTATTTTGTGTAAATCAATCGCTGTGCACCTATATTCAATTTATTACTTAAATTATTTACCGTTTTTGGTATTGTAATCTTATCATCTTGTTTTTTGTTGGTTTGATAGTTCTGTTATTGTTATGTAGTTTCTTAGTTTCATGTTTGAAATGATATGTATGATAATAATAATAATTATTATTATTATTACTAAAACTCCCTGCAATTAATTATCAAAATTCACCTTGTGAACCGAAAAAGTAAGAATAATTGTGAATATGGAAGTTAATTGCACTTGTTGATATTAAATCCATACGTAAACATTTAATATACTTTATTATTTCACTAACTGAATAAACTATATGATACATTTAACTATAAAACAATCACAGACAGTACATGAGTACATAACAGATAACTGACCGAGCGTGGAGAGACGTGTGATCACTGTGGCGGTTGGTAGCGAGGAGAGAGAGAGAGATCCCTGGGGTCTCTTATATAGTAGTTCTTGACAGCTTGCTGTCGAATAACGTAACGCAACGTTTAGCTGTCAAGAGAAACATAGAGTAGCGTTGACGGAAACACTGCGGTCGGAACCACCGCCACAGTGAAAATATCGATTTTAGGCATAGAACATTACTAATGAAAAATGATGCGACACATGCTCTGCTGTAATGACCCTATATATTTATAAATATTTTTGGAATGTGCTCATTTGTGTATCGCATCAATTCATATAAAAAAGATTCCTCCAAACCGGTATTATAAGGCAGTTAATGAGCTCTGACGCACTAATGAGTCACCCTGTATATTATTTACTATTGTAGTTTAATTTTACATTTGTTGATTTGTTTCAGGACACTTTCAACTGAAAACTGTAAATGGCACAAGGCATATTTCACTATAGTTAACACTGCTCAAGAAGGCATGGTCGCCAGATATGGAAGTACACTTTTGGTGGAGAGAAGTTACAAATGTTGCAGGAATAATTAATGTTTTTAAAATACCAGTTAGTTCGGATCTGTGATCAAATAATGTGATTTATTATAAATTCATCATTCGACAACATTTAATGCTACTCGAATACAGGATGGGCAATCTTCAATTGTATATGATGTATGTATTTGTTGCTGGACATGTTTCCAACGAGCGATGTATGCAGTTTGGGATACCCCAAGGATCAGTCCTTGGTCCCTTAATCTTCATTTTATTCGTAAATGACCTACCATATCTTGTAAGATGTAATTTTAGAGTATTGGTTGCGGATGATATTACTCTGGTGGATGTGGATGATGATGTTGAGGCTCTTCAAGCGAAGTTGCGCATTTAGTATGGGTTCCAGAGACTGTAATTCGCCATCAGTTAGAATTGTTCTGATTTAAAGACAAATTTGAAATAGCCCGAAAGCTCAGCACATTCTTGTTAATCTAATCATATCTTAATTTCTCTTAATAAGCAAGATATCCATTTATTTTCTCCCTCAGGCCTCGTCCGCATCTTTGCCGCCACGATAGCACTGCAGCCCTTGGCCTATTGTGCATACTCTTAGTCTTACTCCACCCATTCCAAAATCACTGTGCCTTGAACTAGTCTGTGCAGCGATTGGTAGGGTGAAGTTTTATATTGCTCTGTCTCCGGTCTAGACTGACCGTAGATCAGTTGTCTTTTGCAGTCCAGAGCTTTACACTCGCACAAGATGTGCTGGACTGATTCTTCCTCCTAGCCACAAAGACTGCATGCGAGGTCCCCCTCGAACCGCCCCATTTTATGCAGGTGTTTCTTGACAGCCATGTGTCCCATCAAGAGACCTGTTGTGTTTCTGAGCTGTCCTCTGCTAAGATTTAGCAGCTCCATAACTCTCTTTGAACTGGGTTCCTCATTTACTGACTTCCCCATGTCTGAGCCCTGGACAGTCCGCCCAGTACACCTTGTGTTGGTTTCTGATCCAGGACTTAATGGCTCCCCTGGCAGTGCTCTTTGTCACGCCCAGAGCCGGTTCTGGTCCCATAAATGGTTCTGCTGACCCTCTCTTCGCGAGACTGTCAGCTTCTTCATTGCCTTTAACCCTCCGAGTGACCAGGCACCCAGATGAGGGTGACCTTATTCTGCCCAACCAGGTCGCTTGTCTCGTCTCACCACTCACTTACCAGCCTGGAATTTACCTGTGGGATACTTTGGACTTTAAGGGCTTCCTGTCTGTCTGTGGCTATGAGGATCCGTTTGTTGGTGTAGCCCCTCCTCTTATTCTCCCGCACACAGTGCAGGATGGCGTACATTTCGGCCTGAAACACCGTTGCATGGGCTCCGAGGGAAATACTATGACTTACCCTCGGTCCTTCCGAATAAACACCTACCCACGCTTCCTACCGAATCCGTCCATGAACCCGACAAGCGCGTTCTGTGGTAAGCCCGGCGTCTCCTCCCGCCATGCCTCGTGGTCGGGGATTTCCACTGTAAAGCTGTTTTCCCTGCAGATTCGCGGGCTCGCGAAGTCTGACCTAATTTCAAGCATGGGCTCCTTCACGATCTCCTGAAGTTTGCAATGGGCCCTGAAGCCTGGGTTGATCTTCAGTCTACCATTGCAGGCTAGTCTATATAGTCCTAGCCTGGCCTACCCCATAATAACTCAGTGTGTGTGTGTCGGGGTGGGGGGGGGGGGGGGGTGATTCCAGCAACACCTCCATGGCGGCTGTTGGGGTTGAAGTCATGGCCCCTGTGATTGATGCCTAGGCAAGTCATCCTTTGGATCTTGCCTAGTTTTTGTTGCTCACTGTATTGTGTCACCTTAGGCCACCAGACCAGTGCCACGTATGTCAACGATGGTCTGACCACCCTTGTGTACAGCCAGTGGGCCATACTAGGTCTTAGTCCCCACGTTTTTCCATATAGCCGCCTAATGATGGCTGGGGTCATAACTGCCTTACGCAGTATTTTTTCAACGTGACCAGTGAGAGTTCTGTGGCTCTTCCACATCCTCCTTCTCGTAAATGGTATGACGGTTGCTTTCTCGGGGCTCACCCCAAGCAGTTGGCCAACCGTCCACCCTTCCACCACTCTCAGTGCAGTCTGTATGCGCTCCCACACTGACTGTGTGACCTTTCCTCAGACTATGATGACCAATGTCGTCCGCATAGCCCTGTACCTCATACCCCCCTCCCGAGAGCCTCCCTAGCAGGCCGTCCACGACTAGGCACCAGAGCAAGGGAGACAGAACGCTCCCCTACGGACCCCCCGCCAGCAGAGTTCCTCCCGCGAGTGAGGTGAACACTGCGCTGTCCCTGAGCATGGAACCGATCCACCTGCAGCAGGTCTCCTCTATTCCACGCTCCCTGACAGCTGCCAGAACCGATCTGAATGAGGTGTTGCTGAAAGCCCTCTCTATGTCTAGGAAGGCCCCCAGCGCCACCTCCCTGTTCTCCAGCGTATTCATTCTCATTCATTTTCAGCACCAGTCGGTGCAGTGATGTTTCTGTTTCTGATTTAAAGACAGATTTGGAATAGCCCGAATGTTCAGCACATTCTCGTTAATCTAATCATATGTTCATTTCTCTTAATAAGCAAGATACCCTTAGTGTTAGTGCTATCGGGGCGGCAAGGCCGCGGACGAGCCCTGAGGGATAAAAAAAAAGATACCCTTAATATACAATTAAAGATTGTATTTTAGTATTTGCTATTATATTGTATGAGGGTGTATCATAGGGGATGAGAGAAACAACTGTTTACCCAACATAACACTCGTATTAAGCAAGCTGAAGCAGTACACAAGTCAATACTCTCATGACTGCCGTGTACCACCTATCAACGGCTGGCCAGATCTCCTGGTGCCAGCACAGAGTAAACTTATAAGCTGGTGTAACAACAGATTGTCCATCCTGTATGAGACACACTAAATATGGAGACAAAAATGAATTTAGAAACATACTATTTTAACAATACTTAAGATTTCACTTTATCGTTTGAATTTGTTTTGTTTATATTCCTGTAAAATAGTAGAAGGTATTAGATTAAGTTTTCTTTTAAGTACACTAAAAATGAGAAATGTATATAACTAATAATTTTTGAAACATTTTATTTTACACACTAGTTATTAATATCAGATCTACATACTCCTTTTTCTGTATAATTTGTTTTACCCTTTCATACATTTTTTAATACTCGCATAGGTGTGTGAATAGATGTATTTTTAGTGAATTTTTATTTAAAAAATTTCAGTAATGGAGAGGTATCGATGGTGAGACTTTGCAAAATAATTTTTCAAATGAGCGCGAGTTAGGACCCCTGTAACCCATATCCGGGGACAGTTTCAATTTTTATATGTTACTACATACCAAAACTCAACTTTCTAAGTTTATAGGAAATTAAGTTATTTAAATTTTGAGTTTTCTTTCGAAAAAAAATTTTTTATCCGAAAATTACAAAGCTATTTTAATGAAATTTGGTACATATATAGCCTCGGGGAAGGCCTTACTACATACCAAAACTCAACTTTCTAAGTTTATAGGAAATTGAGTTATTTAAATTTTGAATTTTCCTTCTAAAAAAATTTTTTTCTCCGAAAATTACAAATCTATTTTAATGAAATTTGGTACATATATAGCCTCGGGGAAGGCCTTACTACATACCACAACTCAACTTTCTAAGTTTACAGGAAATCGAGTTATTTAAATTTTGAGTTTTCTTTCGAAAAACAAAATTTTATCCGAAAATGACAAATCTATTTTAATGAAATTTGGTACATATATAGCCTCGGGGGAGGCCTTACTACATACCACAACTCAACTTTCCAAGTTTATAGGAAATTGAGTTATTTAAATTTTGAGTTTTCTTTCGAAAAAAAAAAATTTATCCCAAAATTACAAAGCTATTTTAATAAAATCTGGTGCATATGTTGCCTTGAGAAAGACCTTACTACATACTAGAGGTGTGCGAAGCTTCGAAATTCCGAACCGAACCCGAACTCGAACCGAACCTTCGGTTCGAAAATATGTTCGCACAAGCGATGTTGAAGTAGTTCGAAGTTCGAAATATGTAATTCTTCAAAATAGTTCGAAGTTCGTTGCTCAAAAATACTTCGAAATTTCACTTTACAGGTTACAGGCATTGAATGTTGCCAAAGGTAGCGAAGTTGCGGCACCTTTAACTCGGTCGCGGCGCTTTAAACTCGTTATCGGTCTCATTGAGTCGATAGCATAATTTCAGGAGATTTCACTCATGCATATTTTTGACAGTAGATGGGACACATTGATACACGACGGAGCCCTTTAGCCATCACAAAATTATTTTTCTTGTATATCCTAGCCTCCCAACACTTATTTCAGTAACAACATTATGATTGCGGTGTAAGGCGATCGGTAACGTAAATTTTCAGAATTTGAGGTTAATTGTAGATTGTCTTTGGAGAACACTGGTTTCAACATGTTTTATTTCACAGTGTCAAAACAGTTAAATATTCACAATCAGGAGACAGTTCAAACTTGTAAGTGGTTATTTTATACCTATCATGCTTACTTTGAACTCTCTCAATCTGTTTGCTAAAACTGCCCAGCCAATACCAAACGACAACATATTTATAATTGAGCTTATCTATAGATCTACTAGAAATCCAAAAAAGTTTAAAATATTTTTTGTTTTTGTGTTTTTGATTTAACGTTGACCGATCTCCACAATGATCAGCACCGGAAGGCATTTTTACCCAATTAACCTGCAAATTTGTCGAACCTTTCTTTTTTGTAAAAAGAGTAGGAATCTTTTACATATCAAATATTGTATGTTACAATATTCCTAAATTTTGTATTTAAGGAAATGCTATATGAACACTGAAAAATGTTGGGTAGTTCGATGTTCGATTTTGAATTTCTAAGTAGTTCGAAGTTCGACTGTGAACCTTATATACTATTTCAGAGGTTCGAAGTTCGAGGCAACATATTTGCTTGGGTTCGTTCATAGTTCGGTTCGAACTAAACATGGGTTCGCACACCTCTACTACGTACCAAAATTAAACTTTCTAAGTTTATGGAAAATTTAGTTATTCAAATTTGAAAGATTTAATAAAAATTCACTACCATAACGCACTTGCTGCGTCTAGAATTTTTAAATTATTTTAGTATCCCTGCATATTTTTCCTAAAATTTATTATACAGAGATGTTTTGTATCATTTTAAAATTGTTTTGTTGTTTTTTAATAAATGAAAGTTACAGTAAAATGAGTTTTTTATTTCAATTTTAGAATATTAAGCGAATTGTGAAGCTTATTACTTTTAGTTCATTTTAAATAATATGCTATTCTTTAAAATGAACCAATAGAAATAAGTTTCGCAATTCGCGAATGAACTTGGCATTATGCTCTCTTCTATATTCTCAAAGTAGCTTAGCCTTGGAATATTGTCAATCAAATATCATTAGGTAGTCATTGTTGTTAGTCAATGATTACTTCCATTGTGTTTAAAGATTAAAATATTCGATGGTACAATGTTTCATTAGCTAAACGCTAACTTAGTCAATGCAAAAGTAGAAAGTAGTCGATGGAGAACACTTTCATTGACTAGTAATGAAAGATACAGTAAATTCTTATTCAATTACTAAATTTGTTCATTGATTAACATCCCTTTTACCATTGACAGTTATATTTTATTCAATGAAACCGTCGTAAATGGTTGTTGTTAGTCAATAATAATAGAAGTGCTTTCATTGTGTAATTTAATAACTATTGACTCGTACGAACACATTCAATGATTTAAAAGTTTTAGTTAGGTGTGACGCTAGGAGAGGGCGCCACAGAACATTATAATTATGTACATTGAGTACTTTCGCACAATTCCTCGCGTTTCTGCTCTCCTGATATAAAAGGTCGGTTTCAGTCAATTTTAAGGGAATTTATATTTTCAAGTTTACCAACTAATTTTGTAGTTTCAAAATTCCTCGCGTTTCCGCTCTCCTAATGCAAAAGGTCGGTTTCAGTCAAATTTAAGATCGCTCAAAATTTAAGTGAAATTGAACTTTTGTATCAGGAGAGCAGAAACGCGAAGAATTGTGTGAAACTGCAAAAATCGTTTGTAACGTTAAAGTATAAATTCTCTTAAAAATTAACTGAAACCGAACTTTTGTATCAGGAGAGCAGAAACGCGAGGAATTATGTGAAACTACAAAATTAGTTTGTAAACTTGAAAGTATAATTCTCTTTAAAATTAACTGAAACGGAACTTTTGTATCAGGAGAGCAGAAACGCGAGGAGGTGTGTGAAAACGAAATAATTAGTTTGCAAAGTTAAAAGTATAAATCGTTCAAAAATTAAGTGAAAATGAGATTTTGTATCAGGAGAGCAGAAACGCGAGGAGGTGTGTGAAAACGAAATAATTAGTTTGCAAAGTTAAAAGTATAAATCGTTCAAAAATTAAGTGAAAATGAGATTTTGTATCAGGAGAGCAGAAACGCGAGGTGTGTGAAAACGAAATAATTAGTTTGCAAAGTTAAAAGTATAAATCGTTCAAAAATTAAGCGAATGTGAGATTTTGTATCAGGAGAGCAGAAACGCGAGGAGGTGTGTGAAAACGAAATAATTAGTTTGCAAAGTTAAAAGTATAAATCGTTCAAAAATTAAGTGAAAATGAGATTTTGTATCAGGAGAGCAGAAACGCGAGGAGGTGTGTGAAAACGAAATAATTAGTTTGCAAAGTTAAAAGTATAAATCGTTCAAAAATTAAGTGAAAATGAGATTTTGTATCAGGAGAGCAGAAACGCGAGGTGTGTGAAAACGAAATAATTAGTTTGCAAAGTTAAAAGTATAAATCGTTCAAAAATTAAGCGAATGTGAGATTTTGTATCAGGAGAGCAGAAACGCGAGGAGGTGTGTGAAAACGAAATAATTAGTTTGCAAAGTTAAAAGTATAAATCGTTCAAAAATTAAGTGAAAATGAGATTTTGTATCAGGAGAGCAGAAACGCGAGGAGGTGTGTGAAAACGAAATAATTAGTTTGCAAAGTTAAAAGTATAAATCGTTCAAAAATTAAGTGAAAATGAGATTTTGTATCAGGAGAGCAGAAACGCGAGGTGTGTGAAAACGAAATAATTAGTTTGCAAAGTTAAAAGTATAAATCGTTCAAAAATTAAGCGAATGTGAGATTTTGTATCAGGAGAGCAGAAACGCGAGGAGGTGTGTGAAAACGAAATAATTAGTTTGCAAAGTTAAAAGTATAAATCGTTCAAAAATTAAGTGAAAATGAGATTTTGTATCAGGAGAGCAGAAACGCGAGGAGGTGTGTGAAAACGAAATAATTAGTTTGCAAAGTTAAAAGTATAAATCGTTCAAAAATTAAGCGAATGTGAGATTTTGTATCAGGAGAGCAGAAACGCGAGGTGTGTGAAAACGAAATAATTAGTTTGCAAAGTTAAAAGTATAAATCGTTCAAAAATTAAGCGAATGTGAGATTTTGTATCAGGAGAGCAGAAACGCGAGGAGGTGTGTGAAAACGAAATAATTAGTTTGCAAAGTTAAAAGTATAAATCGTTCAAAAATTAAGCGAATGTGAGATTTTGTATCAGGAGAGCAGAAACGCGAGGAGGTGTGTGAAAACGAAATAATTAGTTTGCAAAGTTAAAAGTATAAATCGTTCAAAAATTAAGTGAAAATGAGATTTTGTATCAGGAGAGCAGAAACGCGAGGAGGTGTGTGAAAACGAAATAATTAGTTTGCAAAGTTAAAAGTATAAATCGTTCAAAAATTAAGTGAAAATGAGATTTTGTATCAGGAGAGCAGAAACGCGAGGAGGTGTGTGAAAACGAAATAATTAGTTTGCAAAGTTAAAAGTATAAATCGTTCAAAAATTAAGCGAATGTGAGATTTTGTATCAGGAGAGCAGAAACGCGAGGAGGTGTGTGAAAACGAAATAATTAGTTTGCAAAGTTAAAAGTATAAATCGTTCAAAAATTAAGTGAAAATGAGATTTTGTATCAGGAGAGCAGAAACGCGAGGAGGTGTGTGAAAACGAAATAATTAGTTTGCAAAGTTAAAAGTATAAATCGTTCAAAAATTAAGTGAAAATGAGATTTTGTATCAGGAGAGCAGAAACGCGAGGTGTGTGAAAACGAAATAATTAGTTTGCAAAGTTAAAAGTATAAATCGTTCAAAAATTAAGCGAATGTGAGATTTTGTATCAGGAGAGCAGAAACGCGAGGAGGTGTGTGAAAACGAAATAATTAGTTTGCAAAGTTAAAAGTATAAATCGTTCAAAAATTAAGTGAAAATGAGATTTTGTATCAGGAGAGCAGAAACGCGAGGTGTGTGAAAACGAAATAATTAGTTTGCAAAGTTAAAAGTATAAATCGTTCAAAAATTAAGCGAATGTGAGATTTTGTATCAGGAGAGCAGAAACGCGAGGAGGTGTGTGAAAACGAAATAATTAGTTTGCAAAGTTAAAAGTATAAATCGTTCAAAAATTAAGCGAATGTGAGATTTTGTATCAGGAGAGCAGAAACGCGAGGTGTGTGAAAACGAAATAATTAGTTTGCAAAGTTAAAAGTATAAATCGTTCAAAAATTAAGTGAAAATGAGATTTTGTATCAGGAGAGCAGAAACGCGAGGAGGTGTGTGAAAACGAAATAATTAGTTTGCAAAGTTAAAAGAATAAATCGTTCAAAAATTAAGTGAAAATGAGATTTTGTATCAGGAGAGCAGAAACGCGAGGAGGTGTGTGAAAACGAAATAATTAGTTTGCAAAGTTAAAAGTATAAATCGTTCAAAAATTAAGCGAATGTGAGATTTTGTATCAGGAGAGCAGAAACGCGAGGAGGTGTGTGAAAACGAAATAATTAGTTTGCAAAGTTAAAAGTATAAATCGTTCAAAAATTAAGTGAAAATGAGATTTTGTATCAGGAGAGCAGAAACGCGAGGAGGTGTGTGAAAACGAAATAATTAGTTTGCAAAGTTAAAAGTATAAATCGTTCAAAAATTAAGTGAAAATGAGATTTTGTATCAGGAGAGCAGAAACGCGAGGAGGTGTGTGAAAACGAAATAATTAGTTTGCAAAGTTAAAAGTATAAATCGTTCAAAAATTAAGCGAATGTGAGATTTTGTATCAGGAGAGCAGAAACGCGAGGAGGTGTGTGAAAACGAAATAATTAGTTTGCAAAGTTAAAAGTGTAAATCGTTCAAAAATTAAGTCAAACTGAGATTTTGTATCAGGAGAGCAGAAACGCGAGGAATTGTGTGAAATTAAAATTTAGTTTGTAAACTTAAGTATAACTCGCTCAGAAATAAAATGAAACCGAACTTTTGTATCAGGAGAGCAGAAACGCGAAGAATTGTTTGGAACTACAAAATTAGTTTGTAAACTTTAAAATATATATTCCCTTAAAATTGACTGAAAGCGACCTTTTGTATCAGGAGAGCAGAAACGCGAGGAATTGTGCGAAAGTACTCAATGTACATAATTATATTGTTCTGTGGCGCCCTCTCTTAGCGCCAGACTTAACTAAAACTTTTTAATCAGTGAAAGTGTTCTTTAGAGTCAATAGTTATTAACTTGGTCAATATTATTATTGACTAACAACAACCACTTACCATGGTTTCATTGAATAAAATATAACTGTCAATGGTGAAATGAATGTTAACCAATGAACAAGTTTTATCATTGAATAAGGATTTAATTCAATACTAGTCAATGAAAGTATTCTCCATCAACTACTTTGTACTTTTTTATTGAATAAGTTAAAGTTTCGCCAGTAAATTTTTTGTTGGTCAATGATAAAAATATCTTGTGTCATTGACTAGCATTATAAAAATTTTCGTGCACTATGAACAGTTAAAAATTTCACCTTTTTAACCATTGCAAACAATGTTATAGTTTTGTTTAAGGCTAACAGGTGACGCCAGAGAGAAATTATAATTAAAGTTGATCTCTTTCACCGTTTTTTTGATATAGCTCGTTATCACTTACGTTCTGTGAATAGACCATTGCTTGCATTTGAATTCCGATTAGTGAATTTTCGTAGAAAAAATTCACCATTAGGGATATCCCGAAAAAAATTGCGAATGAGCGCGAACTAGGACCTTTAGAACCCATATCTGGGGGTCAGTTTCAATATATATATATATATATATATATATATATATATATATATATATATATATATATATATATATATATATATATATATATATATATATATATATATATATATATATATATATATATATATATATATATATATATATATATATATATATATATATATATATATATATATATATATATATACATATATATATCACACCGATAACAAAAATAATGGCCGATTTTGATAAAATTTGGCACGTACCTTCGTTTTGCAAGTGGCTTGGATAAGTTCGTTAGCCAGGAAAATCGGACCAGGTTTCCCGGGAAAATTTTGATTTTTTTTCTTTAATGAGAAATTGCTGTAAATGTCTGATTTTAAATATCGATTTCGGATGGACACAAGACCATAGAAAAATAAACGTTCATGGTAAATTTTAAAAGCCTTTATTAAAATCTGTTTATACATAAGTAATATAAAAAGCATAACACATGTATCAATTTCATTTAAAAGGTGTCAGATTTGGATTTTCAACAAAGAGGACACGCCACAGGTATTTTTTTCCTTGTGGCCAGTTATTTTTTTCCACAAATTGAAACAATAAGTTATGCAATGTTGGCATTTGTCAACATGTTTTGACAATAATTCAGCTGCTGGCTGGGCGTTTAGTGAATTCGTCCAATTTTTATTATAAGTACTATTAATTTCATAGCTTCTATGCTGGAAACATCGCCTCTTCATACTATGAAGCGTGTGGTAGCGAGAGTACATCAAGCCCCGGGTTCAGCAAACATCCAATAGGAAGACGGAACCTTAAAATCTTTCTTTTACTTTTATGATCAAACTGAGGTAATTCATGATGTTAATTTTATTTCAGCGAAGACACTTAACAAAGAAATATGAGGGGAAGGATAACCCGTGAAAGAAAAAACATGATATAATTCTAAATTACAAATTTTTTGATTTTAAGTGTCCGCATTCCTATTGCCTGTTTCGACCTAACCGGGGTTAGATGTACTCTCGCACTGTGGTGTTCCTTTCGGATTACAGATCCCGATGGGAGCAGGGAGAACGGCAGCTCAGCTGTGCGAGATAGGCTAGAGAGGGAACACATTTCCAATAGGCATCTGAGTCCGCTGCGCATGTACAATTATATACCTAAGAATTAGTATTCCATTCCGATGTCCAGTTTACTTCAATAAACGTTTCATTTACACTTTTTCTTCACATTTTTTTACAAGCTTGCATCTAACAGAGCCACTAAAAATCAGAGCCCTGGAAAAAAAAACATGTATTAATTGACATTGCTTCACGCTGCTTTCTAGAATATACACCACTGTGATAAATAACGATATTTATTACTCGAAGACAATACAACAATGATGGAAACAATGTACAATTTATATTATGTCTTAAGCTACAGTATTGTGCAAATTGATGTTGAACACAGGCAGATTTACGTTAAATATCATTTATTGGAAGAAAATAATACAAATAGTAGCAGTTTAAAAATCTTTTAGTATTATTCAATATAATTTCTAAACGTCAACTGTTACCCTCCTTTATATATATATATATATATATATATATATATATATATATATATATATATATATATATATATATATATATATATATAGAGAGAGAGAGCTGTCTTTTTATTGTTGTTATACGGGTGTAAGATGTTCAGACCATATTGTCAAAATACTTCTGCATTTACGGAAAGTTTTTTTTAGTGAATTTTCATTAAGAAATAAAAACAAATGAGGCTAGAGGAGTGGCTCCGGCTATAGACTCGTGCCTCGAGTCTAATCCGGAGACGAGCCAGAGGGCGGCAGCGTCTGCGGACCCTGAAGGTCTCACGTCTCCGTCCACTGGGGAATCAACCGGGGGTTGATGAGACTTAGGTTCCTTCAGGTCAACCTCCAACACAGTAGGGGAGCCACGGCCGGACTACTGATGGCTCTGAGGAACACGGATGTGGTCCTCATCCAGGAACCATACGCCTATAAAGGAGAGATCAAGGGACTCAGCGGGGCTGCTGGAAAGCTCATCTAAAGCAGATCCAGCGAGAAGCCGAGGGCCTGCATTTTTGTCAGAGAAGGGATAGAGTTTCTGCCTATAATGAGTTTCTGTTCCAGGGACCTGGCAACGATCGAAATTCGAAGTAGAGGAGCTGATTGTCCAAGGGACATTACTGTTGGATCAGCCTATCTGCCAGGGGACAGCACGGACCCTCCTCCACACAAGGAATTGGAACAGCTGATGGTGGGTAGCAGAGGAGGTGGATGGCAGACCATCATCGGCATGGATGCGAACATGCACCATGAGTTGTGAAAAAGTTTGGATACAAACTCTAGAGGTGGGTCACTTTTACAATTCTTTATGAAATTTAATTTATACATATTAAATAGAGGTAATAAACCGACCTTCGTCACAACACGGCGTTAGGAAGTTTTTGATCTAATAGTTTCCACCCAGTTTCTGGGTGACTTTGTTAATAACTGGGCTGTGTCTGGGGAAGTGAGTAGCTCAGACCAGATACAACCGGTTTAAAATCGCCAAAGTCGAAAGACAAACGATGTGGTACCGGGACCCCCGCAAGGCGGACTGGGAAGCCTACAGAACAGACCTAACAGTGGAACTGTGGGGGGTTAAGAGTACCATAGACAATTCAATAGACCTCGAGATTGCGGCAGCCGAATTGTGAGACACAATCACCTCGACAGACCTGCTGCAGGTGGATCGGTTCCATGTTCAGGGACAGGGCGGTGTTCACATCACTCGCGGGGAGTCCGCAGGGGAGCGTTCTGTCTCCCCTGCTCTGGTGTCTAGTCGTCGACGGTCTGCTAGGGAGGCTCTCGGGAGGGGGGTACTAGGTACAGGGCTATGCGGACGACATTGTCATCATAATCCGGGGAAAGGTTACATAGGCAGTGTGGGAGCGCATACAGACAGCACTGAAAATGGTGGAACGATGGACGGTTGGGCAAGGGCTTAGGGTGAGCCCTGAGAAAGCAACCGTCATACTGTTTACAAGGAAGGGGAAGTGGGGGAGCCACATAACTCACTCTACACAGTAGGAACATTCCAATGGCCAGGGAGGTAAAATATCTTGGTGTCGTATTGGACTCTAAGCTAACCTGGAATTGTCACATTTAAAAAATACTGCGTAAGGCAGTCATGACATTAGCTGTCACTAGGCGGCTATATGGAAAAACGTGGGGACTAAGACCTAGTATGGCCCACTGGCTGTACACAAAGGTGGTCAGACCATTGTTAACATATGCGGCACTGGTCTGGTGGCCTAAGGTGGCACAATCCAGTGCCAAATAAATACTAGGCAAGATCCAAAGGATGGCTTGCCTAGGCATCACAGGGGCCATGTCTTCAACCCCAACAGCCGCCATGGAGGTGTTGCTGGATCTGCCCCCCCTACACCTAGTTATTATGGGGGAGGCCAGGCTAGGACTATACAGACTATAGCCCGTAATGATAGACTGAAGACCAACCCAGGCTGCAATGCACAATAGGTCAAAGGTTGCAGTGCTATCGGGGCGGCAAAGCCGCGGACGAGCCCCGAGGGAGAAAAAAAACCAGGCTGCAGGGAGACTGTAAAATTCAGGAGATCGTGAAGGAGCCCATGCTTGAAATGAGGTCAGACTACGCGAGTCCGGTAATCTGCAGGGAAAACAACTTTACAGTGGAAATCCTCGACAGCGCGGCATGGCGAGGGGAGACGACGGACCCACCACGGGACGCGCTCGTCTGGTTCACGGACGGATCTGGCGGGGAGCGTGGGACGGGGGCAGGTGTTTACTCGGAAGGACCGAGGGTAAGTCATAGTATTTCCCTCGGAGCCCATGCAACGGTGTTTTAGGCCGGAATAGACGCCATATTGCACTGTGTGCGGGAGAACAAGAGGAGGGGCTACACCAACATGCGAATCCTCATAGCCACAGACAGCCAGGCAGCCCTTAACGCAGTAAGTAGCCCACGGGTATATTCCACGTTGGTAAGTATATGCCGAGACGAGACGAGCGACCTGGCTGGGCAGAATGAGGTGACCTTCATCTGGGTGCCCGGTCACTGGGGGCCAAAGGCAATGAAGCAGCTGACAGTCTCGCGAAGAGAGGGTCAGAAACCCATTTATGGGACCAGAACCGGTCCTGTGCGTATCGAAAGGCACAGCCAGGGGCACCATCAAGTACTGGGTCAGAAACCAACACAAGGTGTACTGGGCAGACTGTCCAGGGCTCAGACATGGGAAGTCAGTAATTGACGAACACAGTTCAAAGAGAGCTGTGGAGCTGCTAAATCTTAGCAGAGGACTGCTCAGAAACATAACATGTCTCTTGACGGGACACATGGCTGTCAAGGAACATCTGCATAAAATGGGGCGGTTCGAAGGGGACCTCGCATGCAGACTCTGCGGCGAGGGGGAGGAATCAGCCCAGCACATCTTGTGCGTGTGTAAAGCTCTGGACTGCAAAAAACAACTAATCTACGATCAGTCTAGACCGGAGACAGAGCAATATAAAACTTCACCGTTCCGATCGCTGTGAGGACTAGTTCAAGGCACAGTGATTTTGGAATGGTTGGAGTAAGACTGAGGGTATGCACAATAAGCCAAAGGCTGCGGTACTATCGGGGCGGCAAAGACGCGGACGAGCCCTGAGAGAAAAACTGTACTAAAAAAAGTAAAAGGAGAATCCTGGGATCAAGCACAGTACACTTCGGTTCAGAGGCACACGTTCTTACCACTGAACCACTGGGGCTCTTCCTTGGAATTGAACATTTTCATCAATAACATTTTAATTATGTGACGAAATATAACATTAAGTAGTGAAAGATTCACTGAATATCAGAAAAAAACATAAGCGTGATAAGTAGTGGGGCCTGGTTGTGGTTTTAGACTCGCTTGTGGATTTATTTGAATTGAATTATGTTCTCTTTTCAAACAAGAAGAAAAGATACCCCTTGAATAAACTGAATTCAAATTTCGCGCGTCTTTGTACCTATGCTACTTGAGTTTCTATTGGTTGTATCGCCTACCATAACACGAGTGTGGGCTGTTTCAAGCCTCGCCGCAAAGTTAACGCAATGGCGGGATTGTTCAAGTTCAAACTTAACTGGAAATATTTTGTTCATGAGCGAAACCAAAATATCCAACAATCCCTGCTTTTAGAAAATGCTTTAATGTGTTGCATATATCTTTCCTAAAATAACAAACGTAAGTAAAAGAAAATATTTCTAAAACCATGGCAAACAACAAAGATAATAAAAACTAGTTAGAATTGACAGTATATTTTTTAATTATAAAATTTATAAGTACAAATTAGATGTAGAACAGAAATATGTGATTTAAATAAAAAGTGGATAATCAAAGTTATATAAAACAAATTCCTAAAATTATAAAACATAGATAGAAAGTGGATAAAGATAGTTTCAGACTTTAAGACTAAAAACAAATTCCAAGGAAATAAAATGCACAAAAATTATTTTTATAAATAAGTGGTAGAAATGTAAAAACTCAAAAACTATTTCCCTGCATGTAATTAACAAAATAAACATTAAATATACGAATATATTTCTTAAACATTAAATGAACAACATCAAGTAAAATAAAATGGTAGAAACCATACAAAACATATAATAAATAATATAAAACAATCTTACTTAAAAAAATCAACAAAAAAAAACTTTACAAAAAAGCAACAAAACACGAGATAAAAAGCAAACATTAAAAATTAAAAAAAAGTTTAAAGCTGTAAAAAATCAAAAAATTAATAAATTCAACTTATAACTAAAAATTTTTTTTTTTTTGGAACATTAGGTGTAAATTTTCAAAAATTCAACATTATGGGCAAATTTTACTCAACATAAGACATACTGGCTTTGTGATCGATAGTCCAATTTGGTCCATAAATTATCTGAGCATTTTCTAAGTCCCGTATTAGGAATGTTTAGTAAATATTTGGAAACTCAAAATGGCATTGACAATATGAAAGGCAAATTTTGTAATTTAGCGTTTTACGAGTCGCCAATTATGAATTTTTAGTAAACACTTAAAAACTTAAAATAATGTGTGACAATATGGAAGATGAACCCTGTGATTTTTGCCTAGTTTTACTCAATAACGTTATCTGCACGTTTTCCAATTCGCATATTAGGAATTTTTGATAAAACATTGAAAATACGATATGACAAACGGATTATTGTGTTATTCTATGATTTGTTTCTTTTATTTTTCCCAAAAAACTGTTTGTTTGTCGGGTGCTAACTTTACAGTTCCATGCCAAATTATTGGACTCACCTTTGAATTTCATAATTATTCCTAATAATTCGAATTTTACTTTGACATAACCAAATAATGTTTGACTTCTGTTTATGTGTGGTTTAAAAAGTTTGTACAGTTAATTGTCGAGTGTTTTGTTGGTTTCTTCTTCATTATATTGTCACAGTAAGTAATTACAAACATTATTACTAGTTAATAGATAGTTAGATTGTAAATAATTATCAATTTATTTATTATAAAGTGTCATACAACATTTGTCTGTCTGTTTCACAGATGGGGAGTGCCAAAGACTTATCTCTTGCCCAATTTGAGCAGATCACAGACCTTTTGAGGCATTCTAGTCACAGCCAAAGGGTAATTGCGAAACTATGTGAAGTTTCACAAGCTTCTCTCCGGCGAATCAACCAAAAACTGAAGGTCGCTCAGCCTACGGAACCACAGCGGAAAGGGAACTGTAGTAGAAAAAGGCTCATTACTCCGAGAGGACATAGATTCTTGAGGAATATTGCCCTTGAGAATAGAAAGCTCCCTTATAGGGAGTTGAAAAAGAAGTTTGATGAGTCAGGGTGGATAGCATCAGAAAGGACTATCCAACGAAACCTGTTTCAAATGGGTTTCAAAAGTAGAAGACCAGTCAAAAAGCCAAAATTGACTGCAAAATGATAAAAGCCAGATATAAGTGGGCCAATTCTTACAGGCAGTTCACTTTGGATGATTGGAAAATGGTAAAGACCTAATGGAGTACAACAGTGTCATAATTGTTTTCATTGTTAATATTGTAACGTTATTGCAGTGCACAATCAACCAAAGGTTGCAGTCCTATCGGGGCGGCGAGGCCGCGGACGAGCCCTGAGGGAGAAAAAAAACTGTTATTGCAGGTTTGCTTCAGTGATGAATCCACTTTCCAAATATTCACTGACAAGTCACAGTATGTCAAGCGAAATATCACCCTGATTGTGTGATCAAGACAGTTAAACACCCTACTTCAGTGATGGTTTGGTCTGTCATTAGTGGAAAAGGGCTGGGGCACCTTTATGTCGTGGAAGGCACAATGCGGCAAGACCAGTATAAAAAGGTATTGCAGGATCGTTTGATTCCCCAACTCCAGGATTGATTTCAAGATGGTCCAAGAATATTCTTGCAAGATGGTGCACCATGCCATATTGCTAAATCTATTTTAAAAATCTTGGAAGATAGCAGAATTCCGTTTTTGCGGTGGCCTGCGAATTCTCCGGAGATGAACCCCATTAAAAATGCCTAGGAGTGTCTCCAAAGATAATTGGGGAAGGAAACAATCACCAATAAGGTTCAATTGATAGAAAGAATAATTTATCATTGGAACCACAATAATAAATCACAAGAAATCATTCTTCGATGCATTGCGAGTATGCCTCGAAGAATTAATGCATTATTAAAAGCTAATTGGGGCTTAGATTAGATTATATTTTATTGTGAGTGGGCTATTCCAGTCCCTCCACTGGGACCTTAGGTCTATTGTGGTTCACGTCTAATTATTTAGATTTCACCCATCAATTCCAGCTCCCTGAGGGAGTCGATCTTTTCTTGAGGGTGAGAGTTTGTTTGGCAGGTGTACTACCATCTGAGTAAAGTCGCTTGCCCGTTTCGAAGCTCAAAGAGAGATAACCTCTCTCAGAGTTCGTCTGGACCCGACATCCGTCAGTGTTTGACTCGGGGCGGTATCATGAAGTCCCGCTCTCGAGCATGCTTCTAATCTCCAGTTTTAATCCACCCCTAGAGATCTCAACTCCCCTCAGGCTCTTCCAAACCTGACACCTAACAGTGTTAAGACTCAAGGCAACATCCCATCGAGTCCCGCTCCCGAGCATCACCCCAGCGAGGCCGTCCGTCCGTTTCATAGTATGGGCTCCAAACTCCGGGTGTTTACTACTCATCAGAGATCAGAGCCCCCCGGGACGCCTGGACACACGAGACACGCCAGGGCTCAATCCAAGGCGGTATCATCTGGAACTCTGCTCCCGAGTAACAACCAAGCGAGGCCAATTGCCAGTCTCTGAGGCCACAGTGGAGGCGCCAAACTTCGGGTGCATATCACTCCCTAGAGATGTCTGCCTCACCTGCACCAGACCCCCGCCAGTGTTTCATTGACTTGAGGCGGTATCATGAAGTCCTGCTCTCAAGCAGCATCCAGGCGGGGTCGTTAGCCTGTATCGATGCTCACAGAGTAGGCCCAAGTCTCCAGGTGTAATCCACCCCCCAGCCACCTCCGGGTTTGTCCAGGCCCAACACTTGCCAGCGTTAGCTTAAATTTCACCCAACAAATCGAGCTTCCGACAGGAGATGACACAAGTCGCTTGCCCCGTCTCAAAGCTCAAAGAGAGACAACCTCTCTCTGAGTTCGTCTGGACCAGACATCCGTCAGTGTTTGACTCGGGGCAGTATCATGAAGTCCCGCATCCGAACAGCATCCAAGTGAGATCGTTTGTCCGTTTAGAAGCTTACAGAAGAGGCCACAACCCTTAGTTGTATTCCACCCCTAAAGATCTTAGCTCTCCTCCGGGTTCGCCTAGACCCGACACCCACCAGCGCTAGACTCAAGGCAACATCCCATCGAGCTCCGCTCCCAAGCATCGCACAAGCGACGCCGTCCGTCTGTTCCGAAGCACACAGTGGGGCCCCAAACTCCGGGTGTTTACCACTCATTAGTGTGTCAACCCCCTCCGGGTCGTCTAGACACACGACACCCGCCAGCACTCAACCCAAGGCGGCACCCATCCGGAGCCCTGCACCCGAGTAACAACCTTGCGAGGTCAATTGTCAATTTCTAAGCCCAGAGTGGAGGCCTCAAAATCCGGGTGTACATCACTCCCCAGAGATATCCGCCTCACTCCAGGCCCACATGGACAAGACCCCCGCCAGTGTTTAATTCCAGTTAGTCGCCTTTTACGACAGGCAGGAGTTACCTTAGGCCTATTCTTTTAGTTAGTCTCCGGACCCATAGGGGACCGCGGATGCCATACTTCCACACGTATTGACGATGTGGAAGTAATACACCTTTTGGGCTGAAGTTAGAAGAGAATCGCAAATTTCGACAAACAAGTTATTATGATCCGAGTTTATGTCCAGACAAAACAACATGAATTTACTCTGTTGTAAAAACGTATCAAAATTGTTCCACCTCATACCGTTCATCTTGCTAATAGCCACAGATGTTATTAAAAATAATAATATTAAAAACAGCTGAAAAATAAAACGCATGCTTGGGACTCTATGGATTTCATTGACAACACATTCTAAAGATATGGCTGCCAACCATAAAAAAGCTTACACAAATTAACTGGATCTTGTGCCTCTTGTATCAGAGAAACCACCTGATGATCTATACTCATGGGATAACCATTTTCTATGCCGTGCAGTTTACTTTTCAACCTCATTAGAGCTCTTTCTGCTGTCATATTGTTACTGTCATCACTACCATTTCCACCCCTATGTCGTTTTGTTGCCTCAGCAGAAGTTATCGTCCAAGCATAAAGGGGATCGTACAGCAACACTTCCAGAATCGAGAAAATCGTCTTGGAATTGTTCCGCATAACTTCCAAAGTTTTCTCACAAGATTTCCGGAAGATACCTTCGGTCCCACAAACACCCATTCCGTCTACGATATCCCTGGTCAGTCTGAAAGGGACCGTCTCTGGACTGTCCAACACCCGACCTTTCTCAAAAGCAATACCAAAATCTACATGTACCACTTCGGCAGTTGCTTCATCGATCAAGATATTATTGGTATGGCGATCTCCAATACCTAAAAGATAACCACACATGCTGGTAGTGGCAACACTGTGAATATACGCCCTACGTCGCTCGTACCATACAGAAGGTTGCGGGAAGTTGTGTTCGAAAAATTTGTGAAAAACCGGCTTGATCACTTTGCATATATTTTTGTAAGTTTTCAATTTTTCGTCTGCTGGTTTCCCATCAGCCTCCATAAACATTCGCTTACATTCTTGTGGTGTTTTATCTTGGGGTCTGTAACGCTGGTGAGCTCCTGTTTTGTTTTTAGGACCCGATAGATACAACCCTAGACGTGTGGTATTTTCAACCCATTCGAGCACACCACTTCTCATGGACAACGGAATAACTTTGTAGGTACGTATCGAAAGATGGTGTGTTATTTTGTTGGTAGACAGTAAGTTGTTCATAATACGGAACACCTGTTGCATGACGGCGTCTTGTCTTAAATCATCGTAGCCTTTGACAAGTTGTAAATAGTTTTTTCCATCCGTTCCCCGACAAGTTATTAATTTCGGAGCATTAACTCCACCAATAATCTTGTAGGTATTCCCAAAACAATATATACCAACGATACCATCATATGAACAATTTTTATTTACTGGGAGATTGTAGGTTTGTAATAAAACTTCAGAAAAATTCGTGATCTTTCTGATTTTAAAATCGTCGGGTATGCTATATTCACCGGTGGAGCTATCGAAGTCTATTCCTTTATAGTAAGCCAGCTGGATTAAAGCCTCGGATAAATATTCCATATTTTTTACAAGCTCGCTTAATTTTATTTCTGTTTTTAGTTTATCTAGCAAGGCAAGTGCACTAGAAATTCTTGCATTGTTGGTGGACGTAGCAGTGTTGTAATTTCTGTAATCTTTGTCTTTATGTGCATTGGCTAAATTTAAAACTAATGGTAATGTATGATGCGGATGTTCCTTGATGCAATCGACAATAATTTCTTTGACATATGTGACAAACAAATCCTCAGAGGTATCGGACAAATGAGGTACCATCTGAGGCAAGACTGGGATATATTTGTAGGTAGGGACTTGCAGAGAATATTTCTTTATTGTATCTGAAATTTCTACATTATTTCTGTTTTCAAGGAACAAAGATATCACCCTAAAGATCCTGATGTTATTCTTATCGGAGAGCACGAGATGTAAGAGATAATAGTTTATTGCATTGTTAAGACATGAATTTTTCTCTTCTTCAGCATTCTGAATTTCCACTTCGTCTATTTTACTTGATTTTTCATGTGTTGAGACAGCAGATTCTTCATCGAGTGTCAGTTTTCTTCCGGAAGCCATGATTTCACTTACAGCTTGTTTATGACAATCTACGTTTTTTATTTTCTGCTGGAATATTTTGGAAATCATATAATCCGAAACATTTTGGTACTGTTGGTCGAAATACCTACCAAGCTCCTCATATGTTTCTACAATACTTTCCTCATCGTCACGTGACATGTTTGGTTTCTTAGTTAACAAGTTTGAATATATCGAAAGTGACGTGGTCAAATAATTTATTATTGTATCTCTATTTTCCAAAGCACTTTCAATCAGCCATTTTCCTCTTAATTTTAACGCAGTTGCTTTCACCCTGGCATCTATTTCGTCCTCATTGCAAATGTCCTTAATGATTTTATTAGCACTAGCCCTGTTTTTTAAAGCCCAACATAACTTCGCATCAGCAAGCCGTATTATATGCATCATATCGCTCGGTATACTTTTTAAAAAGTATATGTTATACTGATTTCTTGTAGCAATATGTAAATAATTTTCTTTTCGAGCTAATTCCACCATATCAAGCACCAAATCTATTAAACCTGCGTTAGAATATTGCCCGGTTTTTACAAAGTCACTTAATATCACGATCCTTTGGGTTTTTATTGGTTCAATGTATTTGAACTCATTCAGAGCTATACTGTCTTGATTATTCCATTTACTAATTATTTGCTCGATATCTTCCACAGTCTTTTGTGACATCATGACACATTCTATTTCTCTTAAAGCTTGTAACCTAGTGAGGATATCATATAACTCCCTACAACTCTCCGAACTGGCGTGTTTGATTTTTTCAACTTCCTCGACCCTAGCTTGCTTGATTACTGCCTCGAGCTTGTAATAATCATTTTCGTGCAAATACTTCAACGCAAAGTACCGATGTCTTTCAAAACTGTTGATGCTGGCAGGGTCAATGTTGCTTGCCTTTGGTTCCTTTATATCCCACTGGCCTAACCTCCAAAGACATTCAAAATCGCCATCTGCACCATCCTTAAATAACAAAGGTAACTTATAAAGCCCGTTGTGTTTTAAGCTTTTAACTAAATTAGTGTTGGCAACGTTTCTATTTGAGATTTCGCAATCATAATGAAGCGTTACCTGATCCCATCGATTCGATACTTTGTAATAATCTACCCTCGCTAGAGGATCCGAGAGTAGAGAAGTTTGATAAGCGGCAACTGCATCAAGTTCACCGAGCACCTTGTGAGAATCTCGTAGTATAGTTTCCACTATGAGTACAGTCTTTTTGGGAGCAATTTCAAAAACTGTTTCAAGGATACTTTGACTCGTTACAGGTTCCTGTAGATTATTTTCTGTTATTTCAGTATATTCCGAATGGCACCATAATTCTGTGTATAAAATAGATGAAAAGTGCTGTGAACAAAACTTAGCAGCATGAGCCAGATGGAGATAATTAAGCCTGAACGTTTTTCCATTGAAACGAATGTATGATGCGCAATCTAAAAAATTTTTAAGTGAGGTCTTGTTCATGCAGATCAAGTCGATATCTTGGTCTTGTGCAATAGATAACCTCCAGTGTTCTTCGAGGAAATGTCCCATCTTATCATATATAAATTGCGCATACTGTTCATTTGCTTCTATTATGAAATGAAGGAGATTCGGCAGGATTTCTTCGCAGAATTCAGATTTTTCATTGCAGACTGGGATGAGTTTTGGCAGGAAACATTTGTCAGAAAAAATCTTCAAAATTGAACACGTTAAATTTACTATCCAGTTTTCGTGAGTAACATAATGTTTGGGGCTCCATAATTCCTCATCGTTCAAACTGGTTACGAAATATTTTTCATCAATTGTTACCTCATCATCTAACTCAAGTTGAAGATCTGAAACAAACGGTGTTAGATAGACGTTGCTAAAACCGAAATCTTCACCAGATGTAGCAACTTTTCTTCCATCTTTATTGCTCAAAATATAAAAAAGTCCTTCGAAGGCGGCTGTGACCAATTTAATATTTTGATCAATGATGTAAGTGAGAAGGCAAGAAATGATTTTTATGGCTAATATTTCAGTCGGTCTTTCATCTCCTGGCACTACAGATTTTTCTGGTTGTAGAATAAGCGTGTGTAAATTTGCTGGACCAATTTCACCAAGGCATCTACAAGCTTCAAGGCTTATATTAGATTTACTGGACTGGCATAATTTTAGCAACATACGAACCAACTTATGTACTATATTCTTCTCACAGTCGTCTCTAAAACTCGTCTCTTGATATGTGGAAAATAAAAGATTCATGTCTTCTTTTTTCTCTGATAACTGTCGTTTCAAATATTTTAAACCTTCTTCTCTTGTATCTAGAAACCCCGTCTCGTAGCCGCATTCAAGAAAATTATCTATGACTTTCTTTAGAGATACACATTGATAGTTATATTTTATATCCATATTAACACCTCCTAACTGTTTAAAAATTTCAAATGGATCCAACGTTTCAATGGAAGTTTTAAACTTATCATAATTCTCTGATACAAGCATATTTAACGTACTGACACAGGTTTTAGTTAAATCTTCACATTGCAATGCCAGGTTGTTGAGTTTGTTGACAACAAAATGAAAAAATTGTTTGATACATGGAAATCCGATGACAATTTTCGTTGTTACACTGTAAAAATAACGCGATGTTATTTTGGATAATTGCGGGTTTCTTTCGAAGTCTTCCATTAAATTTAATAAATAATGTATGGTATCTCTCACGAGAAATGAAGAAAATGCACAAGTAACCTTGATTTCTTCGAACATTAAGTTTATCAATACAGAATAAGAATGAAACATTTGCAGTTTTTCAGTTTTTGATTTATCAAGTTTCTGCTTTATTTCCAGAACTAACTTATATATTTTAACTGCTCTATTTTCAGTTAGATATGCGAATAACTTTGGGACATTGATTATCTCAGCTCTTATAAATTCTAAAATAGCATAAAACTGTTCTACAGTCAACGTTTTCGATTGTGAAGTGTGAAATATCACAGGTTCGTCAAATGACGATTTGAAGGCCACTTCGTCAATTAAGTTTCCCAATAAAGACGATATAACCTCTTCTATTCTATCAGTAATTATATCCTTAAAGATAGGTAATGTTAAGTTTTCAACTATGTAAAATAATGTATCATTTCTTTCTAGCAATATTTCTAAATTGACAAGATCCTCGCAAGAAAGAATATCACTAAAAACCAATGGACAATATTCTTCTAAAATATTTATTTCATCCTTACCAGTTGCTCTTACAAATAAAGAAAACGTGTTTCTATCTTGTTGGATAAGAATTGGCGCTATTATTTTGTAATACCTAACATAAAAATCAGTCTGATCTCCACAATTCCATAAATTAAATGGAAAATCTTCAACGGAGTACCGTAACACCAACCACCTTTCAATGATATATGCAAGATGGTTTTCTAATATTTCTACAGTGTTCTCAGCCTTAAATTCTCCAGCTAAGAGATCGAGGATTTGTTCAATTCCAATAACTTTCTTTAAATGCACTATTCTCAGCATCGAAAATAAAGATTCGTGTATCCAGAAAGCGTTCGACATTGCTAGACTTGCGAAAGTCTGTAAAATACACGCAGACCTTATATCAACTACATTCGCATGTCCTCCTTCAATTATACTGCTTTCTGCCTTGAAAACGTGCAAGCTTAGTTGAAAAATCTGTATAAAAACTTCCCTAAGAGTGTTATAAAATTTACGGCTAGTAATTTCAAGGGAAAATATCTTCCCGATGCTTTCTATTAATGCTAAACGAACTTCTTGGAGTTCGCTACATAAAAATCCGCACAGTAAAAGTATCATTTTTTTATTGTCGAGCTCATCCGTGTATCTATAATTCGAATTTAACCGGCACACAGTTTCAAGGCATTTGATTATCATGATTGCGATTTGGGGCCCATAGCTTGCTCGTTTAATGTAAAACACTGAGATTAATTGGACAGTGAAATCGAAACATTGCTGTGATTCGATCACTTGTAGATGAACCAATGCCGTTTTCAGAGATTTCAGAATTTCTATGACGTCTTCATACATAAAATACCGGGCTACACATACTTTTGTAATCAATTCAAGTAACTTGAGTAACTTATTCTCAGATAAACAGCCAGGTGCACTGTTATTAAATGACGTAAGAAACGTTTTTGCTAAAATTACTTCGTATTCTTCAGAATACTGAAAATTAGTAAAAGCTTCGATAACCTGTTCTCCCACGGAAGTAAAATAATACATAGATAGGACTTTCGTACTGTTAAAAATTAATTTTAACTTGATGTCGTCGTTATCTTGTTGTTTTTTCACATACTTAAGGTTATTTATATTAAACAGTTCAGTTAAAAAATTAGTTGGGATTAAAGATACAATTTTTTCAACAATGAAGGTGTTGTCATTCTCTTTGAGAAATTTATAAAAAGTTTCTAATTGCTGATTTGCTGTCCTTGTATTCGTTTCTGTTAAGACCTTTACTAAATCGTTAAAATGCGATGCAAAATTGGCTAACAGATTGCTTAAAATATTTTCAATCACAGATCCACCTCCATTCAAAACGTCTAATACTTCATGCTTAAAAAGTTCACTGAGTATATTTTTGAGCAGAACAGCCGAATTGATCGCTGTTTCGGCATCACTAGAGTTTTTCAAGTTTTCAGTAAAATTAGCAAACCATTTTACAAACGGTTCCTTCATTGAATAATCAAAAGTTTTCTGTTGCGAGTTATAATTCGTCGATTGTCGAATACTACTCTTAAGACAATCATTTTTACTTATAACTTCCGAAATTGAAGACTTCACATAAACTCTTTCTATGTCCTGAAACATTCGTTCTTCTACTTGACTTTCTGGCACAACAGTTCTTTCTCGGGGCCATTCTTTCAGTAACAAACAAACCAAAACTTTTGCAGTTAATTTATCAGAAAAGAGAGCCGCATTTGTCAGATTTTGTTGATTGAAAATCCCGTCTAAAATCGAGAATTTTATATTGTTTCTTTCAAACTGGGGAAACTTAAAAATCTGTCCATATACATACAATAATTTAATATGTTTTTCATTAAAAATAATTCCCGATCTAAAAATATCCAAAATATTATCAGAACAAAAGTTATTATATCGTTTTTCCAGTAATTTTAACAACATGTTATCCAACGCGTTATCACAATAGAGATTTGAGCTAACTTCTTTCAACGTTGTTTCGCTTACACCTTTCCATATATTATCAGCTTCTGTTTTGTCAAAATCACACAAACTAATGGATATTTCTATGTCTTCTAGAACTAAAAGGCACTCGTAAACATGATGATGCAAATCCCGATTCCCGTATTCTTTCTGTAAATTCCACATCATTCGCAAAAGCACGATAAACTCTGAGGCTACTATCACATCAGGATATATTTTCAGGAGAGAATAAACGATTTGAATCCACTGCCATGTTTTGGTGTCGTTTACATTATCTATAAGATTTTTTAAAGTATATTCACACTTCTGACGTTTTGGTTGGCTCGGACTTAACTTGGAGCAAGTTGGAGTCGACATGCTAACATCAGTATCGACTTGATTCAAAACTTGATGTGCAATGTCAACAAACAAATCAATAAAATTCTTACATACATTCTGATGCTCGTTTTCTGTAACTAATCCAGAAACAGCTGGACGTGTGCATTTGAAATTACCATCAAAGTCTTTGTATAATTTGAGATACATTGCTTTCAAGTATTTCCTCCAATTTTGCCAGTTGTAGGCATAAGCTGAGGTATCTCCTTCTTTTGCACCATTTGGATGATGTAGAACGACTAAAAGTTGAAATAAATCAACCAAAAGGTTCTTAACGTTGTCCTTGTGAAGATTAACTTCATATAAATCAATCAAATGTACGAAAACTTCTTCCCCTAAGTGACAACAAGCTATTCGATTGTCTTTGGCGATAGTCAGACAATAAGTGTAAATGAGTCTGATAATAATTTCCTTGTGATATGTCGATAACGATGTAGAAACATTTTCACAAATATTAGCAAAGAACATTGTGTCTTTGCTAAGCGTAATTGGTGATAAACTGTATTTTGTACCCCATTTTATAACCAATTCAAGGCACTCCAACGGAAGATGCCCATATTCAGCAGTGGCGGCTCGAGGTTAATTTGATAGGGAGGTCAACTGTATTTACAAAAAAACGTTTTCTGAAAAAAAAGCGCCGTAGACCGAATTTTTTTTTGCCGTCCCCCCTCCTGGATATGCCTATGAAATTTGCGACGCAATTTTCCTGCTTTTTAAATTGGAAAAATAAGCAGAAATTGCAAGGAACTTGTTAATACGTTAATAATTTTTAAAAAAACGAAAAACTTACCCTAAGGCTTTTTATGCGAGGTTCAAACAAACACTAAACATAAGGAACACTAACACTAAGACTAACAACATTTATATCGTTTTAAATTTTTTTAGTATTTTCACTTTCACTTTCATACCGAATTTCATACCTATCTACAGTTTTTTAAATATAAGGTCAATTTTTCTGTCTTTTGATTTTGCGAAATGATCTATAACTAGCTCGTTAAAATTAGGAATGTTTTTGATAAATGATTTTTCCATACTTAACATTGCCAAAGCACATAATCTGTCTTGTGCCATTGTGTTCCTCAACAAACTTTTAACCCTTTTTAAAGTGGAAAAACTTCGCTCACTTTCCACTGTCGTCATTGGTAGAGTGCATAAAATATTCAAAATTTTAACTGTTTCTGAAAAAGTAGCCGTTAAATTCAGGTTGTAAAAAAGCATTAGAAGAGCTGCTGCGCCATCGTTTTCACGAAAGTCGTCTCTGTCATAAATTACGCTCAATTCGGTTTTTAGTTTAAAAGAATCTATATTAACATATGCGTTTTTAATTAACTTTAAAGTATCGTCTGGAATTCGTTGGTTAAATTCAATATAATTTTCTTTACGAAATAGTTGTTCTAGGACAAGATGATCACAGAATTGAAATCGATTTTCAATTTCTACTACAATAATATCACATATTTCTAAAGATATTCTTTTCTTCGGTTCTTGTCCTGTTTTCTGTCGTTTATTGGGATTTTCCGTTTCATGCATTTTTTCATCGTTTGAAAGTTTCTCTCGAATTTTTTGAATGGCCTGTGTAAAATTAAGTATCAGTCTATATACATCGGTGGCAACTAATTTTCTTTTCTGCAGTCCATTAAATAATATTTCGGCGTGTGGTAAAATTAAATGAAAAATATCAAGCCAATATAAGAAGTCGCTGTTATTTAGATAGTTTAATAATCCTGTAGCTTGTTGCAAAGTACTGTTATCGTCTTCTAAATCAATGATTTTTTCTAAGCATAGTTTAATATTTTCTTTGTGTTCGAAAACTGTTTCTACACACCTGGTATTGAAGTACCATCGCGTTGTCGCGGCTTTGGGAAGACGTTTATGTACTACTTCATCCAAGACTTCCGTTCTTTTAGGAGACCTTCCAAAAAAACTTGAAAATGCGTGCAAATTAGCAAAAAATATCTTAATGCATTTTTCTTTACTTGCGGCTTTTTGTAATATTAAGTTCAGCTGATGAGCATAGCAATGAACAAAATGAGCATTTGGATATTTTTCTTTAATCTTGTTTTGAACCCCTCCAAATTTTCCACTCATTACTGAAGCACCATCGTAACACTGAGCAATTAATTTTTCTGGACCAACCCCCAAATTTTCCAATTCTAGAAAAATTACTTTTGCCAAATCGTCAGCCGTTTTTCCCTCCGGTTTTATGAATTTCCAAAACCTTTCAAAAATTATTCCTTCCAGAACATAACGAATTATTAAAACCATTTGTGTTTTATTGGAACTATCTGTGGATTCGTCTACTTGAATTCCCAAAAATGGGGCATTTTTCACTTCTTTTCTGATACATTCATGTGAGACAAACAATATCGAATCCAGTAAATCATTTTGGATAGTTTTTGAAGTTCCTTTAAATGATTTACTATTTTCCAAATGGTCTTTAAAAATTAAGTCCAACTCTGCCACAAAATTTACAAGTCCACGAAATATCCCTGGATTTTCTGAAGTCTCAGTCTCATCGTGACCTCTCAAAGCGAGTTCAAACGCTCCGCAGAATTTAATACAGTTTAATATTTTATTTAAAATGTACCGATTTTGAGTTACAGTTTCGTTAAAAACTTGCACAGATTTTTTGTAGGCACTATCGAGTTGAAGTCTAATATCCACTCTGCCAAGGGCTGAAAAACTCACCATTGACTTGATATGATCTGCAGCTAAAGTGTGTTTCCTAATTTTCTCTTTCAAATGTTTTAAATCATTTACACCTGTTCTACTCCAAACATCGGACAAAGAGGAAAACAACAAACACGGAAAGCAAAAAAACATGTCCTTGTCTTTGCAGCCACATATAAAATCACACAAATCATACACCGTTTTTTTGAAATACCTATTTACACTTTTATTTTTGTCCTGAGTCACTTGCTTTAACGTAAGTTCGGGTAAGGGCCGCCCAAGCTGTTTAAATTCTAGGCGTTTTTCGAATGATAAACTATTGCTTTCTTTCAATAACACAATTTCACAAGCAATACAACGATCCGACATTTTAAAAATTTAATGTTTAATAACTTGTTTAATATAGTAATTGTAATTAGTAACTATTAATTTATGAAATCTACGCTCGACACCTTGGATGACGATGACACCGATAACAACAAGTTCAACGGGAAGACTGCAAAAGTAAACAAACATATATCTAAACTGCCGAGGGAAGTGACGCCAATTAACACATTGGGTGGTATCGGTTCTGGGTCAATGCCTGAGCTCCGACGTTTTCGCTCGTTTTAACACGTTGATTTTATGATTATTCTTTCTCGCTCTCCGGTAGTCACCAGCCGCACTGGAGAAATATACACACATTTAAACGGACAGGCATATTCGGCAAATCTCATTTTTGACCGGGACATAACGTGTGCGACTTTTAAGCTGTGTAAGTAATGTAAGGATGAAAATTGAAGATTCCATACACTTTTTTAGATATTTTTGGATGGTTTCTTGTTAAAGATACTCTTACTTTTATAGATGTTTTTTTTAAATTTTTAAATAATTTTTTGGATTGATTTGATTATTTGATTGGGAGGTCAATGACCATTTGACCCTATTGTCAAGCCGCCACTGATATTCAGTTGAAAAAACTTGATATGCACAAGAATGTGTCAACAGTAAATAAAACTTCGTCCAGGTTTTACTTGTCAAATCGCCAATGAATTTCCTATGACACAAAATCTGGTTTTTTAAGGTGACAAAACATAATTTGCCGTACAGTTCTTTCATCATCACGTTGTTAAGAATATTTTTAAAATACATGACCAGTGTGCAGCAGTCTAGTTCATTACTTTTTTTAATGGCAATACCTACAACTTCAAAAAACATGTTTCCGCTAGATGCGTACTTGCACACGCTTGAATTTCTTTTAATCATGTCTTCTCTGTATTTTTGAGTGTCTTTTGTTATTCAGGTATATGCCGAGGAAATAATTTGCTCCCAACTCAGTGTTACACCATTTCTGATCTGTTCCAATATGTGGCCTTTTTGTAATAAAACTGAAATTTTCTTAACACTTCTGGATCTTTCGGTAACTTTGGTTGACTTCAAGCCTCTACAACAATCTTCCAGCTCCATCTTTAAATTAAATTGTTTTAGGTAAACTACTTTTCAGTGTGGAAAATCCGTATTTATTTTAGGTCAACCTTTGACATACTTACTTCTAAATGAATTTTATGTTGATCTGTTTGTACAATCTACTTTCTTCCTGACCAACTTTGACTGTCACTGTAAATTAGAAACAAGAGGACAATACATCTAAAATCTTCTTTGCAAAACTAGCTAAAGTTAGTATTTTTCAGAACCAATTTTGTACATTTATCACCAATAAGGTGTGCCCGAAATCTTTGTCGTATCAATGGATAAGAATACGTATTACAGGAAAAACACCTTATATATTACCTATTATATTTACACTCATTTTATCATTTTTAGTAGGGAGTGGCAATGAAATTACAAGAGACGAACGGTGCCTCGAAATGCATACACATATTGATTATGTATCATAATATATTAGGTATAATCATAAAAAAATCAAACAAATATAATATATAATACATATTCTCACCTGTGTAAACCACCAAAACACCAATGTGAGATGAACGATGAACGTTACAACTTATAATCTTTTAAAAAATACAAATCATATCGCCAACGACGAAGAAACAAAATCACCAAAGAATTAAATATAAGATAGCATTTCGTTGCTCTATGGCGAAATAGAAAAAGACGTAGAAGAATCTGTTCATTAGTAGTTTCAAAATATTTGGTATAAAAATAAAAAATCTCCGGACGCAGCAAGTGCATTACGGTAGCGAATTTTCTTTAAAATATTTTTTTAGCAAATGTCTTTCTTTTATAAAAGCATGCTTCAAACTTGGTTGGCTATATAGTAGAAACAATGTATCATATTTCATCGAAATAAATTCATTGTTTGAAAATATATTATAATTACTGCATCCAGATTTTTTTCTTATAAACGCATCATATTTCGATAAAAAATGCAAAAATGCATTAACGAATTTGTTCTACGAAAATTAGCTAAAAAAAATTATAGACCGTTAAACCATAAACTTCACTAAACCTACAAATAAATATCCAAAAAGGCATCAACTTAACTAAACTGACAGCCAAAGCATCAAAGAAAGGGTCTATTTGAAATGAATATTTTGTAACTATTTCAGTAAAATGAAGGGCAATGACAGTTGAATATAAAACTTAAGGGTTTGCAGAACACTCTTCTTGCAACATTTTCTTTTCACAGTCGGTATTTGTTTCACATTCTTTGCCTAAACATTGCCAATTTTGACGTTTCAAATTGCGAGTTTGACGTTTTGAGGAAAATTACAAAATTTGTTTCTTTAACTGCCCATAACTTCGTTGTCTTTAAAGCTATTTAAAGCTAGAGACCTAAATTGTGGTACAGAGTTCAGTCTTTATAATACAAATACGCGTACCAAATTTGGTTGCCCTTACTTTGTTATTTACGGAGATATGTTTTTTTTAGAAAGAAAACACACCATTTTCCGGGAAAACCTGGTCCGATTTTCCTGGATAACGAACTTATCCAAGCCACTTGCAAAAGGAAGGTACTCACCAAATTTGATCAAGATCGGTCGATTATTTTTTGAGTTATCGGTCGGATATATATATATATATATATATATATATATATATATATATATATATATATATATATATATATATATATATATATATATATACAGATCTCCTCATTAGCGAATTAAAAAAAAATTCGGTAAAATAGGATGAATGAGCTTTCTTATCCTTTCCTTAAAAATTGACCAAAACTTCAGTCAAATAATTGAACATTAGAAACAGGTACATTTATTAGTATTTATGTTTTTTTTAGAAAGAAAACACACCATTTTCCGGGAAAACCTGGTCAGATTTTCCTGGATAACGAACTTATCCAAGCCACTTGCAAAAGGAAGGTACTCACCAAATTTGATCAAGATCGGTCGATTATTTTTTGAGTTATCGGTCGGATATATATATATATATATATATATATATATATATATATATATATATATATATATATATATATATATATATATATATATATATATATATATATATATATATATATATATATATACAGATCTCCTCATTAGCGAATTAAAAAAAAATTCGGTAAAATAGGATGAATGAGCTTTCTTATCCTTTCCTTAAAAATTGACCAAAACTTCAGTCAAATAATTGAACATTAGAAACAGGTACATTTATTAGTATTTAGTATTATTTATTGATTATTAATTATAATCGTACTATGCAAACAAGTTTTTAGACTTATGTGGGATATTGATGATAAGACATTTTAAACCTAAAACTACAGTAACTCGAATAGAGATAGTGTGGCCATATGCGATTTGACCGCCATGTTTTTTCCAAATTTAACATTGTGCTTATGGAAGAATAATAGAAAATATATAATTGAAATAGTAGTGAATATAGTTAAAAATAATAACAAATTTGTGCATTTTAGAAGAAAACTGTAGAGAATTATTTTTCTATCATAATAGACTAGTCGCAATGTTTACTATTCTGATAGGAAACTGTAAACTAGTCAAAATCGGCCCATTATTTTTTGAGTAATCGGTGTGATACATATATATATATATATATATATATATATATATATATATATATATATATATATATATATATATATATATATATAACATATAAAAATCGAATGTGTTCTAGGGCGCCTAATTAGCGCTCATTTGAAGAAATTTTTTCAAAATTCAAAAGTCGAGATCTCCTCATTAGTAATTTTTTTTAAGAAAATTCACTAAAAACGCTTAGTCGAGCCTGCAAAAGCTGACTTTTTCATATTTTACAGCCATACCTCCTTTAAACTTTGTCTACCCCGCATTCGCCGCAGGTCCCATAGCTTTCTTGGGGGTTGATATTTCATGTGCTTAATGCATTGAGGCTTGAGGGTGATTGTAGCATGCAGGGAGGGAAGGAAAATCCCACTATTAGGAAGTAGTATTCCTCTTGTACTATTCTTAATAATAATTTACCACACAACATAGTACACAATCCGCAACTAAAAGCAGGAAACGCGTTTTTTGTTTTCTTAAAGTTCTATCTACAATTCAAAACACCGAATAACAACATAACTTTCGTTCATCGCTATAGTTGACAGTTAACATAAACAGCAACAAATCGGTCACCAGAACAAAACAAAAATACTCCCACCTGTTGGCTAACGTAAACAGTAACCGTTTTGTTCTGGTACACGGCCATAATCTCGTTCGTATTCTATTAAATTTCAAATTTAAATTCGGCGGATTAAATTAATTAATTTGATCTTCAATTGTTGTCAGTCCCGATTATAAGTGACTTCGGTGACCCAAAAAATCAATTCTCTATGAATAATGAATGACAATAATGACAGATTCATAAACATAACCAAACATTGTTTGATTTGTTTATTATATGCTGCTAATAATTTTTTTCATTTTCGAATTAATTATTTGTGAAACTGATGTAATATTATGAAGTCAAAGCGGCTCAAAGTATGAAAGAGAAACAAAACTACAGATAACAATTATATGAATACTTCTTTTTTTATGTACAGCACATTTGTCTAGTTCTAATTTTTCTCCTTTTTTTATTGGTATAAGTGTATGCACATTTGAAAATAAAAGTGTAAAATGGAAAGCTGTGTGGTTTGTTCTACCAAAGAGGCCGCCTATTTGCAGCAAAACAAGAATACAGACCTGCCACTTATTTCAAAGTTAAAAGTTTGCATCCCTGAAGTAGTAAGTATTCCTGATTTTTAACAAACTACAAAAGGTAGGTAAATGTTCTTAATTCGACATTTATCCCTGTATACACTTTTATGTATAGAGCCATGAGTTAAATATATGATTTACCTGATCGGTAATCCTGTGTTGAAGACACCTCTCTAGTAAACAAACAATTCGGGTGAAATCGGAACGTGAAGTGGACGCTGGATGATGTGCACTGTTGCCAGATGAGTATTAGCAAGGGTCATTTTAAATATAGAAGGAGGTAATCCTGTGTTTAAAGTGCCTCTTTAGTAAACATACAATTCGGGCAAAATCGGAATGTGAAGTGGACGCGGGACGATGTGCACTGTTGCCAGATGAGTATAAGCAAGGGTCTTTTTAAATATAGCAGGCAATCAAGGGGTGAACAAATGTTTTCATAATGTAAATAAATGATAGTATTGCGTCAATGTACATAGATCGATATTTGACATATTTTGCGGAAAGCAGTAGGAAAACGGAAATGTAAACAGTTAATTTTCAGCAATTGTGGTCTAGGGGGAAAAACGTGATATAGAAGGAAATCAAGGGGTGAACAAATGTTTTTATAATTTTAATAAATTAAAATATGGCGTCACCTACATAAATCAATATTTGACATATTTCGCGGAAAGCAGTAGGAAAACGGAAATGTAAACAGTTAATTTTCAGCCTCAGAGGGAAAAACGTGTGCCTCTCCTCCCTTTTTTGGTACATCAGTAACATCAACAGAGGTTGTGCCATTGTGATTGAGCAAGGTAATCTGCACGTTCCACCATTCCCAGGGGGCGTAAAGCCGTCGGTCCCGTGCCCATGCGATGTTGGGCACGTTAAAGACCCAAATTCCCCGGACAGTGAGGTGAATGAATGATACTTTAGTAAAGTCAATGAAGCATTTTCCGTTGCGAATTGCCGATGATAAATACAACTGTATATGCTAATAGCAAACGGTATCCAGTATATTATTTTGAAAAATCGCAATGTAATCGCATGGTAATGAAGCAATTTCTACCGACAACTGTCAATGATAAGCATAACGGAGAAAATTGCTCAAAATGGGCTTACCTTCGAAGTGTCTGTTTATATTTTACTTTCCAACCTTAAATGAGTAAGAAAAGTCAATGAAGCAATTTCCGTTGTGAATTGCCGATGATAAATACAACTGTATATGCTAATATCAAACGGTAACCAGTATATTATTTTGAAAAATCGCAATGTAATCGCATGGTAATGAAGCAATTTCTACCGACAACTGTCGATGATAAACAACACTGAGAAAATGGCTCAAAATGGGCTTATCTTCGAAGTGTCTGTTTATATTTTACTTTCCAACCTTAAATGAGTAAGAAAAGTCAATGAAGCAATCTCCGTTGCGAATTGCCGATGATAAATATAACTGTATATGCTAATATCAAACGGTAACCAGTAATTTTGGTGTGTAGTGTACCTTTTCAATCGCAAACCTATCTACCACATTTGGTTGTCATAGCTTTTAGTGAATTTTCTTAAAAAAAATTCACTAATGAGGAGATCTCGACTTTCGAATTTTGAAAAAATTTCTTTATATGAGCGCTATTTAGGACCCCCGGAACCCAAATCCGAGGTCAGTTTCAGACTTTATATGTTTATATATATATATATATATATATATATATATATATATATATATATATATATATATATATATATATATATATATATATATATATATATTTATGTGTCACACCTATAACTTAAAAAATAATGGACGGATTTTGATAAAATTTGGCACATACCTTCCTTTCGCAAGTCGCTTGGATAAGTTCGTTAGCCAGGAAAATCCGCCGAGGTTTTCCCGGAAAATTTTGTGTTTTCTTTCGAAAAAAATCGAAAAAAAATTATATCTCCAAAATTAACAAAGTAAGGGCAACCAAATTTCATACGAGGGTTTATATCATTAGAGGCAAGTCATCTACCAAAATTTAGCTCCGTAGGTTGAATGACAAAAAAGTTACAGGCATTCAAAGAAAAATAAATTTGGGTTCTCCTCAAAACGTCAAAATCGCGATTTTAAACGTCAAAATTGGTGAGTACCTTGCTTTTGCAAGTGGCTTGGATATGTTCGTTATCCAGGAAAATCCGACGAGGTTTTCCCGGAAAATTTTGTGTTTTCTTTCGAAAAAAATTTATATCTCCAAAATTAACAAAGTAAGGGCAACCACATTTTATACGCGGGTTTATATCATTATAAGCAAGTTACCTACCAAAATTTAGCTCTGTAGGTCAAAAGACAAAAAAGTTATAGGCATTTAAACAAAAATAAATTGGGGTTTTTCACAAAACGTCAAAGTTGCGATTTAAACGTCAAAATTGGAAACATTTAGGAAAAGAACTTGAATCTAATACGGGCTATGGAAATAAAATGTCTCAAGAAGAATGTTTTACAAACCCTGATGTCTTAGTTTCAACCGTCAATGTCCTTCATTTTAATAAAATGAGGCATTTAAAGACACATAAATTTGGGTTGTCCTCAAAACGTTAAAGTCGCGATTTAAAACGTCAAAATTGGAAACATTTAGGAAAAGAACTTGAATCTAATACGGGCTATGGAAATAAAATGTCTTCTAGGTATTAATTTATAATTTTTATATAAATAAATGATTAAACATGAATTATGACTAAAATGATTAGAACGCCCGCTGGAATACGACATTAAAACAAACTTCCAACAACTGACTCGTTGGTCTAGAGGTATGATTTCCGCTTAGAGTGCGGGAGCTCCCAGGTTCAAATCCCGGTCAAGCCCAAATACGTTTTATTTGCTTTTTTTTAAACCGATTTCAAACAAGGAGGAGGTTCTCAATTCGCCTGTATGTTTTTTATGTGTTACCTCAGAACTTTTTAGTGAATTTTCTTAAAAAAAATTCACTAATGAGATCTCGACTTTCGAATTTGGAAAAAATTTCTTCAAATGAGCGCTATTTAGGACCCCCGGAACCCAAATCCGAGGTCAGTTTCGGACTTTATATGTTTATATATATATATTTATAGGGTGTCTTATCCCTGGAACACTCACGTATATCCCGGAATGAGTCCCCGTTTCTAGAGATATGTAAGGTTTTAGGTCGTGCGTGCTTTTAAGACTGAAACTATGCCGGTATTAATTATAACTATATTGTAGAACTCTATAAATATAACAATGGTGTAGTAATCAATAACAAGTAATAGACTATCATCTTTAGCTACGGGATCCATCTGTTATCGTCGTCGCCGTCGTGGATGTATGGCCTTGCATACCGTCGTTGAGTACCTCGGCGTCTCTAGGTACTCTCTCGTCGTACTACTCGCGCACTATGTTCACTCAAGCTCTCTTCACACTCTGACCGTCTCGTACGAACTAGTCATGTGTAACACCGTGTTGAATGACACTTTTGTACTGTCACCTTTCTATATGTCATGAGTGTTTTTTAACAACGTTCGTCATTGTAATGACACTGACACACTATTAACTCCCTTGTCTCTCGACACACGCGCGTCACTCTGTAGCACCCGGACATTTATGCATATCGTTAGCGGCAGAACGTTTATGCACACAGTTGTTGAGATAAAATTAATTCCCACATATATATATATATATATATATATATATATATATATATATATATATATATATATATATATATATATATATATATATATATATATATATATATATTTATGTGTCACACCTGTAACTTAAAAAATAATGGACCGATTTTGATAAAATTTGGCACATACCTTCCCTTCGCAAGTCGCTTGGATAAGTTCGTTAGCCAGGAGAATCCTCCAAGGTTTTCCCGGAAAATTTTGTGTTTTCTTTCGAAAAAAATCGAAAAAAATTTATATATCCAAAATTAACAAAGTAAGGGCAATCAAATTTCATACGCAGGTTTATATCATTAGAGGCAAGTCACCTACCAAAATTTAGCTCCGTAGGTTAAATGACAAAAAAGTTACAGGCATTCAAAGAAAAATAAATTTGGGTTCTCCTCAAAACGTCAAAATCGCGATTTTAAACGTCAAAATTGGTGAGTACCTTCCTTTTGCAAGTGGCTTGGATATGTTCGTTATCCAGGAAAATCCGACGAGGTTTTCCCGGAAAATTTTGTGTTTTTTTTCGAAAAAAATTTATATCTCCAAAATTAACAAAGTAAGGGCAACCATATATCATTATAAGCAAGTTGCCTACCAAAATTTAGCTCTGTAGGTCAAAAGACAAAAAAGTTATAGGCATTTAAACAAAAATAAATTGGGGTTTTTCACAAAACGTCAAAGTTGCGATTTAAACGTCAAAATTGGCAACATTTAGGAAAAGAACTTGAATCTAATACGAGCTATGGAAATAAAATGTCTCAAGAAGAATGTTTTACAAACCCTGAAGTCTTAGTTTCAACCGTCATTGTCCTTCATTTTAATAGAATGTTTCCAGAAAATTCATTTCAAATAGACCCTTTCTCTGACGCTTGGCAGTAGTCTTAGCTATAGAGTTTATCGTTAATAGTATATAATTTTTGTAGAATTTTCGTAAAAAAAATCAATAAAGCTCAATATATCTGTTATTATACCAGATATGAAAAAAAATGGTATATATTAATTATAGGGTGTCTTAAGCTACATCTTAAAAAATTATTTCTACAATCACAGGGTGGCCCATAAGTCGTCGGTGATACAAATTTTCGTTTTTTTAATCAAACACGCCTTATGTTATTGCATTTTTGCATTTTCGATCGAAATATAATGAAGAACAAAAATTCTGGACGCAGTAAGTGCGTTATGGTAGCGAATTTTCATCAAATGCTTAATATTTGAATAGCTCAATTTGCTATTAACCAATAAGGTTGACCAAAAAACGAGTTTTTTCGGGAACACTTTAAGTTTACTTTTGGAAATTTTTCTACATTTTCAAACAATAAAGTTATTTTGATGAAACATGGCACATTGTTTTTACTATATAGATTATACTGGTAACCAAATTTGATGCCTGCTTTCTTAAAAAAACACACATTATTGCTATTAAAAAATAGTTTTATGAAAATTCACTACCATAACGCACTTGCTGCGTCCCGAACTTTATTTTAATTTTTGACATAAAAATGTTTTCCTAATGAAAAGTTACAATTCTTTCGGAAAACCTCGTCCGATTATCCTGACTAACGACCTTATCCAAGCCATATAGAAAAGGATGGTACATGCCAAACTTTTTCAAAATCAGCACAATAATTTTTTTGTTCTCGGTGTGATTCATACATACATACATACATACATACATACATATATATATATATATATATATATATATATATATATATATATATATATATATATATATAATAATAATAATAATAATATATTTATCACAATTATATATTTTGCTATGGATAGTTGTCAGTTATCTGAAATATTTAATTATTTTTGCATTTATTATGTCGTTTCTTGTAAAACTTTTATGATATAAAATGAACTGCTTGAATTAGGATGATTGCTCCTGTCCTGATTCGTCTGTTTCAGACATCTTACAATAGAGGCATATTCCCTAGTAACTGGAAAACCGCTCGAGTACAACCCGTCCCCAAGAAAGGATCGAAAGCGCCTCCTAGCAACTACAGGCCTATTTCCCTCCTTTGAGTCATCTCTAAAGTGACGGAAAAGTATATAATCACCGAATTACTAAAATTTTTTGAAAAACACAGCCTAATCCACGACAGGCAGTATGGATTCCGTCAGCGCAGATCAACTGCGGACCTCCTTTCCTTTGACACCCATTTTTGGAACAAGTCTTTGAAACTACACGGTAAATCCCAGATTGTGGCTCTAGACATATCCAAAGCCTTCGACCAGGTCTGACACGCAGCGCTGCTTAATAAGCTACCGGCCTATGGCCTACCACCAAAACTATGTACCTGGACAGCAAACTGCCTCTCCAACCGGAGCATTTCTGTTGTTGTGGATGACCATTCCTCTAAACCATATCCAATTAATGCAGGAGTTCCTCAAGGTTCAGCTTTAGCCCCTACTTTGTTTCTTCTCCACATCAATAACCTCCTCTCTAGCACATCCAACCCAGTTCACAGCACCCTCCACTCCACTCCACTCATAAATCAAAAGTCGGGGTCTCCCCATTAGTAAATTTAAGGTTAAAAAGTAAAATATAAACAGACACTTCGAAGGTAAGCCCATTTTGAGCAATTTTCTCAGTTTTGTTTATCATTGACAGTTGTCGGTAGAAATTGCTTCATTACCATGCGATTACATTGCGATTTTTCAAAATAATATACTGGATACCGTTTGCTATTAGCATATACAGTTGTATTTATCATCGACAATTCACAACGGAAATTGCTTCATTGACTTTACTAAAGTGTCATTCATTCACCTCACTGTCCGGGAAATTTGGGTCTTTAACGTGCCCAACATCGCATGGGCACGGTACCGACGGCTTTACGCCCCCTGGGAAGGGTGGAACGTGCAGATTACCTTGCTCAATCACAATGGCACAACCTCTGTTGATGTTACTGATGTACTTAAAAAGGGAGGAGAGGGGAAATCTGAACCCTGGACCACCATGGCTAAAAAATATCTTTTTACATTTCCGTTTTCCTACTGCTTTCCGCAAAATATGTCAAGTATCGATTTATGTAGATGACGCTATATTATAATTTATTTACATTATGAAAAGATTTGTTCACCCCTTGATTTCCTTCTATATTTAAAATGACCCTTGCTAATACTCATCTGGCAACAGTGCACATCGTCCAGCGTCCACTTCACGTTCCGATTTCACCCGAATTGTTTGTTTACTAGAGAAGTGTCTACAACACAGGATTACCTATATGATCAAAGTTAGCCGTTGCTTCAAATCTATAAAACGTAACTCATTCCGTTCTTAATGAATACAGCCTTGCCAATGAAAAATTTGATCTACACGAAAGTTATTTTACCACGTCCATATTTTATGTGCGCCCTTATTTATTCAACTGTTTTTCTTTCAGGATTGGGACGCCGAAGATTGTTTTTGTGCACCTTGTGTAAACAAAGTTGATAATTTCTATATTTTCAAGAATATTTGCATACAATCTCACCTTCATCAAAAAGAAAAGCTAAAATGCCTTGTTAAAACCTCACTACAAGAACCTTACGTTGTTGATGTCAAAGAAGATAATGATTCAGTGTGTGATCTGATTTGTAAAGAAGTTGCTTATTCACCCGAAGATACAAAACCCGAAACTTTACAAGAGCTGCCGTCGTCTGCTGTTTTAATTTGCAATATTTGCCATAAGAAGTTTTCAGAAAGTGATTTATTAAAAATTCACATTGAAGAGGATCATTCACTTACATTTAAAGGTATTCCAAGTGGAAATCGTATTGCATCAGACAGGGATACGATTGATACATTATCGGAGATAAATAAGGAGAGATGCAGTTATAAAATTTGTGATAAAAGTGACATTTCAGGAATCATTTTAAAGAAACGTGATAAAAAATGTACTGGAAAAGGTTCTAATGCTGTTAATAAATATCTGTGTGCTAATTGTTCTAAGTTGTTTGTTCATAAAAGGGAATTACGAAATCACTTAACAACATGTGGTGTTGAAAATATTTGTAAATCCTACAAAACCTGTAGAAAACGTGCAAAGACAAATTTGAGTGAATCGGCAACAAATGATAAGAAAAGGCCACCAAAATCATCGGAATCAAAGGGTCGTAAACCAGTAAGAACTTATTCATGTGAAGTGTGTGGAATCTTCTTTCCATTTGCAAAAGACGTTATTAATCATGCTGTAAACGATCACAAAATGGATACCAGATCGATAAAACCGTATTCCTGTGATATTTGCCAGATGAGGTTTTCATGTTGTGCGAATTTAATACAACATAAAAAGTACCACGATCGTAATCGTACCCACGTGTGTCCGTTTTGCGGTAAATCTTTCATAACGAAAAGTGATTTGATAGTGCACGAACACACTCATTATAATAGACGTAACTATAAATGTGATATCTGCGCTAAAGCGTTTAACACAAACAAAACCCTACGGACTCACAAGTTAGTTTGTCACACCAACTCGTCTCTGTGGAAATACGCCTGTGAAATGTGCGGTAGACGTTTTCCAATGAAGTCTGGTTTCGATCAGCACATGAAACGACATCTTGGCGATAAGAAATTCAGCTGTCAGATCTGTGAGAAAGCTTTTATTAGTTATAGTGAACTCAAGAAGCATAAGATATTCCATTCGAATGTGCGGGCTTACAAATGCTCTACTTGTGGTAAGGAATATAAGGAGAAAAAGGTGTATGAGGTTCATTTAGCCAAAGTTCATGGTATTGGGGATGTTAAGATCCCGGTACGGGTTAAGAAATACACTTGTCATGTGTGCGGGAATATGTTCGCAGATCGGCAGAAGCTAGAAAGGCATATGTGCACCCACACGGGCTTGAAACCGTATCCGTGTGACATGTGCTTTAAAAAGTTCACAGATAAATCATATTTGAAACATCACAAAAAGACTGTGCATGGTGTCACGTTTCTGGCAGACTTAAATAGGTGAATTTAGACGGAAATAGATGTTTTTTAAGTGGTCGGTGTGAAGTTAGAAGAGTCAGGTGATGTTATAGATTTTTTTGTATCGAAACTGATACCAAATTATACAATTTATAATATTAAAATTAAAGTTTCCTCAATCAGAGATTTGTTTACAAATGCATTAACTTTATTTAATAAACATTTCAGGTATTATTCTCTTTATAAAGTAAGTACTTTATCTACGATACTATTAGTGAATTTTCTTAAAAAAATTTCTTCAAATGAGCGCTATTTAGGACCCCCGGAACCCAAATCCGAGGTCAGTTTCAGACTTTATATGTTTATATATATATATATATATATATATATATATATATATATATATATATATATATATATATATATATATATATATATATATATATATATATATATATATATATATATATATATATATTTGTGTCACACCTATAACTTAAAAAATAATGGACCGATTTTGATAAAACTTGGTGAGTACCTTCCTTTCGCAAGTGGCTTGGATAAGTTCGTTAGCCAGGAAAATCCGCCGAGGTTTTCCCGGAAAATTTTGTTTTCTTTCGAAAAAAATTTATATCTCAAAAATTAACAAGTAAGGGCAACCAAATTTCATACGCGGGTTTATATCATTATAGGCAAGTTACCTACCAAAATCTAGCTCCGTAGGTTAAAGGACAAAAAAGTTACAGGCATTCAAAGAAAAATAAATTTGGGTTCTCCTCAAAACGTCAAAATCCTGATTTTAAACGTCAAAATTGGTGAGTACCTTCCTTTCGCAAGTGGCTTGGATAAGTTCGTTAGCCACGAAAATCCGCCGAGGTTTTCCCGGAAAATGTTGTGTTTTCTTTCGAAAAAAAATTTATATCTCCAAAATTAACAAAGTAAGGGCAACCAAATTTTATACGCGGGTTTATATCATAATAGGTAAACTCCCTACCAAAATTTAGCTCTGTAGGTCAAAAGACAAAAAAGTTATAGGCATTTAAACAAAAATAAATTGGGGTTTTTCACTGCAACGTGGTATTTTTATAAATCCCCGTTTCAATTGATCATCTCCATAGTTGGTTTCATATTCCGGGTGAAGATCGTTATTTTAATTAAAATACTCAATTCCCCCAATCGACGCCGCTGTCAATGGTATCTCTCTTTCCCTGATATCTACTTCAGGCCGATATTTCGATATTTATCGGAACGAGGTAGCAGGATTGATAACGCTGAGACGGAGGGGCATTCGTGCAGAACCTGCGGCGCTGGTAAAGTGACGAAAAATTTATATCGTTCTCTGAATAGTAAACTTGTGCATTAATGGAAAAGTGTTGTTCTCTTCTGGCCGAAAAACGTTTTTGATAATCAAAAACACCAAAGTGAAATTAGCAGTCAGAATCTAGAAGGAAAAGACTCACGTCTTGTTAGTTTTAAAAAACTGTTGTCTTGTATAAATCGCAGCCGTTACGTTGGATAATATCACTTGTCATACTCAATTGGCAATTACCCAGAAGATATTTAGACACGGAAGTATATACATAGAAAGGACAGAGAAAATGCGTAATAATTTGGAAAGTTAGTCTAGAAAAGTTAAATACAGCCTTTTCCGGCATACGTCAATTTTCTGAATTTATTTGGTAAACTAAGCTTTGTCGGAGTGAAGACTTATTTGGTTTGGTGTTACGAAACAATATAGCAGTCAAAGTTTGACCCAGATTTTAAAACCAATAACCTAAGGTAACTCATTTCTGATATTATTATTATACATACCCGAAGATAGAGAGAGAGAGAGAGAGAGCGATCTTCGAAGAGTCACCTACAAATTTGTGGTTTAAGAACTTATTTACGATTCTATTTTTTTTGTTCTTGTGAAAATTAAATAAAATACTTTTGGATGTTCAATTTCTTAATATAATAATAACGTATCTTTGTATTTATAATGTAACGACATACGTTTGCAAACAGCCTGTCGCATAATTATTATTGTTAATCTTACACTTTTATAAAGCTTGTTTTTGTTGAAGGATTTTTCAATTACACAACATATAAATTGGAGCAAGGGTTCACACCTTAGTAATAGTAGTGGTTTAAAATAAATAAATTATCAAATTAAATTTTTAGTAGGTTTTTCTATAGTTTTTCCAAATTAAATTAAATTATAGTGGCATCTCTGACAGTTTTATTTTCCTTTCTTGTAGATATCTATTTTAAACGGATACCGATAATAAAAATCAGTTCCCTTATTTTCAAAAAAATAAAAAAAATTAAAAAATTTTTAAATTAGCGTAGCACAAAATTGGCATCTAACCTGGTGGGGATCGATTTGTATACTAATTATTTACTTTTGGATTTAGAAATTTAAATAGTACAGGGCTATCTCTCTTTTATTTTATTTTTTTACTTTTTTTTCTCTCTCGTTACATGCGTCACTCTCTCTAGCATTAACCTTTGGGTTGTGCTCGCATAATTTTTTTATCTAATTGATAATCTGTATATATTTCTTCTCTTTCAATTATAACTTAAAATTTAGATTGATCGTTAGTTCTCAGGGGTTTTATAGAACTAACGGTTTAATAATTTAGAACATGCTTGGAAAATAAATTATACCATTTTTAAATTCACTTCGGGAATGTAAGTTTACGCGAAGAGCTTTGCTATTCATCTGGTATAACATAATAAATAAATAAAAAAAAAGAAAGAAAAACATTTTTCCTTTGGTAATTCATTGCCTAGTTACATTTCACATATCGGCGAAAATATATATATAAATTTTTTTTGGCACATTGCCTTTTCCTTCTTTTCTTTAAAATTTCCTTTTCAGATTTTTTTAATGGAGTTTGTCAATTACCTCTTATCTGAAGAACTTATCTATGAGATCAAGCTTCGGGGTGGTAAGCCCAGGGATAATCAAGATGATCGCCGGAGACAATTCAGGGTTTTACTAAGAAGACAGGGTGTTTCTCTTCTCCCAGACATTGATTCCCCGTTGGAATTTGGTGAAGATCTCCAAGGTTGTGAAGCTATCATTGCTTCTCTGCAACCTCTAGTTAACGACTTGAATAACGATTCTTCCGAATCCGATGTTAAACGAATTCGATCTCGTCTTCTCCATCTGACTTCTCGATTTCACCGTATTTCGACACAGAAGCCAGAGCATGAAAAGTTGCTTGAGGCCCTTGACGAAAAAATAATCTCTCTGGAAGGTGACTTCTTGGAAAAAGAGGACGCTTACAACCTTTCGCGTCTGTCTTTGCATTCCCCAGGTACTGATTCCACATCCGTACCCGCCTCTACAATTACCTCTTCGGTAGTTAACGCTGCCCTACCTACTCCGGTTATCTCATCCTCAAGGAGTCGCTATGTTCCTGTATGGAAATGGAACATTACGTTTTCTGGTGATTGTTCAGGTGATAGCTTGACCACATTTTTGGAGAGAATTAGAGAACTCCAGCTCTCCCGCGACGTGGATTCCAAGGAGCTATTTTCATCCGCTACCGACCTATTTTCTGGACCCGCCCTTCAATATTTCCGTAGTGTCAGACCAACTGTCAATAGTTGGGATGGACTAGTTGCCTTATTGAAGGATACCTTTTTACCTTCATCGTATGATGAGGATCTCTTAGCTGAGATTAAGCGCCGCACCCAAGGTCAAAAAGAAAGCGTAGCATTATATTTGGCATATATGCAGGGTTTGTTTTCTAAGCTTTCTTCTCCTCCCTCGGAGGTTGATCAAATATCTTTTATTCGGAGAAACTTATTACCTTGCCATATTTCACAACTTGCCCTTCAAGATATCTCTTCCATTTCTCATTTGGCTAAACTCTGTAAACGCCTTGAGGAGGCACAGAAAAATGTTACTGATTTCAAGCCACCCCCATCTAAAAACGCTCTACATCTTCTTGAACCTTCTCTTGCCTATGCTGAACAGCTAGAAAATCAAATAGCTGTTGCAGTGTCCTCCAGTACCTGTTGGAATTGTCAACAGAGAGGTCACCTCTATAACTCCTGTCCAATGACACGTTCTGTATTTTGTTTTGGGTGTGGTCGAAGAAACACATACAAATCCAAGTGTCCAAGATGCTCACTACCTTCCATTTCCAATAACACTCCCTCAGGGTCTCGCTCTCCCTTACCTTCACCGTCGAAGCATGTCAGTCAAATAGGTTCTCCCTTGTCATCATCCCCTGTATCTAAAATTACTAGTCCACATACCCCACCCATACACCATACCTCTACTAGTACGACCGTTCAGAATCATGTCCCGAAAAATTCAAAAAACTAGTTTCCCGGAAGGAAACTGGGCAATCCTCCCGTGGTATCTTGGTCTCGCCCAAAAAGTTTTCGCCTACCTTTCCAACACAAAACAATCTTACCCCTTCTCTCTTGATTACCTCCACTGTAGATATTCCTTGTCGTACTTCTGCTCCTGAGTGGGCTAAGTGGTTGCGGAGAATAAATAAGGAATTTTCTCCTTCTGGAACTTCCTCTACCGTCACTACCTCCCTTAACCCTGTCTTAACTCCTGTTGTTGGTGACTCCCGTCCTCACATGGCTATTCGAATCAAGGAATTTTCTTTTACCGTTTTAGTGGACACGGGTGCTAATGTTTCGGTAGTTGGCCAAGATTTCCAACCTTACCTTGACCGCATTAACACTCCTGTTTTAATTTCTCACGATATTTCGGTCATTAAAACTGCTAATGCCACTCCTCTTTCTGTGAAAGGGCATGTCTATCTTCCAGTGACCATTGGCGATAGAACCCGAAGGGTCAAATTTCTAGTTGTTCCTGACCTACCCATAATCATGATTCTTGGAGTCAATTTTTGTCACACTTTTAATCTTTCATTAGACTTTCAATCCGGTACCTATCAAGCCGCCACTATCACTTCTGTCCCTACCTCTCCACCGGTTTCTGTCGAAAAAGTACAGAAAAATCCTTGTCCTGCTATCACTATACATATTCCTTCTAAAGTTTCAGATTCTAAATTTAACCCTAACGCAATCCCTTTTGTTCCTACTACATGTGCTTCCTTACCGACTCCAAGAAGCAAAGCAGTCATTAACCGTGATTTGTTATCTTCCTCTCAACTGTCGCAACTAAATAGGGTTATTTCTAATTTCAAAGAACTTATTTCTCCCACTCTTGGTAAAACCAACCTTATCTTTCATGATATTGATACCGGTGACACAACTCCTTTCAAAATCCGTCAGTTCCCGCTATCTCCGGCCATGATGAAACACATAAATAAAGAAATTGACGAAATGCTTTCTCTGGGGGTAATAGAACCATCCAACTCACCCTGGTCAAACCCAGTGCTTCTTGTACGTAAGCGAGATGATAGTTATCGCATGTGTTTTGATGGCCGAAAATTGAACGAGGTCACCCGCAAAGACTCCTATCCCTTACCTCGTATTGACAGTATTTTGAATAAACTTCGTGATTCCCTTTACCTTTCTTCTATTGATTTGAAAAAGGCATTTTGGCAAATACCCTTGACAGAATCTTCTAAATGCAAAACTGCTTTCCAAATCCCAGGACGTGGCTTGTTTCAGTATACTTCTATGCCTTTTGGGTTAACCAATAGTCCCTCCACGATGCAGCGCCTAATGGACTCCGTCCTTGGACCCTCGCTCGAGCCTTACGTTTTCGTCTATCTAGATGATATAATTGTTGCTACCGACACGTTCGAAAGACATCTAGAAATACTGAACGAAGTTTATAAACGTTTGAAACATGCCGGTTTGTCAATCAATTATGATAAATGTGAATTTTGTCGTTCCTCTTTATCTTTTCTGGGTTATGTCGTTGATGAGAAAGGCCTCAGAACGGATCCAGCAAAAATCCAATGCATCCTTGATAGTCCTATCCCTACTAATAGTACCGAAGTTCGACGCGTCCTGGGTGTCATGCAGTGGTACCGAAGGTTTATTCAGGATTTTTCTACCATCAGTGCTCCTATTACTGCCCTACTTCACGGCCGCAAAAAAGGTCAACCGATTAAATGGACTCTAGAGGCTGACCAGGCATTTAAAACACTTAAAAATCGTCTTGTTAATGCCCCCATTCTCACGAGTCCCGACTATTCTAAACCTTTTTCTATACATACTGATGCTTCATCGGTTGGTATCGGAGCTACGTTGACTCAACAGGATTCCGAAGGATTTGACCACCCTATCGCTTATGCATCTCGCACCTTGACCAAACAGGAGCAAAATTATAGTGTCACTGAGTGTGAATGTTTAGCCGCTTTGTTCGGCGTTGAGTATTTCCGCGGTTATGTCGAAGGTACTGCTGATCTAATAGTCTTTACTGATCACGCCTCTCTTCTTTGGCTCACAAAAATGAAAGAACCCACTGGCCGACTTGCTAGATGGTGCATGAGGCTTAGTCAATTTTCCTTTACCATCAAACATCGAAAAGGTTCTCAGAATGTCGTTGCCGATTTCCTTTCTCGTCACATCTCTTTGCTATCTTCTACAGATCTGTCTCCTGATGCCTGGTACCTAGACATGTTGAAAAAGATTAAAAAAGACCCCTCCAAATATCCTGATTTTTCTGTCCTTAATAATGTATTATACAAACATGTGCAACATCCTCATGACATTCAGTCTAACCTCTCCGAATGGAAAATTGTGGTTCCAACCCCTAACCGTGATGCCCTACTACAGCACTATCACGATGAACCCACGTCGGGGGGACATTTTGGATTTGCCAAGACCCTTGCCCGTATCTCCGAATATTATTATTGGCCGATGATGCGCAAATCCATATACCTTTATGTCCGAAAATGTCTTGTCTGTGGTGCGCATAAATCCACTACCCAGCGTCCTATTGGACTTATGGGTAATTACAAAAACATCCATTTCCCTTTCCAGTTGTTGTCAGTCGACATCATGGGTCCCTTCCCTCGCTCAACAAGGGGCAAACAGTATCTTTTGGTTGCTACAGATTGGTTTACTAAATTTGTGGTCGTTCACCCAGTTGCCAAGGCAACCACGAAAAGTATTACTCAGTTCCTTGAACAGCAAGTGTTCCTTATTTATGGTGTCCCTCAAATCCTTCTTTGCGATAACGGTGTTCAGTTTGTTTCAAAAGAATTCAAATCGTTCCTCTCGTCTTACGAAGTGCAAGCAACTTGGTATAACGCTAAATATCATCCACAGATAAATCATACGGAACGCGTTAACAAGGTGCTTGTCACTGCCATTGCCTCGTACATCAAGGATTCCCACAAGACCTGGGATGAGAACATCCATAAAGTGGCCCAAGCTATCCGTACGGCCAAACATGATGTTACCGGCTACTCCCCTTCCTTTCTAGTGTTTGGACGCAACATTCCTGTCACAGGTGATTTTTATGGTAAGGTTTCCGACAATCCTGAGTCCATTCCTGAAGTGATTGACAAATCTCATTGGCAAGAGGACATTCAGACCATTCCTTCTGTGTATGAGGATGTTAGAAGACGACTTCGAAGGGCATATGATTCTAGCAAGGCTAGGTACGATTTGCGTCGTCGTTCCCTATCTTTCAAAGTTGGCGAACTGGTGTGGAAGAAGAATTATGTTCTGTCCGATGCGACCAACCATTTTAAGGCTAAATTAGCTCCAAAGTTTGTTCTTTGTCGTATCATTCAGATACATTCTCCTTTAGTCTATACCCTCGCTGACATGTCTGGGAAAAACTTGGGCCGATGGCATTCCAAGGATCTTAAGCCTTATAATGGTCCTTCCCTTGTCGATTCTTAAACCTTTATATGTTTTCTTCTGCCTCTTTATCTTATTTTCGTCCCACTTTCAATATCGTATCTATCCCTACCGTATGTTTACCTCAGATATATTTTCCTTGCAGTAGCTTCTTTAAAATTTCTATTTGATATATCGTTACCTCGATATCTTTATAGTCATCCTTGCCTTCACATTTAGCGCGACTGTCGTTGTATTTACCTTTGTCAGTTATTGGTGTCCCGATTGCTGTTACCTTGCCTTGCCGTACCTTTACCTACTCTTACCTACATGCCTTTACCGTTATAGTAACAAATTTTTACCCTGACATGAACTTCCTTTCAGTCACTGAGGGCCAAATAAATCTGAAACCTGAGCGGATTGGCTGGTTATTCCTCACTCCTCTGGTTATTTGCAGTTATTTAAAAATTTCTGTCCTCTTTTCGGATTATAGCGAAATATGATTTGCTTATCCATTTATTTTTTTACCACAAAGGGAAGTGTACATATGTGTGGGTGTATATGTAATCTTTTAGTTTAACCTGTTTAAACTTGTTACCATCGGTTAATTTCTGTCTAGTTTTTATAAGAAGAAGTAAAGCTTACCTTTTCTTCTTCTTTTACCGGGAGAGAGTGGTGTGCAACGTGGTATTTTTATAAATCCCCGTTTCAATTGATCATCTCCATAGTTGGTTTCATATTCCGGGTGAAGATCGTTATTTTAATTAAAATACTCAATTCCCCCAATCGACGCCGCTGTCAATGGTATCTCTCTTTCCCTGATATCTACTTCAGGCCGATATTTCGATATTTATCGGAACGAGGTAGCAGGATTGATAACGCTGAGACGGAGGGGCATTCGTGCAGAACCTGCGGCGCTGGTAAAGTGACGAAAAATTTATATCGTTCTCTGAATAGTAAACTTGTGCATTAATGGAAAAGTGTTGTTCTCTTCTGGCCGAAAAACGTTTTTGATAATCAAAAACACCAAAGTGAAATTAGCAGTCAGAATCTAGAAGGAAAAGACTCACGTCTTGTTAGTTTTAAAAAACTGTTGTCTTGTATAAATCGCAGCCGTTACGTTGGATAATATCACTTGTCATACTCAATTGGCAATTACCCAGAAGATATTTAGACACGGAAGTATATATCTAAAAAGGACAGAGAAAATGCGTAATAATTTGGAAAGTTAGTCTAGAAAAGTTAAATACAGCCTTTTCCGGCATACGTCAATTTTCTGAATTTATTTGGTAAACTAAGCTTTGTCGGAGTGAAGACTTATTTGGTTTGGTGTTACGAAACAATATAGCAGTCAAAGTTTGACCCAGATTTTAAAACCAATAACCTAAGGTAACTCATTTCTGATATTATTATTATACATACCCGAAGATAGAGAGAGAGAGAGAGAGAGCGATCTTCGAAGAGTCACCTACAAATTTGTGGTTTAAGAACTTATTTACGATTCTATTTTTTTTGTTCTTGTGAAAATTAAATAAAATACTTTTGGATGTTCAATTTCTTAATATAATAATAACGTATCTTTGTATTTATAATGTAACGACATACGTTTGCAAACAGCCTGTCGCATAATTATTATTGTTAATCTTACACTTTTATAAAGCTTGTTTTTGTTGAAGGATTTTTCAATTACACAACATATAAATTGGAGCAAGGGTTCACACCTTAGTAATAGTAGTGGTTTAAAATAAATAAATTATCAAATTAAATTTTTAGTAGGTTTTTCTATAGTTTTTCCAAATTAAATTAAATTATAGTGGCATCTCTGACAGTTTTATTTTCCTTTCTTGTAGATATCTATTTTAAACGGATACCGATAATAAAAATCAGTTCCCTTATTTTCAAAAAAATAAAAAAAATTAAAAAATTTTGAAATTAGCGTAGCATCACAAAACGTTAAAGTTGCGATTTAAACGTCAAAATTGGCAACATTTAGGAAAAGAACTTGAATCTAATACGGGCTATGGAAAGAAAATTTCTCAAGAAGAATGTTTTACGAAGCCCGTTGTCATAGTTTCAACCGTCATTGTCCTTCATTTTATTAAAATATTTCCAGAAAATTAATTTAAAATAAACCCTTTCTCTGATGCTTGGCAGTAGCCTTAGCTATAGAGTTTATCGTTTAATGGTATATAATTTTTGTCGAATTTTCGTAAAAAAATCAATAAAGCTCAATATATCCGTTATTATACAAGATATGAAAAAAAATTGTATACATTAATTATAGGGTGTCTTGAGCTACATCTTAAAAAAATATTTCTACAATCACAGGATGGCCCATAAGTCGTTGGTGATACAAATAATCTTCTTTTAGTCGAAAACGCCTTATGTTTTTGCATTTTCCATCGAAATATAATGCATGTTTGTAAGTTAATAAATTCTGGACACAGCAAGTGCGTTATGGTAACGAATTTTGATTAAATGCTTCATATTTGAAAAGCTCAATTTGCTATTAACCTATAAGCTTGACCAAGAAATGGATTTTTTCGGTTACAATTTAAGTTTACTTTCGGAAATTTTTGTACGTTTTCAAACAATGAAGTTATTTTGATGAAACATGGCTTATTGTTTTTACTATATAGGTTATACTGGTAATCAAATTTGATGCCTGCTTTCTGAAAAAAAACCACACATATTTGCTATAAAAAAACATTTTTTATGAAAATTAACTACCATAACGCACTTGCTGCGTCCCGAACTTTTATAATTATAACCCCAGTTTCCAGTGTGCAAAGAAACTGAGGAACAGAAACACGATCACGATCACGACCTGTAGATTCTCATGGAGGATTATCTTCCAAATTCAAAACTAAAACCACAGTATGGCACTACATGTAAACAAATTACATAAAAATATTTTTGCCATAGATTCGACAAAGTTTTGATTGGTCAACGATCACCTGAGATCAGCAAAACCATCTTTATGGAAGAAATAGGGAAATCAAGACATTTGTGTGTTAATGTGTCTGCAAAACAAAGGGGACAGGGATCAGAAGTAGTAGTGATGAAAAAATGACTCGTAATATTTCATTGTCGGAGTGTCTTAATTAGAAAATGGCAAAATAAAGGATCCCCCGACCCGCGCGGGACTTCCGTCGCGAAATTTCCGCGGCGGAAAATCTTGTAGCGGCACGGCAGCGAAACAGGCATGGCCACACCTAAACACGATTTTTTCGCGACGTAAGAAAAATTTCAACGTATTGTAAGTAGGTATGGCAAAAAGCTTTTAAACAGTTATTGTTGTGTTGTTACAGTTGTTATTCGGACTCCACTTGCAACATCAATTCAGCAAGCTTAAATTTTGCAAATAACTGTAATCGTGATGAAAATGTCTTTAAGATCTTAGCATATCCCGAAAAGATTAAGTCACACATGGGGTGGGGGGTTTGTCTCTCTTATCCGGTAACTTTCCTGGAGGTTATTCACAAGAACATTTTCTTGTGGTTACCTTCCTCTTCTGCATGCCTACAACCACCCTTAAGCACAAACCACAAGAAAAAATGCTTGGCAAAAACCCCCAAGAAAGTTAGGGTCCTGAGGGGAATAGAGGTTCTGTGCTGGGTAAACAGGATTTTAAGGAGGTATAGCCTTTGACTATCTACCTACGGATAGACCAGCCATCACCCAATGCGATGCGGTGTAATGTTTGAAACCAACATTGAATAAAAGGTTTGTTTACACGGTCCTCGACACCATAGGCGTCTCGAGAATTAGGATTGAAATTTTCATAAATACGATTAAAATAATAAAATAAAATTTAAAAGATGTTTAACTACATATACATTATTTAAGTATACTATTAACTAAAAAGTCTGGACGCAGCAAGTGCGTTATGGTAGTGAATTTTTATAGAAATGATTTCTTGAATAAAATGTTCGAAAGTCTCAATGTTGTAATGTTGTGATCTCGTCAGAAGCGATTTTTTTTCTATGAAAATTCAGTAAAAAGTGTTTTCAACGAAAATTTTAGAAAAAAATTAAGAAAAAGCCTTGCAGTTCTACCAGTTTTTCTAGAAGTGACCTCCTGATTTGTCTGCTGCCATCTTTTATAGATCTACAACTTGCCGGATAATTTCTTATTAATTACATCATGTGGCAAGCATCTATGAAAATATATACATTTTCATTGGTTACAGGATGCGGCAAATAAGCCTTCTTGAATAAATGTATCTAAATTTGCTCCCAAACATTTAATCATGCTTATATTTGCAGCTGCTCCATCAAAACTTACGAAAGTAACGACTATTCTTGCTTGATGGATAAAACTTAAAGCCCGATTAAATAATAAGCTTGCTTTTTCTTCACGAGAAATGACAGCTAGAAAGAAATAACCCACTGGAACTTTCCAGTGGTCATTTAAAGCAACTAATAAGAAAAGCAAAACTTCTTTAGCCACTGGAAGCTCGTTTGAATTATTTATATCCACGCCAATATCTACGTTACCACAAAACTTTTTTCCTGTGCACTCAACTTGACGTCTTATGAACATCTCGTCGATAACTAGGTATTTAACAAAGTATTTTGCGACCTTTTTCAGCTGTTTCTCGTCTTTTTGAATCCAAAACCGCTAATGCTTCTTTGCAGAATCCAGGAACAATTTAGAAATTGTTCGAGGATGTGGCAAAGATTTCATCAATTTTTCTCGAACGTAATTATAAGCTTTGTTTGAATAAAAATTTAGGGTAATAGCAAACGACCTTACGTCTGGTGAATATTTCCGTTGTGGACATTTTTAAAACCTGTTTAATCAGATCTATTTGTGTGGGTAAAGAGGCCTAAAATATTACAAGCAATGATATAAATTCAATAAGACTCAAAAGTGAGACGTTCAGGGATGTTTCTGTATTTTCCGTAAAAGCAATACGACTTTTAAAATGCTCAATCAGCGATTTTTGGTGACAAACTCTTAAGACGTCTTTTCTGTTAGCGCAATATATTTATTTTCCTCTTTTGTTTTTTTATTACTCGTTTAGCAATAGACCATTTTTTAAAGATGTTTTTGGAGTTCCTGATAAACTGGAAATATCTACAAAATAACGAAGTTTTTTCCTAAAAAATGGACGATATTTGATAAGTTTTCAGTGAACGGAGTATATATATTTTTTAATGGTTTCTAGTATTTTTCCCTCAATTCTAAGTCCAGGTATCTTAACTTACTTTTGACCTGGAGTAATGTTAGCTTTTGGTGTTAATTCAGGAGGACTGCCAAGTGCCGCACCTGTTGAACATGATAGTTCCAAGGCAGTGAGAGTTGATGATAACGATGATTTATCTCTATTTTCTTCAAAACTATGACTGCAATTTTTATCGGGTAATTTATTAATTTTAACAATAATAAAGGTTTACAAAATAGGAAGCTAAGAAAAATTCTTCACCTTCTTACCGCGTGAGCAAGAGCTTATTCATGCCAGAAATAGAAGGCACTGGAGAACTTAAAACTGATGGAGACGCTGCGCTTTTAATTTTTAATACCCTTCTTCCACTTGGGTAAATAATAAGTCTTTATTAAAATGATGTGAACATAATCAAGAATATTTCGGCAGCGTATCCGATTTTCTATTTAAGGCAGCGCACCATGTTTATCTTCTTTATTTAGTAGATGGAAACCTAAAAATAGTGCCAAACTGACGTGCCGCCGCTGAAAATCGCAAGCAGCAATGTCCTTACGCATGCAGAGACATCGTTGCCACATCCTCAGGTAATCTTCTATAGACAATAATATACTTTTTCATCATTTTGCATAAACAAAACCTTTATTGCAATAATCAAGGTAACACAAAAATAAATTCTCAGTATACTTGCATACTATTCACAGACAAATACAAGCCACAACTGTCGATTAATACAAATCTAGATATTTCACATTCAGCAAGATAAAGATTTTAAATTGAGTTTTCTGGTTATATTTACATAAAGAAGGGAGAAACCAAGTAATATAACGTTAGTACATATTTACATTCATAAATAAGCCCTATTGCAAGTGTAATGTCTTAAGTAACAGAAAAGTAATAAATTTATCATTCTCAACTTGTCATCATATTCGGCGATTTAAGGATGAATTATCACATAGCGGCAACGCTTGAGCCACCACCCAATCAGAGCAGAGGACCGATGTAAACATAGAGTCCCTTGAATGTTGGCTTCAAACAATTCGGCTGTGTGCCCAGTCTATTATCTGATATATAGTCAAAGCCTACAACCACCCTTAAGCACAAACCACAAGAAAAAATTCTTGGGAACAACCACCAAGAAATGTAGGGTCCTGAGGCGAATAGAAGTCCTGTGCGGGGTAAACAGGATTTTAAGGAGGTATAGCTGCAAAAAGGGAGGCAAATCATCACTCATTAGTGAATTATAACTATAGACAAAAGTTCTTAAGTTTTCCCCGAGTGATAGAAGTATTCCTAGGTGTTTTTTTTTTGCAGAATCACGGACACACCACACATTCTTCCTTGTTCTATTTTTATAACTCCACATTGCAGCGTAAAGGCAAAACTTAGAATATAAAACTGAAATGAGAATTATAAAACCTAGTTGGAACCTAAGATGTGACAGTTGCAATGACATGTTCGTTGTCGAAAATGAAATTAACAAAATAATTACTAATTATACAAGACAAATCACAATAATAACACTATTTCACACTAATTTCCCAAACGCAAATGTAAAATATCCACTGACCGGCATAAACCGCCCAAAATGATTTGTTAAATAGGAGGTTCAAGATGGATGACTCGTCACACGGCCTTCGATATGGAAATGCTTCTTCCTGCTATTTTATACTAGGCCGAAATGCAATAATCCATAGACAATCGTTACTACCTCTATACAATCACCTGTTGTCGAGTTTAGTTGACACAAGAAACGTCAATTGCGGCGGTCGTGTCACATGTCACATGTTTTTTGAGTATAGTGTATAGTATAATAGTATAAAGTTAAAGTATAATAATAAATAACACCTGTTGCTGTTAACTCTTTGCAGAACCTCAGAGAGCTTGAACGCTGTATATATGCGTGTTTCTTTTTGTATTTAATGCTGTTTTCTTCACCAAATGTAGTTGATTGTATTATTACTTTGTTTCGTGTTACAGTGATTTTCCTTAATTACAATTCCAGTAATTTAGTGTAAAGTGTAGACGAAAGTTGAATGTATTAAAAATTACATAAGAATGTACCTGAGGAAAATGCCTTTGGCAGAACGGCTTGCCTTATGTAAAGAATTGGATAACAACGGAAAATGGAAGGATTTAGCAAGAGCAAGTTATGCAGTGGAAGAAATCACCATCCAGGTGAGAGCGAATATGTTCTATATTGTTTGTTTTGTAGTTGATATTCTGTTATTTATTGCTCTTGATTCTTGATGCTCACCAGAACAAGTAAAATGTGTAAGGTGACGTTTTGATGTGATCATTAAAGGCTAATTAACTAACATGTAATTGTAAATACAATAAGGCATGAAATTGAACAGGTCTGTTAGTAATGTTATCATTGTAGACACTGGAAAAAGAAAAATCACCAACTGAAGAACTGTTGAGTATCTGGGATATCGCCGGACATACTGTGTTAGAAGTCTTTCTCATCCTAAATGAAATACAACAGTTTAGAGCGATGTGGATATTGAAAGACCTTGTTGACACTGAACATCACAAGTTAATTAAAAACGATGCTGTTGTGGGAATCCAAAGGAAGATGAGCCACATCAAACTTAACAACAACGAGATATGTGAGAAAGATCTCAAATTGCATCAGAACAATGTAGATTGTGTTACGGATAATATAAAAAGAAAGTTGCATGAAAAATCAAAGCTGCGTGTCGATACTGCAGCCAAAGTAATTAGCGATGAAAATAATGAGAACTACAGAACTAACAAGGTCAACCCAAAATCTCCATTGGTAAGTAATACAAATGCAATCCATAAGCGGATTTTGATAATCCTCAAGATTGATACTCTAAAGACTTTGCGCATATTTGGGCGTGTACCGAAGCTTCGTTTGGCTGTTTGAAATGATGCACAGCGTTGTCGTGTCCTATTCCAGAATCACGAATTCTATTAAATCACTTAAAATAATTAAATCAAATAAATAAATAATATAGAATTAATGTGATTGAATAATTAAATGAGTGAATCCAATAAATATTTATCTTTTATTCCCTAAGTGAAATACTATTGTACTTTGAAGCACAACACTTCATGAATATATAACATAATAGGATTTGTATACTTTGAAACATAACCCTTCTTCTATGCTGTTTCTATTGATTTATTTGTATTTTCATTTTAATATCTGCCTGTTTTCACCACTATGGCCAATCTGCGACACCAGCAGTTCCACCTTACCATTTTGTACATTTTGCCTAATCCCTTCTCTTCTATTCGGAGCATACAGATATTTAACGTGTCAAACATCGCATAGTACACAGGACCAGTGTCATTACTCCTGTTACCAAATAACGTTGACAATGCCACGTACTGGTTTTACTGCGATTTAAAGCTGCAACCGTTGGCTTCAGAGGCACACTATTACCGGTGCGCCACCATAACTGCAGCTCTTATTAGAAGTGAAAGGTCATGTGGTGCGGAAGTTAGAAGTAATGTAGTGCACCATATTATCTTCAGAGTTTACCATACTTTATCAGTGGAAATATTGCACAGGGCAGGTGTTAAGTAAGATTAAACAGCAGTATAGATTAGCATAGGCAGTTAGTTAAATCATATTATGTAAGAGAACCTGACATATAAAATGCTGCTAGATATATAAAAAGCTCCTCATGTTTCCCACTTTGGAGGGAATGTGAAGACGTCAATCCTGTTTACTATGTGATGTTAGGCACGTTAAACATCACTACGCTATGAGGAGGAATTCGGTAGAATTGACAAAATAATAATTTTATTGTGTCCAACAGACCAAGTACAGGACACTTACAAACTAATTAGCGAGTGAGATTACCATAAATTAACAATAACAAAATATTAATCCAAAAACAAACCTAAAACTACAACATGACAATAGCTTTATGCAACAATGTACACAAACTGTCGCTAAATATATCACCACGTGACCAAATGATATTGAAAGTTTCACACATTACATATATTTGAGATCTTAACATAACAGTCCTAGCCTGATTATTATAAAATTACATATTGTGCCGTTCACTCATCCTGGGAACATTGAAATTTATCTGCACCAATAATTCCGGACAATCAATGACATTGTGTATCAGTTTATATAAAAACTTGATTGAGTCAACTCTACTTAGCTTACACAAACTGACGAATTCAAAGTGCCCAAGCAAAACAGAATGATCGAACCCCCTCTCCGGATAACGCCCAGTTTCCTTAAACCACAGATATTGTAGGAATCTTCTCTGGACAGATTCGAGTGAGCTTATATGCACACCATAATATGGGCCCCAGACAAGAGATGCATATCATAACTTGGAAAGAACAAAAGCACAATACAAAGCTTTGAGAGCACCAAAACATGTAAACGACCCACAGTTCTGCATTATAAATCCCAAAACCTGGTACACTCGTTTACTATGGTATTGATGTGAATGTCAAACGACAGTTTCTTAACAAAGTGGACCCCCAAGTCCTTCACAGTCCAACCGACCCACAGTATACTCAAACGGAACAGGGAAAGCTTTACATGTGAAAGTAATTGCCTTACATTTAGTTCCAATCCATTCTGTAAGCACCACTCATAGAGCAAGTCTAGATCTTCCTGCAGTCTAACGCAATCATCCAGCGACGTCACTCTCATAAGCAGCTTCAAGTCATCTGCATAGAAAAGTCTCAGCACACTTAAACTACTGTCCAAATCATTGATAAATAGTAGAAACAATAGCGGCCCCAGATTAGAGCCCTGAGGAACGCCCGAAGTAGCAATGAGCTCAGAGGACCTGAACCCGCCATAGCTAACAAATTGAACACGATCACTAAAATAATCCCCAAAAAGACGTAACATGCTATCGCTGAATCCATACGATGCAAGCCTTCTCAAAAGGACAGAGTGATCAACACAGTCAAAAGCCTTCACAAAATCTGTGTAGACAACATCAATCTGACCCCCAGCATCAATGCCGTCTGATACCCACTGAGTAAAAACGGCCACGTTTGTGACAGTTGACCTACCCCTAACAAATGGATTTTGACAGGGTGATATCAGTGTTTTCACAGAGTTGGAGATACCTCGTATAGGGTATATGGTGAGGTAGTGAAGAAACTGCTCCCAGTCATCTGTGGTTTTCCATATTTGCGAACATATACCAGATAGAACATTTTCAAAAATTATTTACTGAAGAAAATAAGTGTGTGTGTGCTCTGAAAAAATATTGCGACAGTAATGTATTATTGGATTGTACTTGCATTTTGTCTTATTTAACGTCAGTCTATTTTCGCAACTATAAGGCCATTGACGTCAGGGAGCAGTTTCATCTCACCATGCTGGAAATGTGGCCGAATGTCTTCCTTTCTGTAAGGATGGTAGGGATTTTTACGTGCCCAACATCGCATGGTACACAGGATCCACTGCTTAACGCCCCCTCTGAAGGGGGCATAATTGAATATTTCTGTGGGATTTGACGGACACCCTTAGGGACAGAACTACACGTGTACTTGCAGCGCTTATCAGTGCTCATCTGAACCTTTGAGGCTGCAAGGCAGTTATGTAAAACAATGTAAGACTCCCAGCAAGTGCCTCATAGCAGAATATTTTGCCATGACATATGACAAAGAAAAGCAATATTAATAAACTACATTTAAAACACGTTATTATTAGTTAGAACATCGATATATTAACGAGAATTTTGTGTAAAGCAGATGGTCTCGTGTTTTCCCTGACTATTGATTAGAGAATAGGACATGGCAACACTGTGTGAAAATTAAACAGTCGAGCGTTGCTATGGAACGAGCGCAAATATTCGCGCAACCTTAGAGTATCAATGATGAGGATTACCCACTGCCACCTCCATGGGTCAATTTTAATATTTGTCAAAAATGTCCTATTGTTTAAAAAGCCATTTCTGTGTTACATTTAATCCACTTAGGTAACACTTTTATGTGGGTCCATCCACAGCGACCAACCTGAAATTCATTTTGTCTTCCAAAAAACTCATTAGTTTATGAATTTACCCACTGATTTCAAACGCATCTAATAAATTTAATGTTTTATTTTTATTTAGGAACATGCATCTGGTGCAAGACTTCTGACTGGCTCTGACATTTCTTATGTAACGGAATCTGCAGGAGCCATTCCACAAATTCCGTATGAAGATTTGAAAAAAGCGACAAACAGCTGGGACACTTCTTATGTTTTGGGGAAAGGCGGATTCGGGACTGTCTTTAGAGGTAACATGATTGGAGAATATTTAGAAATCTATAAATAAATTGAATGAATTCGGTAATAAGAGCAGATCACAAGGATTTGCAATACACTTTTTTAATTTAGCTTCAGTTTCGTATCCATTAATGTATGCTGTTGTGATTTGAATGATTTTAATTTAGAAAATTCGCTTAAAGATATCGGTGGTCAGACTTTGCAAAATTTTTTTTAAACGAACAGCCTTCTGGGTCAACATGAGCTTCCTCCAAATTTGAATGGTGACTTGTATTTAGAATTTGTGCAGCACCGTTTTGTTAATTACCTGGATGATTTACCGTAAAATTTACGACAGAATCTCTACTTCATGTAAGATGGGGCTCCCACTCATTTTTCTGTCCAAGCACGGAACTATCTTGATCAAACTTTTTCGGATCATTGGATAGGCCATGGGAATCGAATGTCATGGCCTGCTCGTAGCCCTGATTTTAACCCCATAGATTTGTATTTATGGGATAACATGAAATCAGTTGTTTATAGAGAAACTATAAACACCTTGGAAGAACTATGCCAAATAAATAAAATAAGACAGTCTTTTAATAAAGACGTTGATAAATGTATCGAAGTTAGAGGCAGATGTTTTGAGTAATCATTGTCGAAAGGGTATATTTTTAACTAATGTCTACTATTTTATTGTTCATTACAATTCTTAATTCTAAATAAACCCCTGTTTTTTTGACATTTCTACTATATTTTAATTAAGTCAGTTATCAGCAATGTAAGTTTCAAAGTTAAATATTTCGAAAACGGTGCGAGATAGTGACTATCATAGAGTATACCTTTGTTGTAAAAAAAAGTTGTAAAATAAGAATTTGATACCAAAGATGAGATTTCGTAATGTACAAAAATTTTCTGTCGTTTTTAACACATTCAGTCTACCGCAGCTGGTGCCCACTATGAACTATGGCCAAACTGTGAACAGATTTCAATTCCTCAAGCCAAGCAACCCCAAACCAGAAAATTTTGCATGGATATTAGCATTTCTTAAGAAATAAATGAAAAAAACTAAAATAACATTTTGCAATTCACACCCTCTACCTCTTTAACTATCAACTTTTGGACCAAACTAAATTCAACTAAATCGAAATATTTTTACCTTAGGAACCTAATCATTAATTTTAGCCCATTACCTGTGGTATATATACACAGTGTGTCCCCGGATCGACGCATGAATAGGTGAAAAAGACTAATTTTTGAGTTGAAACTTTATTTTCTGGGACATTTTAATTTCCAAAAATCAAGTTTGTCTTGGAAATTTGCAAATAACAAATTTTTGGGACTACTAAAGTGCCTTTTCTGTAGGAGATATGAAAAAATGTTATTAAGAAAAGATGATCGGAAAGAAGGAGTAGGAATACAAAATTTAAACATTTTGTTTGTTTATTTATTTATTTTATTTCAACAACACACCACGAGGGCTCACAGCCTAAATACTATCATACCGTGAGTGTCAACAAGGATGAGAGACAGAACTTGTTAATTCTGGACTTGAAGGTTTGGAGGTCCGGAGGAGAAGGAAAAACATGTGCCGGCAAGGAATTCCACAACTTGGAAGTCCTGGGGACAAAAGAGCGGGCATAACAAGATGTTCTATGTCTGGTGACCTGGATAGTAAAGGGGTGCATTCGCTCTGTTCCCCTGGTAGATCTGTTGGGGGCAGCAGGTGGAGGAACTATGGAGGAAAGCTCCTCAGAGCAGTGCCCATGCAGATATCTATAAAAGAGAGAGAGGTCACCAACGGCACGTCGGTTGGCAAGGGATGGTAGCCTTTGGGTGAGGGTAGGGTCACCGATGAGACGTATAGCTCTCTTCTGAATGGAGTCCAGGATAGCAAGTGTAAACGCGGCAGCGGCACCCCAGATGTGGGAGCAGTATTCGAGGTTTGGCCTTATTTGTGAAGTATATAAGGTATAGAGATTGGCCGGTGAAAAGTATTTGCGAGCCCAGAGGAGGAAACCTAATTTCTTATCAGTCGCTTCTGCAATTGATGTGACATGTTGGTGCCAATTGAGATTTCGATCCACAGAAATACCAACAAGTGAAAAGGACTCATTACTTTGAATAACTTGGTTGTTCATTGTGATGGGTCTAGGGCTGGTGTATCTCTTATGAGAGACTGAGATTTGGTGGAGTTGAATTGTACAAGATTTCTACTTGCCCAGTCTAATAGTTTTTGGAGATCCACGGAGGCAGAACTCTCCATGAGTCTGCGATCCTCATCTAATTGGGATAAAGAGACAGGCTTAGAATATTGTATATTTGAGTGGAGGGTGCTGTTGTCCGCGTAACTGTGAACTTGGATGGATGTGCTAGAGAGAAGGTCACTGATGTGGAGAAGAAACAAAGTAGGGGCTAAAGCTGAACCTTGAGGGACTCCTGCATTAATTGGAAACAGTTTAGAGGAATGGCCATCCACGACAACAGAAATGCTCCGGTTGGAGAGGAAATTTGCTGCCCAGGTAGAAAGTTTTGGTGGTAGGCCATGGGCCGGAAGTTTATTAAGCAGTGCTGCGTGCCAGACCTGGTCGGATGCTTTGGATATGTGTAGAGCGTCAATCTGGGATTCACCGTGTAGTTCCATAGACTTCTTTTAAGAATGGGTGACAAAGGAAACGAGGTCGGCAGTTAATCTGCGCTGACGGAATCCATACTGCCTGTCTTGGATTAGACTGTGTTTTTCAAGAAATTTTAGTAATTCAGTGTTTATATACTTTTCCATCACTTTAGAGATGACTGAAAGGAGAGAAATAGGCCTGTAGTTGCTAGGAAGCGCTTTGGATCCTTTTTTGGGGACGGGTTGTACTGGAGAAGTTTTCCAGTTACTAGAGAATATGCCTCTATTGTAAGATATCTGAAACAGACGAGTCAGGACAGGAGCAAGTTCTGGTGCGCATTTTTTGAGAACAATTTCTGGGATCTCGTCAACCATAGTTGGCTGTGGGTTCATTAAAAAGGTATTTTTTTCCTCCTTACTCCAGCTGCAGTAGTTTACAAGATCCCTGTACTAAACATCTAAAAAAAACTCACTCTGTATATATATATATATATATATATATATATATATATATATATATATATATATATATATATATATATACAGAGATATATCTTCCTTTGGTTAGTAGCTTGGCACAATTGAAATTTTCAATTTTTAATGTTTATGATTTAATAATTATATAGGTAGTTGGAAGTTTACGCAGGTAGCCATTAAAAGATTAGAACAGAAAACAGCCAGTCCCGCAGACCAGAGCGAACAAATAAGGCAGTCGATAACAGAATTGCATTGTTTGAATGCGTACAGGCACGACAACATCTTACATGTGTATGGGTAAGTCTCTTACAAGAAATAAGGTACTAACCAAAAATTAACTTCATCAAATTTGGTTACAGCTAGTAAAATAAAATAAAAATACAATTCGGTACCATAACCGACTTGCTGCTTCCATACCTTTTTTTAAATATAAATTTATCAACAATAACTATTTAAGGCTAGATGTATTCTCACCACAATTAGAACCGTAGACTGGTTTCGCTCTAATTAGAGCTGGTCAGTACAGTATACTAATTGCAACGAAAATACAGCCTCCCAAAACTATATGATTTTTAACAATCGGTGTTATTTGGAGCTGGCGTGAAAACATACTACTTGGTTCCGCAACGAGATGGCGGCACGTGTAAAATACATGTCTTACATCTCACAATATTGCATACACTTTGGGTATACAATAACTATTGTATACCCAAATTTTAAACAAAAAAATCTCATAAAATTTTGAGGTTACAGTTAGAAGGAGAAATGTCATTTTATAACATTGTGAATGGTTATTTGATTTAAAATCTAATTATAAAAGAAGTTATAAAAATTATAAAGAGAAATAACGTAGCTAGTCAGCCGTGAGCTAACATTTAATGCAAATAAAAAAGGTGGATTTGGGCCTTATAATCAAGGTGACGTCGAACACACTAATAAAAATTAAGACTCCAGTATTATTATTCATTGATTAAAAATGGCTCTATATATGCAAATTGTTGTATATGAAAATGATTGCCTGCGGCAGTTATTATTGAAATTTAAAGTGAAAACAAAGAAAGCAGATGAACCAAGTACTGAACTTTGCTTCCGAGGTGGTGTTTCGTGGAGGCCCAGTAGAGATGCAAAGTTTGTTGCTGTTTAGTGCCAGCGGGACTGCTCAAAAGGTTGTGGGACTGTTCAGTGTTGGCCAGACCGCTGATAGACTATGACATGGCTCTAGTGGCTACAAGTCCTGGGTGGCTCATTTTATTTTATTTTTTTATTTATTCAACGGATCAACTATTTACAATAGTAATAAGAACATCTAAAACTACATTAGTCTTAGATAACCTATCTCAATATGAGAACATAACAAAAAAGTAAAACATAACCTGTACACCATATGTATGACAGTTCAATCAATAACACCTCTCAAAATGCCTCTAATTCGACGGTCAGAATCATTAAACATATCCAAGAGCTCCGAATACTCATTTGCTGTTCTCGCCACTCTCGACATTGGACTGAAAAAGCCATAATTGGTTCGATGGAAGGGAACCACAACAACCTTCCTTGCTCTCGTGCGGTCCGGAATCCTTAGAGAGACTAACTCAAGCAAAGAAGGACTATCAATTTTATTCATTAATAATTTATGCAAAAAACAAACATCACTGACAATCCTTCTACCACTGATTGAGTGCAAGTGCAGCCGATTCCGCAAATAAGAAAAGTTAAGATCATTTCTTTGCAAGCCCATTCTGTAAGCACAAATTCTCAAGAATCTATTTTGTAAGAGCGAACCAGACCACAATACGGTCTTCTCAAGCTATTGCATGAAAAATCCAGAGTTGATCTATGAATAAATCCTAACATTTTATATGCTTTAGATACTATGTATTCTATGTGATCCTTAAAAGATAATTCCCTATCCAATACAATGCCCAAGTCTTTAATCATTTCCCTCCTCTGTAAAGCATTAGAGCCCATGAAGTACACAAAGTCAATGGGAAACTGAGCTCTAGTGAATGTAATGCAGAAACACTTATCAACATTCAGAGTCAGAAGATTGTCACCACACCACCAAGCAAAACGATTCAAGTCTTTCTGTAAAAGTAAAGCGTCCTGTCTGGAACGAACAATGTTGAAAATTTTGATATCATCAGCAAACATCAAAATCTGACTATGCTTAAGTGAATGTATGACATCATTGATACAAAGGTTAAAGAGGACTGGTCCACAATGTGAACCCTGAGGAACTCCTGAAGAAACAGTAATACTATCATTGGCTGGTCTTGTTACATTTTCCAGGCGGAACGTTCACAATAGCATAAAACTGGTGTTTTCAACAGTTGTCTTCATGAAAAAAAAGGTAGCCAGAAACAATCCATGTCGCCTTACTACACTGCTGAATTCGATGTTATTTGTGAGCGTGATCGCTTGCCACGTCTTTACTGAAGGACAAGGTTAATCTGCATTTTAATTTTAGAAAAATATAATTATTTATTATTAATAAAATGTACGTGAACATAACCGCAAGCTATCACAGAAAAAAACAAACAAGAAAAGCATTAAACAGAGCAATTCATTAAAGCAATTACATTGCAATCCAGCCAGCATTAGCACCTAATTTATTTAACTTACCCCATATGGGCATGCTGCTTCCTCTCTCAGCCCATAGTTACTTTGGCCATTTTAATTTTGAGAATGATTTAGTCGGAAGATAGCTCCAATGGAGACGACGTGATTTATATAGATGTTTTTATGTAGCGTACGAACATAAACGAGAGTTGAATTTAAGAATGGTCAACTGAGAGCCCGAAGAGAATATCTTAGTTTGTATGGTCAGCTTTGAGAATATTCTAAAGTCTATTGAATAAGAAAGCGGCATTTCACTGACTACGACCCTGATAAATCGATGACGCTGAATTTCATCGACTAACAAGATATTATTAACCGAGAAAGAAAAGGTGCAGTCATGCAGCAATGGTGTTATTTAACTAATTATAATGAATCTGTAGGTTGTAAGATGTGTAAAACGTTACAATTTGGTGAGAAAACTAAAGGTTTTTTTTTGTGTACTTTAACGTGTCTATTTCCGCAACTATAACCAATCACCGATGCCAGAGGGTGTTCCACCTCACTATCTTGGAAATTTTGCCGAACCCCTGCCTTTCTGTAAGGAGAGTATGGAAAAAAAAACCCGTTAAAGGTGCATTCACATTCCCATGGCCTTCCAGATGCACATTTGCAATCAATAGGGCTTATAAAGGACATTATTTAAAACCTTATACACCATCTAGTGTTGAGTAGCGAAACTTTAAACGTTCAATAAAACTGAGATTTTCTCTTTTAGCTTCTTATCCTACTCTATTTTATTTAATCACATTGTTTTAACAAAAGATTAAAGAAGGCAATTTTAATTTGAGTATATCTCTTTTTTTTTAATACAGTATTTGATCAATTTTATTTCAGGTATAGCATTGATGGACCCCAGCCTTGTCTGGTTTATCAATTCATGCCGGGCGATTGCTTAGAACGACGACTTAGGATCAGGGATCAAACCAAAGTACTGAAATGGCCCACAAGAATGAATATTGCCCTTGGTACAGCAAGGTAAAAATAAATCTATTTTAATGTTGGAAATAATTCATACATTCTGTGCCACTGCTACACATATTCACATCATTTAGGTTTAGGTAGTCAACAAATCAGTTCACCTTTTGCATCTAAATAGAATTAAGGCAGCTAAAAAACAACTTGTTAATTCTGGACTTGAAGGTTTGGAGGAGAAGGAAAAACATGTGCCGGCAAGGAATTCCACAACTTGGAAGTCCTCGGGACAAAAGAGCGGGCATAACAAGATGTTCTATGTCTGGTGACCTGGACAGTAAAAGGGTGCATTCGCTCTGTTCCCCTGGTAGATCTGTTGGGGACAGCAGGTGGAGGACCTATGGAAGAAAGCTCCTCTGAGCAGTGCCCGTGCAAATATCTATAAAAGAGAGAGAGGTCACCAACGGCAAGTCGGTGGGCAAGGGATGGCAGCCTTTGGGTGAGGGTAGGGTCACCGATGAGACTTATAGCTCTCTTCTGAATGGAGTCCAGGATAGCGAGTGTAGAATCGGCAGCGGCACCCCAGATGTGGGAGCAGTATTCGAGGTTTGGCCTTATTTGTGAAGTATATAAGGTATAGAGATTAGCTGGTGAAAAGTATTTGCGAGCCCGGAAGATGAAACCTTATTTCTTAGCAGCCGCTTCTGCAATTGATGTGACATGTTGGTGCCAATTGAGATTTCGATCCACAGAAATGCCAACAAGTGAAAAGGACTCGTTACTTTAAATAACTTGGTTGTTCATTATGATGGGTCTTGGGCTGGTGTATCTTTTATGAGATAGAAAGCAAGACTGAGATTTGGTGGTGTTGAATTGTACAAGATTTCTACTTCCCCAGTCTAATATTTTTTGGTGATCCACACAGACAGAACCCTCCATGAGTCTATCTAGTTGGGCTAAAGAGACATGCTTAGAATATTGTATATTTGAGTGGAGGGTGCTGTCGTCCGTGTAACTTTGAACTGGGTTGGATGTGCTAGAGAGGAGGTCAGATAGTGTAAGTCTCTTTAAAAGAGACTTGTATTACAAATTTCATTAAAGTTATACAACAGATTTCCAGAAGGAACTTAATTCATATTTAGAAAAGTAAAGTATCTGCCAAATTATAAGCGTAGCAGTTATTTTTCCCTTTTAATTGCCAGTATGATTTCGTTTTAATCAACCTAATCAAACCTTTTTTTTTCAATATCAACAGTAACAAAATTATAATTTCAGACTCAAAGGTGACAAACTTATTCAGGCGTTTTAAACAAAAATGCCTACAAAGCATTTACTAAACGGGCTGAGTTAGGTGTATCAGTTGGTGGCAGCACATTTGAATAATTTCTTTATTTTTCGTTGTTCGTTTTGATTTTTGTTAGCAATAAGCGTTTTGTATTTTACTAATAAGTTATTATTTAACATTGCATGGTTACGTACTTAGCGCACCTGCGTTCAGAAAACCACAGGTAAAAAGCTCCGTGTTGATAGGGAAAAAATGTTAATAATTTACTTGAAAATTCATAGTAGGCTGATCTGTTTGAAAATTGAGATCCTGTCACAAATTTTAATTCTAAACAATTTTTGTTAATAACTTTTTGCCGTATCTTCATAAACGAAAGTAGTTTACTCTTAATACATTTCATTACATCAGTTATTAACCACCCTGTATATTAATTGATTTTGTTCATTTTCTCAACATCTCAGTTTAAGACAAAGCAGGAGCGATTCCCAAAATATCATAATCTAATTCGAAATTTTTTGTCACTTATACCTTACCCACACTCAATCCGTGGACACACTGTGTATTTATATATATATATATATATATATATATATATATATATATATATATATATATATATATATATATATATATATATATATATATATATATATCTATATATATATAAATTTAAACGGACCTTGGTTTTGGGTTCTAGGGACCCAAATTCTGTATTGGATATTATCTGAAAAATAAATTTACAGTTTACTGGCTGGAGGGTTTTTAGAAAACAAAATTCAGAAACATGCTTAGCACCCTTCTTGGATGCACAAGCCAAATTTGTTGCAAACCACCCCCAAGAAAGTTAAGGACCAAGAATTAATAGGGGTGCTGGGCGGGGAGAAAATATGAGCGAAAAATGCTAAAAAAACCATTTAGTCAGACTTTGAAAATATGCATTTTTTACATTTTGCACCAATACCTCCTTTAAACCCTGTCTACCCTACACAACAACCATATTTGCCCAGGTCCAGTAACTTTCTTGTATACATGCACAAGGGGAAGGACACCCTCCCCGTGTTTTTGTGTGAGGGGCCAGAAACCCTCTTCGTATTGGGTGTTCTTCTTCCTATTCTGCATGCATAGTAGTGAAGTAGTAGCAGCGGTGAGGAGGCCAACGTCAAGCAAGTAGGCCACTATGGGCCCTTTTTGCCAAACCCAGCAACTATGCTCTACTCTTCCTCGGTTCCGTCGCCAAACCGCCTCGACCTCGAGATGAAGGCCATGACGGTCTTTAATTGGACGGTACTTACCTGATTCCTCTGCAGACTCCTCGATCCGAACAATTCGGCTCGAAGACTCCCAAAAGCCTCGCATTCACACAGGTAGTGGTAAGATGTTTCTTCATCCTCGCCGCATTCCTGGCAAATGGGATCCCTCTCTACGCCTATCAATGTGAGGTGTCTTCTAAGAGCGCAGTGGCCTGTCAGCACCCCAAGGATGCGGCGTAGCGTAGGTCGACTCCTTCCGAATAGCTAGACAGTTTTATCTCTGTCCGGCCCCTCCACGAAGTCCCTCGCCTGCCTGCAGCCACCAACCGACCCCCAGTGCCTCTCCATTGCTTCCTCGGTCCACCTGTCTAAGGCGACAGATAGTGTCCTATTTATGCATATCGTAGGCTTCAGGCCACAGAACGGCCGCCGGGAACCGAGTCTTGCGAGATTATTCGCCACCTCATTCCCGCTACGCCACAGTGTCCCGGAACCCACACCAGTTGCTCCTTCTTTCGTCCTGGCTAGTCCACTCAGGGCGTCAGCGCACTCCTGAACCAGTTTTGAACTGGTTTTGGCCGTGCAGACTGCCCGGAGGACCGCCTGGCTGTCCGAGCAGATTTACACACATTTCTCAGGACTCCTCTTCACATCCTGTCTATTGGCCACAGACAGGATAGCATACACCTCTGTTTCGAATGCCGTGGTATATGCGCCAAGAGCATAGCTCTTGCGCACCCCCAGACCCTCGATGTATATTCCTGCCCCGGAGGATTGTTGGTCCTCCAGCTGCGATCCGTCGGTGAAACAGACCAGGCTTGCGGGCTGGAATGCAACCTCATTTTCCCTCCACTGATCCCTACTGGGGATCCTGAGGGTGTATGGCCTAGTCAACCTAATATCATCCTCGGCATCCCGCACCTTTATGGCGGAAATTGGAATTTTCTTTTCCACCTCCTTGGCGACTCTTGCATGCCCTATTACTGCTCCCTCTCCGCATCAGTTTCCTGAGTCTCGCATTCTAAGATGCGACGCCATAGCCTCCCTCTGATACAGATGGGAAGCGGTGGCAGCATCAACAGGACCTCTAGCGCGGCTGAGGGTGTCGTCCTCATAGCGCCTGTGATACCCAGGATTGCCAGCCTTTAGAGTTTGGCCAGCTTCCTGCTGGTAGTTTGGTTCACACCACACCACCAGACCAACGCCCCATAGAGGATTCTGCATGCATACACATACGCATGAACCACGGGAATTTCTTTTATGTTCAGCTTTCTCGTGTATTTTTTGTTCAGTATATTTTCTATTTATCAATTGTTTAGTTTGAGTTTTGTATCCAAATTACTGTATAAATATTTATGTTGGAGATCATGTTCCTAATTAAATAAAGTAATATATTATAACTTTTAATACAGAGCCTCAGTGTTCAGTGGTAAGAGCCTCTGAACCGAAGGGTACTGAGTTCGATCCAGGGTACTCCTTTAACTTTTTCAGTATGTACTGTACAATTAACAACAACCAAGGTCATGGCATTGTATTTGAGCAAGTTGAATGCCTGCACATTCCGCTCTTCGGAGGGGGCGTAAAACCGTCGGTCCCGTGTCCATGCGATGTTGGACACGTTAAAAATCCCTACCCTCCTTACAGAAAGGCAGGGGTTCAGCAAAATTTCCAGGATAGTGAGGTGAAACTGCTCCCTAGCGTCGTTGATTGGCCATAGTCGCGGAAATAGGTCGACGTTAAAGAAATAAAAAACACACACAACTTTTAATATAAGATTAAATCACTATAATATATTATCTTATGAAAATTCACTACCATAACGCATTTGCTGCGTCCTGAACATTTTTTTTTCATGTTTTACATTTTATTTTCTTTACTCTTCACGTAGTTGGGCTTTATGCCTGTCTTGGGATTATGAAAATAAATTAATTAATTTTAATTTTTGATTTCAGAGGTCTACAGTTTCTCCACACCATCCGCGACAAACCTCTAGTTCACGGTGACATCAAATCAGCCAACATTCTGCTAGATTCCGTTGACACACCACGTATAGGTGACTTCGGTTTAGCCAGGGAAGGTCCCAGTCTCGATCAATACGTGAGAGTGAGCCGTTTGCATGGTACACCGCCCTATTTACCTTACGAGTTTCTGAGAGGTGGAGCTTTCTCCAACAAAATCGACATTTATAGTTTCGGAATAGTCTTGTTTGAGGTGGCGACGGCCCTGAGTGCGTTTTCGGACAGGAGGGAGTATAAATTGTTGAAAGACCATGTGTTGAAGCACAATGGAGATGTAGTAGAGTTGAAAGATCCAAGAGCCGAAGGTGGCGAACAGTGTTTCCATGAACTGGTGAGAATCGGAAAGTTGTGTGTGAAGAGATCGGCGAAAGAAAGACCGGAAATGGTTGAGGTGTATAAGATGTTGGAGGTCGCTTGCAGGACATGTTTGAGCTAGTTTTTAATCAGACTTTTCTTAACTAATTTTAAATATAAAATAAAAGAAGCATCAACCGAGCTGTGAATCGGAACTCTTTAAGTGGTCGGCACATTTATATAGCACCAAAATACTGTAATGGACAGTCACACGGTGGTTGACTGTTCACTCTTACCTGCCCTTTTGGATTTACATAAATCGCGAGAGTTCAGTTTTCAACTGGAACCAAACCTAAGAAGATTCTCATGTGAAGAGTTGAAGTAGCAAAATTGAAATTTTGATAGCGTATGCTAAAAGATTTCCAATACTTTCTCGGTAGGATGAGCCGGGTGTAGTAAGGCAAAACGGGTTCTCGAAAAGCTCAAAAGTTGACGAGTGACAACAGTCAACAATGGATTAAGACAAGTAGCTTAGAAGGATCATTCTTCTACTGCAAAATTGTGAAACCAGAATTAAAGCCTTTATATTTATATTAAGTATGAAAAAGTTTTATTTGTAAGTGCAACCATAGTCAGTGAGCTGTGAAAGCTAGTTAATAGATTATTAAATATATCAAATTTTATACTGTATGACTAGTTTCTTAGTCATTTCTATTTTTTGTTTGTCTTTTTGTTACATTTAATAAATATCTTTACACTTTATAAATTGTTGTATGTTTTTACCTTCCTCTAATCTTTAATGACCGTAAAATTAAAAAAATATTAACAGTCATGTCAACCAGAAAGAGCACTGATACTGTTTTAAAGCTCCTGTTTTAGTGAATTTTTATTTTTAAAAATTCGCTAATAGAGAGGTATCGATGGTGAGACTTTGCAAAAAAAATTAAGATGAAGGCGAATTTGGACCCCAAGAACCCGAAACGAGGGTCTGTTTAAGTTTTAGTGAATTTTTATTTAAAAAAATTCACTAATAGAGAGGTATCGATGGTGAGACTTTGCAAAAATTTCGAACTAGAACCCATATACGGGGTCAGGTTCAATTTTTATATATATATATATATATATATATATATATATATATATATATATATATATATATATATATATATATATATATATATATATATATATATATATATATATATATATATATATATGTCCGATAACTCAAAAAGTAATTTACCGATTTCGATGAAACTCGGCAAGTGCCTTTATTTTATTAATGGCTTGGATGAGTTCATTAGCCAGGAAAATCGGGCGAGTTTTCCGCGAAAATTTTGAGTTTTTCCAAACAAAAAAAAATTACCTGAAAATTACAAAGCTGTTTTAATGAAAATGAAAGTTTATGGAAAATTAAAATATTCAAATTTGAAGCATTTCATAAAAATTCACTACCATAACGGACTTGCTGCGTCCCGAACTTTTTATATGTTTAATAACTCGAAAAGTTATTAACCGATTTTGATGAAACTCTGCAAGAATATTTCTTTTATTAATAGCCTGGATGAGTTCGTTAGCCAGCACTATCGGACTAGTTTTTCTAACAAAAAAATTGATTTTTCCGGAAAAAAAAATTTTTTGAATAAAATCTATCTCAAAAAATAACAAAGTTATTTTAATAAAATTTGGTTGGTATGTTGCCATTGTAAATACCTTACTACATGAAAATTCAACTTTCTAGGTTTATAGAAAATTGAGTTATACAAATTTGAAGTATTTAATGAAAAATTGCTACCATAACACACTTTCTGCGTTCCAAATTTTTTATTTATACTATTTGTGAGTGCTAAAATAGGCCGGAAAACAAAGGTGTTAAAATTTAATAATGCTTATAAGTATTTTAATTTTACTGTGAGGTAAAGTTTTGTTTACAAACAAATTTTTATTAAAACAATAATATTACCAAATTTACCTTTTCACTTTAAATGACATTTAAGTGAATCTTCTTAAAAAAAATTCACTATTGAGATCCCGACTTTTGAATTTGAAAAAATTTCTTCAAATGCGCGCTAATTAAGCCCCCCTAGAACACATATCCCGGGTCAGTTTAGATTTATATATATATATATATATATATATATATATATATATATATATATATATATATATATATATATATATATATATATATATATATATATATATATCTCGTTATTTGTATCATGACTGACTGTTATCGCTCCTGTCTGGTCTACGTCAGAGATTGTACGTGGCGCATGCGCCGTGAGCTTCTGTTGGTCGGTTTCCTGTTCTCTGGCACGCGACACAGTCCGAAAGTAAAACCAATCAGAGAACAGGAAACCGACCAATAGAAGCTCACGGCGCATGCGCCACGTACAATCTCTGACGTAGTCCAGTCAGTAGCGTGCTGATGATGAACCGGGACGGTTCGAAACTGCAGTCCGCGCAAACCAATAAGAAATCACAAACGTACAGCAAACAAATAAAGTGTTTATATATATATATATATATATATATATATATATATATATATATATATATATATATATATATATATATATATATATATATATATATATATATATATATATATATTGTATCTTAGATAAGTTCGTTAGCCAGGAAAATCGACCGAGGTTTCCGGAAAATTTTGTGTTTTCTTTAGAAAAAAATTATATCTCCGGAAATAACAAAGTAAGGGCAACCAAATTTGGTACACGGATTTGTATCGCTATTAGTATTTAGCTCTGTAGGTCAAAAGACAAAAAAGTTATGGGCATTTAAAGAAAAATAAATTGTGGTTTTCCTCAAAACGTCCAAGTCGCGATTTAAAGCGTCAAAATTAGCAACATTTAGACAGAGAACTTGAATCTAATACGGGCTACGTAAAAAATTAATAAAGCTCAATATATCCGTTATTATACAACATATAATTGTATACGTTCATTATAGGATGTCTTGAGCTACATCTTAAAAAAATATTTCTACAATCACAGAATGGCCCATAAGTCGTTGGTGATACCAATTCTCTTTTTTTTTTAATCGAACACGCCTTATGTTATTGCATTTTCTATCGAAATATAATGCATGTTTCTAAGAAGAAATTCGGGACGCAGCAAGTGCGTTATGGTAGAGAATCTTCTTTAAATGCTTCAAATTTGAATAGCTCAATTTGCTATTAACCTATAAGGTTGACCAAGATACCATTTTTTTCGGGAACACTTTAAGTTTACTTTCAGAAATTTTTGTACATTTTCAAAGTTATTTTGGTTAAACATGGCACCTTGTTTCTACTATATTGGTTATACTGGTAACCAACTTTGATGCCTGCTTACTTAAAAAAAACATTCTAGGAGAATTTTCTTCCTCTGAAGATGTTGACATTGTCAACGAAACGATTGTAAGGTCTCTGAAATATGTGTGGAGAATCAGTTTTTGTAAATGACCATAGACAAAATGAATTGTCTCTATTAAGGCAAGCTGAAGAACTGTCAAAACCATATGATCTCTGTCAAAGCTTGTTTCTGAAAACACGAGCGTCTCGCGACAGTAAACACTCGGTCGAAATGAACATGAGGACTTCGCAGAATCTTTTAAGTAATGAAATAAAAAACCTCCCTGACGTGCCGTTTACACAGAATCCTCCCTGATATCAGTCTGCCTAGCTAAAAGAGCAGGAAAATCAACCCTGCCATTCATGTGAGCATAATGTACTTTTCCTTCTTTTAGCTTTTGATTAGGCAAACTGATATCAAGGCAGGTTAGTTGGGAGGATTGTGTGTAAACAGCACGTCAGGGAGGTTTTTATTTCGTTAATTAAAGTATTTAGCAAAGTGCGCATGATCCGCACAACCGAGTTTTTACTGTCGGGAAACGCTTGTGCGAAGACGTGAAAACTGGAAATCGTTCGATATTCACATATAAACGTGGTGCGGTTTTAGGAAAATAAATTATTTTGGGTCATTTACATTTGTCTTATGGATAACCTTCACCTTCCAGCCGTCGTATTAATAAAAATAACTCATTACGAGATAGGAGAGATAACAGAGTGAACGTTAAAGATGGCAAATACCGTCAGATACATAAATAAATTACCGCAAAATCTCAGGTAGGCCCTTTTTAAAAACAATATGTTTAGATTTTCTGGAACTTTCACTAGAATCAAGAGGTCTGGTGGACAGTGTTTATTTAAACAAATAACTGAATAATAGGCAAAACTTGCTTGCTTTTTTTTTTGAGAGGCTTTATTACATTATATTTACCAATATTTGCTCTATAGTTATTATTCTCTAATCCCTGCCTTTAGCACTGGTCTTGAGAATCTTAATTCTAAGGAGGGTAATTCAGTGATATTCTACACAACACCTGCCTAGTTATTCGTTTTTTTCATTGTTACCACAGCAACACATGACACACTACAACATATTCCTTTTTACAGGTCTATATCCACAAGCAAACCCAGAAATGATGCCTGGTTGTCGAAAATCTTCGTCCGTAAAATCGAACCAACCAAGGAGCCGCACAGCCGAATGTTGAGCGATAAGGAAATTATTTACGCTCTCCAGACCCATAATTTCAGGCCAGATTCGAAAAGAGCTTATCTGAGTAACATGTAAGTCGGAAAATAGTGTTGTGGGTTTTATAATAAGAAGTGGAAAATACTGTAAGAAGTTACCTTCATCTTTTCAAGCATGATTTTCTTAGGGTGTAAATTTAGTTTTCAAGAAGTTCAAGTTGCGTGTAGTATTTTAAATAAAAAGGAACACCTTAAAAGGGATGATTTGTGAATCTGTCCCCTGTGGGTCCGGGGACTAACTAAAAGAATAGGCCCATGGTAACTCCTGCCTGTCATACGAGGCGACTAATCGGAGTCAAGCAGGTGGTAGTGGACTTTTCCTTTACGTGATAGTAAAGGATTTTTTCACGCCCGAGGAGGTACCACCCCTTGCATCAAGGGGTCGGTGAAGTCCCAACGGACGTTTCCGGTTCTGGTGTATGAGTCCGTTTCCCTTATAAGCAAACATGATGATGGCTCCTCCTTGTACAAAATATTCCGGAGATAAAATACCCCTCCATTCGGATCTCCGGGAGAGGGGTGTTCAGGGGGCGCCGGCATCAAGATTTAACATATCCTTCTCGAATATATGTGGCCTTAATTCTAACCTGAACTCCTTCCACCATTTCCTCCAGGCTATAGGCCCCAATTCCTCTTCCTCACCGAAACCCAAATCAGTGTTAAAACAGCCACTAATCACCTTAATTTCCCGGAGCATGAGCTCCTTACTTCCTTTAGATTGCATGGAGGCATGTGCACATACATCCGTAGCAATCTACCCTGCACCAGACACACCAATTTGGAAACTGGAAGAAGACATCTCCTTCTTACTACAAAACCTAAATGCTATAAGACATTAGTCACCACCCCCCCTGGGTCGCTAAGACCACAGCATGGTCACGGCTTCCTGCACATTGCAACTCGAGGTCACATAGTCATCACACCCACGTATCGTTTGGCACTACAACTCCGTGAACTGCGACGAAATGCGGGATTACTTTTCCTCATTTCCATGGGCGTCTGTCTGCTTCTCTCATCCTGACCCCTCGGACATCACAAAACGTCATTGAAATTATCCAATCCGGCATGGAATTATTTATTCCACGTACACAGAAAACCTCTTCAGCCACTCAAAAGCTCTGGTTCTCTAAATCCTGGGACAAGGCCAGACTTGAAAAGATCAAAGCTCACAAAATTTCCTCTCCAACCAGAGCATTTCTGTTGTCCTGGATAGCCAATCCTCTAAACTGTTTCCAATTAATGCAGGAGTTCCTCCTTCCTGATGCAATACCAGATGACGATGCAATATCGGATGATGCAATATCGGATGATGAAGTATCAGATTAAGCAATATCGGATGATGCAATATCGGATGATGAAGTATCAGATTAAGCAATACCGGATGATGAAGTCTTGGATGAAGCAATACCGGATGACGATGCAATATCGGATGTTGCATTACCGGATGACGATGCAATATCGGATGATGCAATATCGCATGATGAAGTATCGGATGATGCAATGCTGGAGGTGGTGAGATGAGGAGGCAATACGGGATGATGATGCAATACCGGTTGACGATGCAATATCGGATGTTAAACTATATGTTGATGCAACACCAGATGATGCAATCGCGGATGCCTCAGTACCTGATGATGTAAACCGGATGACATGATGCAATGAAGGGAGACAATGGGTTTCCCATTGTGGTTCCCTCTGCCTGCCGACTCGAAAGAAACTCTCAGACACGCATAGCAAAGTTAACTTAATATACTCCTCCACCTGCATGTCTGATAGTTGGTTATCATGAAGCATGTCACGAAGATACTGAAGAGCTATATCGATAGGGATGCTGGGGAACAACGACTTGACATCAAAAGAGATCAGTACTTCATTTGGTTTTAACTTAATATCTTTGATTCTATTAATGAATTCAATAGAATTTTGCTCCGAAAAACTAGGAGGTTGAATTTCCAATGTGCTGAGCACTTTCGATAACCATTTGGAAAGTTCATAACTCTGGGAACCGATACCAGAGACTGTTGCTCTTATTTCACTTCCTGGCTTATGGACCTTCGGGAGGCAATATATGCAAGGTACAATTGCATTGGATAACGTGAGACTCCTCCTGGTATTCTCATCTATTAAATTAATGCAACTTTTGACTATTTGTAAATCTAGTTGTCATACCAGTAAGAGGGTCTTTTGTTTTTTCTCAATAAGGACTGATTCTGGTGAGATTTTCCACTATATCAAAGTGTTCGACCGTATCAAGGATTACAATTTTGCTTTTGCTTTGAACTAGAAACAACCTTTCCTCCTCAAATCTCTTACAGTTCGCATTTCGCTTTTTGATTGTTAATTTCTCAATTTTGAGATCTGGTTGGAAAGGTAACTTTTGGATATTTGCCGTATGGAGTTCGCCAAGAAACTTGATTGAGCTCTCCACCCCGACAATAATGTCTGTGACTGGTGGGGTCACGAGTAAGGGAGCATATTTCAAGCACTTGCCGAGCAAATCCAACTCTTTTCTAATAAAATTTGAAGAGGAAAGATTTTCTATGGTTTCAGAAACTTGCGACGAGTGAATGCTAAAGGTTTTGGGTTCTAATGACTTCCTTTTAAGACTTAAGGTATTTAACTTTGAAATTTTATAGCAATAACCTCGAACATTCATCGCTGAACGTTGCTGCAACTTTCAAACTCACTATTATCTAAATTACTATGGCCATATGAAGATCATAGGCTTCAAACTCCTACTTTGGAGTATAGAGACCTAATCTCTAAATTAAAAAGCTTTCTCTTGCTGAACCATACCCCTTTTGACAATCGGGCGATTGATTGTGCTTGACAACATTTTCGATATGCTTCGGGAAGAGCGAGTGACTCTTACAAAATTGAAGAAAACCTATATCTAAAGGAATAAGTTTAATCTTGCCCACAAGTTTGAAAACGCAGGTACTTACTTAAAAAATATATACCTAGTGTATTTTAATACAATTTTCTTATCTTTTTTTCTAAAGGAAACACACGTTGGATTTTATAAAAGCCCAGTCACCGATCAGTAGTCAAGTTGAGCTCAAAGGGTCATGGACGGTGGACGTAGGCGATCAAGATCAGGCACTACATTTATGGAAATTTACTGGTGGTTACCAAAAAGTTGATCAATATAACGAGATTCTGAAAAATAGCGAGGTAAGTTTTCCTGCGATTGCAAATAGGTAAGTTTTTTAAAGTGATTTTTCGTTAAGAAAATTCACTAATAGAGAGGTATCGATGTAAGTTTTTTGTAAAATTGCTTCAAATGAGTGCGAATTAGGGCGCCGGATACGACAACAATCACATACTATGAAACATTAGAAACCACTACACCAAACAACAACAAACCACTACACCACAACAAGAACAAACAGAGTCCACACAACAACACACAGCGTTTTTACCATACATTAAAGGTATCACCGACAAAATCAACAGAATTTTCAGAACCCATAGTATCAAAACCGTGTTCACAACAGAGCAAAAACTGTCCAATCTTATAAAAACTCCCAAGGATACAATTCCAAACGAATCCCACGGAGTTTATGAAATTCCTTGTTCTGACTGTTCCTGAACTTATGTAGGACAAACAAATAGACGCATTCACAATAGAATATATGAACACACCCTCGCAGTTAGAAAATCCGACCCCTCATCGGCGCTAGCCATGCATCATATTCATACAGGAGACAAAATAGACTTCGATAATGCCAAAACAATAGCACCGGTTTACAATTTCAAAACGAGAATTATCCGCGAAGCAATCGAGATTGAAAAACGTCCCGATTGTTTAAATAAGAGAGATGATGGTCTTCGCCTTCCGACTACTTGGAAACCTATTATATCTTCATTACAAACACACAAGAAAATAAATTCCACAGACAATTTTATTTCCCCATTATCTGTCTCAACAAATGCCGGTGACCCTCTTAATCCTCCTCATCCTCTAAGTACTGTGACCAAAGCCCCCCACTTAATTGACCGTGACCCTACTACTTTCACTAACAACGAACGAGGTAGACGGAACAACATATATAATTGCAACGAACTGCCAGATCTCTCTGAGGCCTAGGGTTGAACACACTGAGACCTCACAGACGATCTCCGGCGAGATTTGGGGAGTAGGCAGATTGAGGCCCCGTAATCGAGCTACCAGAACCCAACCCACCTTTGTCCACCACTCTAAGGAGTAGGCAGATTGAGGCCTTAGAGTGTCCTTAAATATTTCCTTTACCTCTTGCAACCAACCCAACCCATCTTTGTCCACTGCTCTAAGGAGTAGGCAGATTGAGGCCTTAGAGTGTCCGTACATATTTCCTTTACCTCTTGAAACCAACCCAACCCACCTTTTTCCACCGCTCTAAGGAGTAGGCAGATTGCGGCCTTAGAGTGTCCTTACACATTTCCTTTACCTCTTGAAAATGGCTCCAAAACAGAAGCCGAAATGTCGAGTTTTCATAAATTCTGGACGCGGTTCAACCCGAGAACCAAGTATGTCTCACATTAAACACCACGGAAATCTTTCTGAACACACACACACACAGAGATATATTATATATATATATATATATATATATATATATATATATATATATATATATATATATATATATATATATATATATATATAATATATATATGTATCCAATCGACAACTCAAAAAATACTTCAATCGAAACCAAATTTGACAATTCTCTTAATTTTTTAATAGCTTCGATGAGTTCGTTAGACAGTTTTGACATTCAAATAGTTTTAGAAAAAATGTGAAAAACTGTTTGAAAGAAAATGTTGCAAGAAGAGTGTTCTGTGAACCCTTAAGTTTCAGATTCAACCGTCATTGCCCTTCATTTTACTAAAATATTTAAAGAAAATTCATTTCAAATAGACCCTTTCTCTGATGCTTTGGCTGTCGCTTTAGTTAAGTCGATGCTTTCGCTATAGGTTTAGTTAAGTTTATGGTTTAACAATCTATAATTTTTAACTAATTTTCGTAGAAGAAATTCATTAATGCATTTTTGCATTTTTTATCTAAATATGATGCATGTTTGTAATTTCAATAACTCAATTTGCTATTAACGTAAGTTTTATTGGTTAGGAAACCAACATTTAACTTTATTTTCGGAAAATTTTTGTATATTTTCAAACAATAAGTAATTTTAATAAAATATGGTACATTGTTTCTACTACATAGGCTATACCGGTTGTAAATACCACGTGTATTTATTTTATAATGAATAACAAAAAAAAACAGAACAAATAGGGCACTGACAATAAGCAAAGTTACCTACCTTTATTCTCCAATAATGCAGGAACATAAGCTTCGTTTTTCTGTATTCACACACAACACCTCTAGGGACCTCGTGTCTCCCAAAGGACTTACAAACAAAATGGATATTTAGAGACCTCGTGTCTCTTCAAGGGGTTGAAAGCAATTCGCTTTCTCGAGACCTCTTGCCTCTTCAAGGACTCAAAAACAAGTGGCAGAGGGATGCAAGCTTCTCTCCCTTCTCTCATTCTTCTTCCCCCTCTCTGGTCTTCTGGCGGAAACCATTAGTAACACTTACTCTATGTCAGTGTAGCGCGCGACATTTGAATTTAAAAGTGACAGAACAACGAGCATGAACATTCCGCCCACCAAAATAAGGATTTATTTTCACAATTATATTGTTTCTCAAATAAACAAACAAAACAAAAATTTACAATAAGCACAAAAAACAAAAAACTGAAGCTATTGGATTTATAATTAACTGTACAAAAAATTTCAAGGCAGACGTATTACTGCGATGGCAACAGACATAACTTCGTCAGAGGCCTATCAAAAGTGCCACTACTAGTGCGAACTTGAGCTACCCGAGCTATACCATCACGGCCTGGGTATAGTTGCATAATGCGTCCGAGCTTCCAAACAAGAGGTGACGAAGTCTCATCTTTAATCACAACTAAAGCTCCGATCGGGGGGGACGTTTGCACAGTATCCCACTTACCACGCTGCTGCAGTGTATGCAGGTATTCGTTCTTCCAGCGGCGCCAAAAGTCCTGGTGGATCCTTTGCACCAGCTGCCAGCGTGACAAGCGATTCATACTTAACAAAGTCAAATCAGCATCAGGAGGAGCACCTAACGGTTCCATTGTAAGAAAATGTCCTGGGGATAGGGCTAACAGATCATTTGGATCAGTACTCGCACTACACAATGGTCGAGAATTCAAAACTGATTCCACTTGAGCAAGCAACGTGGACATTTCCTCAAAGGTCAGAATCTGCAAACCGATCACCCTTCGCAAATGAGTCTTGACTGAGCGCACTCCTGCCTCCCACAGACCTCCAAAATGCGGAGCTGATGGGGGGTTGAAATGCCACTTAATGGTACAAGCATCTGCTGCCCCCTTTGCATAGTTTAAGAGCTGCTTATTTGAGCCGACGAAGTTGGTACCTCTATCGCTATACAAATTGTCACATCTTCCTCTGCGAGCCACAAACCTCCGAAGAGCTGCCAAGAAGGCTTCAGCTGAAAGATCAGACACTACTTCCAAATGGAGGGCCTTCGTTGCCATGCACACAAACAAACAAATATATGCTTTCACCTTTCGGACACCTCGATATCTGCCCTGTGTCACAAAAACTGGACCTGCAAAATCAACTCCGCTGTGTGAAAACGGCTTCAACTGAGAAACCCTGGCAACTGGCAAATCAGACATCATCGGTGCCATGGGAGTAGGATTCACTCGAAAGCAACGATAGCACCTTGACAAAACATGATGAATAGCTCTCCGAGGGGACAAAATCCAAAACTGTTGCGAAAGCAAATGAAGCAATGTGCGAGGACCAGGATGAAGATTGACATGGTGTGTGTGTGCAATGATTAACTCGGTGAGACGATGTGAGCGGGGCAACAATATAGGGTGTTTCACTTCAACTGGAACATCAGCTTGACGAAGGCGACCGCCCACCCTGAGGATACCCTCTGTATCCAGAAAGGGGGCTAACTTATTTATTGCCCTCGCACACCTCTCACCTTTAACCAAGGATGCTATTTCCCTTTGAAATACTTCACCTTGAGCACATTTGATAAGCATATGAAGCGCCTCCTGTAATTCGGTGGCTGTCAGAGATGCAGTAGTTCGGTCAGATGGAGACACCCTACAATTTCGCACAAACCGCTGACAATATACAACAACACCCTGAATTTTCCGTAGATGCGAAAAGCGATTCAAAAGTTTACTGAGCCACTCCTCATTTGCCAAAGTAACTAGTACGGGGAGAGTTCGTTGCTCCGCCAGGCACTCTTCTGGCGGCTCAAAACGCAACGACTTGGGCCAATTTTCCCTTGCCAATTTTAGCCAGGCGGGTCCCGCCCACCATAGTGGATGCTCACAAAACCCAGAAGGTAACATGCCTCTCGATGCACAATCAGCTGGGTTTTCTTGTCCACTTACCTGATGCCATGACTCTGGAGGAATCTTCTCTTGTATGCTTGCTACTCGATTCCCAATAAAGGTCTTCCACCTATTGGAAGATGATTTTATCCAGGCAAGTGCCACCATAGAGTCTGACCAAGCATACATAGAGTTAAACTCAAAACGACCTTCATACACCCGACACACAAATTCCAGAAGCTTTGCCAACAATAAACACCCACACAATTCGAGACGTGGAATCGATATTCTTTTTAAAGGTGATACCTTGGACTTGGCACACAGAAAATTGATCCAAACTTGACCCTCCTCTGATACTTGTCTTAAGTAAACAACTGCAGCATACCCTCGCTCCGATGCATCACAGAACCCATGGAGTTCTGTACTGATGATATTATCGTGTTTTACGCCTCTGGGAATTGATAAACCTGCTAGCGCACTGAGTTGTGATTTATACTGAGACCACTGACCAACAATATCCTTTGAGGGCTTATCATCCCATCCCACTTTTTGCTCCCACAAGCACTGCATAAGATATTTTGCCAACAGGGTAACAGGAGACAAAAAACCCAGGGGGTCATAAATTCTTGCCAATTCCGAAAGAAGATTTCGTTTTGTGCACGGACGATCAATAGGTTCAACATTAAAAGAGAATGTATCACCTATGGGACACCACTGCAATCCTAAAATTTTCAACACTGATGGATCATTTAAATCTAACGATCGAGGTTGCTGACTATCAGCTGATACTGTGGACAACAGTTTCGAATTATTGCTGGCCCACTTCTTCAATTCAAAACCCCCCTTAGCAAACAACCCAATCAATTGCCGTTGCAACTCAAAAGCCTCTGACAATGAGTCGACTCCACTGACTACATCATCCACATAGAGATCGGACCGAACTAGCTTTGCTGCCAATGGAAAAGATGATTCCTCATCATCACAAAGCTGCATCATTGTTCGGATTGCCATGTGTGGGCTTGAGGAGACCCCATATGTGACAGTATTAAGGCGATATTTCTGTACAGGTTCCCCCTTTGAGAACCTCCAGAGAATTCTTTGATAATCCCTATGATTATCTACAACCAAAATTTGTCGATACATTTGCCGAATGTCAGCAGTAAATGCAATTTTGTTTGAGCGAAATTTCAACAACACAGTGGCAATATCTGTCTGCAACTTCGCTCCCACTAACAACGTATCGTTCAGAGATACACCATTCGTACTTTTGGAACTAGCATCAAATACCACCCGCAGTTTGGTCGAAAGGCTGTGAGGACGCAACACACAATGATGGGGAATATAGTATGCATCAGATGGTTCCACAGCTACATCTGATACCAGAGACATATGGCCAGACTCATAATAATCCCTGATAAACTCCGAATAGGACTTGTGCAACGCTGGATCCCTACTAAGACGTGCTTCCAGGGAGTAAAACCGCCTCAATGCAACACTGAAAGATTCTCCCAAACACGGAGTACCCTCACGAAAGGGCATATTTAAAATATATCTCCCAGCACTATTTCGGTGCTGAGTCTTCTTGAAGATTTCCTCACATTTTTTATCTTCCGGAGACATAACTAAACCTTGTGGTACCTGTTCCAAGCTCCAAAACTGTTTCAAGGTATGATCCAAGTCGACCAACGTGCATAAACTATTCACAACAGAATGAGACTTTGACTGTTCTACACTGCCCATAAGCACCCAACCAAAAACAGTATTGATGGCCACTGGTGCACCTCGAGGCCCTCTCTTTATTCCAGGTCTAACCACATGAGCATAAACGTCAGTACCCAACAAAATTTCAATGTCCCCTGGTATACCAAACTCTGAATCTGCCAACTCTAAGTTCTGAATATGTTGCCAGTGGCACTGCTCAATTTTAGCAGAAGGGATCTTGGAACAAATGTTCGGAATCACAATCATGTCCAACTCTAACTTTGTTGGCTCATAAATGGACTCTACTCGACATTTGAGAGTGCCTTGGCTAGCAAGCGAGCTCATTTGGTTCAAGCCTTGAACCATCACTGAACGAGATGAGGTGTTGAGCCCCAATTTTTCAACACACTGCTGCGAAATGAAATTAGCCTCACTCGCACAATCCAGGAGAGCTCGACATCTCCTAACCTTTCCATTTTTATCTCGTACTAATAGCATTATAGTTGCCAGTAACACGGACTGTTCCCTTTTTACCACACTTGCCAACACACGCAATTGCTCTGCACCTTGTGGCTCTTCCACAGGTGGCTTGTTTGAGTCACTCTCATCTCCCGATGCCGGTGCTTTTGGGAAGTGCAATAATGTATGATGGTGTTTATTACATACACGACAACTTGATGACTTGCACTCCCTGCTGGCATGCGAGTTTGATAAACAGTTAAAACAAAGATTATTCTTTTTTGCGAACGTATACCGTTTATGAGAGGATAAAGATAGAAATCCATCACACTTGAGCATGGGGTGCTCCTCCTTACAATAAGCACATACAAGCTTTGTGCTGGTAACAAAGGACGAAGCGGGCCTAGCAGTGGTTGCTGAAACATGCTGCCTTCTATTAGTCACATAATTGGAAGTTAAGGCAGTTGTCTCCATTGCTTTACACTGCTTTTCCAAGAATCTACACAAACTACTAAAACTGGGAATGTCCGATTCGCAAAACTCAAGCTCAAATTTTTGCTTAAGACTCATATCCACCTTTTGCAGCAACATGTTGAATTTAGTGAAATCCCACATGTCATGTTCAAACTGCTTCAACGCTTCCAAATTTTCACTGAATACAGACAACAACGTTCGTAGGGAAGAAGCAGATTCACTATTTGCTTTGGGGGCCTGTACAATACCCTGCCAATAATTGGTCAACAAAACCCGGGTATTGTGATACCTTGAGACCAGAGACTTGAATGCAATCCCATAATTGCTTCCCGTTAGCGGTAAATTCTTGATTAGGCCAGCTGCATCCTTCACTAACGAAGCACTCAAATATTGGAACTTTTCAATATCTGACAATGATTCGTTCTCATGAATCATTGTTTTAAACAGATCATAAAAGGTTGGCCAGTTTTTCCAATTTCCATCGAATTTTGGCATTTCGATTTTCGGTAACCTCAAATGTCTGTTTAAATTTGAAGTTGACATAATCGCGTTTGCGTTCGTTACTTCCTTTTCACTGAGAGATCGAGCGTTCGATGATTTGACAGAACACCGCGACTTACTCGATGCTCGACTCGATTTCGAACTACCGTGAAAAACGGATCGAGCTTGATTCTCAGCGGCTTTATTTGCATAACCTCTCAGTTCTCGATAGATAGTTTTTATAGAGTATTGCAGTTCATCGAATTTGTTCTGCATTTCATGCTCGCTCTCCAACTCTGATCGATCAACTACCGACACGATGTCCAAATGCAATGAATCAAATAGATTGACCAACTCATTCAACGCCTCAAAACGAACCTCAAATCTATTCAACCTATCTAAATCCACTACTGCGTCTATTTTGACCTGTTGAGCCACGTGCAATATGGCTTCTACTCGTCTATAAACGCTTTCGCGCTTATTTTTTAGCTGAATCAACTCCATTGTTCAACGCAAAAAAATTCCTAAACGCGATTTAAACAATATGCAAACGTGATTTCAACAATATGCAATTCGAGTATGTACCTAGTTATATACAAGCAATAACGTCACCTTGAAATTAAATGACTCAACACGGCAATAAACAATTACAAATTTACTAGACTAAAGGAAACAAGTAAAATTACTTCAAAAAATGGACTGTATCAACTAATAACAAAACAAAACAACTATAAAAATCCGGTCGATGGGCCAAATGTAACTACCACGTGTATTTATTTTATAATGAATAACAAAAAAAAACAGAACAAATAGGGCACTGACAATAAGCAAAGTTACCTACCTTTATTCTCCAATAATGCAGGAACATAAGCTTCGTTTTTCTGTATTCACACACAACATCTCTAGGGACCTCGTGTCTCCCAAAGGACTTACAAACAAAATGGATATTTAGAGACCTCGTGTCTCTTCAAGGGGTTGAAAGCAATTCGCTTTCTCGAGACCTCTTGCCTCTTCAAGGACTCAAAAACAAGTGGCAGAGGGATGCAAGCTTCTCTCCCTTCTCTCATTCTTCTTCCCCCTCTCTGGTCTTCTGGCGGAAACCATTAGTAACACTTACTCTATGTCAGTGTAGCGCGCGACATTTGAATTTAAAAGTGACAGAACAACGAGCATGAACACCGGTAATCAGATTGATGCCTGCTCGCATTTGCTATTAAAAACATTTTTGTGAAAATTCACTTCCATAACGCACTTGCTGCATCCAGACTTTTTCATTCTTGGCAATGCAGGAGTTTCCCAGTGCATCGACGTCCGTTTAGTATCAACATCGTATTGGCGTATTCAGGTTTCATCGCGAGCGATGATGTTTTTCATGAATTCAGGCTCTTTATATAACCTCTCAAGAAAATCTGAGCATATCTGTTGACGGACGAGCTTTTGGTCAGGGGTTAAATTTTTTGGAACCAACTTCACACAGACTTTCTTCAAGTTCAATTTGTCTTGTAATTTTTTTCTGACAGTTTCTTTATCGGCATTTACAGTCTCAGCAATCATCCGAATGCTCATACGACGATCTCCGCACACAATTTCATTGATTTTGGTCACTGTTTGCTGAGTTGAAACAGAGACAGGTCGACCTGGACGTTGGTCATCTGCGGTGCTCTCTCTTCCTTCAGAAAACAGTTTATACCATTCGAAAACACGCGCACGAGATAGAGGATTCTCACTATAGGCCTCCTTCAACAACTTTTAGCAATCAGTCGGAGTTTTTTAAAATTTAACGAGAAATTTCACAGTGATCCGTTGCGCGTGTTTCTCGTTACACATTATTATCGGCACAAGAAAAAAACACATATGTTTCTAACCTCCATAGAAACAATACTACTACAGCGACTAAAACGTGTTTTCGTACTGGAATAGTAGACACTTTGGCGCGCGCAGTCTCTGGTTATTTCTTAGCCAGACCTCTTATGTATGTATGTATATATATATATATATATATATATATATATATATATATATATATATATATATATATATATATATATATATGTATGTATATATATATATATATATATATATATATATATATATATATATATATATATATATATATATATATATATATATATGAGACATACTTGGTTCTTGAGTTGAACCGCGTCCAGAATTTATGAAAACTCGACGTTCGGCTCCTGTTTTGGAGCCATTTTCAAGAGGTAAAGGAAATATATAAGGACACTCTAAGGCCTAAATCTGCCCACTCCTTAGAGTGGTGGACAAAGGTGGGTAAAGGAAATATGTGAGGACACTCTAAGGCCTCAATCTGCCCACTCCTTAGAGTGGTGGACAAGTGTGGATAAAGGAAATATGTAATGACACTCTAAGGCCTCAATCTGCCTACTCCTTAAAATGGTGGACAAAGGTGGGTAAAGAAAATATGTAAGGACACTTTAAGGCCTCAATCTGCCTACTCCTTAGAGTGGTGGACAAAGGTGGGTTGGGTTGTTGTAGCTCGATTACGAGGCCTCAATCTGCCTACCCCCCAAATCTCGCTGGAGATCGTCTGTGAGGTCTCAGTGTGTTCAACCCTAGGCCTCAGAGAGATCTGGCAGTTCGTTGCAAGTCTTGTCTTATATACGTCGTTCCTTCTACCTGCTTTGTTACCAGTGAAAGTAGTGGGGTCACCGTCAATTAAGTGCGGGGCTTTGGTCACGGTACTTAGAAGATGAGGAGGATTAATTGACGGTGACCCCACTACTTTCACTGATAACAAAGCAGGTAGAAGGAACGACGTATATAAGACAAGACTTGCAACGAACTGCCAGATCTCTCTGAGGCCTAGGGTTGAACACACTGAGACCTCACAGACGATCTCCAGCGAAATTTGGGGAGTACACAGATTGAGGCCTCGTAATCCAGCTACAACAACCCAACCCACCTTTATCCACCACTCTTAAGGAGTAGATTGAGGCCTTAGAGTGTCCTTACATATTTCCTTTACCCACCTTTGTCCATCGCTCTAAGGAGTAAGCAGATTGAGGCCTTAGAGTGTCCTTACATATTTCCTTTACCTCTTGAAAATGGCTCCAAAACAGGAGCCGAAACGTCGAGTTTTCATAAATTCTGGACGCGGTTCAACTCGAGAACCAAGTATGTCTCATATATATATATATATATATATATATATATATATATATATATATATATATATATATATATATATATATATATATATATATATATATACATATGTGTGTGTGCACGTGTGTGTGTGTGTGTGTGTGTGTGTACAAGAGATAACTCAAAAATATTAAACTTATTTGAACGAAACGTGGCACATATCTTGATTTTGTTAAGAACGCGAACGAGTTCGTTAGCCAGCCTGGTCGGACCAGTTCTTCTATATATAAAAAAAAAAGATTTTTCTGTAAAAAAAATGTGTCTCAAAAAATAACAAAGTTATTTTAATGATATTTGGTAGGTATGTTGTTCTGGTAAAGACCCTACTATATACCAAAATTCAACTTTCTAGGCTTATAGCAAATTGAGTTGCTCAAAATTAAAACATTTAATGAAAATTCTACAATAACGCGCTTGCTGCGTCCCAAAATTTTTTCTTAATGCAATTCTAGTTATGAATTTAAATAATTGTTATATAAAATATATCTGGAACGAACTTAAAAAATTATTAAATATGTTTCTTCTACTGAACAGGATTACCAGAAGCTGTATGATGAGCAAGGTAAACTGGTACGTTCAAGGCATTTACAGTATTTATTGGCGTTCAGTTATTGGCCGCAGATACTAATGAGAGAACCGAAGAACATATACGAGATACGTTCCTATTCCCTGAGACCTGGCACCATGATAGAATGGGGCAACAACTGGGCCAGAGCGATTAACCACAGGAGAAGCAATGATGAACCTTTCGCAGGGTTTTTTTCCCAAGTTGGAAGATTGTACAATGTCCATCATATCTGGTGTAAGTATTCAAATTTACTATATTTAACTTTGAAAAGTGAAAAGCATATTAAAACAATTCAGTATTATTTGCGCATAATAAGGTGATTCATGTAGCCGTTCTTCAGAACGTTTTTGATTTCCCAAAATCGTATTATTATGACATTTGGTAGTCGGCCATAATCGATGCTGCAAGTCCAATTAAAATATTTACAAAACGGCGGTGCTTTTATAAATCTTTGTTTCTAGTGAATTTTCATTAAAAAAAATCACTAATTGAAAGGTTGAGACTTTCGGAAAATTTTTTGAAATGAGCCCGGATTAGGGCCCCTAGAACCCATATGCAAGGTCCGTTTGAATTTATATATATATATATATATATATATATATATATATATATATATATATATATATATATATATATATATATATATATATATATATATATATATATATATATATATATATATATATATATATATATATATATATACCCCAACTTACGCTACCCCGTTTTACACGAATTCGGAGATACGCGGTTTTTCATTTTGATTGCCGCGCGCATCGGCTCTCTCGCTCCGCCCTCTCAGTGTTCAGTTTGTGACAGGTTTAAACGTGTTCCGTGTGGAATTGTTTTACGTGCGCAGTGCGTTTTACTTATAATCTCTAATTATGTCATCTAAAAGAACGAAAAATGAGTCATTTGAGCCTAACAAGAAAAAAAAACACTGTCTTTGGAGTGTAAACTGAATATAATTAAAGACTTTGCAGCAAAAATTAAAATTTGTGAATTGGCAAAGAAATTTGACCTACCGGAATCAACAGTCCAAACGGTTATAAAAGGTAAAGAAAAAATTATGAACGCTGTGAAAGACTCTCAATCTTTGAATTCAAGTATCATCCGTAAGCGTCACGGTATTATCACACAGATGGAAACATTGCTACAGTCATGGTGTGATAATCAAGTAAGAGTGAAAAGTTGTCCTGTTGATCAAAATAGAGTGTGCTTTCAAGCAAAGCAGATTTTTGAAAAACTAAAAGAAGAAGCTGGGGAGGCGGCTAAAAATGAAGTGTTTAAAGCAAGTAACGGCTGGTTCAGCCGATTTAAGAGTCGTTGTAATTGGCATAGCATCGCAGAGTGGAGAAGCGGCAAGCGCTGATAAAGAAGCTGCATCTCTCTATCCAGAAAAACTCAAAACAATGATAGACGAAGGTGGCTACACTAGCCAAACCATTTTCAACATAGATGAAACCGGTCTTTTTTGGAAGAAAATGCCTAAAAGAAATTTTATTGCACTTGAAGAGAAAACTTTTCCAGGTTTTAAAGCCGCCAAGGATCGATTGATAGTGATGATTGGTGCGAATGCAGCTGGAGATTGTAAATTGAAACCTCTCTTGGTTTATCGCTCAGAAAATCCAAGAGCCTTAAAAAATAAATCCAAAGCTGGTTTGCCTGTCATTTGGAAGTCTAATGCGAAAGCTTGGGTGACAGCTTCTCTTTTTGAAGACTGGTTTGGCCATCATTTTATTCCTGAAGTCGAATGTTACTGCCAATTAAAAGAAATCCCATTTAAAGTGATGCTACTAATTGACAATGCACCAGGTCATCCTCCCGCAACTCTCATTAATTTCGATCCACGAGTGGAAGTTGTATTTTTGCCACCAAACACTACCAGCTTGCTTCAACCAATGGACCAGGGAGTCATTAAAGCATTTAAAGCTTACTACACAAGGCGGTCATTTGCACAACTACATGAAGCTGAGACAAAACAATGAGCTTTCTGTTAAAGACTTTTGGAAGCAATTCAATGTTTTAGATGCTGTAAGAATTATTGGACAATCTTGGAATGAGGTTTCACAAAAAACTTAGAATGGTGTCTGGAAAAAACTGTGCCCATTTTTTTTCACCACTGAAACCCAAGGAGAATCAGTTTCAGATCCTGAACAAATAGATAGCATAATAGTAGAAGTGGTCGATATCGCCAAACAATTAAATTGAGAGGTCGATCATGATGACGTTCAAGAATTTCTAGATTCACACAATCAAGAGCTAACAATTGACGAGGTTATAGAAATGCATAAGTATGAGCAAGACATTGAACAAACTGATTCGCTAGACCCAGTTGAATCGGTAAATCAAATGACAATTGCAAACTTAACAGAAGGACTCAATTCAATTGAAAAGGGGTTACAAATTTTAGAAAAAATAGATTCTAATGAAGAACGCGTTTCTACTACAAAACGGGGAATAAAAAAATTACTGGTATGCTACGAGGAAATTTTGCGTGAGAAGAAGAAAAACTTAACTCGTCAGGCAACATTGTTAGAATATATGAAGCCTTCGACATCAAAATAACTTCGGTTTAGGTTACTTTATTCATAACAATGTAAATTGTTTTATTACCTTACACTTTATTAAACATTTTTCTTCTAAATTATTGTTTTCTTTAAACTCTGGTCCCGATTAAACATACTTTATATGCAAAGTTGAACCCCAACTTACGCGAATTCGACTTACACAGCAATCGCTCGGACCCACCTACTGCGTAAATCCGGGGTATTACTGTATACAGGTTTGTCCAGTAAGCGCCCGTCAGCCCATAGTTACTAAACCTTTGATAAAACCACTTGATAAAACATTTCTCAATGAAACTTATAACCTGTGATCTTTGCTACAACCCAAAAGTATTTTTAAGTATACAGAGTGTACAAAAAAACAGTAATACCAAAAAGTATACTTTTCTTAAATGGAATACTATAGTTTTTTATGTGGTTGATGAAGCTTCTGTAGGTTCTATATTGAACCAAAAATTTGTAAGATTGTCAAATGCAGTGTTGCCGAGTTAATAATTTTTCTTTAAAAATTTAGTAAAAACATACTTTTTCAGACTGTTATATCTCTGAAACTGTTCATTAGTTACCCTGAAAATTTTACGTGCAATCTAATATTTATTTATTTACTAACTTATACGCCAATCAGCTTTATGCATAAAGAAGAAGAAGACAAGCAACAAGGGTGGTGAGTAACAAAACTATATAATGAAACAATTATCAGTTCTGCAATACCACACTCTTGACGCCTGACGTGAACGAGGACAGATTATTTACAAAAAAATCAATGCTCCCACAGTATTCATTGACAACACCAGCTATTCTGTTATGTGGTCCATAATGCACGTAGCCTTTGGATGTTTTAGTAGTTTCAGTCAGTCAAGATGTCCGCAGTCCAGGTCTAGGGCAGATGAGTCTAAATAGTCGCAGACTCTCAGGCGAGTCAATAAGTCCATTGATAACCTTGTAGAAGTATGTTAGGTCTGTGACTATTCTCCGGTTTGACAGGCTGTTGATCTTAAGTTGGGCGCAGATTTAGTCATGGCTGAGTATATTACCATTGCGCATACAATATGATATATGTTTGATGAATTTCGACTGTACTCGCTCGATTTGGTTGATCTGTATATTGGTATAATAATAATATTTATTGGACTCCCAGTACAAATGGACATGTTCAGCGAACTGTTTTTCAACATATCCAGCTACAGAAAAAAATTAAAACTGGGTAATATCAAGCTCATGTGTCCCAGCTAACAGACTCTGTCCCAAAGCATATTTTACAGCCCTTATTGAACGGGAAGCTATACCCTTTCTATGCATATAATTTAATAGGTAAGATATCAAGTAACGAAAGGATCTTTTAAAACTTGCAGCTCTATGTATAGGAACAGTCAAGTAACTTGTGCCTTGCAGGAGTCTGTCATGTACATCAGTTCGGAGGCTGACACAGTCATATAGGTAATCATGTTTCCTTTCCCGAACAACCTTGATTACTAAGGTGGCATAGTGAACAACTCTCCTTTCTTGCATGTTCAGCCAGTCCAGTGCCCGCATGTACTGCGTAACGTGCGCAAAACGGGGTACGTGGAGAACAAATCTCACACACCAATTCTTCACCTTCTGGATACGGTACCTGTCCAGACGTGCCAGGAAAGGACTATACACATAATCACCATACGTGAACATGACAGGATTAGCGAGTTCACCAAAGGTTTACGTGCATCCTGGGGAAGACAATCACGGTACTGATACAGGTGTCACAGTCTATAGAACGCAGAGCGGCAGAGATGGTCCACATGTCTGGAGAACTGCAGGTTCCCATCCAGTATCAATCCCAAATTTCTGGGATTATCCGAATGGGTCAAGGCATTAGACCCAAGCAACACAGACAGTCAAAGACTGCGGACCTGTTGAACATTGTAGGAGGTGCCAAGAATGAGAAAATTGCACTTCTCAGGATTGAAGCTCCGGTTGTTGCTCCACGCCCACGTCTGAACTCTCTGCAGGTCTCCATTTAACCGCCCAATCTGTTCATCAGCATTAGATACACTAAGAAGAATATATAATTGCACATTGTCTACAGTGAAGAGTCGACAGTAGAGGAATGCTATTCACATCAGCAGTAAACAAGTTGAACAGAATTGGACTAAGTATTGATCCTTGGGGCACCTCCACTGATACTGGGAGGAGCTCAGAGCAAGCTCCATCATCAAGTCTCACCTTCTGCGATCGACCACTAAGGTCGCTGGCAAACCATTGTAAAAGACAACCAGAAACTCCATAACTCAACAATTTAGCAAGTAAAAGAGAGTGGTCAACAGAATCAAAGGCCTTTGTTATATCCAGCATAACTAGAGCAGTAACATAGCCCTCATTCTGATGAGTGAGAACATCATTAACTACAGAGAGTAGGACAGTTGATGAGCTATGACCGCGTTTAAAGGCAGACTGTTGAGACAGTATAATACTTTCAGCAAATTCCGACAACTGTTTATAAGGAGATCATACTAGTGAACAGTATGTCAGGATGGGTCTTACCAGCGATGAGTAGAGTCGGATTTAAGTGTGAATGTTCTCGAAATCCCCGCCAGATCTAGTAATAAAACCCATGGCACTGTATGCCTGATGTGTAATCTTGTCTAGGTGCTGATGGAAAGTAAATTTGTTGTCGATAATGACACCCAGGTCTTTGGTGGACATGGTTTCCCGGAGAAGTTGGCCATCCAGGAAATAAGTAATAGGATTTCGGTCACGTGAACGTGAAAAGGACATACATGTACATTTCTCTGTGTTGAGGCTGAGCTTATTTTTGATGCACCAGCTGCTCAACCTGTCGATATTCCGCTGGAGTGAAGCGGCGTCACTTGTGTTTCCGATGCGTCTGATTTCCCGAAATCCCGAAATTTAATCCTGATGCCGGGAATCACTAGTCCCAATGTCTTGTACAACATCGGGTGTTAAAGAAAGTGACGCCAGAGGCTTCTTGGAATCCTGTCTCAACAAATATCGTACCGCCTGTAATATATATTTAGGCACAATTTACGCTACATGTCTTTTATTAAGTCATTCATGCATGCATGTTAGATGTATTTTTATATGAATGCTGAAAAGGATGGAGGAGATAAGCTTGCAGTAATTCTTATTTTTTGATTTTTTTATTTATTTATATTGATTTTTTACATGTATATTGTTTTACGCAATATAATTTTGTTTATATTCAGTACCAGTGATTAGAAAAATCAAATTAAAGGCTAATCTGAGATTTTAAGGTATTTTTGACAGATGAAAAGGGTGCTGCTAAGGCTTCCAGGATGGTTTCGCAATTTTTTTTTACATTTTTATCGGTTCAAGCCGTGGAAGGAGGATCAAAGCGAGCTTTGTCAGTAATTGACATTTCACCTCATGAAACGGAAAAACCACCCAAACACTTGAGTTTTCCCAATAGCATGATCCTTTTAGGCAGTTTTGGACATCTCAAGAGTTTTTGTGTCAGTTTTTTTAAGTAAGAAGCAAAACTTAACGGCAGCACGCTGTTCACGAGAAGCATCGACCTCAAAAACGAGTGATAGAGATAAAATTCAATCTTTACTTTGATTTTGATATATAAAGAAAGGTAAAAATTAAATTTAAAATTGTACCTACCATAGATCACCTACTGACCATGTATTTTACTACATTTTAGTGAATTTTCTTTTTAAAAAAAATCACTAATGACGAGACCGCGACTTTTGAATTTTGAAAACATTTCTTCAAATGAGCGCTATTTAGGACCACTGGAACCCAAATCTGAGGTCGGTTTCAGACTTTATATATATATATATATATATATATATATATATATATATATATATATATATATATATATATATATATATATATAATATATGTTTATATATTTATGTGTCACATCACTAACTCAAAAAATAATGGATCGATTTTGATAAAACTTGGTGAGTACCTTCCTTTCGCAAGTGGCGAGGAAAATCGGACTAGTTTTTCTCTGAAAATTTTGCTTTTCTTTCGGAAAGTTTTTATATCTTTAGAAATAACCAAGTTAGGGCAACCATATTGGGTACAAAGATTTATATCAAAAAAAGAAAACCACGCACCAAAATTAGAATCTCTACGTTAAAATAAAAAAAGTTATAAGCTTTTAAGTTTTTCTTCTTAAAACGTCAAAAAGTCGCAATTCAAAACGCCAAAATTGACATGTTCTAAATAAAGAACTTGAAACTAACATTATGGGCGATGTAGCAGAAATCTTGTAAGAAATGTGTTCTATAAAGTCTTAAGTTTCAGCTTTAGCCACCATTATCCTTCATTTTACTTAAATATTTGCAAACAATGAATTTCAAATATACCATTTCTCTGATGGTTTAGCTGTGGTTTCAACTATAGGATTATAATACATGAATAAAAACTTTGTACCTACCTCTTGTTAAGCACATTGCGCGCACGAAGCAGTGTGCGATTTGGCATAGTTAAACTGTATATAAACAGAGCAGAGAGATAAAATGTATGTATAATATGTGATTAATAGATTAAACATTGCTTTCTTCTAATTAGACGAGCGTCTCGCGACAGTAAACGCTTTGATGAGTTTTTTATCGTTTTAACCAAATAAAAGACCTCCCTGACGGTGCTGTGTACACACAATCCTCCCAACTGACCTGTCCTGACATCAGTTTGCCTAATCAAAAGCTAAAAGAAGTTAAAAGGGAAAGGAAAAGTTCATTATGCTCACATAACCTTGATATATGGCAGGATTGATTTTTCTTCTCCTTTTAGCTTTTAATTAGGCAAACTGATGTCAGGGCAGGTCAGGTCAGGTCAGTTGGTAGGATTTTTTGTAACATCACGTCAGAGAGGTCTTTTATTTAGTTAAAACAACAAAAAACTCATCCAAGTTTTTACTGTCGCGAGACGCTCGTCTAATTAAAGAGTAGGATTGATTCCCAGTGTGACAGGTAATATATTCGTGTCAATGTAAAACACATATTACTCTTATGGTTGAACATAACAGTTATGGGCAGTTAAAGAAAAAAAAATTGGAGTTTTCCTCAAAACGTCAAAGTCACAATTTTAAACGTCAAAATTGGCAATGTTTAGGCAAAGAACGTGAAACAAATACGGATTGTGAAAAGAAAATGTTGCAAGAAGAGTGTTCTGCAAACCCTTAAGTTTCAGCTTCAACCATCACTGCCCTTCATTTTACTGAAATATTTACAGAAAATTAATTTCAAATAGACCCTTTCTCTGATGCTTTGGCTGTCGGTTTAGTTAAGTTGATGCCTTCGCTGTAGGATTAGTGAAGTTCATGGTTTAACAGTCTATAATTATTAGCTAATTTTCGTAGATCAAATTCGTTAATGCATTTTTGCATTTTTTATCAAAATATGATGCATGTTTGTAAGAAAAAAATCTGGACGCAATAAGTGCGTTTTGGTAGTGAATTTTCGGTAAATTTGCAGTTTAGCTCCCGAACGCTTTTCAAAAAACTGTTTTAAGAAACCTGCTAGGGCCCCCCTGAATCCACACACCCCAAGAAAAATTTCTTGTTCACACCCCCCAAGGATGTTACGGGACCAGGAGTGAGTAGGGATGCTGGGCGGGGTAGGTAGTAAAAAGGAAATATGAGCAGAAAATTCGAATAAAACGGGCTTGAAAGCTGTCTTTTTCACATCTTGAAACCATATCCCCCTTAAACCCTGCACAACACCCCTATTCCCCCAGGTACCGTAACTTTCTTGGCGGGTAGGAACAAGACATTTTTCTTGTGGTTTATGCAGCGAGGGTGGTTGTATGCACGAAAAATCCCCACGATGAAGCAGCCACCTCCCCAACTCCCCACCCCTACCGCAAGTCGAACCGTGGGATGGGGGTCTGCTTCGTCGTAGGCATTTTCCTTCCCCCTCGTGTGCATACAACCACCCTCGTTGCATAAACCACAAGAAAAACTTCTTGTTCATACTCCCCAAGGAAGTTACGTGACCTGGGGGCGAATAGGGGTGCTGTGCGGGGTAGGCAGGGTTTAATGGGGACATGGCTTTCAATAGACTGCTTTCAAGCAATTTTCTTTACATTTTCTGCTCATATTTCCTTTTTATTACCTACCCCGCCCAGTCCCGTAACTTCCTTGGGGGGTGTGAACAAGAAATTTTTCTTGTGGTTTGTGCATCCAGGTGGGGTCCTAGTAATGTTTCTGAAAACAATTTTTTGAAAAGCGTTCGGGAGCTAATCTGCAAATTTACCGAATTTTCATTAAATCATTCAAATTTCAGTAACTCAATTTGTTATTAACGTAAGTTTTGTTGGTTAGGAAACCAACATTTAAGGTTATTTCCGGAAAATTATTGTATATTTTCAAACCATAAGTAATTTTGATAAAATATAGTACATTGTTTCTACTACATAGGCCATACCGATAATTAAATTGATGCCTGCTCGTATTTGCTATTAAAAACATTTTTATGGAAATCAACTACCATAACACACTTGCTGCATCCAGACTTTTGAAAAATGTTTATATATTTTCAAACAATACATTTATTTCGATGAAATGTGGTACATTGTTTCTACTATATAGGCAACCAAGTTTGATGCCTGCTTTCATCAAAGAAAGACATTTGCTATAAAAAATATTTTAAAGAAAATTCGCTACCATAACGTACTTTCTGCAGCCAGAGATTTTTTTATATATCACTGGTACTGAACCCATAGCATTATCTAGAAAATGATCGGCTTAATGATTTTATCACTTAAAAAAAGAAATAGTCGTTCACTGTAGGTTTTTGATTTGTGTTTTCTTTTTTTATTTCTAGGTTATAAGGATATGAATTCGAGAAAAGAAACGAGAGAAAGTGCATGGCGTTCACCAGGTTGGGATGAATGTGTAGCGTACACTGTGCCTTTAATAAGAGAGATGCATTGTCGTATAATGACACCCACAGAATTCTCATCCACGAAATAACATCCAACCGACTTGTTATGTTTTTATAAACAGAAGACAAACCACACTACCTTTTATACTGAAATAACATTAGTCATAAGATAAATAGATTTAATATAAGTCCATCCAGCTTTCAAATATTTATAATTATCATTCAGATTCTTATATGAGAGATCTAAGAAATTGGCTGCTCAGCTACTTGAAAATCATGCGAGTGAAATGCAGTGACGTATTATTTGTAATCCCTCTTCCTTTTGGAAATTCTATCGAATTACTAATACTAGACACTATACCGTCTTCTATGTTTTTTGACGATAAGTTTGCTGCTGATCCACAAGATCTTACATCTTCTAGGTTTTCATCGATAAGTTTGCTACTGATCCTCATGATGTAGTTAGTCTATTTGTTTCTTATTTTAGGCCGACATACAAATATCTTTCGTGTTTTCAGTTCACATGCAACACCAATTTCTACAGCTGACACCAGTCGTATAACACTGTCTGAGGAAGAGGATCTTTCTGCACCGCAGAGTTAATATGCAAATAAACCCAAGCAACATTTAAAGTCAAATCAACATAAATTTATCCTAATAATAGGTCAGCGACCAAATCGACTTCTCAAGTAAAATTGTTCTCAATGTGGGAAATAAACCCAAAATAATGTGGTCATTATCCATGGTGATTTCAATGTCCATAATAAGGAATGGCTAGGATCTTAAAAAACAGATCCACAAGGGAGGGCAGCGGAGGCCTTTGCAGTCAGCAATTCTTTAGCCAATTTGTCATGCCCAGAGCCGGTTCTGGTCCTATAAAAGGTTCTGCTGACCCTCAGTGTCAGCTTCTTCATTGCCTTTGACCCCCGAGTGACCCAACACCCAGATGAGGGTGACCTCATTCTGCCCAGCCAGGAATTTACCTATATGCTACTTAGTGCCTTAAGGGCTGTCTGTGGCTATGAGGATCTGCTGGTTGGTGTAGCCCCTCCTCTTGTTCTCCCGCACACAGTGCTGGATGGCGTACATTTCGGACTGAAAGACCATTGCATGGTCTCCGAGGGAAATACTATGACTTACCCTCGGTCCTTCCAAATAAACACCGGCCCCCGTCCCACGCTCCCCGCCGGCTCCGTCCGTGAACCAGACGAGCGCGCCCCGTGGCATGCCCGGCATCTCCTCCCACCATGCCTCGCGATCAGGGATTTCCACTGTAAAGTTGTTTTCCCTGCAGATTCGCGGGCTCGCGAAGTCTGACCTCATTTCAAGCATGGGCTCCTTCACGATCTCCTGAATTTTGCAGTGGCCCCTGAAGCCTGGGTTGATCTTCAGTCTACCATTGCAGGCTAGCCTGGCCTCCCCCATAATAACTAAGTGTAAAGGGGACAGATCCAACAACACCTCCATGGCGGCTGTTGGGGTTGAAGACATGGCCCCTGTGATGCCTAGGCAAGCCATCCTTTGGATCTTGCCTAGTTTTTGTTTGGCACTGGATTGTGTCACCTTAGGCCACCAGACCAGTGCCGCATATGTTAACGATGGTCTGACCACCCTTGTGTACAGCCAGTGGGCCATACTAGGTCTTAGTCCCCACGTTTTTCCATATAGCCGCCTAGTGACGGCTAAGGTCATGACTGCCTTAAGCACTATTTTTTCAACGTGACCATTCCAGGTTAGCTTAGAGTCCAATACGACCCCAAGATATTTTACCTCCCTGGCCAATGGAATGTTCCTACCGCATAAGGTGAGAGTATCTTACAGGAAACACTCTTCAAGTTATTTGTGGTTACTTTTATATCTCGTATGGGGGAAAAACTGTTAAAGTTAAGTTGGGCGGGCACTGCTCTGATTTAGTTTATATCACGTCTGGTGTTCTCCAAGGTTACCACATTGGACCACTGTTGTTCAGTATGTTTATTAATGATATTGGCATGCTGTTCAGGTGTCATTATTTACTTTTTGCTGTCGATTTAAAAATATACGCATCTGTTGACACGTTAAAACTTGCGGATATTCTTGATTGGTTGTCTACACGTAATAACGGATTTGTCTTTTAATACAAAGAAATGTTTTAGAAAGAAGTTTCTTCAATTATCAAATTGATGGTGTTAGTTAAAAATGTGATTTGGGGACTTGCTGGATTTACATCTACAGATATCGCTTCATATTAACTCGGTGGGGCTTAAATCAGTTAATCGAACAGGCCAATTTGTGGGACTACCACTCTTCCTTATCCATTAAAAATAAACTCCTTCATTATCTAGTCTTCTATATATTTTGCCAACAAAATAAAACAAAGTGATTAAAAAGTAATTAATAAATCCAGAAGTTTTAGAAAGCGGATGGACTATTAGATGAACATATTGTTTGATGCTATTGGTCAAAAATGTGCTTCGGGGATTCTGGTCGATTTCCATCTGCATATATCGCTTCATATTGAATCTATGAGGCTTAAATCAGTTAAACGAACAGGCTAATTTGTGGGACTACCACTTTTCATTATCCATTCAACAAAAAGTCATTCATTATCTAGTCTTTTATATATTCTTTTGCTAACAAAACAATAAAACAAAGTGATTAAAAAGTAATTAATAAATTTATTAAGCTTTAGAAAGCAGATGGACTGTTAGATGAACATATTGTTTCTGTACTGCTTCACTCTCAGCTCGGGAGAAGTGTAATAGACTGAAAACCGTTTACAATTTGATAAGCATCAAAACCTAAGTTTATAAATAATATAAACTCTTCAGTTCCACCAAAGTAAATAATATTATATTTTTTTAATTGATGGGTTATTAGATTTTTAAATTGAGTTATATTGTATAGTATGTTAAGACTTAGCCCAATGAATCAGTCACATGGTGTATTTGAGACATAAAGAATATTCGTTTTCCAATGCGTGTTTTATTTCTACTCCCACCATAGCAGTGGCGGTTGGTGCATCAGAGCTGCAGAACTGCCAAAAGAATCATTTACATTTCACACAAATTATTTTAGACGTAAAATTACGTAAAATAAATTTTATCGATAATCCATTAATTGTAATATTTAAATACTATACATAGCAGGCAGGACAGAACCCCTAGGTAAAGTACATACTCCAAGTCTATGGTCAGTGAATTGAGGCGGAGGGTGGATGATGGTGAAGCAAACCTCGAGATTAAGTATGTTAATGGTGTTCCGACTATTGTTTCTTTAAACTAGATCAGCCCAACAGTGTTAAGATACCAATTTATTACCAGAATTCTCGTGGTTTACGTACTAAAACAGAAGATATCTATCTAGGCTTGTGCCGGTTGTCTGAATTCAAGATAATTGCTCTTAGTGAAACTAATTTACAGTCTGACATTGGTGATTCCGAGCTATTTCCGCGTTTATACAGTGTATTTAGGGCAGACAGAAGACTGGATGTTACTACTAAAAGATCTGGTGGAGGAGTACTTTTGGCAATTCATTGTGATGTTCAAGTGGCTAAAGTAGATTTATCTGCTATTCTAGAGGCAGTACCAGTTATTGATATTGTTGCGTGCAGGTGCACTTTGGATCAGATTGTGTTTCATGTGGTTTGTATGTATATACCACCATATGTTTCAGCAGTGCAGCTTGAACTTTTCCTTGATGTGCTGGAACAGTCTGTCATTCCGCTGTTGGAAAATTTGGTTATTATTGGTGATTTTAATGCACCTCAGTTTATTTATGGACAAATTACTGATGCCAAAACCAAAGCTATCCATGATTTTTCAATTTTTTTAAATCTGTCACAGTTTAATAATATTTCCAATGGAAACAATAGGCTGCTTGACCTTGTGTTTGCCAGTTGTAATTGCTCGGTTCTCCATGATATGGATCCACTAGCGGTCGACGATGCATATCACCCTGCTTTAGGCATATTTCCTGAATTCAGGAAAAGTTACAATGGTCCTAAATACTTTCCATGTAACAACCAGGTCTCTTACAACTTTCGAAAGGCCAATTACCCTGCACTGTATGCTGCAATACTTCATGAAGATTGGTCTCAACTGGAGTCCTTTACTACCGCTGATGAGGCTTGTAGTTACTTTTATGACAGACTTTACAGTATCTTTGAACAACATGTTCCACAGTGCAAGAGGTCATCTAGAAAATTTCCTTCCTGGTTTACTAATGAAGTAATAAATGATATAAAAAATAAGGAGAGGTGCTATGTAAGATATAGGAGGCATAAACGTGACAGTGATCATGCAGAGTATAGTCTTCTTAGATCTATAGTTAAAAACAAGCTACGAGAGGCATATACTGAGTATGTCCGTGGAACTGAAGAATCTCTTAAGATTGATCCGTCTAGATTTTGGTCTCACATACAGGAAAGGAGGCGAGCCAGTAACATTCCAAGTACTGTGTCTGATGAAAATGGCATGGTTTATAATAAGCCCCAAACAATTGTTACTGTTTTGGAAACCATTTAAATTGTGTGTACCATCCTCAATGCATCACTGAACCGGTGGATACTTCTGGACCATCGCATATGGCAGTCAGTGTGACAGTGATTGGTGATAAGGAAATTCGTAAAGCCATCAAGAAGCTCAAGAACAAGTTTACTGCTGGACCAGATTTGGTGCCATCCTTCTTGATTAAGGACTGTGCGCATGCTCTTCTCAAACCTCTTAGAACCCTATTTAACCTGTTGCTGCGCACACATTGCTTCCCTGAGGTTTGGAAGGTTGCTCGGATCTATCCTGTTTTTAAGTCTGGGGACCGTTCGAGGGTCAGCAACTACAGGCCTATAGCTATCCTATGTAATTTTGCTAACATTTTTGAGGCAGTTCTGTATGATTGTATCTATCCTGCCGTGAAGTGTTGCTTGTCACAATACCAGCATGGGTTTATGGAGGGGCCCTCAACACTGACGAATTTATCCCTGTTCACACAGTATGTAAGTGAAGCTTTGGATCGACGGGGTCAGGTGGATGTAATTTATACAGACTTCTCCAAAGCGTTCGAACGAGTTGACCACTCAACACTTTTGTACAAGCTGCATTTGGCGGGCCTTGATGGACGGCTGATAGAATTCTTTGGATCCTACTTGACTAACCGTGTGCAATATGTTTTTTATAATGGATTTAAGTGTGAACCCTTCACTGCTGGCTCCGGGGTTCCACAGGGTTCCAATCTTGGCCCGCTCCTATTTTTGTTATTTATCAACGACATATGCTCTGTAATTTCTGGTAATCATCTATTATTTGCTGATGATCTCAAGTTATACTCCAGTGTTCATGATATTGGTGACTGTTCAAGACTCCAGGTGGATCTTGACAACTTGCAGCTGTGGTGTGTTGAGAACAGACTTGAATTAAATGTCTCGAAGTGAAAAGTGATGACATACACTAGAAAAACCAGCCGTATTGCTTTTCCCTACAAAGTGGGTGGTGTACCATTGGCTAGGACTGAAACGCATAAGAATCTTTGCATTTTATATGATGAACATTTAAGTTTCACTAGACATATTCAAACAATCACAGCATCTTGTTTGAAGTTGATGGGTTTCAATATGAGGAATAGCAGATCATTTTCCAATTTGGATAGCTTAAAAATTCTCTATTTTGCCTATATTCGATCGAGGCTTGAATATTGTAGCTTGGTTTTTGATCCCTTTTATAGTGTTCATATTGGTGCTCTGGAAGATGTTCAGCGTAAGTTTTTAAAACACCTTGTATGTAGGACATCTGGTACCTACCCAGAGAGGGGATGCGATCATGGCCAATTGCTGGTGCAAACTGGCATACCCAGTTTGTATTCGCATAGAAAAGTTGCATCTGTGATGTTCCTGCATAACTTGTTTCATGGTAAAGTTGATTGTCCAGACTTATTGATGCAATTATATTTATCAGTTCCATGGGCTGCATCTAGAGTGGTGAGAGTGTTTAAGCCTCCAATACCAAGGACTCACTCGTATATGAAATCACAAGTTTATACAATGAGCTCTGACTTTAATAACATTGCAAACTTGTGCGACTTCTATTCGGATAGGACTGCGGTTAGGTTAGGTTTGTTGTGAGTGGGCCATACCGGTTCCTCCACCGCGACCATAAGGTCTATTGTGGCTCACGCCTAATAGTTTATATTTCACCCAACAAAGCCAGTCTCCTGCAGAGGTCGATACTCTTCATGGGCGAAACTTGATCCAGATCCTCCGGAGCAAGCTTTGTCTTGCCCAAGAGCTGGTATCTAGTCCTGTCCGCCGCCGGACAGGAACACAGTACACGCTCTGCTGTCTCGTCACTCTCCATACACAGCCGGCACTCGGTCTCCCGACCGACCCCAATACGGTGCATGTGGTGATGCAAGCGGCAGTGTCCTGTATAAAGGCCGACTAGAGTACTCAGTTGTTGTCTGTTTAACTCTAGAAGTTTTTTAGCCCTTGACTCAGACAGGCCATTTATGAAGGCCTTAGAGTGAGCTAATCCTGGAAGATTTTGCCAATACTGGATTGTCATTCTTTCTGTCCAGGTCTGTAAGGTGCGTTTTGCTGTGCATGATGTTGTCCTCAGCACCGGTTCTGGTCCGACAAAGTCTCTCTGGGCACCACTCCTGGGAAGCGCGTCGGCCGCAACATTGCCATCATGGTCCGAGTGACCCGGTATCCAGACCAGCGACACCTCATTACAGCTGCCCAGTTCGTTATGGGCAGATTTACAACTCCAAGCCGTTTTTTAATTGCAATGGTAGGAACCAAGAGCCTTTATTTCAGCTTGGCTACCTGCATATATCTTTATCGATTTGTGTTTGCACTGGTTTTTTATACTTTCCCTTGCACACATCTCGATGGCCTACACTTCTGCCTGGTGTATGGTTGCGTACTTGCCGAGGCTAGCTGATAGTCTAGCATCAGTGCTGCCCCCATATGCGCCGGCTCCTACTCCCATATTGGTTTTGGAGACGTCAGAGTACCAGCAGAGATCGGCTCTCAATAGGGTCGTTTGATTTCGTTCCCAGTCCTCCCTTACCGGGAGGATGGTCTTGAAAGACAGATCTCTACTGATCTTTGTAGGCATCACGTCTGAGACCATTCCCAGAATCCCGTGACCCTCAATGTCATCGAGGAGTGCGGACCCTCCCAGACTGATTTCCTTCGGCATACTGTCGGCCGTTTGTTTTAGTCTGTACGTTGTCCACCTCGCCACCCTCTCTAACCATATGTGAAGAGGTGGAATATTAAGGAGGACCTCCAGAGCGGCTGATGGTGCGGTGCTTATCGCTCCCGTTATCATCAGAGAAGCTTGTTTCTGTAGATTAGCCAGTTTGGCCCTCGCGATACCACAAAGTGCCTTGGGCCACCAAACTATGGCTCCATATGTTATCATTGGTCTGATAACCACTACATAGAGCCAGTACATCTGTTGGGGTTTGTTCCCCAGTTGTTTCCACAGATTCTACGGCATGTCCACAGGGACAGTTTAGCCCTGCGGATTACATTCTCTAATGTCCCAGTTGAGCTTCTTATCTTACCCCTAGATATTTTGCTTGTTCCGAAAATGGAATCGTTTCCCCCATAATAATAGGTGGTTTTAATTTGTCCAACCTTCTTCTGGTAAATGGAACAATGATCGTTTTGCGGGGGTTCACAGACATCTGTTCCCTCCGGCACCAATCATTGATTACATTTAGTGTCTCCTGAAGAGTACTTGCTAGTTCCTCCTCATATTTGCCCCTAACCATTATGACTAGATCATCAGCATATGCGTGGACCTCAACCTCCCACAGCCCGAGGATAGCCAGCAAATCGTCCACAAAGAGGGACCACAGCAGGGGGGATAGAACTCCCCCCTGAGGGCAGCCCTGAAGCCGACCACCTCCCCCTGCAGCGAGGTAAGAACGGTCCGATTGTGGAGCATGCTTCCGATCCAGCCACAAATGGTAGGTTCCACCCCTCTAGTGATAGTGGCTTCGTAGAGGGAGATAGGTAATGCATAGTTGAATGCTCCTTCAATGTCGAGAAATGCAGCCACTGCCACCTCCCCGTTATCCAGAGAGTGTGTGATCTTCTCGACGAGGTTATTGAGTAGTACTCAGTAGATTTACCAGTTTGGTAGGCATACTGCGGTTATTCGTAGGGTGGCTATATCTTACTTTGTCGGTTATTAGGACAATTGTATGTACTTTTTTGTGGAATATCTGCCTTGTGATGTTTTGCACAGTATTTTAGTTTTGTTTTTAGAAGTATTTTTTGTTCATATTGTTACATATTGTTCTTTGTGTATGGTGCCCTATTAATGGGATTATCCTGTTGGGCATGTATTCAATAAATAAATAAATGGTAGCCAACCTCACAGTACATAGTGAGATGTAAGACAGGAGTCGCCACCTTGTTGTAGAACCAAGTAGTATGTTGTCACGGCAGCTCCAAATAACATACAATGTTATAAAATAGAGACTGTGTACAACCAACTAACAATTTTGTAAATTGTCAGCCCTATTATATTCTCTTAATGAAAATGCACTAATAAAATTTAATTGTGAGTCAATGCCATCTCCTTCATAGCCAGGCTGGAAAATTCTGACGCTTACCTCATTATATTTAAGGTACTATCGAAAATAGGTAGGCAAGTTGGCAACCTTGTATACAAAACAAAGAACTCAAATAAATTATGTAAAAGTTTTTATATGAAAAATGTCACATGTGCTTGTAAATCTAGACAAGAGAATGTAATACAAATATATTTACAGGTTATAAGCATTTCAATGGGAAGAAGGAAACATCAAATTCACCTGGCTGGGATGAATGCATCCAGTACACTGTGCCACTGATTCGGGATATGCATTGCCGTATTATTGTACCCACATATTTCTCCCCAACCCAGTAATTTGGTTAGAATCATTATATAATAGATAATTTTGCAGATTATCCCACAGTAACTCATTAAATAATTAAAATAGGACATATGATTATAAAAAGTGTTTTTCTTGAAATGACCTCACCTTTCATTGGTCGCAATTTATCAATAAATCACCCTGCAGATGTTACGATTTATTTTTCACTTTGGCTCCAACTGAGATGCTGCGTTCCTCGGTTTCTGTTGGGGTAGCGTAATGTGAAGTGATATACTGGATCATTGACTTTACAATAGGCATTCTAATTGCAAATTGTAACTTGTTATCATGTAACTTGTATCATGTATCGATCAGTGGTTTCCCAAGATGCTACATTGTGTGTAGCTTGTATGGTGTGCTTTAGTAGTGTTAAGGTTTGTAAACAGTTCTCTGTGAGAGTTTTGCGATTACTGTGAGAAAAAAAGCCAGGTAATAGATAAATTTTGGACTAGATTTTATCTAAGGCTAAAACCTGTAAACTGTGAGTGTGTTGAAAGAATTACTTAGTTGTTGTAAGTAATAATTGAGAATATTACTGAAATTACCTCGGTGACGGGCTTGTTATCTTCATATATTGCTACTGATAACTAAATAATTAAATGATAGGGAATATGGATTCCCCACAATGGACTCTTAAAAGAAATAAAGGCAGCACTACACCTGCCGGATATATTCTAGTAATAAATTAAGAATGTTGGGAAAGTCCCATAGCACAACAGAAGTTGATGAAACAGGCAAACGTGAACAACACGCTGAAAAAATAGATTCCTTTAAAAGAAGTAAAAAAATAAATAGGTCACCAAACTCAAAAGATAAAATCATGGATAGACTAAATGAGACAGCGTCGGGGAGCCAAGCTGAGGCTACATTGGGAGAGAGCGACGAGTTATTGATGCGAAACATGGCAACAGATATTCGAGAAATGAGAAGGGAAAATTCGGAATTAAGGAGAAGCGTCGTAGAAATTAGGGGACAAATGAAAACGAGAGAAGAGGAACATCGAAAGCAAACAAGCATATTGCACACCAAGATACAGTTACTAGAAAAAAGGTTTGAACAACAGGAAAGGAGAGCACGCAGGAACAATTTGCTAATTAAGGGTGACATGGGTGAGACAGGCAATGATATAAAGAAAATGGTGCAAGAGTTTTTCAGAATAGAGTTGAATATTGACCCCGAAGTGGATTCAGCGTATAATATTAGGGGCAAGAAAAACATGCTGGTTGTTAAAATGAGAAACTGGGAAGCTAAGCAGGCAGTGATGAGAACAAAAAGACAACTGAAGGGACGACCGATATACATAGAAGACAACCTTATGCAGAAAGAATCCCAAATTCAGTTCGAGCTTAGGAAAGTGGCCCGCGCTAAAAAGAAAGTAGGCTGCAATGTAAGCGTAGGATACAACAAAATTAAGATAGATGGTAAATGGTTCTATTTTAATGAGGATTCTGGTCAAATTACCGAGGAAGTGTCAAAAAAGTTTAGTTTGTGGTGATGGGCTTACAAATAACTATGTGACGAGAGACATACATGGTCTTAGAATTGTTTTTTGGAATATCCATGGTTACTCTAGACTTTATGAATTAAACAATGAAGAAGAGTATTTTTTAAGTAAGCATGATGTTATCTGTTTGTATGAGACTTGGTTGACCAATGATGAGTACGAGCTGCCCGCCTATCTGAACAAATTTAGTTTCGTACATTCTGCCGCAATTAAACACAGAGACAGGGGTAGGGCTAGTGGTAGCTTGCTTACACTGGTCACCCAAGGTTTACAATTTAGTATAATTGAAAACAATGAGTATATTCTGTTTGTAAAGTTAAATTGTACCGGCCAATTAGAAAAGACCTAGATAGAGACATACACTTAGTATTAAGGGAGTTGGATGGGAAGCACGTTAAAATTTTGTATAACTTTTTAAAGAATGCAATGTTAATAAGATGGTTTATATTGAATGAGTAAAACCCCTGCTGTTTTTGTTTTGTTTCTGATAGCCATTGAGTTTTGAAGAACATCTCTATATTCGCAATCGTGTTAATATCTAGTTTCATTAGACTTACCCATATGTGACTGTGTTGACATTTAGCTTAGTTATTATTTGGATTTTACATTTAAGTTTAAATTATTGTTGGAAAACACCACACCTTTGTTCATGTTTTCTGTATCGATTGAACAATAAATTTATTATTATTATTAATAATAGGCATTGTATTTTATGTCTTGTTAGTTGGTATTGTTCCAAAGATTTTTGTTTTATTAGTGAATTTTCTTTAAAAAACACTAATCAGGAGATCGCGACTATTGAATTTTGAAAACATTTTTTCAAATGAGCGCGATTTAGGACCCCTAGAACCCAAATCCGAGGTCGGTTTCAGACTTTATATGTATATATATATATATATATATATATATATATATATATATATATATATATATATATATATATATATATATATATATATATATATATATATATATGACATACTTGATTCAGGGGTTGAACGGTGTCCAGAATTTATTAAAACTCGACGTTTCGGCTCCTGCTTTGGAGCCATTTTCAAGAGGTAAAGGAAATATGTAAGGACATGAACTCTAAGGCCTCAATCTGCCTACTCCTTAGAGCGGTGGATAAAGGTGAGTTTGGTTGTTGTAGCTCGATTTTGGGGCCTCAATCTGCATACTCCCCAAATCTCACCACATATCGTCTCTAAGGTCTCAGTGTGTTCAACCCTAGGCCTAAGAGAGATCTAGCAGTTCGTTGCAAGTCTTGTAAAAAAGAAAATTACAGCATCTTCTAGACAACAAAAATCTCAAATAACATGCACATAATGCCAATCCTACTACAGTAGTTCACAATCTTTCAAATTCCAACATAAGTGACATCGCCATCAAAGTTCTATCCGAAGGTTTTAATTTTGCACCAACCCCTAAATTCATCCCAATAGAAAAGATAATTTATCAATCAGAAGATGCTATAACACACCTACCGATTGACCAAGCTGAAATTATGAGACAGGACATTGCCAGGATATTACATTCTGCCAAACCTCCACCTTCCAACCTTTCTTCTCACGAACGACAGTCAATCAGAGACCTAAACTGAAACACAGAGATTATAATCCTACCAGCAGACAAAGGCAACGCTACAGTCATACTCGACAAGGCAGACTACATACAAAAGATGGACAATATGCTAAACAGCACAGACTACAAACAAATCCCTAAAGACCCTACAACTGATCCTTAAAAGAAAACCAAAACTATCATCAACAACTCCCAACTCAGTCCTGACCTCAAAAAAGAACTAATCCCCGCGAAAAATCATCTCGCATCCCTAGAAAATACTGTCTCCTGAAAATCCATAAGCCTGATATTCCCCGTCTCCCTATCGTAAGTGCCCACGGTTCACCCACACAAAAACATGCAAAACATATAGCCTCTCCAACCATTAGTAGAAAACGCTACATCCTATGTCAAAAACGCCACCCATTTCATTGACCATCTTCAAAACAACACGATTTCTGAAAACGACATCCTAGTTACCTTTGATATAGTTTCCTTATTAACTAATATACCTCTATCTGAAACCCTTGACATTCTCAAAAATAAACACAATATTTCCCACGATACCTTAGCTCTTCTAGAACACTGCACATCTCACAATTATTTCCTTTTTCAAAACAAATTTGACAAACAAGTTCGAGGTGCTCCAATGCGTTCACCACGCTCTCCTGCATTGGCTAACATTTTCATGGAAAACTCGGAGACACAAACTCTCAATGCATCCCAACCTAAGCCAACCTGCTGGTTAAGATACGTTGACGACATTTTCGCTGTCTGGCCACACGGTAAAGAATCTCTAGACGAATTCCTTTCTTACCTAAATAACATCAACCCCCAAATCCAGTTCACCATGGAAATAGAAAAGAATTTTTCTTTGCCTTTCTTAGATGTACGCATCACTAAAAACCCAGTCAGAGGATTTTCTTACACTGTCTACGGAAAACCAACCCACACTAATTGTTATCTTAACGCCCAATCTCACCATCAACCATCGAACTAAATTCCGTGGTTCGAACACTAGTAACACGATCCCTTAGACTAACGGACAACAACAATAAACAGACAGAATTAAACTTTTTAAGACATACATTGCTAGAAAACGGATACGACAACAATCACATATTATGAAACATTAGAAACGCACAACAACAAACCACTACATCACAACAAGAACAGACAGAGTCCACACAACACAAAGCCTTTTTACCATACATTAAAGGTGTCACCGACAAAATCAGCCGAATTTTTAGAACCCATAATATCAAAACCATATTCATAACAACAAACTGTCAAATCTGATAAAAACTCGCAAGAATACGATTCCAAACGAATCCCACAGAGTTTACAAAATTCGTTGTTCCGACTGTTCCCGAACTTATGTAGGACAAACAGACGCATCCACAATAGAATATATGAACACACCCTCGCAGTTAGAAAATCCGACCCCTGTCGGCGCTGGCCATGCATCATATTCATACAGGACACAAAATAGACTTCGACAATACAAAAACAATAGCCCCGGTTTACAACTTCAAAACCAGAATTATCCGTGAAGCAATCAAAATCGAAAAATGTCCCGATTGTTTAAATAAGAGAGATGATGGCCTTCGTCTTCCGATTACTTGGAAACCTATTATATCTTCATTACAAACACACAAAAAGACAATAAATTCAATAGACAATTTTATTTCCCTATTACCTAACTCAACAAATACCTGCAATTATCTTAATCCTTTATGTACCGTGACGAAAACCCCTGACTGGTAGACAAAACGATATATACAATACAAGACTTGCAACGAACCGCCAGATCTCTCTTAGGTCAAGGGTTGAACGCACTGAGACCTTAGAGATGATTTCCGGCGAGATTTGGGGAGTAGGGCAGATTGAGGCCCCGTAATCGAGTTACAACAACCCAACCCACGTTTGTCCACTGCTGTAAGGAGTAGGCAGATTGAGGCCTTAGAGATTCATGTCCTTGGAGCCGAAACGTCGAGTTTTAATAAATTCTGGACGCGGTTCAACACGAGAACCAAGTATGTTTCACATTAAAGACCGCGGAAATCTTTCCGAATATATATATATATATATATATATATATATATATATATATATATATATATATATATATATATATATATATATATATATATATACATATATATATATATATATATATATATATATATATATATATATATATATATATATATATATATATATATATATATATATACATTTGTGTGTGTGTATCACACCAATAACTCAAAAAATAATGGCCCGATTTTGAGAAAATTTGGTAAGTACCTTCATTTTGCCAGTGGCTTGAAAAAGTTCGTTAGTCAGGAAAATCAGCTCAGTTCAATTAGCTTAAACAATGCTTTGTTTTGATTAGAGAGTCAAATTCCCCCAGTATGTGCCTGTTCTTAGCTGACCTTTAATGTATCGAATTTCGACCACGAAAATATAATGTATGTTTGTAAGAAAAGAAATTCGGGACGCAGCAAGTGCGTTATGGTAGCGAATTTTCATTAAATGCTTCTAATTTAAATAGCTCAATTTGCTATTAACCTATAAGGTTCGTTGGCCAGGAAACTAGTTTTTTTCGGGAACATTTAAAGTTTATTTTCAAAAATTTTTATAATTATAGGGTGTCTTGAGATACATCTTAAAAATATACTTTACAATTACAGGCTGGCCCATAAATCGTTGGTGATTCAAATTTTCTTTTTAGTGAATTTTCTTAAAAAAAATTCACTAATGAGGAGATCCCGACTTTTGAATTTTGAACAAATTTCTTCAAATGAGCGCTAATTAGGACCCCCAGAAAACATATCCGGGGTCAGTTTCAATTTTGATATGTTTATATATATATATATATATATATATATATATATATATATATATATATATATATATATATATATATATATATATATATATATATATATATATATATATATATATATATATATATATATATATATGTATCACACCGATAACTCAAAAAATAATGGGCCGATTTTGATCAAATTTGGTGAAAAAATTCCTTTTGCAAATGGCTTGGACGAGTTCGTTAGTCAGGAAAATCTGCCCAGGTTTTCCCGGAAAATTTTGTGTTTCCTTTCGAAAAAAATTTATATCTCCGGAATTAACAAAGTAAGGGCAACCAAATTTGGTACGCAGGTTTACATCCTTATAGGTAAGTCACCTACCAAAATTTAGCTACTTAGGTCAAAAGACAAAAAAGTTATAGGCATTTAAAAATAAATAAATTGGGGTTTTCCTCAAAACGTCAAAATGGCGATTTAAAATGTCAAAATTGGCAACATTTAGGCAAATAACTTGAATCTAATACGGGCTATAGAAATAAAATGTCTCAAGAAGGATGTTTTACAAACCCTAAAATCTTAGTTTCAACCGTCATAGTCCTTCATTTTACTAAAATATTTGCAGAAAATGCATTTCAAAGAGACCCTTTCTCTTATGCTTGGCAGTAACCTTAGCTATAGAGTTTATCGTTTAATGGTATATAATTTTTGTCGAATTTTCGTCAAAAATTAATAAAGCTCAATATATCCGTTATTATATAAGATATGAAGAAAATTTGTATATATTAATTATAGGGTGTCTTGAGCTACATCTTAAAATAATATTTCTGTAATCACAGGGTGGCCCATAAGTCGTTGGTGATACAAATTTCCTTTTAGTGAATTTTCTTTAAATTCTTCTTTATATATATATATATATATATATATATATATATATATATATATATATATATATATATATATATATATATATATATATATATATTTATATATATATATGTATCACACCGATAACTCAAAAAATTATAGGCCGATTTTGATTAAATTTGGTGAGTACCTTCCTTTTACAAATGGCTTGGATAAGTTCGTTAGCCAGGAAAATCGGCCCAGGTTTTCCCGGAAAATTTTGAGTTTTCTTTCGAAAAAAATTGTAAAAAAATTATATCTCAAAAATTAACACAGTAAGGGCAACCAAATTTGGTACGCGGGTTTATATCATTATACGTAAGCCATCTACCAAAATTTAGCTCTGTAGATTAAAAGACAAAAAAGTTATAGGCATTTAAATAAAAATTTATTGGGATTTTCCCCAAAATGTCAAAATTGCGATTTAAAACGTCAAAAATTGGCAACATTTAGGCAAAGAACTTGAATCTAGTACGGTCTATGGAAAGGAAATGTCTCAAGAAGAATGTTTTACAAACCCAGAAGTCTTAGCTTCAACCGTCATTGTCCTTCATTTTACTAAAATATTTCCAGAAAATTAATTTAATATAGACCCTTTCTCTGATGTTTGGCTGTAGCCTAAGCTATAGAATTTATCGTTTAATGGTATAACATTTTTGTCGAATTTTCGTAAAAAATCAATAAAGCTCAATATATCCGTTATTATACAAGATATGAAAAAAAAATTATATATTAATTATAGGGTGTCTTGAGCTACATCTTAAAAAAATATTTCTACAATCACAGGGTGGCCCATAAGTCGTTGGTGATACAAATTTTCTTATTTTTTTAATCAAACACGCCTTATGTTATTGCATTTTTGCATTTTCCATCGAAATATAATGCATGTTTGTAGGAAAAGAAATTCTGGATGCAGCAAGTGCGTTATGGTAGCGAATTTTGATCAAATGCTTCATATTTGAATAGCCCAATTTGCTATTAACCTATAAGGTTGACCAAGAAACGAGTTTTTGTGGGAACACTTTAAGTTTACTTTTGGAAATTTTGGTACATTTTCACAATAAAGTTATTTTTATGAAACAAGGCACATTGTTTTTACTATATAGGTTATACTGGTAACCAAAATTGATGCCTGCTTTCTTAAATAAAAAGAAAACAGACATATTTGCAATAAAAACATATTTAAGAAAATTCACTACCATAACGCACTTGCTGCGTCCCGAGTTTTTTTTTAGTGCATTTTCTTAAAAAAATTCACTAATGGGGAGATCCGTGTTGGTGAGTACCTTCCTTTTGCAAATGGCTTGGATAAGTTCGTTAGCCAGGAAAATCGGACCAGGTTTTCCCGGAAAATTTTGTGTTTCCTTTATAACAAATTCATATCTCCGGAAATAATAAAGTGAGGGCAACCAGATTTGGTACGCGTATTTGTATTATAAAGAGTGAAACATGTACCGAAATTTAGGTCTCTAAGCTTAAGGACAAAAAAGTTACGGGCAGCTAAAGAAACAAATCTTGGAGTTTTCCTCAAAACGTCAAACTCGCAATTTAAAACGTTTGGGCAAAGAACGTGAAACAAATACGGACTGTGAAAGAAAATGTTGCACGAATAGTGTTCTGCAAACCCTTAAATTTCAGCTTCAACCGTCATTGCCCTTCATTTTACTAAAATATTTACAGAAAATTCATTTCAAATAGACCCTTTCTCTGATGCTTTGGCTGTCGGTTGAGTTCATTTGAGGTTGATGCTTTCGCTGTAGGTTTAGTGAACTTTATGGTTTAACGGTCTATAATTTTTAGCTAATTTTCGTAAAACGAATTGGTTACTGAATTTTAGCATTTTTTATCGAAATATGATGCATGTTTGTAAGAAAAAAATCTGGACGCAGTAAGTGCGTTTTGGTAGCAAATTTTAATTAAATCCTTCAAATTTCAATAACTCAATTTGCTATTAACCTAAGGTTCATTGGCTAGGAGACCAGTTTTCTCGGAAACATTTATTATAAGTTTATTTTCGGAAAATGTTTGTACATTTTCAAATAATTATTTTGATAAAATATGGTACATGCTGATTATGAAGCATATAAAAAGCTAAGAAATTCTACAACAAATGCGATTCGTGCCGAAAAGAAAGCCTACTTTATGCATAACTTATGCAACAGGGACGCAAGAAACTTATACCGACAACTAAAATCACTCAATATTTGTAGCAAACGAAAGCATAGCAGCTTGCCTTCTTATCTCAATAATCCAAACGGATTAATTAAACTATGCGGACCGAATGTCCCACTTACCTGCGGAGTGAGAAGCAGCAATCGTTGCCTCGAAAGCTTATATAATGCTAACCAAAATAATACAGAGCAAATGAGTTTTGTAACTGTGGATGAGGATATCGTTGCATCATGTTTGCAGGAAATTAAGAGTAGTGCGATTGGAATTGATGAAATATGCATTAAAATGATACACTTGTGCTGCCCCTTTTTACTGAAGTTTTTGGTAAATATTATCAATTCCTGTATTCTTGCGTGCTATTTCCCGGACTTGTGGAAGCGAGCAATTGGTATACCCATTCCAAAGGTTGAGACACCTAAGGACTACAATGACCTCAGAATTTTGAGCATTCTGCCAATCTTTTCAAAGTTATTTGAGAAGATCATATTTAGGCAACTAAGGCAAAACTTAGATAACATACTGCCGGAGGTCCAGTCGGGTTTTCGAAAGGACTACAGCTGCACAACTGCTCTTGCGTCCATCAATGACGACATAATAAATGCAACGGACAAAGGTCTTATTACTGTACTGATACTTCTTGACTATAGCAAAGCGTTTGATACAGTATGTCATGAGACTATGATTGCGATTCTGAAAAGTGTGGGTCTTCAGGACGAGGCATTAAAGCTGCTGAGAAGTTTTTTTCAATCACATACACAATGCATAAGAGTTGGAGGAGTTTTATCGGATCCCTCGGAGATGCTGCAGGGCTTGCCGCAGGGTACTATACTTTCACCTCTTCTGTTTACGATATATACCTACAGGTTCCCTGATTGCCTTAAGCATATGAAAATACACATGTATGCTGACGATATTCAGGTCTACTGTTCATTTCCTAAAAATAAGTTGACAGAAGTGTTGATTGAGATCAACGAAGACCTGGAAAACTTAAGAAAGTTTTCAGAGATGCACTCCCTGCATTTGAATCCAAAAAAGACGAATGCAATAATTTTCGGTTACGATAGACATGTACAGGAAATAAAAAACGATGTGGTGCTGAGGATGGGCACTGACATTATACCGATCGTAGAGTCGATTCGGAACTTAGGATTGGTAATGGATAACACCTTTAGATATCGCGCACATGTCACGCGTTGTTTGAGTCGTGGATATGGCGGATTGAGACTTTTGTACCCTCACAGGCAATATATACCTACACAGATTAAAAAACACCTGTGTGAAACATTAGTGTTATCACAAATAAAATATTGTGCAGAAGTATTCTCATGCTGTTTGGATGTGGAGACTATGGGGAGGGTGCAGAGGCTTCAAAACGCCTGTTTAAGATATATCTATAACATTCGAAAATTTGAGCACATCTCCCATAAGCTCAGGGAGGCACAATGGCTGGACATGAGGGATAGATTTCTATTGCAGAGATCATGTTTCTACCATGGTATCATCAGAAAGGGGACACCGTCCTACCTTTGTAGGAAAATTAGGTATCGCACCGATATACATAACGTGAATATCCGAAGAAAGGATCTTCTCTCTATACCAGCTTTCAAACTTGCTCTATATCGACGGTCTTTCTCATATGACGTCTGCGAGACTTATAATAAAATACCAAATCATATAAAAGAAATGACCATAAGTAAATTTAAGAAACACATGTTTCGGTGGATGCTTGATTAGCAGGTGTTAAAAACAGGAGAAATAATATGTGGGTAAGTGGTGGGAGATTCTGGGTATGATTGCGCTAAAGTTTTATGCATACGTGCATATGGGGCTGTGTAGCGGTGTTGGAGTGCATGAAGGTAGATGTCTGAATATGTGTATGTGTGTGTGTGTGGGAGTCTTTACGTATGTGTGTGAGAATGTTTTGAGCGTATGATGGGCGTGGGGGCTGGGTGGGTATGTGGGTGTCCTTGGGTGTGGGCAGGTGAGTGTATAAGTGTATGAGTGTGAGACTTTATGTGAGAGATTGGGAGTTTTTGGCTATGTGGGCGAGTGTTTTAAATGTACGTTGCGTACAGAGGCTGTGTGAGCAGTGAGCAGGTGTATGTGCATGGACACGTGAAGATAACTTCTTCAATGTATGACTATGTGAACGCGTGTGGATGTATGGGTACGTGTGAGTGTCGCCCTGACATGGATCGCTTATAACTTACTCCGTTTTTTTTTCTTCAAATCAGAGTTCAGAAAGGTAAATGGCTTGCCACTAATAATTTAATAGGGTTTAAGTGGTAGAACAGCGGATACTACGGTATCGGGCTGAACTTCGCCCTAAGATTTGTTTTGTTTTAGTTAATATGGAAATTTACTTATTGTATATGCTCATGTGAAAGACGACAAGACAAATAAAGGAATTATTATTATTATTATTATTATTATTACATTGTTCCTACTATATAGGCTATACCGGTAACCAAATTGATGCCTGCTCGCATTAGAGCGATATATTTGTAATTAAAAACATTTTTATGAAAATTCACTTCCATAACGCACTTGCTGCGCCCAGACTTTTTATATTATTCGTGAAAAAAATCAAAGTGCCGCATCTGATTTTTTTGTTTCAATAGAAATCATTGTTTTTAAAATTTTTGTGAAATTTTGGTAATTAACAATAAATGTTTAATAAGTTATTATAAAAAAATGTTTTTGGATTTCTGTGAAAAAAATTGTTTGCAAATGTTCATGAATTTTTTTTTGTAGTTTCGTCGAATAGCTTTTTGTGTGAATAATTATATAGTGGTAGGGGTAAATACCATTTACCATAGTTTGAAGAGGTTCGTTGGTGAGGCAAACTGTTCCAATTTTTTCGGGAACATTTTACCTAATTAAGTTCAATTTCGAAAAAATGTTGTACTTTCTCAAACAATAAAGTTAATTTTAATAAGACATGGTACATTGTTTCTGCTACATAGGTTATACTGGTAACCAAATTTGATGCCTGTTTTCATAAAAAAATACATATTTGCTATTAAAAGCATTTTTATGTAAATTCACTACCATAACGCACTTCCAGACTTTTTAATAACTGTTCCTTCTTAAACGCCTAACTGTCAAATTATTAGTGAATTTTCTTAAAAAAATTCACTAATGAGGAGATCTCGACTTTTGAATTTTGAAAAAATTTCTTCAAATGAGCGCTAATTAGGCCCCCCAGAACACATATCCGGGGTCAGTTTTAATTTATATATGTTTATATATATATATATTTATATATATATATATATATATATATATATATATATATATATATATATATATATATATATATATATATATATATATTGTGGCGGTGGTTCCGACCGCAGTGTTTCCGTCAACACTACTCTATGTTTCTCTTGACAGCTAAACGTTACGTTACGTTATTCGACAACAAGCTGTCAAGAACTACTATATAAGAGACACCAGGGATCTCTCTCTCTCTCTCTCTCTCCTCGCTACCAACCGACATAGTGAAGATACGTCTCTCCACGCTCGGTCAGTTATCTGTTATGTGCTGTCTGTGATTGTTTTATAGTTAAATGTATAGTTTATTCAGTTAGTGAAATAATAAAGTATATTAAATGTTTACGTATGGATTTAATATCAACAAGTGCAATTAACATCCATATTGGTGACCCCGTGCCGCAAGCCGAAGATGCCCAGCCTGATGTTCCAGCCGACGTCGCCTAACTTCCACGCACGTGCTCATGCCTACAGAAAACGAATATCTAAACAGGTCAGTCTTTTCTAATTTAAAAATTATCTGATTTTTTCACAATGGCCGAAGATTCTTCAAGCAGCAATATCATGGCAAGGGTTGCAATAAAATTACCTCCTATATGGAGACGTAACGTGAAAATCTGGCAAATGCAGGTTGACGCCCAGTTTGATATATCGCAGATCAGTTCTGAAAAGACAAAATTCAGTCATGTACTCGCTATACTCGATCCTGATGTCGCAGAGTCAATTTCAGATTTTTTAACCCAACCATTATCATCAACCCCCTATTCAGATCTAATGAAACGTCTTTTATTAGAATTTGAAGAGTCCGATACTCGCAAACTAAATAAACTTTTAACAGAATTAGAATTAGGCGACAGAAAACCATCGCAACTTTTACGCGAAATGAAGTTTTTAGCCGGTAGTCAGATTGGAGAAAATTTCCTTAAAATTTTATTTCTACAACGTTTACCAGTCAACGTTCGTTCAATTTTGGCTTTAAGCAACGATTCTCTAGAAAATTTGTCGGTTACAGCAGACAAAATCGTGGAATTTTCCGGAGATAAATACAACGTGGCTGAAATTCAGTCACGCGAGCCCGACAAGCTAGCCAAGCTAGAAGCACAATTAGAGAAGCTAACAGCATTAGTCAACGAATTGCGAACGCGTTCCCGATCTACCTCCCGAGAAAGACCCAAGCTTTCTCGAAATTCCATAACCGCAAATTCCTCAACCTCCACGTGTTGGTATCATGAACGATTTGGCAACAAGGCCAAACGTTGCATCCAACCTTGCAATTTCAAAGCAAAACATGTGTCGGAAAACTAATAAGGCACTCCCTCCACGCGGCAGGAGACGAGAGCCACCTAACACGCCGCCTTTTTATTTTTGATAGACGCTCCAATATGAAATTTCTAATCGACTCTGGAGCGGATATTTCAGTTATTCCACCCACTCACGATCAACGGAAATTTCAATCGAAACGTACCTTGTATGCTGCAAACGGGACCCCTATTCATACCTATGGCGAACAACTATTAGATTTGGATCTAGGTTTACGCCGTAGGTTCTGCTGGCCCTTCACACTTGCCGATATCAAGCAACCAATTATAGGCGCTGATTTTCTAGCAGAGTTTGCTTTACTTGTGGATATGAAACATAGACGTTTAATCGATACAAAGACAAACATCTCTAAGGCCGGTGCTAACCCACCACTAGGAATTAATTCTAAAATTCATCTTGTAGACCCGACACACCAGTACTTCAAATTGCTACAACAATTTCCTGACCTTTTTAAGGAAACTTCTTCTAGCAACCTTCCAGAGGTTGAGTTCTTCCATACTATAAGTACGGAAGGACCACCTGTCACTGCAAAAGCTAGAAGATTGCCCCCAGAAAAGCTAGCTCAAGCAAAGCTAGAATTCCAGCACATGATGGACTTGGGAATTTGTAGACCCTCCAAAAGTCCATGGTCAAGCCCCCTCCACATGGTGCAAAAAAAGGATGGCTCATGGAGACCATGTGGGGATTACCGAGCACTAAACGCTAAAACAATCCCAGACAAATATCCTATTCCAAATTTGCAGGATTTTAATGCCCAGTTAGAAGGCAAACGTATTTTTTCAAAATTAGATATCATTCGCGCTTTCCATCATATCCCAGTAGCACCTCAAGATATTCCCAAAACAGCAGTCATAACTCCATTTGGCTTATTCGAATTTGTTAAAACCCCATTTGGCCTTCGTAATTCAGCACAAACATTTCAAAGATATTTACATTCAATTTTAAGACATCTTGACTTTGCCTACTCCTATCTTGACGATATTCTCGTTGCATCAGCTTCTGAAAAAGAACATCAAGAGCATCTAGCAAAACTTTTTCAGACACTTCAAGACAACGGCATCCGTATTAATTCATCTAAATGTGAATTCGGAGTGGCCGAAATTTCATTTTTAGGTTTTCGTGTAAATAAATCTGGATTATTTCCACTTCCTGAACGCATCAAAGCTATTACCGACCTACCTCTTCCCGATACCATTGAAAAACTCAGTAGATTTCTAGGTCTCATAAATTTCTACCGTCGTTCTCTTCCACGTGCTGCGGAAATTCAGCAACCACTATTCGACCTCTGCCAGAATCCCAAAAAACGCGACAAACGTAAAATCGAGTGGACTCCTCAGACTCGAGAAGCATTCGAACGTTTGAAAGAGGCACTAAAAAACGCTACACTAATAGCTCATCCGTCTTCTTCGCTACCACTGATTCTCCATGTCGATGCTTCTGATTATGCCGTAGGCGCTTCCCTCCAACAATTACGTGATCAAACACTAGAACCCCTAGGTTTCTACTCTAAAAAGCTTACTTCAGCCCAAAAATCTTACAGCACCTACGATCGCGAACTTCTAGCTGCTTATCAGGCAGTTAAATACTTTAGATATACCCTAGAAGGTCGCCATTTCACCATTTATACGGACCACAAACCTTTGACATACGCTTTTGAACAACGCGTCGATAAAGCATCTCCAAGGCAACTACGACATTTAGACTTCCTAGGTCAATTTACCACAGACATTCGCTACATACCAGGTCCTACAAACATTCCCGCAGACTATTGTTCTCGCATTGAAACAATTTCACTTTCTTCCACTGTGTCACTCCAAGAAATTGCGCAAGCTCAGTCATCTTGTGAGGAACTCAAACACCTTCTGGAGTCTAAATCTTCCTCATACAAATTTCAAAACATGCCTCTTGACAACGGATTGAATCTTATTTGCGATTCTTCTTCAAAGAAACTTCGCCCATTCATTCCGCTCAAATTTCGCCGAAAGATTTTCGATTCTATCCACAATTTATCTCACCCAGGCATATCAGCTTCAGTCGATCTGGTCCAGGATAGATTTTGTTGGCCCAATTTGAAACGCGATGTATCTCTTTGGTCTAAAACTTGCATTCCCTGCCAGAAAGTCAAGATATGGAGACACACTTCCAGTGCCATTGGACAATACACCCCAGCCATGAGAAGATTCTCGCATATAAATGTTGACATTGTGGGACCATTACCAGCATCACAAGGTCAACGCTATCTGTTAACAATAATAGACAGATTTTCTCGATGGCCCGAAGCAATTCCATTGTCAGATATTACAGCAGAAACAGTAGCGAACACTATTTTATCATGCTGGATCTCTCGTTTCGGTGTTCCGCAATACATCACCACAGACAGAGGTAAACAATTCGATTGCCACCTTTTCACACACCTCACTAAAACACTAGGTGCAGACCACATCAAGACCACAGCTTACCACCCAGCAGCAAATGGTGTAATCGAGAGATGGCATAGAGTTCTGAAACAGGCCTTGAAAGCTCATATGGACGAAAACTGGGTCGCTAAATTGCCAATTGTGTTACTAGGACTCAGATCGTACATAATTCCAGAATATCGCTCAACACCCGCTGAAATAGTCTATGGAGAATCAATCAAACTTCCCACCGACTTTTTCAACAGCACACAAGCTCATGATGTTCCACCACTTATATCTCAGCTGAAAGAAGACATAAGGAAACTTCGACCAGTACCTTTTAAACATCATACTGCAAAAAAGGTATTTGTCCATCCTAAGCTTATGGAAGCTCCTTTTGTTTTTGTTCGCATTGATATTCCGCGAAAAACTCTCGAACCAGTTTATGACGGCCCCTTTGAAGTGTTATCCCGAACTGACAAAGTCTTCAAAATCAAGAAATCACACGGAGAAGAGACAATTTCTGTTGACCGTCTTAAACCCGCATTCATTCTTTGTGATAACGAACAGACAACTTTCCAGCCTCAGAGACATCCTAGTGAAACTGAAAGTGACAGTGAAAGTCCAACACCTAGTGAAACTGAAAGTGACAGTGAAAGTCCAACACCCAGTGAAACTGAAAGTGACAGTGAAGTTCCCGTTCCCGTTCAAACTACACGCCATGGACGTAGAGTTCGATTTCCACGAAGATACTTGAACTAATAGCGTTGCCACTGAGAGGGGAGTATGTGGCGGTGGTTCCGACCGCAGTGTTTCCGTCAACACTACTCTATGTTTCTCTTGACAGCTAAACGTTACGTTACGTTATTCGACAACAAGCTGTCAAGAACTACTATATAAGAGACACCAGGGATCTCTCTCTCTCTCTCTCTCTCCTCGCTACCAACCGACATAGTGAAGATACGTCTCTCCACGCTCGGTCAGTTATCTGTTATGTGCTGTCTGTGATTGTTTTATAGTTAAATGTATAGTTTATTCAGTTAGTGAAATAATAAAGTATATTAAATGTTTACGTATGGATTTAATATCAACAAGTGCAATTAACATCCATATATATATATATATATATATATATATATATATATATATATATATATATATATATATATATATATATATATATATATATATATATATATATATATATATATATATATATATATATATATATATATATATTTATATATATATGTATCACACCGATAACTCAAAAAATAATGGGCCAATTTCGATTAAATTTAGTGAATAAATTCCTTTTGCAAATGGCTTGGATAAGTTCGTTATCCAGGAAAATCTGCCCAGGTTTTCCCGGAAAATGTTGTGTTTTCTTTCGAAAAAAATTTATATCTCCCGAATTAACAAAGTAAGGGCAACCAAATTTGGTACGCGGATTTATGTCCTTATATGTAAGTTACCTACCAAAACTTAGCTCTGTATGTCAAAAGACAAAAAAGTTATAGGCATTTAAAGAAAAATAAATTGGGGTTTTCCTCAAAACGTCAAAGTTGCGACTTAAAACGTCAAAATCGGCAACATTTTGGCAAATAACTTGAAACTAATACGGGCTATGGAAATCAAATGTCTCAAGAAGGATGTTTTATAAACACTGAAGTCTTAGTTTCAACCGTCATTGTCCTTCATTTTACTAAAATGTTTCCAGAAAATTCATTTGAAATAGATGCTTTCCCTGATGCATATATATATATATATATAAATTAAAACTGACCCCGGATATGTGTTCTCAGGGACCTAATTAGTGCTTATTTGAAGGAATTTTTTCAAAATTCAAAAGTCGAGATCTCCTCATTAGTGATTTTTTTCACTTAAAAAAAGAGAATTCACTAATACCCTTTGAGTTGTGAGAGTCATAAAGGCGGGAAATTTGAAATATCGATACATATTTTAAAATATAGTATGCAACTAGTTATACATTTATTAGGAGAAGGTGATATAAATAAATATAGTAAAAAAAATGTGTCATGTTTCATCAAAATAACTTTAATGTTTGAAAATGTACAGAAATTTCCGAAAGTAAACTTAAAATGTTGCCGAAAAAACTCGTTTCTTGGTAAACCTTATAGGTTAATAGGCAATTGAGCTATTCAAATATGAAGCATTTGATTAAAATTCGCTACCATAACGCACTTGCTGCGTCGAGAATTTGTTTTCTTACAAACATGCATTCTATTTCGATGTAAAATGCAAAAATGCAATAACATAAGGCGTGTGATTAAACAAAAGAATTTGTATCAGTAACGACTTATGGGCCAGCCTGTGATTGTAGAAATATGTTTTTAAGATGTGGCTCAAGACACCCTATAATTAATGTATACAATTTTTTTTTAATATCTTGTATAATAACGGATATATTGAGCTTTATTGATTTTTTACGAAAATTCGACAAAAATTATATACCATTAAACGATAAACTCTATAGCTAAGGCTACTGCTTAGCTATAGAGTTTATCGTTTAATGGTATATAATTTTTGTCGAATTTTCGTAAAAAATCAATAAAGTTCAATATATCCGTTATTATACAAGATTTGAAAAAAATTTGTATATATTAATTATAGGGTGTCTTGAGCTACATCTTAAAAAAATATTTCTACAATCACCGGATGGCCCATAAGTCATTGGTGATACAAATTTTCTTTTTTTTTTAATCAAACACGCCTTATGTTATTGCATTTTCCATCGAAATATAATGCATGTTTGTAAGAAAAGAAATTCTGGATGCAGCAAGTGCGTTATGGTAGCGAACTTTGATCAAATGCTTCATATTTGAATCGCCCAATTTGCTATTAACCTATAAGGTTGACCAAGAAACGAGTTTTTCGGGAACACTTTAAGTCTACTTTTGGAAATCTTGGTCCATTTTCACACAATAAAGTTATTTTTATGAAACATGGCACATTGCTTTTACTATATAGGTTATACTGGTAACCAAAATTGATGCCTGCTTTCTTCAAAAGAAAACACACATATTTGCAATAAAAACATTTTTATGAAAATTCACTACCATAACGCACTTGCTGCGTCCAGAGTTTTTTTATCTACTATGTCACTAGATCTTTTAGTTAAAACTCAAATTGAAGCTTCTCTGCAGTGTCGTTTGCCCCTAACAATTCTATATATGATTCATCGGCATAGATTTATCTTTTAAATAAACATAATCACTTTTGCCATCTAAATATTCACAAAAAGCTTAGATTATTCTGCACATTTCGTTTGACATTCAAATTAAATAAATGATGCTTAAAATTTCACATATCCAATAACATGTACAGCCACTTATACCAAAAGGGAGTTTCATCTTAGATTGCTATATATATATGATTGTGTATAATAATAATAATAATATCTTCTTTTAAACATTTTCAGCATTAATAAGAGACAATTCAACATTACTTACCGATTATTACTTCCAAAATTCGAATATTTGACTCAAATTCCTCTTTCTGATGCGATACCAAGCCGAACTAAAACTATGCATTTATCATTTGATTCAGTTCCAAAACATTTTCACTTCACTGATCACATATACAATACAGTTTTAAGTCAAATTTCTTACTATTATATAAAACTAACACAAACGGTTAAATCACGAACAGTAAGAAATAATTTTAGCGAAAAAGTCAGGAGGAAATTAAATTATACGATTTTGTGATAAAAGTGACTTAACTAGAAATTTCTTTTTGTCGCACAGAGCACACTTGATGTTAAAAACATTCAAGGCTACTGTCGCAAACTCATAGCATACTTGGATTGCTGAAGTAAACAAGAAAGTTTACCATTTAAAGATTTAATTTTTAAAATAGTTAAAATTTTAAAATGTATGCCATTCGCTCTGCAAGAAATAAACTTTGAATGTTTTGCCGCTATTTAGATCCGTCATTAATTCAATAGTAACGTCGGCATGTGGCGCGAAAACAAACTTTTTAACAGATTTCATTCCTTGAGTTGCAGAAGTGATCGAGAAACAAATTCGGCACATTTAGTCAATGATGTATTAAAATTCATATGAAACTTTGCGATCTGCATTATCGACTCTGTAGCAAACTGTCTTTTGGGTGGGGTTATTTATTACATTATTTAAAACATCTTGTACATATAATTGTTAAATCAAATTAAATTTTTTTTAAGTGTATAACTCCAGGATTTAAAAATTAACAAATCAAGCTTTACTCTTTCATTTAGTGTGTTTGTATCGTTTTACCGACCGAGTGTTAATTTTGAGGTTAACACTTCCCTCAACAGAGTGACAGTTCGTAATATTTAACCTCGTCATATTTTGTTAAGAAATGTTTTATATTTCCCGAAACCACAGACAATTTATATAGCAGAAAGACTAAAAACTTCCGTGTTATGCTTAAATCGAATAATTGTAAATATTAAAATAATGTGAAATGTGCTGCGACGTGAAAGTCCTATTGCAAAATTATTCCTATATCGGACGCCATTTTGTTCCATGTAGTTATATTGTAAGTATTTAATTATTTCTTTTATATAATCATGAACAATTAGCCTTGAGTTGTGCTTATATGGAAATTGGAATTGTGCGGTTTCTGTCGGGATCTTTGTATTTATCGGGTGGATAAGCAGATTGTTCTGCGAGCGGTTTACAATTCGCACTGTGATGACATTGTATTGTGGTGTTCATGACAAGTGGGAGCTTAAATTAAAACTTTCGATAGCAGATCATATTTTATACGAAACACATATTCCGTTCTGTGTTAATTCCTTGCAATGTTTGGTTTGCGTGAAATTGTCTTTTGCGGTGAGCATCTTAGACGGGGGCCATTTACCTCTTATCAAGTCATAGCCACAGCTATATAAGGTAGCTTATTTGTATGTTGATGAACCGAACAAATTGGTGATCGACTTTGCACCATTAATTTCACTGTTTTCCCTACAGTAAGTAATAGTTTTAACCACTTTTATTTTGGTGTCTTTTTGTGTAGTTTTCAAGTGCTGAGATTTTGACATTTATTTAACCCATAAAAATTGTAATGTTACCAAAGTGAGTACATTTAATTTACGAGTGATTGAAAGGTTTGGAATGTGTTCTGTTGTGATAATTATGAATTGTTTGTGTTTTATCTGCAAGCTCCTCACCATTTCCTTTCCAAGTGAGATAGTAATGTTTTTGACATTGATTACAACACTGTCATTTTCTAAATCATATAATAAAATTAATCGGTATTCAACCAAATAACAATTCATATTAACAAAATATAACATGTGTACTGATAAAACAAGGTAGTTTTGTATCAAATGAGGTATTCCTTTGGTTTATCTACTTCGATATGTCACCTCATTTGTGCTCATCAGTGCAATGATTACATTGTTGCCAGATGTATTAAATTATATTAATATTGATTAAATTCATATGTCTTAACATAACTTGTTTTAAATGAAATCTGACTATGCCACTGAATTTGTGATACCTTGTAATGGGTGTGATAGAAACTTTACACGAAAATAATACTTTGTATAATAAAAAATACATTACTATGTTATGAAAATATCTCGGAAGTCGTCTCCTTCATAATCCTCTTAAACATATTGTTCACAATGCTAGATTTTTTTTCACAATTTCTCTATTTGTTTTGCTTTGCCATGTTTCATGTTCAGATTACACCCCCTCGTGTTTTTGAGGGGGGAGGGGTGCGTGTCTGCCACTTTATCATAAGGGATTTCTGTCCCCTCCTCCATGTCTGCTACCACCCTCAATGCATAAACCACATGAAAAATTGGGGCCGGTCGACTTTACCGCAACTGGAATCAAGCAAAACGGCGCACACCACAAGAAAGAGTATGTAACGTAGATAAATAATCAGCAAAAAAATTTACAGAAAAACCATAAATAGCAGAATAAATGATAATTAAAGTTATGAAAAATGCAGTATTTTCAAGTTTCGACACTGTCATTTTTTAACAGCGTTGCCACATTTAATATTAAATTCCAAGAGTGTTTTGCCGCTTGAACGCAACAAAAGATCTTAAATGCTTTTTACACACACTCCTGCCGACCTGACTTTCTGGATCTCACAAGAGACCACCTTGTCAAAATAAAAGCTGAAACCGTTTTAATTTTTATAAGTCATTGTGCCATAGTTACCACATAAAATTTCCCTAAAGAAAAAAGAAGACAAATACTATCCTGTAATAAGGAAATAGATTCGAAACTGACAACAACGCCTATCTGCATGAAATATGTCAACAAAACAACAGTCATTACCTCTGGTACAAAAATATACGTTTTTATTGTAAATCTAAACGTTTTAATTGCTTTTATCATTGAAAGGTTATTAAAAACGAAATATACCACATTGTTTAACTTTATTAAGGTATGTACAACTGTTGTTAGGCCATATTCTATTATAATCACTTTAAAATGTAGTTTCGGTAAAGTCGACCGTCACCGAAACATTTCTTCGGGGCAACCATCAAGAACGTTACGGGACCTGGGGTGACGGCGAGGTAGGCAGGGTTTAAAGGAGGGATGGCTGCAAAATGTGAGAAGGGTAGCTTTTAGAGGTCTGACTAAGTGGTGTTTTTCACATTTTTCGTTTTTTCTTTTTATCTTCCCTGCCCAGTATCCGTATTCACTGCTGGCCCCGTAATTTTCTTGGGGGTTGTTTGCAAGATATTTTTCTCGTGGTTTGTGCATCCAGGGGGGCTCTAAGCAAGTTTCTGCCAAAATTCTCCTGAAAACCCTCCTGGAGATAAACTGCAAGTTCACCCATACAATAACTAATACAAATATTGCTATAAAAATCAATCATTCATTCTTCAACAACTTCAAAAATTAATAGTTGTATATCCTTCCTCCGAGGTCACTATTCTTGGTGACTTCAATGCCCATAATAAGGAATGGCTAGGATCTTTAAAAACTGATCCACAAGGGAGAGCAGCGGAGACCTTTGTAGTCAGCATTTCTTTAGCCAATATGGTTCAGCAACCTACTTACTTTCCTCACATCCCAACACAGCTCAAATCTCTTGGATCTCCTTACTACAGAACCTGAATGCTTTAAGACGTCAGTCACCGCCCCCCTTGGTCGCTCAGACCACGGTATGGTCACTGCTTCCTGCGCAATGCAACCCAAGGTCACACAGTCATCACACCCACGTAACGTTTGGCACTACAACTCCGCAAACTGGGACGAAATGTGGGATTACTTTTCCTCATTTCCATGGGTCTGCTTCTCTCATCCTGACCCCTCTGATATCTCACAAAACGTCACCGAAATTATCGAAGCTGGTATGAAATTTTTTATTCCACGTACACAGAAAACCTCTTCAGCCACTCAAAAGCCCTGGTTCTCTAAATCCTGTAACAAGGCCAGACCTGAAAAGGTCAAAGCTCACAAAACACTTCTACACAATCCCAGTCAAGAAAACTGTCAAGCATTTAACGACGCAAGAAACAGCTTTGTCTGCATTCTTTCTGAGGCAAAAAACTCGTTTAATAACCACATCAAAAGCAAAATCCTCTCAAGCTCCAATGGCAGCAAACCCTTCTGGATTCTTGCTAAATGTATTGGGAATAATTTCTGCAAGAGCATGTTCCCAACTCTTGTGTCAGGGGATGAAATTGTTTCTACCGCCCTGGGCAAGGCTGTACTTTTTGCCTCGTTGTTCGCCGACAATTCTCCCAACCCACCTCCAAATGTTCAACCACCAACAGTCCCCAATGTCGCACATAAAATGACGGATATTATTTTCAAATCTAAACAGGTACGAAAGATGCTCTCTTCTCTTAATACCAGGAAAGACTCTGGCCTTGACGAGATCCCAGCAATTGTTCTCAAAAAATGCGCACCAGAACGTGCTTCTGTCCTGACTCGTCCGTTACAGACATCTTACAATAGAGGTATATTACCTAGTAACTGGAAAACTGCTCGAGTACAACCTGTCCCCAAGAAAGGCTCGAAAGCGCTTCCTAGCAACTACAGGCCTATTTCTCTCCTTTCAGTCGTCTCTAAAGTGATGGAAAAGTATATAAACACCGAATTACTAAAATTTCTTGAAAAACAGTCTAATCCAACTCATGGTGCATGTTCGCATACATGCTGATGATGGTCTTCCATCCACCTGCTCTGCTACCCACAATCAGCTGCTCCAATTCCTTGAGTGGAGGAGGGTCCGTGCTGTCCCCTGGCAGATTAGCTGATCCGACAGTAATGTCCCTCGGCCCATCCGCTCCTCCACATCAGATTTTGATTGTTGCCAGGTCCCTGGAACAAATTCATTAAAGGCAGAAACTCTATCCCTTCCCTGACAAAAATGCAGGCCCTCAGGTGCTCGCTGGATCTGCTGTAGATGAGCTTTCAAGCAGCTCCGCTGAGTCCCTTGATCTCTCCTTTATAGGAGTACGGTTCCTGGATGAGGGTCACATCCATGTTCCTCAGAGCCATCAGTAGTCCGGCCGTGGCTGCCCTACTGTGTTGGAGGTTGACCCGAAGGAACCTAAATCCCTTCAACCCCTGGTTGCTTCCTAGTGGGCGGCACGAGTCTGTAGCCAGAGCCACTCCTCGAGCCTCATTGGTTCTGGTTTTATTTATATTTATGTTCTTCATGTTGTTCCCACAGGAATGGGGGAAATTCTGTCCACACCATCAGAACCCCCTGTGTGGTGCAAGGCGGGTTATTCTGGAGTGTTGCCTGGTACTCCAGAGGTTCCATTCACGACACTGTCATCCTGGTGCCAACCATCTCTAGGCACGGGTCACGTGACACCGTAGATTGGGGGAGTTTGTTTCGGCCTCCTTGTCTAGATCCGTCATGTCTAGTTATTAGCAAGGTCACCTTGTGTAGGATGCGGCTCTTCACCGCGCATGACCGTCTTGGGGAAAGCTTCATCGAAAGCTTATGTTGTTGTTTCCACTTCCTCAGCTTGCCCCCTGGAGTCCTTTGGCCCACGACTCCTCGACCCCTAGGTACCTACTTACTTGCCATTAGCTTTTGATCCAGTTCACTCAAACTTGTAACTAATAATTTGGAACATAAATCCAAAACAATGCATTACAAATTAATTTGCAGTAGGCACCTTCAGCCAGTGATCAGATTTTTTTTTTCACTGTACAGCACATGGTGTATGTCAAAGTACGTATCAAGTAGGCGGTACTTAAAATATACCGCAAAGCAGCATCGATAAAAATTGTCAAATTTGTGGTATGTGTAGTATACCAGTAAGCGGGAAAGGGTTAAACCCTAACTATACAATTATTTTATTGTTTTGTTCCTTTCTTTTCAGTGAAACGATGATCAGAAACATATAGTACCTGGTGAACACATCCCCGTATCCACCCCCTCCGACACTTGCACCACATCGACGTCTGCATAGTCATTCACGGATCGGCTGGTGCGTGAACTCGGCCAGAGATGGCGCCGGTGCCTCGACCAGGTAGCCTGCGCGATCCCGAAATCGCCGAGTTGTTCTACAAGCATGATCCCGAGAAGATATTCGAGGATCTCAGGGAAATCGGCCACGGCTCCTTCGGGGCAGTCTATTACGCCAGATGTCTCATAACGAAGGAGATCGTGGCCATCAAGAAGATGTCCTACAGGGGCAACCAGAGCTTGGAGAAGTGGCAGGACATACTCAAAGAAATCAGGTGCCCTTGTTTTATTTCATTAATTGTTGTTGCCCTTATCTTGTGAAACTGTTCCATACTAAATACAGACATAGAGACTTTTTCTGTGTCTTCACAATTGCTTATTTTCTTCTCTGTAACCTCATCATTCTGCTGCAAAACTGGTTACAGAGAAGAAAATAAGCAATTCTGAAGCCAGAGAAAAAGCCTCTACGTCCGTGATTCATATGTTTTATATTTATCATTTGTTTATAATGTAATGTCTTGAAACTGGGAACTAGAGATCATAACAACTTAAAAAAATTGAATTGCTTTAAAAAAAAACCTATAATGTGTGTTGCTGTTTTTTTTTTCTTCAGATTTCTGAAACAACTTAACCACCCAAACACCATAGAATACAAGGGATGTTACCTGAGGGATAACACGGCATGGTTGGTGATGGAATATTGTCTGGGTTCGGCCTCGGACATCATAGAAGTGCACAAGAGGCCTCTCAGGGAGGAGGAAATCTCTGCGATATGTGACGGTGTCCTTCATGGTCTTAGCTATTTGCATGAGTTTGGTCGTATTCATAGGTGAGTGCTTTAAGATCCTCCTTTATATGCTTTCATTTTAATTAATTAGTGCCGACAACTATTTTTTTGTTCAATTTCACCCCACAAATGGAGCCAACAAGACAATGTTTCAATTTATATAGAACGTTCAAACAATCCAACATATTATGTCAATGAGGAACATATCATCGACCACAAATCATATCTTTTTTGCCGAATTTGTGTCTAGGGCTATTGATTATTCTGAGCAACTTCGTGTGAATGAAGGGCTCCAAAAGGCATTTGATTTGGTGGATAACGGTGTGCTGCTGAATAAGCTTTTGGAAATAAAGTAAATTCCTTTACAGTGGGGTCCGGGTTTTACGAGTAGCAGATTTCACGAACTGCTCGTTTAACGAGCAAATTTTGGTGATTTGGAGTAACTTGTGTAAGAGACCATGCTAAAATGTTTCTGATTTAACGAGTCCGCTTTTCAGGCGATTTCGGTTTTAGCGAGGTAAATATTCCGCTGACCTGTTCACATTTTTATTGGGATACACAGATGTGCGATAGTAAACAAGAGGGCTTTGTCTTTCTGTGAATTTCGTTGCATTTCTACTTAAAAATATGACCATTCAGACACACTAGGTCTAGATGCACATGTTTCTTGATTGAGACATGACACTAATGGGTATACATTTGACTGTACACAACACAAGAGAAAATATTTATGGGTTCTTCCACTCACCCAATGATAGAGTCCCTCTTACCATTTGAAAGCAACGTTCGTTAGTTCGTTGCAACTGTACATTTGTGTGGCTTTTTGTTTTTCTGTTTAGATCTTGAAACTTGCGCCTTATTCCGATTCTTTTTTGATCACCACATGTTTGAGGCAGGCGAATAGAGTTTCATTTACACAACGTTCGCCTCCGGTATTAAAAGAAAACACGTTACTTTGAATTGAAATCCGGATTCTACTGGATATGGATCCATTAAAGGGTACAAATGGTGGTTTTCAATGATCATAGATGTCATACCTTAATTACATCCTCTGGAGTGTCCCAGGGTTCAGTATTTGGGTCGCTTCTATTTAACATCTTTATTAATTATCTTCTGGCTCACATTTCGAACATTTTGTATGCTGATGATTTAAGGATCTTCAGAATTATCATTAGAACTGGCGACTGCTATTCACTACATGCTGATCCTGACCAGATTCATCATTGGTGTGATGAATAGGCTTCCGTTAATTATTGTAAATGTAAAGTTATGTCCTGTCCAGTTCTTGTAGGCGACTAGTCAGAGCTTTTCGGAGAGATGCACCTGTTACAGGAACTTAGGAATCTTATTTGACAGTCATTTATCTTTTGGGGATCACATGATAATTATTACGCCTAAGCGTGTTTGGTTACTTGGATTCATATGTAGAAATGAAGATCTTTTAGAGTTCTCGTCAATGCTCTTATTAGATCCCATCTTGAATATGCAGATATAGTTTGGTATCCTTTTCACGACACATGTTTATTTTTAATTGACTGGGTTCAAAGACAGTTTTTCAGATGTATTGCATGGAAGTTAGATCGAGTGTTTCCTTAACAAGCCATTGACTCTTCAACTGGAAGAATGATAGGGTCTGTTTCATTTTTGCATACTAAGAAAGTGCCAACCCCCAGAAGGAACAATTCTCTAGCATGTTTTTGTTCCCTGTCATAAATCTACGAAAATGAATGAATATTTCCAGCATAATAATAAATAATAAAAACAGTTCTAGACTGGGCCGGCAATTTACCCGATCTAAACCCTATTGAGAAAAAAATATTTTAAGAGAAATTACTTTGCACAATACTGTAGTTGATAATAAAGTGGTTAACATTATTAACACGTCAAATATTGATTTTCAGAGATGTGAAGGCAGGCAACATTTTGCTGACTGAAAATGGTACTGTAAAACTTGCTGATTTCGGCAGTGCCAGTATCAAATGTCCAGCGAACTCCTTTGTCGGCACTCCTTATTGGATGGCCCCAGAGGTTATATTGGCAATGGACGAAGGCCAGTACGACGGTAAAGTGGACGTCTGGTCGCTGGGTATCACCTGCATAGAACTGGCCGAGAGAAAACCGCCTTACTTTAACATGAACGCCATGTCCGCACTGTATCACATAGCGCAGAATGAGTCTCCTTCGCTGCAGTCTTCCGAATGGTCTGATGTGTTCAGGCATTTCGTAGAGACTTGTCTTCAGGTGAGTAGCATTTAAAAAAAAAAACATAATGTAACGTATTCCAACACTAATTAGTGACTTGCTTTAGATTTTAAATTAATGCTTATACAGGTGGTCCAGATAAAAGTAACTGCATGCGGATTTCGGAAATGGTAAGATACAATTTAGGTTAAATGGGAAAAAAGTTGCGCTATTCTGAGCTAATCAGATGCTGTATCGTAATTTAAAATATCTACAGGGATTTTCAAATAATCGAAGAAAAACTAAAGATTGTGTTTTTCGAAAAATTGAAATATCTTCGCCATCTTGTAAACAAGTTTAATAAAATTTTGCAGTTTTGTATTCACGTCTACGGCCAATCGAATGACGTTAACGAATTTGTTTCTAGGCCTTCTAGTTTTTTGCAACCGTAGCCAACTTAGTTATTTCTTATGGCCACTATATTGGATTTATACGTCATTAAATAAAGCTTAAATAGAGCTTTTCAACCATGTATAACAAGCCTATTTTTGGATGATGGAAAATGTTAATTTATTAAAAAAAAAACTGATTTTCACTTAGTTTGCTTTGAAACCAAACGTTTGGCCAAAAAATAATGCAATTTTATCTGTTATTTTATTTATTTATTTATTTATTTATACATACACCATCCAACAGCTTAAAAGCCAAATTAAGGATGGGCCGTTACACAAAATATAATAACAAACAATAATCAAAGGAATTACACAATAGTCACAAATTAGATCTCTTTGAAAAACATTTTCATCTCTGATATATTACATGAGAAGATATCAAGGCGGTCTTGGAGTACAGAGTAATCATTACACATCTGGTAGATTGGAGACGATCGCAGCAATCACGTACGAGCAGTCGGGAGATAGAATGTGTCTGGAAAACGTGCTGCAACACGAGGCACATTGAAATTAAGTTGCTGAAGCAGATCAGGGCAGTCGAACACAGAATTAACCAGTTTGTATAAAAATATAACGAGACTGCACTGCCTGCGCATCGACAGACTGCAGACTAAAGAAAAGAAGTAAACTCTCCTGAGGAAAATCAATAGAAGGATAATGACCATCCTCACGAAAGCTAAGAAACTTTAGAAACTTCCTTTGCACAGATTCCAGATTTGCCACATGTATCTCATAAGTAGGAGCCCACACAACTGAGCCATATTCTAGTCGGGGCCTAACCAGACAACGAAAGAGCAGGGAGGGGGTGTCAGTCAGTGAGAAATTCCTGCTGTTCCTTATCAGAAACCCAAGAGTTTTGTAAGCGGAACTGACAGTCTGCTCATAGTGTGGTTTAAAAGATAAAGTACCATCAAAAACAATTCCAAGGTCCCTAAGCGTCCCGGGGCGATCAAGCGAAAGCCCCCTTATATTATATCTGAAAGTAATTGAGTGCTTATTTCGAGTAAAGGACATCACACAACACTACGAAACATTTACAGAAAGACCACTTTGACAGCACCATTCATCAAGCATCTGAAGACAGTTCTGAAGCTGCAAACAGTCAACAACACTTGAAATATTTGCAATTTGGGTCAATAAATATATTAAACAGTAGTGGACCGAGTATGGAACCCTGTGGCACTCCCGAAGTAATGTGATAGGTGTTAGATTTGAAGCCCCCAACCTCAACAAATTGCCTCCTTCCATCCAGGTAAGATCTGAATAAGCCAAGCAAGCCCTCAGAGAATCCGATAGCCCTCATCCTGTCAATCAGAACAGAATGATTTAGACAATCGAAGGCCTTAGATAAATCAGTATACACAACATCAACCTGTGAAGAGCGGTCAAGAGCGGACACAATGAACTGTGTAACATCAATTAAATTCGTCACGGTCGATCTCCCTGGAATGAAACCATGCTGAGAAATTTATGATACTAACGTTAACAAATGAAATATTATTTATGACTTAACTCAAAACAAAACAAAAAACTAGAAACCGATGACAAAGCATTGAATTAAAGTGAATGTTTGAAAATTCCACTGTTGTTATTACTGCACGCCCTGCATCGATGCCTTAGAGACATACATGCATCTTTAAGCATTTGTCTGGGCATTTCTTCTATGGCTTGAACAACGGCTGCCTCAAGTTCTTCTATCATATTATGAGGAATACAATAAACTGTATCCTTTAAGTATCCCCAAATGCAAAAATCAAGAGGCGTAAGGTCCGGCGAGCGTGCAGGGCAAGCAACTGTATCTCGATTTCCGATCGAGTTATTTCCATGTTGCCGATTCCAATGGTCGGTTATAATTCTTGCATCATGTGGAGGTGCTCCATTATGCTGGAACGACATGTTCGCTTCATCTTGAAAAGGCAATCTTTCTAATGTTTGGTAGACGTAATTTTGTAACATTTCAAAATATGGAGGTTAAGCAAATTATTATGAAAAATGTTAAATGGTACGTGACCTTCTATGACTCCTAGCCATACATTAAAACCCCAGCTAACTTGATGGTGCACCTCACGATTTAAGAACGGATTTTGATCGGTACCGAGAAGAGGGCTACATTCGTAGAGGGGGTACCTCAGAGTTCTATACTCTGGCCACTTCTCTTTCTCATATATATGAATGATCTTCCTCTAAACGTTCCTGATGGCATCCAACAGTGCAGGATAGCAACAACCCTCTTTGCGGATGACACAACTTTTATCATGATGTTGGTAGCGATGTCGGTGAGACAGTGGCCAATGTTCTTCGTGAGGCGGGAGCTTAGCTTAGTGATAATTAATTGTTCCTCAACGAGGATAAGACAGCTTTCACTCATTTTTATGTTAGATTTCTCTGTCTCAACATCAACCCTGCTGTTCTATGAAGGAGCCAAATAGACTCGTTGGCTGGTAGGCTAGACTCATCAGTGTATGCAGTGCGTAAAATTTCTGCAATAGCTAGACCTGAGGCAGCTTCGATCACCTATTATAGGTTGTTTTATTCACGTCTGGATTATTGTTTGCTTGCATGGGGAAATGCAGCGAGCGTGCGCTTGGGTAGACTCTTTCCGTTGCAGAAAGCAGCTGTCAGTGGTGTTGTCGGGGTGGGTTGCTGTGCCCACTGTAAACCCATCTTTCAGGAACTTAACATAATGTCACTATATTCACTGGTGGTTTACAGACAATTGTTGGTGGTGAGAGAGGAAAGTAAAAGTTTTGACACATATTGAAGTGCATAGTTATAAACACCAGACATAGAGATAATTTAATCCATCCGAGGCATCGATAGTAAAACTTTTATCTTTCTCGAGTAAACTACTTTCAGAGGGTAGAAAGAGAGATTAGGTCTAATCCTAAAAAATTCTGGAACTGCTCTTGTCGACGCCGTCGAAACTTTTCTATTGGGAATTCCTCTAACCAGCAACAGGCAGCTGACAGCTTTGCTTCTTATTTTGCGGGATGTTCTGGTTCCACCCCCACCTCATCACCTACAGCCGCCAGCCTGGCTTCGGGTAACATCACAATGTTCTTTGTTGATGACTTTACAGATGACAAAATTATTACAGCTGCTAAGAGAATTAAGGCTACCATGTCCTGTGGACCTGATCTAGTTCCTGGCTTCTTGGTGTGCGATTACTTATATGCTTTCCTGACTCCACTTAAGAAAATTTTTAAACTGATTCTTAGATCTGGAACATTCCCCGCGATTTGGAAGCTGTCACGACTTTTCCCTGTCTTCAAGGCGAGGGATAGTGGTGATCCATCAAACTATCGACCAATAGCCATACTATGTGTCTTCTGTGAGATACTCGAGGCCTGCCTTTTTCAGCGAATACTGTTTCACATCAAAAACAGACTCTCTATTTCTCAGCATGGTTTCATTCCAGGTAGATCAACTGTAACGAATTTAGTTGATGTTACACAGTTCATTGCGTCTGCTCTTGACCGCTCTTCACAGGTTGATGTAGTGTATACTGATCTATCTAAGGCCTTCGATTGTCTAAATCACTCTGTTCTGATTGACAGGATGAGGGCTATCGGATTCTCTGAGGACTTGCTTGGCTTGTTCAGATCTTACCTGGATGGAAGGAGGCAATTTGTTGAGGTTGGGGGCTTCATATCTTACACCTATCATGTAACTTTGGGAGTGCCGCAGGGTTCCATACTCGGGCCATTACTGTTTAATATATTTATTGACCCAGTTAAACATGTTTTACATGTTCCTTTTTTAATGTATATTAAGATTTTGCAAATATTTCGAGTGTTGATGACTGTTTGCGGCTCCAGAACTGTCTTAAGATCCAAGATGAATGGTGCTGTCGGAGTGGTCTTTCTATGAATGTTTCCAAGTGTTGTGTGATGTCCTTTACTCGAAATAAGCACGCAATCACTTTCGGGTACACTATAAGAGGGCTTCCACTTGATCGCCCCGGGACAGTTAAGGACCTTGGAATTGTTTTTGATGGTACTCTATCTTTTAAACCACACTATGAGCAGACTGTCAGTTCTGCTTACAAAACTCTAGGGTTTCTGATAAGAAATATCAAAAGTTTGTCACAGACTGACACCCTCCTCCTGCTCTTTAGCTGTTTGGTTAGGCCCCGACTTGAATAAGGCTCATTTGTGTGGCCTCCTACTTATGAGATACATGTGGCAAGCCTGGAATCAGTGCAAAGGGAATTTCTAAAATTTCTTAGCTTTCATGAGGATGGTCGATATCAGTCTATTGGTTTTCCTCAGGAAAGTTTACTTCTTCGCTTTAGTCTGCAGAGTCTGTCGATGCGCAGGCAGTGCAGTTTATACAATACAGTTGACAGGTCCGCTACCTTTAAAGGCAACAAAAACATTATCATATTTAGATGAATAAAATAAAAGATTCATGTGGTGATATTCGAAATAATTTCTTGACTCTTCATAATTACTTTCAGAAATCACCGCAGAATCGACCAACATCATCACAGTTGCTGAATCATCAATTCGTAACGAGACCAAGGTCGCCGAACGTTCTGATAGACCTCATCCAACGGACGAAGGCCGCCGTCAGGGACCTCGACAACTTGAATTACAGAAAAATGAAGAAGATCTTGATGATAGATAGTTGTGAAACTGAAAGTACCATAGGTAAGTAATATATACAGTGCAAGTTTGTGACTTCGAGTATATTCGGTTAATCAGATACAGCTTTAAGAAATGCTCTACTACCCTTGAGGGGGAGTTATTAAGGTTTCCCTATACTCAAATCGACTCGTTTTAAAGCCATCCTAGGTGTTATCAGAAAATACTAGAGGTGTGCGAAGCTTCGAAATTTCGAACCGAACCCGAACTCGAACCGAACCTTCGGTTCGAAAATATGTTCACACCCGCGATGTTGAAGTAGTTCGAAGTTCGAAATATGAAATTCTTCAAAATAGTTCGAACTTCGTTGGTCAAAAATACTTCGAAATTTAACTTTACAGACATTGAATGTTGCCAAAGGTAGCGAAGTTGCGGCCCCTTTAACTCTGTAGCGACGCTTTAAACTCATCGGTCTCATTGAGTGGATAGCGTAATTTCAGGAGATTTCACTCGTGCACATTTTTGATAGTAGGTGGGACACATTGAGACACAACGGTGCCATTTAGCAATCACGGATATATTTTTCTTATATATCCTAGCCTCCAAACACCTCTTTCAGTAACAACATTATGATGGCAGTGTTCGAAGGCGATCGGTAACGTAAATTTTCAGAATTTGAGGATAATTTCAGATTACCTTTGGAAAACATTGGTTGCAACATGCTTTATTTCACAGTGAGCCAAAACAGTTACATATTCACAATCAGCAGACAGTTCAAACTTGTAAGTGGTTATTTTTAACTGACTTCAAAAAAGGAGGAGGTTCTCAATTAGACTGCATTTTTTTAAATCTGTGTTACCTCAGAACTTTTTTCTAGGTAAACCGATTGTGATGATTCTTTTTTTATTTGAAAGCTGGTGCTTATCATGTGGTGCCATATAAATTTGATGAAGAACTGACCAGTAGTTTTTGAGTTATTCTTAATGAAGTCGGTTTCCTTTTCTTTTTTTAATTTTTATTGTTATATACCTATCATGCTCACTTTGAACCCTCTCAATCTGTTTGCTAAAACTGGCTAGTCAATACCAAACAGCACCGGAAGGCATTTTCACCCAATCAACCTGTAAATTTGTCGAACCCTTCCTTTTTGTAAAAAGAGTGGGAATCTTTTACATATCAAATATTGTATGTTACAATATTCCTAAATTTTGTATTTAAGGAAATGATATATGAACACTGAAGAATTTTGGGTAGTTCGATGTTCGATTTTGAATTTCTAATAAGTTCGAAGTTCGACTGTGAACCTTAGACATACTATTTCAGAGGTTCGAAGTTCGAGGCAACATATTTGCTTGGGTTCGTTCATAGTTCGGTTCGAACAAAACATGGGTTCGCACACCTCTAGAAAATACCTTTTTTTTTCCCCGAGGGCTCGTCCGCGGCCTTGCCGCCCCGATAGCACCGCAACCCTTGGTTGATTGTGCATACCCTTAGTCCTACTCCCCCCATTCCAAAATCACTGTGCCTTGAACTAGTCTGCACAGCGATTGGTAGGGTGAAGTTTTATATTGCTCTGTCTCTGGTCTAGACTGACCGTAGATCATTTGTCTTTTGCGGTCCAGAGCTTTACACTCGTGCAAGATGTGCTGCGCTGATTCATCCCCCTCGCCGCAGAGTCTGCATGCGAGGTCCCCTTCGAACCGCCCCATTTTATGCAGGTGTTTCTTGACGGCCATGTGTCCCGTCAAGAGACCTGTTGTGTTTCTGAGCTGTCCTCTATTAAGATTTAGCAGCTCCACAGCTCTCTTTGAACTGGGTCCGTCAATTATTGACTTCCCATGTCTGAGCCCTGGACAGTCCGCCCAGTACACCTTGTGTTGGTTTCTGACCCAGGACTTAATGGCTCCCCTGGCAGTGCTCTTTGACACGCCCAGAGCCGGTTCTGGTCCCATAAATGGTTCTGCTGACCCTCTCTTCGCGAGACTGTCAGCTTCTTCATTGCCTTTGACCCCCGAGTGACCCGGCACCCAGATGAGGGTCACCTCATTCTGCCCAGCCAGGTCGCTCGTCTCATCTCGGCACTCACTCACCAGCCAGGAATTTACCCGTGGGCTACTTAGTGCCTTAAGGGCTGCCTGGCTGTCTGTGGCTATGAGGATCCGCTTGTTGGTGTTCTTCCACACACAGTGCAGGATGGCGTACATCTCGGCCCGAAACACCGTTGCATGGGCTCCGAGGGAAACACTGTGACTTACCCTCGGTCTTTCCGAGTAAACACCTGCCCACGCTCCTCGCCGGATCCGGAAAATACCCTTATTTCGTCACATATTTTCATTAATCATGTTGGATATGCCTCGCCCACTGACTAGCTAATAATTAATTAACTGGTAATATTTTGATTTTGATGGATAAAAAATTTTATGATACATTTTTTTAACATGTAAAATTAATTACAAAAGGAGGTACAGCAGTTCAAATTTTTTATTTGTGCATAGCAGAACTCTTATTTTATGGTAATAGATAAAAGCATTAAGAAATCAAACATTAGGTTCACAAATTTATTAAAACTCATAAAACATGTTCAAAAAGTTTCCGTTTTTCGGAATGCAAATTCGGAGTCGTTGTTCAAAGTTTTCATTGACTCTGTTCAACATGAGGGGGCTAATACTTCTAAAAGATGATTGTATTCGTCTTTTCATATCATCCGCAGTTGCGGGCAATTCTTCATATACTTTTTGCTTCACATATCCCCAGAGGAAAAAGTCCATTGGGGTTAGGTCGGGCGATCTTGCTGGCCATCGAATGTTCCCTCCTCGACCGATCCATCGGTTTCCTAACCAACGGTTTAAGTATTGTTTTACGTCTCGCTGAAAATGTGGATGAGCATCATCATGCTTAAAATACATTATTCTTTTTTTATATTTTTATTTTTGTATTTCAACAACACACCACGAGGGCTTACAGCCTAAATACTATCGTACCGTGGGTGTTGACAAGGAGGAAAGAAGCAACTTGTTAATGCTAGGTTTGGAGGTTCGGAGGAGAAGGAAAAACATGTGCCGGCAAGGAATTCCACAACTTGGAAGTCCTCGGGACAAAAGAGCGGGCATAACAAGATGTTCTATGTCTGGTGACCTGGACAGTAAAAGGGGTACATTCGCTCTGTTCCCCTGGTAGATCTGTTGGGGGCAGCAGGTGGGGGAACTATGGAGGAAAGCTCCTCTGAGCAGTGACCGTGCAGATATCTATAAAAGAGAGAGAGAGATGTCACCAATGGCACGTTGATGGGCAAGGGATGGCAGCCTTTGGGTGAGGGTAGGGTCACCGATGAGACGTATAGCTCTCTTCTGAATGAAGTCCAGGATAGCGAGTGTAGAAACGGCAGCGGCACCCCAGATGTGGGAGCAGTATTCGCGATTTGGCCTTATTTGTGAAGTATATAAGGTATATAGATTAGCTGGTGAAAAGTATTTGCGAGCCCGGAAGCGGAAACCTAATTTCTTAGCAGCCGCTTCTGCAATTGATGTGACATGTTGGTGCCAATTAAGATTTCGATCCACAGAAATGCCAACAAGAGAAAAGGAGTCATTACTTTGAATAACTTGGTTGTTCATTGTGATGGGTCTAGGGCTGGTGTATTTCTTATGAGAAAGAAAGCAAGACTGAGATTTGGTGGTGTTGAATTTTACAAGATTTCTACTTCCCAGTCTAATATTTTTTGGAGATCCACGGAGACAGAACCCTCCATGAGTCTGCAATCTTCATCTAATTGGCCTAAAGAGACAGGCTTAGAATATTGTATATTTAAGTGGAGGGTGCTGTCGTCCGCGTAACTATGAACTGGGTTCGATGTGCTAGAGAGGAGGTCCTTGATGTGGAGAAGAAACAAAGTAGGGGCTAAAGCTGAACCTTGAAGAACTCCTGCATTATTTGGATACAGTTTAGAGGAATGGCCATCCACAATAACAGAAATGCTCCTGTTGGAGAGGAAATTTGCTGTCCAGGTACAAAGTTTTGGTGCTAGGCCGGAAGATTATTAAGCAGTGCTGCGTGCCAGACCTGGTCGAATGCTTTGGATATGTCTAGAGCGACAATCTGGGATTCACTGTGTAGTTCCATAGACTTGTTCCAAGAATGGGTGACAAAAAAAGGAAAGGAGGTCGGTAGTCGATCTGCGCTGACGGATCCATACTGCCCTGTCGGGGATTAGACTGTGTTTTTCAAGAAATTTTAGTAATTCGGTGTTTATATACTTTTCCATCACTTTAGAGACGGCTGAAAGGAGAAAGGAGAGAGAGAGAGTGTGTTTCAAAGTCTACATCCTCCAGAAATCTGCGATAGCGTTCTCTATGAAGTCGATCATCAAAATAGAATGAACTGATAACTTTATCACCTATAAGCCCTCGTTTAATGCAACACTCTTATATAGCCACCCTGCATAAATGAAATGAATTTTAAGATGTGCACTTGTGGAACACCTATCGCCTCTATTCATCAGATATTGGTAGAGTTAGTCGAATATTGTATTTATACTATAAAAAAAAAAGTCCAGTTTGTTATTAGGTAACAATATATTAATTAATATTTAATTACAGATGTGGACGATACTCCGGATGAACACACAGGTGGTGATAGCTCTAAGAGCAATTCTGTAACATCGGAACACAGTGTGCATTCAGTGGGTGTGTCAGCCAGCAGTCAATCTAGCAGTACCAACAGTATACCAGCAGGTAAGAATTTAAATAAGGTTGCATCAACATTGAGTATTTTCATTGAATTTTGACTGTGGCTATTGCGACATTCGTTGTGCCCGTAACATTAGATATGATATAACAAATCTTCCATTCGGTACTAATTGAAGCAGTGTTTCATAATGCAGGTGACGATGGGACAGCTAGGCGGTATAGGCAAGGGGCCAACCATGCAGCTGCCGCAGCCGTTACCGATCATGGTACTAGTAATTTCGCTACCATTAGGACAACTAGTATCGTTACCAAACAGCAAAAGGAACACATGCAGGTGAGTTTTATTACTGTATTATCACTAAAATTTCAGTTTTATTGTGTTCATCCAGCTTATCGGGCAGATTTAGTTCTTTGTGGCATTTAAATTTCAGTCTGTTACTGAAAACCCTTGAGAAAACGATGTGTTGGTTCTATATTGCTGTATAAATAATAATGTATTAAGACGTTCGTCCACCCTACTATCAGGATTTAGTATTAACAGCTTAACATTTTTATTTCTTATTGTTTTTTTTTTTTTTTTTTAGTGAATTTTCATTAAGAAAAGTCACTAATGAGACGTAACGATGGCAAGACTTGCGGAAAATTGTTTCAAATGAGCCAGAATTAGGGTCCCTGTATTGTATTAAGACCACGGACGAGTGTGTAAATCAGCTATAACAGACATGGGTTTGCACTCCTCTAGTATAAACCATACATCAACGCTAACCAAACAAAATAAATAACAAGCATAAAATATACTACCCGAACCAACAATCGTGAAACCTCTGCCACAAATATTGCAAATGACGATATGAAATTAAAAATTTGCCAAGTGGTTGTTATTTAACTTGGGGATTCAATCAATTTTTAAAATACACTATATTTGTAGCTTGATGAACAGCCCCAAATTCAGTTTTAGACTGAAAGTGTAGCATAATATAGTGGAAATGTACACATAATCAAGTCACGTCTCTATAAAAATGATTCTAAAACAGTTTGTTCTGTTATCTTTAAACTTAAACATAAGACCTCATCTAAGATCGAATCAGTCTTTGAATGTGTTTCAAGTGACAATTTTATTAATTTTGTAATTAATTGTTATGTTTACTTTTAATATAATATAAAATCTCCCAGGACATAAAACCGGCGTCAATATTATGTAAACAAAACCTTAGTTAATGTATCCTTAGGTAGCTCAGTGGTAGCGTGCAGAAGGTTACGAGATCTATTCCCGCTCGAAGAATGCATCTTTTTGTTTTTTACTTTGACATTTGGAGAAACAATAGTGTTCCGGTTTCATATGTTTTGATCACGATCTCTTTTTTGTTTAAAGCGTGTGAATAACTTTGTCACCTTCGAGTCTGAAATTATCATTTTTTCCATATCTGGAAACTTTAATGTTTTACCTATGTAGATGATATTCCTTTAATTTCTTTGCTATGTTAAATTGTTTTAATGTTTTTAACGATTTGTTTTTCAATGTATTTATTTATTTTGCAGGAAGAGATGCACGAGCAGATGTCCGGATATAAGAGGATGCGTAGGGAGCATCAAAGTGCCCTGCTGAAGTTGGAAGAGAAATGTAAAATGGAAATGGAGAGCCACAAGAATCAGCTGGATAAAGAATATGAGATGCTGCTTCAAAGCTTCACGAAAGATCTCGAAAAATTACAGGTAACCTTGTAACTTCTCTATAGCCTTCCTGTCTTTCCCTCATTCTCTCTCTTGCTCTCTTTCCCTCATTCTCTTGCTGTCTTTCTCTTTTTCTTTGTCTTTCCCTCAGAATTCATGACGATAATTGCAGATTGCCTTCTGAAAACAGTGGACTAAACGTGCTTTATTTCACAATGAACTAAAACCGTTATGTTCACAAACAGGAGCCAGTTAAAATTTTAAGTGGTTATTCTATAGGTACCTATCACGTTTACTTTTAGTCCTCTCAATCTGACTGCTAAAACTGCCTAGCTAATACTGAACAACAAAAAATATTTATAATTGAGCAACATGTGAAAAAATTGTCAAAACATAAATGATATGGATACAGGCCTTTCTCTTGGACAGTTTGCTAAATCTATTGGGAATAATTTCTGCAAGAGCATGTTCCCACCTCTTGTTTCAGGGGATGACATTGTTTCTACCACCCTGGGCAAGACTGAACTTTTTTGCCTCGTTGTTCGCCGGCAATTCTACTCTTAACTCACCTCCAAATGTTCAACCACCAACAGTCCCCAATGTCACGCATAAAATGACGGATATCATTTTCAAAACTAAAAAGGTGCGAAAGATGCTCATTTCTTAATATCACATAATTATTAAATGTAAACAGTAAAAAAATTGGTGTGCCGATGTTTGACCTGAATCGATAGTTGCTCGTTTATTTGTAATCTGTATCTTGTTTAACACATTTAAACAAGTTCTTTTTAGGACTGATATAGGTCCCATTAATGTTATTTTTTCCATAAACTTACAATTCTACTCTCGACCCACCTCCAAATGTTCAACCACCAACAGTCTCCAATGTCACGCATTAAATGAAGGATATCTTTTTCAAAACTAAAAAGGTATGTAAGATGCTCTTTTCTCTTAATACCAGGAAAGCCTCTGGTCTGGACGAGATCCCAGCAATTGTTCTCAAAAAATGCGCACCAGAACTTGCTCTTGTCCTGACTCGTCTGTTTCAGACATCTTACAATAGATGCATATTCCCTAGTAACTGGAAAACTGCTCAAGTACAACCCTTCCCCAAGAAAGGATCCAAAGCGCTTCCTAGCAATTACAGGCCTATTTCTCTCCTTTCAGTCGTCTCTAAAGTGATGGAAAAGTATATGAACACTGATATACTAAAATTTCTTGAAAAACACAGTCTAATGCACGACAGGCAGTATGGATTCCGTCAGCGCAGATCAACTGCCGACCTCCTTTGCTTTGTGACCCATTCTTGGAACAAGTCTATGGAACTACACGGTGAATCCCAGATTGTCGCTCTAGACATATCCAAAGCATTCGACCAGGTCTGGCACGCAGCGCTGCTTAATAAACTACCGGCCTATGGCCTTCCATCAAAACTCTGTACCTGGACAGCAAACTTTCTCTCCAACCAGAGCATTTCTGTTGTCGTGGATGGCCATTCCTCTAAACTGTATCCAATGAATGCAGGAGTTCCTCAAGGTTCAGCTTTAGCCCCTACTTTGTTTCTTCTCCACATCAGTGATCTCTCTAGCACATCCAACCCAGTTCACAGTTACGCGGACGACAGCACCCTCCTCTAAAATATACAATATTCTAAGCCTGTCTCTTTAGCCCAATTAGATGAGGATCGCAGGCTCATGGAGGGTTCTGTCTCCGTGGATCTCCAAAAAATATTAGACTGGGGAAGTAGAAATCTTGTACAATTCAACCCCACCAAATCACAGTCTTGCTTTCTTTCTCATAAGAGATACACCAGCCCTAGACCCATCACAATAAACAACCAAGTTATTCAAAGTAATGAGTCCTTTTCACTTGTTGGCATTTCTGTGGATCGAAATCGGCTGATAAGAAATTAGGTTTCCTCTTCCGGGCTCTCAAATACTTTTCACCAGCTAATCTCTATACCTTATATACTTCATAAATAAGACCAAACCTCGAATACTCCTCCCACATCTGGGGTGCCGCTGCCGCTTCTACATTCGCTATCCTGGACTCCATTCAGAAGAGAGCTATATGTCTCATTGGTGACCCTACCTTCACCCAAAGGCTGCCATCCCTTGCCCACCGACGTGCCGTTGGTGACCTCTCTCTATCTTTTATAGATATCTGCACCGGCACTGCTCAGAGCAGCTTTCTTCCATAGTTCCTCCACCTGCTGCCCCCAACAGATCTACCAGGGGAACAGAGCGAATGCACCCTTTTACTGTCCAGGTCACCAGACATAGAACATCATGTTATGCCCTCTCTTTTGTCCAGAGGACTTCCAAGTTGTGGAATTCCTTGCCGGCACATGTTTTTCCTTCTCCCCCGAACCTCCAAACCTGCAAGTCCAGAATTAACAAGTTGCCTCTTTCCTCCTTGTCGACACCCACGGTACGATAGTATTTAGGCTGTAAGCCCTCGTGGTGTGTTGTTGAAATAAAATAAGCAAACGAGAGCACTACACTTGCACCTAATCCTAAATCCTTGTAATCGTTCTGTCAGTCTTGTACTGGAACCCTGACATGGTTTAAACTATTCTGTGTAACCTGATCTACGTGCAGCCATCCAGAACTTATAACCCCATCTAATAGGTTTATCTTTGATGAATTGCTTGAACCCATGCCTATGAAGTAAGTCACCATAGACTCATCTATGCTATGATGTTCTTGGAGAGGGGCAAGTGACAGAAACTTATTGTTCAAAATATGTTATAATGGGCTAACTTTTGAAAATTTGCTGGCTACATTCAAATTTTCATTGTCGCTACAATGCAGGTTTTGCATTATGTAATTGAAACAATTTCTTGAAATTGCCTCATATAGTATTTTGTGATTAGCATCAGAACTATTTTCCCACTACAAGGATATTCTTGAAACAGTAGTATAACCACTATAAATAAATACCCCAAAAAAAGATTTTATTTCATCTACACTTATGTCTCCAGTTCTATTATTCTGTGATGCATAAAGATTAGTGTAGGAAGTTATCATTTGCCATACTGAATGATCAAAAAAATAGATAAAAAAGTTCCAGAGCTTGGAGATTGTTGTTTGGTGAATATTGTTTTTACCAGTTGGACGGCTTACTTACAATATCTCTCTGAATCCACTTATAATTCCTTCATCTCTTCTTATATTGGATAAAATATGAAGAGGGAGAGTCATCTTCACTTTCCTCACTGTCACTATCAATGTCGTTGTTGCAAATGGGTTCAGCTTGAGAGTATACTTCTAGGCAAATTGTCGAAATCAACATTTTCTTCATCACCAGAGTCTTCGTCAGTTACTGCTTCATCAACGCTCAGGGGTGGAAAAACTGCGATAGTATCTGGTAATATCATGCCATCTTCAATATTTTCTATTTCTGCCAACAGCTCATCGAGAGTCAACGGTTTCTACCAATAACTGCAAACATAGTAGTCTATCAAGCCATTGGCCTTTATAGAGGACAGCGAAGTTTTGAGGGTGGTACAACATGTTGAGGTCAAACCTAACCTAACCGGTTTTAAATGATCAAGCCATAACTATAATGATTACGTTTTGATGAATAATAAATAACATATCTACTCGTAATAAGAAAGTCATTCTTACCTCCAGTTGTCCATATCAGTCTGTCAGAATCGTTGAAACTTAAATAACAATTTTTGCACACTGTACTAGTGTAGTAGTAGTAGCAGCAGTGGTGGGGAGGCCAACGCTAAGGAAGTAGGCCACAATGGGCCCCTTTTGCCAACCCCAGCAACCATGCTCTACTCTTCCGTGACGGTCTTTAATTGGACAGTACTTACCTGATTCCCCTGCAGAGTCCTCCATCCGAACAATTCTGCTCGAAGACTCCCAAAAGCCTCGTATTCACACAGGTAGCGGTAGGACATTTCTTCATCCTCGCCGCATTCCTGGCAAATGGGATCCCTCTCTATACCTATCAAAGTGAGGTGTCTTCTAAGGGCGCAGTGGCCTGTCAGCACCCCAAGGATGCGGCAAAGCATAGGTCGACTCCTACTGAGTAGCCAGACAGCTTTATCCTCGTCCGGCCCCTCCACGAAGTCCCTTGTCTGCCTACAGCCACCAACCAACCCCCAGTCCCTCTCCATTGCTTCCTCAGTCCACCTGTCTAAGGCGACAAAGACTGTCTTCCTACTTATGCCTATCGCAGGCTCCGGGCCACAGAACGGCCGCCGGGAACCAAGACTAGCGAGATTATTCGCCACCTCATTCCCCGCTACGCCACAGTGTCCCGGAACCCACACCAGTTGCACCTCCTTTGTCCTAGCTAGTCCTTTGAGGGCGTCAGCGCACTCCTGAACCAGTGTTGACCTGATTCTGGCCGCGCAGACAGCCCAGAGGACTGCCGAGCAAATGTAAACACATTTCTCGGGGCTCCTCCTCACATCCAGGATAGCGTACACCTCTGTTTCGAATGCTGTGGTATATGCACCAAGAGCATAACTCTCGCGCACCCCCAGGCTTTCGACGTATATTCCGGCCCCGGAGGATTGTTGATCCTCCAGCCGCGATCCGTCGATGAAACAGACCAGGCTTGCGGGCTGGAATGCAACCTCATTTTCTCTCCACTGATCTCTACTGGAGATCCTGAGGGTATATGGCCTAGTCAACCTAATATCGTCCTCGGCATCCCGTACCTTGCTGGCGGAAATCTGGATTCCCTTTTCCACCTCGTTGGCAACTCTTGCATGCCCTATTACTGCTCCCTCTCCACATCAGTTTCCCTCCCTTATGTTGGGAGGCAGTATATCCAGGCCCCCCTGGAGCAGAGCCGGAAAGATCCCATCACAGCCTGCGGACTTGAATGGAGCGAACTCGCTCACCGCCCAGGTTATAGAGCCATCTGTGAGCACCCTCTTCACCAGCTACCAGTTCGCATTCGGGACCGTCCACTGGCCCGGTTCGACAGCCTCCGTGACAGCTCCACCGCCCGCAAGGTGAACTTCGGCGAGATGACGCAGGGTCTCCTCACCGCTGCTTGTCCGGTTTCCTTAAAGATCCTACATTACTACCTAACTCCTGTTTGAGTACCCTTACCAGTTTGACTGCGTCCGGCAGGAAATTGGCTTCCCCACAGTACGCGCGCCAACCAGCTAATTTATTCAAGCGTAATTCCTTCTTAAACTCCCTTCTGGCAGTTCTAAACTCGTCCCAGGCCGCTTCATCCGATTCTCGGACGGGTCGGTTTAAGGCCCTCCGAGTCCGCCTGCACACTGTACTAACTTAGCTTTATCAAAAACCATTTCACTGCATTACACACATATTAAATTTCATTATTATAATGCCATCTCTGTGTCAATAGCTCAACTAATTAAAAGAAAGACATATTTCCATAACATAACTTAACGTATTTATGTTAAAAAATTGTACAGCTTCACCATAGCAGTGTGTACAGTATGTTCCCCACATCGAGATAGCATTATATTTATAAGAAATTTACAGAACGTCTTTCATTTTCTTTTCTTTTTTGTTGTAACTTTGCTGGAATCAATAACCGATACGATATTTTATTAATAATTTCAGATGAAACACATCCAAGATTTGGAAAGGAGGCACAAACAGAACTCTGCAGCGGAAAAGAAACTAGTAAAAGATATCCAGTGTAAGCAGGAGAGCGATAGGAAAGCTTTCGATGCGCATAGGAAAAAAGAATACAAAGCGAACAAGGAACGGTGGAAACGTGAACTGTCCCAGGACGATTCGACACCTAAACGGCAACGAGATGCCACGTTACAGTGAGTTTTATCGAAACTAATTTAAAAACAGTGACACATATAGTAAGTTTGAGTTTCTAAGTGACGACACATTACACCAAGTTTTTTAGAAATAATTTTCAAGCAATAATGCAGTAACTTTTCATAGCATCTAGAACCGGGAATCGCATGAAATTTATTTTCAAGCAAGGCCACATTTAGTGAGTCTATCTTGTTAAGTAGTTGGATATTCCCAGGTTTGAGTTTCTAAGTGACCGCACATTACGGCAAGTTTATATTCTGCCGTGTTTTGATATAAGAAATGACTGAGAAATAATTTTTAAGCAATATAATAATGCAGTAACTTTTCATAGCATCTATAACCGGGAATCCTCTAAAACTTATTTTCACGCAAGGCCACATTTAGTGAGTCTATCTTGTTAAGTAGTTGGAAATTCCCAGGTTTAAGTTTCTAAGTGACCGCACATTACAGCAAGTTTCTATTCTGCCATGTTTCGTATTAGAAATGGCTGCGAAATAATTTTTAAGCAATGTAATAATGCAGTAACTGTTCACAGCATCTAAAACCGGGAATCCTCTAAAATTTATTTTCACGCAAGGCCACATTTAGTGAGTCTATCTTGTTAGGAAGTTGGAAATTCCCAGGTTTGAGTTTCTAAGTGACCGCACATTACAGCAAGTTTCTATTCTGCCGTGTTTCGTATTAGAAATGGCTAAGAAATAATTTTTAAGCCATGACATAATGCAGTAACTTTTCATAGCATCGAAAACTGGGAACTCCATAAAATCTGTTTTCAAGCAAGGCCACATTTAGTGAGTCTATCTTATTAGGAAGTTGTAAATTCCCAGGTTTGAGTTTCTAAGTGACCACACATTACAGCAAGTTTCTATTCTGCCGTGTTTCGTATTAGAAATGGCCGCATTTAGTGAGTCTATCTTGTTAGGGAGTTAGAAATTCCCAGTTTTGAGTTTCTAAGTGACAGCAGATTACAGCAACATTATATTCTGCTGTGTTTCGTATTAGAAATGCCTGAGAAATAATTATCAAGCAATGACATAATGCAGTAACTTCACATCATCTAAAACCGGGAATCCTCTAAAATTTATTTTCAAGCTAGGCCACATTTAGTGAGTCTATCTTGTTAGTAACTTTTCACAGCATCTAGAACTGGCAATCCGAGAAGTTTATTTTAAATCAAAGCCACATCAGTGAGCCTCTATCTTGTTGGTGAGCTGGAAATTCCCAGGTTTGAGTTTCTAAATGACGACATGTTAAGAGTTTGTATCCTGATGTGTTTCATATTAGAAATGACCAAGAAATAATTTTCAAGCAAGGCCATAATGCAGTAACTTTTCATAACATATTGAACTGGGAATCTCCGAGGTTTTTTGAACTCAAGACCATATTCGGGGAGTCTTTATCATGTTAGTGAGCTAGAAATTTCCGGGTTTGAGTTTCTAAGTGACGACATGTTACAGCAAGTTCGTATTCTAACATGTTTCATATTAGAAATGGCTGAGAAATAATGTTTAGGCAATGACATAACGCAGTAACTTGTCATAGCACCTAGAACTGGGAATCTCCAGAAATTTATTTTAAAGCGAGACCATATTTAGCGAGTTTTTATCTTATGGAGTTAGAAATTTCCAGGTTTGAGTTTCTATCTGGCAGCACTTTGGGACAAGCTTATATTGTGATGTGTTTCTTATTAGGGGATGGCTGATAAATAGTTTTTAAGTGATTCCATAATGTAGGAAGTCTGCACAGCCTCCAGAATTGAATATCTCCTGACTTAATTTTAAACAGGGCCATATTTAGCGAGTCTATATATCGTAAGGGCGTTGGAAATTCCCAGTAAATTTTAAGCAATCCCGTAATGCAGTCACTTTTCATAGCATCTCTGACCTGACCTGACATTTATTTTCAAGTTCACATTCAGTTTTTTTCCCTCAGGGCTTGTCCGCGGCCTTGCCGCCCCGATAGCTCCGCAACCCTTGGTTGATTGTGCATACCCTTAGTCTTACTCCACCCATTCCAAAATCACTGTGCCTTGAACTAGTCTGCTTGGTAGGGTGAAGTTTTATATTGCTCTGTCTCCGGTCTAGACTGACCGTAGATCAGTTGTCTTTTGCGGTCCAGAGCTATACACTCACACAAGATGTGCTGTGCTGATTCCTCCCCCTCGCCGCAGAGTCTGTATGCGAGGTCCCCTTCGAACTGCCCCATTTTATGCAGGTGTTTCTTGACGACCATGTGTCCCGTCAAGAGACCTGTTGTGTTTCTGAGCTGTCCTCTGCTAAGGTTTAGCAGCTCCACAGCTCTCTTTGAACTGGGTTCGTCAATTATTGACTTCCCATGTCTGAGCCCTGGACATTCCGCCCAGTACACCTTGTGTTGGTTTCTGACCCAGGACTTAATGGCTCCCCTGGCAGTGCTCTTTGACACGCCCAGAGCCGGTTCTGGTCCCATAAATGGTTCTCCTGACCTCTCTTCGCGAGACTGTCCGCTTCTTCATTGCCTTTGAGCCCCGCGTGACACGGCACCCAGATGAGAGTCACCTCATTCTGCCCAGCCAGGTCGCTCTTCTCGTCTCGGCACTCACTCACCAGCCAGGAATTTACCCGTGGGCTACTTAGTGCCTTAAGAGCTGCCTGGCTGTCTGTGGCTATGAGGATCCGCTTGTTGGTGTAGCCCCTCCTGCAGTGCAGGATGGCGTACATTTCGGCCTGAAACACTGTTGCATGGGCTCCGAGGGAAATACTATGACTTACCCTCAGTCCTTCTGAGTAAACACCTGCCCCAGTCCCACGCTCCCCGCCAGATCCGTTCATGAACCAGACGAGCGCATCCCGTGGTATGCCCGGCGTCTCCTCCCGCCATGCCTCACGGTCGGGGATTCCCACTGGTAAGTTGTTTTCCCTGCACATTCGTGGGCTCGCGAAGTTTGACCTCATTTCAAGCATGGGCTGCTTCACGATCTCCTGAATTTTGCAGTTGACCCTGAAGCCTGGGCTGATCTTCAGTCTACCATTGCAGGCTAGTCTGTATAGTCCTAGCCTGGCCTCCCCCATAATAACTAAGTGTAGGCTGGGGCAGATCCAACAACACCTCCATGGTGGCTGTTGGGGTTGAAGACATGGCCCCTGTGATGCCTAGGCAAGCCATCCTTTGGATCTTGCCTAGTTTTTGTTTGGCACTGGATTGTGTCACCTTAGGCCACCAGACCAGTGCCGCATATGTTAACGATGGTCTGACCACCCTTGTGTATAGCCAGTGGGCCATACTAGGTCTTAGCCCCCACGTCTTTCCATATAGCCCCCTAGTGACGGCTAAGGTCATGACTGCCTTACGCAGTATTTTTCAAATGTGACCATTCCAGGTTAGCTTAGAGTCCAATACGACCCCAAGATATTTTACCTCCCTGGCCATTGGAATGCTCCTACCGTGTAGAGTGAGAGTTATGTGGCTGTCACACTTCCTCCTTTTCGTAAATGGCATGACGGTTGCCTTCCGTCCACCCTTCCACCACTTTCAGTGCAGTCTGCATGCGCTCCCACACTGACTGTGTGACCTTTCCTCGGACTATGATGACAATGTCGTCCGCATAGCTCTGTACCTCATACCCCCCTCCTGAGAGCCTCCCCAGCAGGATGTCCACGACTAGGCACCAGAGCAAGGAGACAGAACGTTCCCCTGCGGACACCCCGCCAGCAGAGTCCTCCCCCGCCACATTCAGTTAGTCTTATCTTGTTAGGGAGTGGGAAATTCCCAGGTTTGAGTTTCTAAGTGATGACAAATTGCAGCAAGTTTGTGTTGTGATGTGTTTCGTTATTAGAAATGGTTGAGTCATAATTTTTAAGCGATACTATAATGCAATACGTGCACGGCATCCAGAATTGAAAATCCCTTATTTAATTTTAAAACAGGGCCACATTTAGCCAGTCTTATATTGTGATACTACATACAGACCGGGAGACTACTTCTCTGGCTTCACTGCTGGGTTTGGTTTCTGTAAGTGAAGGACGTAGCCAGCGCTTAAGCTAACTGAATTCTAGATGTTCTAGGATGTTGTTCAACATTTCTGTAACCAGTGTTGCTGCTCTTGACAGCACTGTCAGACTGATAAAAATTGAGTCAATACGAAATCATGACAACTACAAATATAGATCTGTTGCTATGTTATGATGTTTTTACCAAAAAAATTCTTTAAAATTAAATTAAAATTACAAGCAAATGACGGATTAGGTGTTCAAAATGTCTACGGGATTTATGTCAATATTTAACATAAAGATAACTAACCAGTTAGCTTATGTGCTGGTTACGTCCTTCACTTACAGAAATCAAACCCAACAGTGAAGCCAAAGAAGTAGTCTTCCGGTCTGTATGTAGTATGGACCAGTTTCACCAAGTAAGGGCAACAACAATGAATGAATTATATTGTGATGTTTCATATTGGTAATGCTAAGAAATAATTTTTTAGCGATACCAATTTATTAAGCTTGTAACTCTGGAATTAAAGATTTCCAGTTGTTTGGAATTTATATTGGTACCTAGCTTGTAAAATTCTTAACAGAAAACTACTAAACTACAAAAGAAAAATATTTTGTGAAATTCTTCATCTCTTCCCTTTCTTATTTTTAGAAGCCAGAAGGACAACCTGAAGCTAGTGGATGCGCAGGAGGAACAGCGGCTGATCCGTTCTCAGAAGGAATACCTCGACCTGGAGGTTAGGAAGTTCCGCAGAAGGAAGCTGATGCAGTATCACCAGCTGGAGCAGGACCTGTTGAGGCAGGAGCTGAACAAGAGACAAAGCCAGCTCGATCAGGCGCACTCCATGCTCCTGAGGCATCACGAGAAAACCCAGGAGCTGGAGTATCGTCAGCAGAGGGCGGTGCATGCGCTGCGAGAAGAGCAGGTCGGTAAAAAACTTGTATCAATTATCATTACCACATAAATCAACATGCAATTACAGACACTTCTAGTAGACCTTCTAAGTCGGCCTGGGAACAAAGTTTGGTATACCGTAGGAGTCTCTTCTGGGACCTATCATTTCTTTTTTATGTATTGTTCATATATATCTTGAGCGTCTTAAAATCTCACGTTCGTGGATTGTACTTTTTAAATAAGCCTTAAAACAAACTCAGTAGTACTGCTACTCCGTGATATGTCATTTTTTCTTGTATTGTTGATCATTGGCCTCGAGTTTGACTAAAAGTCTCACGTTTCTGGAATGGACTTTCCAAATGAGTTCCAAAACAAAGCCTGGTGTACTGTAAGGCTCCATCTTGCTGTCCTCTCTATATAGTTACCACAAGTGTCTTAAAATTTGTTAAATACGTCTTGAAAGAGATAGGTGCCCTGCCAGGGTCTACTCCATGATCTGTCATTTTTTCTTTGTATATTGGTGATCTTCTTCTCTCTCTCTTTCTCTCTCTTCCTCTCTCTTCCTCTCTGGATATATTGTTATCCTGAGTGTTTTAAAATGTCAATTTCCTTGAATGGAATTTTTAAATCAGTCTTGAAAAGGTTAGGTGTACTGCAAGGGTCTATTCTGTGATCTGTCATCTTTTCTTTGTGTATGGTTGATTATTGGTTTTGAGTTTGGCTTGAAAACGCCACATTTCTGGAATGGACTTTCTAAATAAGTGTCAACACAAAGACAGGTGTACTGTAGGGGTATATCCTGGACTCCTCTGGCTTGGGTTTCTATTTAAAATTACACATTTTTGGAATGGATTATCGAAATAAATCCAAAAAAATCAGTTATACTGTAAGGGTATATTCTAGGGCCTGTATTTTTTTTGTGTGTGTATTGTTGATCCTTGAGCCTTGTGTTTCGACGTGAAATTCCACGTACTTGGAATGGATTTTCGAAATAAGTCCAAAACAAAGTCAGGTGTACTGTGAGGCTCCATTCTGGGTTCCTTTTCTTCTCTCTGCAGTTGTTGGTCTTTATTCTGATAAGTGTCTTGAAATCGCGTTCATTGAATAGATTTTCTAAATAAGTGTGAAAAAGTAAGGTGTATTGAAATCGTTTATTCTGGGAGCTATCCTTTTTCCTCTTATATTGTTTATCGTTGATCCTGAACTTCAAATCCCACGTTTGTGAAATTAACTTTCTAAATAAGTATTAGCAACAAAGTTAGGTATACAGAGCGGGTCCATTCTGGGCCCCATCTATTTTCTCTGTATTATAATAATTAATATTGTTAATTACGTGATGCCATTACAAATGTGTCTTGTGACTTGTAGAATATTTAGGCATAATTTTTGCTTGATCTTTGTCCTCAACCTCTTAAAATATCACATTCCTTGAATTGACTGTCTAAATAAGCCTTAAAACAAAGCCTGGTGCACTAGTACTCGGTCTATCCAGGGACCTGTTATTTTTTCTTTGTTTATTTTTTTATCACTGATCCTGAGTGACTTGTAATCTCACGTTTCTGAAATCAACTTTGTAAACATGCCTTAAAACAATCTGGTGTACTGCAGGGGTCGATCTTGGTCCCTCCTGTTTTTTATGTTGTTGATCATTGCCCTGAGTCCAGCCTAAAATTATGAATGGTTGCCTGAGGGAATGAAGTGACATTATTCTAGAAGGTTCCATTCTGGAATTTTTCTTATTTTCTACGTATATTATCATTAGCCTCATCTTCAGTTCAAAATAGCTCATACATTGAATAAACATGCTATGTCAGTACAAAAAGCTATCTGGTGTAGTCCATTGGTACTATTTTCCCATATATTGTCAGGGTTCCCAGTCGTCTGGAAAACAGGGAAAATCGGGAAAAGTCAGGGAATTTGTGGAAGGAAAAATTTTGTCGGGGAAATCGGGGAAAAATTGAGAAAAATTGTGAAAATTGACTAAGAGTCGGGGAATTTATTGCTGTGTCAGGGAAAAATGATACGTGCATATTTCTATAAAGTATCGTTTTCGTTTATTGATAAGGGCAGATCAACTGCCGACCTCCTTTCCTTTGTCACCCATTCTTGGAACAAGTCTATGGAACTACACGGCGAATCCCAGATTGTCGCTCTAGACATATCCAAAGCATTCGACCAGATCTGGCACGCAGCGCTGCTTAATAAACTACCGGCCTATGGCCTACCACCTAAACTCTGTATGTGGACAGCAAATTTCCTCTCCAACCGGAGCATTTCTGTTGTCGTGGATGGCCATTCCTCTAAACTGTATCCAATTAATGCAGGAGTTCCTCAAGGTTCAGCTTTAGCCCCTACTTTGTTTCTTCTCCACATCACTGACCTCATCTCTAGCACATCCAACCCAGTTTACAGTTAAGAGAACGACAGCACCCTCCACTCAAATATACAATATTCTAAGCCTGTCTCTTTAGCCCAATTAGATGAGGATCGCAGGCTCATGGAGGGTTCTGTCTCCATGGATCTCCAAAAAAATATTAGACTGGGGAAGTAGAATTCTTGTACAATTCAACCCCACCAAATGACAGTCTTGCTTTCTTTCTCATAAGAGATACACCAGCCCCAGACCCATCACAATGAACAACCAAGTTATTCAAAGTAATGAGTCCTTTTCACTTGTTGGCATTTCTGTGGATCGAAATCTCAATTGGCACCAACATGTCACATCAATTGCAGAAGCGGCTGCTAAGAAATTAGGTTTCCTCTTCTGGGCTCGCAAATACTTTTCACCAGCTAATCTCTATACATCATATACTTCACAAATAAAACCAAACCTCGAATACTGCTCCCACATCTGGGTGCTACTGTCGCTACTACACTCGCTGTTCTGGACTTCATGCAGAAGAGAGCTATATGTCTCATCAGTGACCCTACCCTCACCCAAAGGCTGCCATCCATTGTCCACCGACGTGCCGTTAGTGACCTCTCTCTCTCTTTTATAGATATCTGCACGGGCACTGCTCAGAGGAGCTCTCTTCCATAGTTCCTCCACCTGCTGCCCCCAACAGATCTACCAGGGGAATAGAGCGAATGCACCCTTTTACTGCCCAGGTCACCAGACAGAACATCTTGTTAAGCCCGCTCTTTTGTCCCGAGGACTTCCAAGTTGTGGAATTCCTTGCCGGCACATGTTTTTCCTTCTCCCCCGAACCTCCAAACCTTTAAGTCCAGAATTAACAAGTTGCCTCTTTCCTCCATGTCGACACCCACGGTACGATAGTATTTAGGCTGTAAGCACTCGTGGTGTGTTGTTGAAGGAAAAATTACTGTATTCTGTAATAATGTGTTACACATTTTTGAAGTAGATTGTGAATATTAAAGTCAGGGAAATAGGTTTTTGGGCATGTCAGGGAAATCAAGGAAAAGTCAAGGAAATTGACATGCTGTTTTTAGAGGGAACCCTGATTGTGTACCGAGCAATTTATTTTTGGTGCTTAATATAATTATATACATTGTATATATTTTTTCTGAATAAACTGTATTATTATTATTGTTATTATAATACCTTTTTTTTGTGTGAATATATCTTATGGCTTCTAAAAAGACACTATAAATCTATGACCTGCTGTAATACTTGTTTTTATTTGTTTATTAATTTAAGTTTTTGTAGGTTAAAAATCAGCATGACACTGAGCTAAGTAACCAATCAGAGTATATGAAACGATCTGAAAGGGAACTAAGGAAGAAACATGCATTAGAAATCAAACAGCAACCAAAATCGCTCAAGGTAAGATTTTCAGTTTTTTTTTAATATACTATTTTATTATCTGTTTTTTGCTATTTTATTATCTTTCACATATTAATGTTATTTGTGTTGTAATTTTGTAATTCATTCGTAGTATTTTGAAACATCATCTGTGCTATATTCTTTTTCTTTTCTTTTTGTTCTTAATACCGGACTTCTTTTGCAGTTTGAAGAACACTGCACCTAGATATGTAGCAGTAGCCTTGCATTTTTTATTTTATGTTATGAAATGTTTTTAAACACATGATAATAATAAAAACACTGTTGTCAAATTGTAATCAATTTAAAAACCGTTAGAGCAAAGCTTGTTTGTTATTGTGTTTTTTAATGCCTTTCAAAGCGTCGATTTAATCTAATTGGGCATAACCTAAACATGCAGGGACCTTACCTAGGGGAGCTTAGTGTCACTTGGTCTGAAATGGGGCTTTTTTGTGTTTATTTTTCTATGATTAGATATATAGATAGAAACATCCACACCAATTCCTAGATTTGAAACCACTTGATTTTTTCGAGTGCAAAAATAAAACCTACATACACAAATCAGTCATGAAGCCACTCAAAGAAATGTAGATATGTTAGTTTACTGACACTATTAAAAAAAAAACATAGTATTCAGAGAACGACATCAACAAAAACCATCCTGGTACTTAGATTTTTTGAAGACGATGTTCAACCAAAAATGTTTAGTCCTGACCTGACTTGGCTATACCGTATTTTTTATTATATTTATATTAATCAAGTACTAAATAAAGATGTACAGACCTTTTCTCTGGCTTCACGAGTGTTGGTTTTCTTCTCTGCAACCAGTTTCGCTGCTTGAGTTACAGGGAAGAAAATCAATACTTGTGAAGCCATAAAAGAAGTATCTAAATCTTTATTTAGTAGGGAACGGTGTCACCAAGTAAGGGCGATAACAATTAACAAATTAATCAAGTAATTTCTAATCTGGGTTATTATTGTGGATGTTTTTTTATACAGGGTGAACATAACGTTATCCAGATATTTCGTGGGTGATAATACTATGCAAAATAAGAAAAAAAATGCCAGTGGTCAAAAACACAACATTTTAATATACAGGGTGATATCAATTTTTTAAACATATTTTGCGTTTTTCTCTCGTATGCCTTGAGATAAATTTTTTAAATTTGGTACATCTACTTTCTTTAAGAGTCTACGATAAAATGTCAAAATCGTCGGTTGTTATTACAGGGTCTTATGTTTTCTTGAGTCATGTAGTAGATTATGCTTCGTAACTTTTTGGAGCACCCAGTATGAATGGTAATACCAAATTTGAATTTCCTCTTCGTTTCTGTAGCTTCTAGGTCGTTTGCATTATTCTTGTATCTTTGTGGACTGGACATGTTCCAGATATGTCACATTTCAAAGACTTTGGTTGTAAAGTATTTTGCCTGAACAGAAATCCGATCAAGGGGAATCTTGATGCCAGGTGCAAGGAAGGGGTGTTTATTGGATATTCTGAAGAAATCAAGGTGTAAAGGATATGGATTCCTGCTGAAAATAAGTTTATGGTCACTAGGGATGTGAAATTTATCAAGAAAGAAAAAATGTGTATTGACCTTACTCCAGAAGATGTAGACCACGGGGAGGACCTAGATAATGAGCAAATTGATGTCCAGCTGTATTCTCCAGCGAACGAAAGTGAAAGTGACTTGGAAGTGACAGAAGAGGAGCCTAGCACACCTAGAGCAAGAGGCAGACCAGCTATCTACAGAACAAGCCTAAGAGGAAGACCTTGAAAAGTTTACAAGGAGATTGCCGAGGAAGCCAAAGTTAGTATTTACCCAAAAGAAGTGTTTCTTTCAGAGATTCCCATAGTTCTGTCAGGACCGTGCCGTGGTGAGTGGTGTAGTGCAATGGCTGACGAAATAGCTTCTGTGTTAAAAAATAATACATGGGAACTGGTGGACCGACGGAGAAATCAAGAAACGGTCGGTAGTCGTATTATTCTAAGGAATAAATACAAGCCTGATGAAATTGAATTGAAAGGCGAAAGGCAAGACTTGTTGCAAGGGGCTTCAGTCAACGTCCCGGAATCCATTTTCACAAGGCATTTGCACCTGTAGCCCGCCTTAGCTCCATCAGACTCGTAGCTGCTCTAGCTGCACATATGCATATGGACATTCAGCAACTAGATGTTACTTGTGCCTACCTAAACGGCGTCCTAGAGCAAGTTATATACATGGAACCTCCGAAATATTTGTCAGAATCGCTAAATTTGATCTGTCAAGGCGAAGCTATGGAGCTGCGGTAACCAAGCCTTGCGAGATTATTCGCTACCTCATTCCCCGCTACGCCACAGTGTCCCAGAACCCACACCAGTTGCACCTCCTTTGTCCTGGCTAGTCCTTTGAGGGCGTCAGCACACTCCTGAACCAGTGTTGACCTGATTCTGGCCGCGCAGACTACCCGGAGGACTGCCTGGCTATCTGAGCAAATGTAGACACATTTCTCAGGGCTCCTCCTCACATCCTGTCTATTGGCCACAGACAGGATGGCGTACACCTCTGTTTCTAATGCCGTGGTATATGCACCGAGAGCATAACTCTCGCACACTCCCAGGCCCTTGATGTATATTCCTGCCCCGGAGGATTGTTGATCCTCCAGCCGCGATCTGTCAGTGAAACAGACCAGGCTTGCGGGCTGGAATTCAACCTCATTTTCCCTCCACTGATGCCTACTTGGGATCCTGATGGTGTATGGCCTAGTTAACCTAATATCGTCCTTGGCATCCCATACCTTGATGGCGGAAATCGGAATTTCCTTTTCCACCTCATTGGCGACTCTTGCATGTCCTATTACTGCTCCCTCTCTGCACCAGTTTCCAGAGTCTCGCATTCTAAGATACAGGCAGCTTGCATGCACTCACAGACGACGCCGGGGAATTTGCCGGTGATTAGGATCAGCCCATCATCAGCGTATGCCTGGGCGTAGAAGCCGTTCTCGGAGAGCCGCTCCAAGAGGCCGTCCATGACCAGACACCATAGATGTGGGCAGCCGCCCGTCACCCCAACGTCCAGCCCCCGGCCCCTCAAGGTCAGCGAGACTCTCCTGTCCTCTAGCATGCTCGCTACCCAGATTATTAGGGACCTGGGCGTTCCCCTATCCTGTAGGGCGGTACAGACCGTATCTGTCCTTGCCTTATCAAAGGCCCCCTCCACATCGAAGAACACAGCTAATGTGCTCTCCCCGTAGTGTAGGGCCCTTTTCACTTTAGAAGCTTAGTGGAGTCCTGAAGAAATATGGATATAATCCCACCAAAGCCGACCCATGTGTCTTTACACTAGGTGAGGGAAAAAATGTTACCTTAATCATCACTTACGTGGATGACATATTAGTTGCATCCCGCAACAAAGAGAATATTTCAAATTTAAAATTAAAACTTGCTGAAGAATTCGAGTTGAGAGACCTGGGTGATGTTCACCAGTGCCTGGGTATAGAATTAAAACGTGAAGGCAATAGTATTAACCTACATCAGAGAGGGTATGTCACAGACCCTTTGAAGAGATTTAGTATGCAAGAAGCCAACCCATACAGATCCAAATGTGAGGCTTAGAACACGCTCCAAATAAGATATCCATGAGGACGAGCAGATGCCGTACAGGGAGCTTGTTGGCACACTTAGATATTTGTCCATGGCTACAAGACCAGATATTTGTTTTGCGGTAAGCTACTTAGGGCAGTTTGATAATTGTTATAGAAAAGAGCACTGGTTGGCTGCAAAGCTTGTTCTTAGATATCTCAAGAGAACTATCGATTACGGTATAGTGTTCAGGCCCGATGACTTGTTATAGGTTATGTCGATGCAAACTGGGGCAATTGTCCCAATGACGAACACTCATATACTGGCTATATATTTATTTTATCAGGTGGTTCTATTATCATGGGAATCAAAGAAACAGAAAACAGTCGCTTTGTCATCCACCAAAACCGAATACATGGGAGCGACAGAAGCTGCGAAGAAGGCTATATATCTGAGGAAACTTGTCAGTGAAATTGGTTTTAAAGTTTTTGCTAAAATTGTCTTACACTGACAATTTAAGTGCTATCAAATTAGCTGAAAATCCAAAGTTTCATGCTAGAAGTAAGCACATTGATATAAAATGTCATTTTGTTAGAGAAGCTCTCGAAAGAGCAGAATTTTTATTGATATGTATCCCATCCGAAGACATGGTAGCGGGCGTTTTTACAAAACCATTGCCGAGAAACAAGCATGTGAAGTGTGTTGAACTGATGGGGGTGTGGTGGGTCAAGGTCGAAGAGTATTTTCATAGTGCCTAGTTCAGTGATCTATGTTGTAAATTGAGGGGAAGTGTTCGAATAAGAATAGTGAAGGTCATTTCCTTGAATGTGATTAACAACAGTCGAGGGTTTGTTGTACTGAGCATGCCTACCACCTCAGTACTCGCACATAGATCGTTTTCCCCACTGCCATAATATAAGTTCTAATATGTACGCAAAAGTGAGAAGTACTTTTATATGTAAACTCTGTATTTGCTGTTAACTGATTTACGGTTGTATTAATTCATTTCTATTTGTAATCATCAAACAAGTATATTATTACATATTTATACAGTCCACAGCGTGTTATTTCCACAATAATCCTAACAAAGAACTAGTCCTAAATGAAGTAAAAAATGATTGCTACGAGTGCAAGAAAAATTGCATCAACATTAAATATTTCATTTATGCTTGTCGGGAGAATTTTGGTAGATAACTTAATATACCTTTACCACGTCACAAGGGTTCAAGCTCTTCTCCCACGTGACTTTTCTCTACGTTTAAATTTTTACCATTGGTTCCTACAAATGCTGGCTCAAAATCCATGGTTTGCAAACACAATTTTATTAAGTGATGAAGCAAACCATTCGAGGAATGCCATCTGGAATTTCCATAATGAACATTTTTGTTGGGCAGAAGATAATCTGCATGTAGCATACGAAAATAATTTCTGTAAATGCCATTATTGGATATTATTTGACAGGAGTATTTTTTCTGCCGGCAGGGCTGAATGCTCGTAATTATTATCAATTTCTTAAAGAGGAACTTCCAGTGCTTCTGGAAAAGGTACCAATTCTTTGCAGAAACCAAAAGTGGTTCAGCATGATGGTGCACAATTTCAGTATGGAGCTGAGGGAGTTCCTGAATCAACATTTTAACAAATTTGAATAGGTCGAGTATATACCTCAGTCATGGCTTCCTAAATCCGCAGGCCTGAATAGCCTAGACTTTTTTTTTAATGGGGAGACCTGAAATCATTGGTGTATCGGACCTCAATTGAAACACTGGAGGAATTGCGAAATATAATAGTGGCTTTATACGACATCATTCTCAATATTTCTGGAATCTTTGAGAGAGTCCGCCGGTCTCTGAAGCAGAGAGTGGAATCCTGCATCTTACCAAGAGGGGGACATGAGGTTAAAAACAAAGAGGTGTAGCAAATTTCACAAATGCAAAATATAATTAAAAAAATTGAAACTTTGTCACCCTGTAATTACATCAAAAGTGATGTGTTTTTGACCATGGGTCTATTAATTGAACATTTTGCAGATTACTATCACCCCCTAAAATATCTGCATGGTGTTATGTTACACCCTGTATAATTAATAATTAAGAAACACTATTTATATTTTGATTATTATTTTCTTATACATACATAAATCAAGTGGTTTCAAATCAGTTTACACACATTGCTTATCTTTTTTCGTGTAATTTTTTATACTTCTATATTTCTCTATATATTTAATCATTCAAGAATATTAGTTTATATTCTTTGTTAATTTTTAATGGAAGTTACTTAAGGTCGGGTTTGATTTTAAGCTAGGTAAAAAAATTCAGCCAGTATTAAGTGTCATAAAATAGGCATACATTGCTGTATAGTCTGCTGCTCCTATTATTATTGTTGTTATTATCATTATTATTATTAATAATATTACTTTATTAGCTCAAATTTGACACTATGTCTATGTCTGTGCTGTAGAGATGAGATTGTTTATATCTCTATCCTTAATTTGATCACAAATTATTATAGATCAACGTAATTATCAATACCCATTCAAAAGGAATATTTCCTTTAAAATGAAACAAACCAACTAATGGAGTACATTTGCGGTGATGTGTTTACTTGCAGCAAAAAGAGATGCTGGTTAGAAAACAGTTCCGCGAGACATGCAAGGTCCAAACGAAGCAGTACAAAGCGCTGAAGGCCCAGATTTTGGCCAACACGCCAAAAGAGGATCAGAAGGCGGTGATCAGGAAACTGAAGGAGGAACAGAGACGCAAGCTGGCTCTGCTCGGTGACCAGTATGAACAGAGCATCGCAGAAATGTTACAGAAACAGTGCATTAAGTTAGACGAAAGCCAGGAGGTTTGTATGTTACAATTTTAATTCTTTTGTTAATTGAAAAAAAATAAAATTAGCGGAAGTGGCAAATAAATATGCAAAACGGACACCTGTCTTGTTCCTATTCGGAAATCTATGACCTGTCATTTATGAGCACATACAGTCCCTGTTCAACTTATTGGACTGACGTAGATATTTTAGCTTTTATTTCAATTGTGTAACGTGTTTGACATATTTTTTGAATAAATCACGGAACTTATTACAAATGCCAATTTTCTATACTATTTATTGCAACAAGAGAAACGAGTCGTTTGTTTATTTCACTCACATTACTATTATTGCATCTTGGCTATCTGAATATATGTTTATAAAACTCTCTCTCAGGGCTGCAACTAAATTCATCTGTTGCATTTACCGGTCACCTTCTGACAACAACTTTGTCCAGCTATTTGACTACCTTTCTGAAAAAAACGACCATCTGATTTCTGAATATTCTTCCTCCGAGGTCACTATTCTTGGTGACTTCAACGTCCATAATAAGGAGTGGCTAGGATCTTCAAAAACCGATCCACAAGGAAGAGCAGCGGAGGCCTTTGCAATCAGCAACTCTAGCCAATATGTTTCAGCAACCTACTTACTTTCCTCGTATCCCAATACACAGCTCAAATCCCTTGGATCTCCTTCTTACTACAAAACCTGAATGTTATAAAATATCAGTCACCGCCCCCCCCAGTTTCTCAGACCATGGCATGGTCACCGCTTCCTGCGCAATGCAACCCGAGGTCACACAGACATCACACCCACGTATCGTTTGGCACTACAACTCCGCGAACTGGGACGAAATGTGAGCTTACTTTTCCTCATTTCCATGAGCGTCTGTCTGCTTCTCTCATCCTGACCCCTCTAATATCTCACAAAACGTCACCGAAATTATCCAAGCTGGTATGGAATTATTTATTCCATATGCACAGAAAACCTCTTCAGCCACTCAAAAGCCCTGGTTCTCTAAATCTTGTGACAAAGCCAGACTTGAAAAGGTCAAAGCTCACAAAACACTTCTACACAATCCCAGTCAAGAAAACCATCAAGCATTTAACGACGCAAGAAACCTCTACGTCCGCATTCTTTCTGAGGCAAAAAACTCGTTTAATAACCACATCAAAGACAAAGTCCTCTTAATCTCTAAGGGCAGCAAACCCTTCTGGACTCTTGCTAAATATATTGGGAATAATTTCTGCAAGAGCATGTTCCCACTTCTTGTCTCGGGGCGAAATTGTTTCTTCCGCCCTGGGCAAGGCCGAACTTTTTGCGTCGTTGTTCACCGGCAATTCTACTCTCAACCGACCTCCAAATGTTCGACCACCAACAGTCCCCAATGTCGCGCATAAAATGACGGACATCATTTTCAAAACTAAAAAGGTACGAAAGATGCTCTCTTCTCTTAATACCAGGAAATCCTCTGGCCTTGAAGAAATCCTAGCAATTGTTCTCAAAAAATGCGCACCAGAACTTGTTCCTGTCCTGACTCGTCTGTTTCAGACATCTTACAATAGAGGCATATTTCCTAGTAACTGGAAAACTGCTCGAGTACAACCCGTCCCCAAGAAATGATCCAAAGCGCTTCCTAGCAACTACAGGCCTATTTCTCTCCTTTCAGTTGTCTCTAAAGTGATGGAAAGGTATATAAACAATGAATTACTAAAATTTCTTGAAAAACACAGTCGAATCCAGGACAGGCAGTATGGATTCCGTCAGCACAGATCAACTGCTGACCTCCTTTCATTTGTCACCCATTCTTGGAACAAGTCTATGGAACTACACGGTGAATGCCAGATTGTCGCTCTAGACATATCCAAAGCCTTCGACCAGGTCTGGCACGCAGCGCTGCTTAATAAACTACAGGCCTATGGCCTACACCAAAACTCTGTACCTGGACAGCAAACTTCCTCTCCAACCGGAGCATTTCTGTTGTTGTGGATGGCCATTCCTCTAAACTATATCCAATTAATGCAGGAGTTCCTCAAGGTTCAGCTTTAGCCCCTACTTTGTTTCTTCTCCACATCAATGACCTCCTCTCTAGCACATCCAACCCAGTTCACAGTTACGCGGACGACAGCACCCTCCACTCAAATATACAATATTCTAAGCCTGTCTCTTTGGCCTAACTAGATGAGAATTGCAGACACATGGAGGGTTCTGTCTCCGTGGATCTCCACAAAATATTAGACTGGGGAAGTAGAAATCTTGTACAATTCAACCCCACCAAATATCAGTCTTGCATTCTTTCTCATAAAAGATACACCAGCCCTAGACCCATCACAATGAACAACCAAGTTATTCAAATGTAATGAGTCATTTTCACTTGTTGGCATTTCTGTGGATCGAAATCTCAATTGGCACCAACATGTCACATCAATTGCAGAAGTGGCTGCTAAGAAATTAGGTTTCTTCTTCCGGGCTCGCAAATACTTTTCACCAGCTAATCTCTATACCTTATATACTTCACAAATAAGGCCAAACTTCGAATACTGCTCCCACATCTGTGGTGCTGCTGCCGCTTCTACACTCGCTATCCTGGACTCCATTTAGAAGAGAGCTATATGTCTCATCAGTGACCGTACCCTTACCCAAAGGCTGCCATCCCTTGCCCACCAACGTTGGTGACCTCTCTCTCTCTCTCTCTCTCTCTCTCTCTCTCTCTCTCTCTCTCTCTCTCTCTCTCTCTCTCTCTCTCTCTCTCTTTTATAGATATCTGCATGGACAGTACTCAGAGGAGCTTTCTTCCATGGTTCCTCCACCTGCTGCCCCCAATAGATCTACCAGGGGAACAGAGCGAATGCACCCTTTTACTGTCCAGGTCACCAGACATAGAACATCTTGCTATGCCCGCTCTTTTGTCCCGAGGACTTCCAAGTTGTGGAATTCCTTACCGGCACATGTTTTTCCTTCTCCCCCCAACCTCCAAACCTTCAAGTCCAGAATTAACATGTTGCCTCTTTCATCCTTATCGACACTCACGGTACGATAGTATTTAGGCTGTAAGCCCTCGTGGTAAACGTGTGCAATGGTTTTGTACAATTTTCCTTGTACACATATCGATGGCATACACTTCTGCCTGGTGTATGGTTGCATAATTTCCGAGGCTAGATGATATTGATATGCACCGGCTCATACCCTGCGATTGGTTTTGGAGCCGTCGATGTACCAACAGACATCTGCCCTCAATAGAGTCGTTTGGTTTCGTTCCCAGTCCTCGCTTTCCCTGAAAGACAGATCTCTAGTGATCTTTGTATGCATCAGGTCTGAGACCATTCACAGGACCTCATGACTCTCAATGTCATCGAGGTGTCCAGTATTGTTAGCTTGATTATTGTTAGTTATTATGTTTTGTGTATCGGCCCATCCTTAATTTGGCTTTTAAGCTGTTGGATGGTATATGAATAAATAAATAGATAATTGAAACAGGGAAGCTCGAATAAACTCTAAATTGGGCTACATCCCCGAGCACTCATTGCATAATATTAGAGTTAATAGAATTGAACTTACGGAGAGATTATTGCACTTGAAAACTGAAAATTAAAATATTTAGTGGCGAGTCTAGTAATTTGAACGGGGGATCTGCATGTCTCAGAATTAAACTACGCTTTATGATTTTGGACACATCTCAAAATTAACCTATTTTAATTTCGTGGGAACGCTAGATTAATCTGAAAGTTTTAAACTTGTTACACTACCTTTGTAATTTATTATTGTTAATATTTTTTTGTACTTATATATTTTTTACTGTTCGATTCGCACCAGCATATAATCATACATTCATTACCGCACCTGTGTTCTGGCGTCACTTATTTCACATTGCTGTACTGTTGTGTTTCTCATCTCGAAATAAAACGGACACTTTTTTAATTGTGTTCGAGCTCCTTAGCAATATTCCGTAAGATAAAAATTAAACTATGCAATAACATTTAAGTTTTATTCGAAATACCTCCAGGTACATGTTTTAATTTTCAGTTGGAGCAGCAGCAGATGAAGGAGAGGCTCCGATATGAACTGGAAATTCTGATCGCCTATCAAAGCAAGAACAAGATGCAGGCACAGGCGCAGAGGGAAAGGGAGAGGATTGAACTGGAAGAGAGGGTGGCCGTTAGGAAGTCTCTCTTAGAACAAAAAGTAAGTTGCTTATTTAAAACAAAAAATGCAGCAAGTGCGTCTTGGTATTAATTTTTGGTTTGTTTTATTCACCAGGTTGTTTCATTATTAGTGAATTTTCATTAACCCTTTCGCTTCCAATACCATACATATACCACATGACATAAAGTGCCTCTCATTCCCACCGCTATATATATATATATATATATATATATATATATATATATATATATATATATATATATATATATATATATATATATATATATATATATATTAGAGGTGTGCGAACCCATGTTTTGTTCGAACCGAACTATGAACGAACCCAAGCAAATATGCTGCCTCGAACTTCGAACCTCTGAAATAGTATGGCTAAGGTTCACAGTCGAACTTCGAACTTCTTAGAAATTCAAAATCGAACATCGAACTACCCAAAATTCTTCAGTGTTCATATATCATTTCCGTAAATACCAAATATAGGAATATTGTAACATACATTATTTGATATGTAAAAATTCCCATTCTTTTTACAAAAAGGAAGGGTTCGACAAATTTGCAGGTTGATTGGGTGAAAATGCCTTCCGGTGCTGATCGTTGTGGAGATGGGTCAACTTTAAATCAAATACAAAAATAAAAAATATTTGAAATTTTTTGAGATTTCTAGATCTATAAGTAAGCTCAATTATAAATATGTTGTTGTTGTTGTTTGGCTTTGGCTAGGCAGTTGTATCGAACAAGAGAAGGTTCAAAGTGAGCATGATAGGTATAAAATAACCACTTAAAATTTGAACTTAATATATTATATATTCTTATGAAAATTCACAACCATAACGCACTTGCTGCATCCCGAACTTGTCTCCTGATTGTGAACATGTAACTGTTTTGGCTCATTGTGAAATAAAGCATATTGAAACCAGTGTTTTCCAAAGGCAATCTGCAATTATCCTCATACATTCTGAAAATTTACGTTACCAATGGTCTTCGAACGCCGCCTCATAATGTTCTTACTGAAAAAGGTGTTGGGAGGCTAGGATATATAAGAAAAATAATTATATGATTGCTAAATGGCTCCGCCGTGTCTCAATGTGTCCCATCAACTGTCAAAAATATGCATGAGTGAAATTTCCTAAAATGACACTATCGACTCAATGAGACCGATAACGAGTTTAAAGCGCCGCTACCGAGTTAACAGGGCCGCAACTTCGCTACCTTTGGCAGCATTCAATGCCTGTAAAGTTAAATTTCGAAGTATTTTTGAGCAACGAACTTCGAACTATTTTGGAGAATTACATATTTCGAACTTCGAACAACTTCAACATCACTAGTGCGAAGATATTTTCGAACCGAAGGTTCGGTTCGCGTTCGGGTTCAGTTCGAAATTTCGAAGCTTCGCACACCTCTAATATATATATATATATATATATATATATATATATATATATATATATATATATATATATATATATATATATATATATATATATATATATATATATATATATATATATATATATATATATATATATATATATATATATATATATATATATATATATATATATATATATATATATATATATATATATATATATAGGGTGGCGCATTGAAAACGAAACAGGCTGATTTGCGCCCAGAGAATTTTTTTTTTAGGAAACGTTGAAACACGTCAATTTTAATATTGAGGGGGACATGTTTTGACATAAAACCCAACTTTGTCACATCAACCCCTTAAGGGTGGTGATAACAATCCTTATATTTTAAATAGGGAACATGGGTGAGTGTTACATCATTTGAAAGCTCTTTCTTTTCTGAATTCAGCACACACATTTTTTTGGAAGTTTTATCAACTCGTTTAAAAATTATTCACGGTAGAAGATGCAAAAACGCATTTCACTCATTCCGATAAGAGATGTGCTGATAGTCAGTGTTTTGTTGGTTTGTAAACAAAAAATTGACTATCAAAACATTTCTTATCAGAATGAGAGAAATGCGGGTTATTAATTCAGTTTATCAGTCGGTTTGATACTTGATAGTACTACCGAAAATTAATTTCACAATGGTGTATTCTGTAGAAGAAAGAGTTGAAATAATTACTCTTTTTTTCAAAAACGATGACTGTGTCAACTGTACGGCAAATTTGTTTAATGAACGACATCCGAACAGACATGTTAACAGAAAATACATTTTGGAGTTAGTTGCAAAGTTTCGACAAAGTGGTTCAGTAGGCAACAAAAAACGGGATCCTGAACGTGAATTTCCGGTTAGAAATGAGACTACTGAGATTGAAGTTTTAGGACAAATTGCCGCAGACCCAACTTTGAGCACGAGAAAATTGGCCACTGTTTCAAACATCAAAAGAACAGCTATTCAGCGAATATTGAAGCATCATAAATTTCACCCATATAAAATTCATCTTGTACAACAACTGAATGAAGATGATTTTGATCGGCGGCTGGACTTTTGTGAAGTTATGACTGCACGAATAGCTGATAACGGCAACTTTTTGTTCAATATCTGTTTTTCAGACGAGTGTACGATTTTATTAAACTCTACAGTCACTCGTCATAATTATCGTTACTCCAAGAAATTTTCACGAAGTCCACACTCAAACTCCACAGAAATTGAATGTCTGGACTGGCATTTTTGGAGACCGTTTAATCGGACCAATTTTTCTTGATGCCAATTTGAGTGACGAAACGTATTTGGAATTACTAGAAGATATCGTTTACCCTCTACTAATTGACATTGTTGAAAATGATGATCGCTATCAAGAAAATCAATTAGTGTTTCAACAAGATGGAGCTCCTCCGCATTTTTCACAACGTGTTAGGGAGTTTTTGAACATAGAGTTTCCAGGACAATGGATTGGACGTAGAGGTGCTATTGAGTGGCCCTCTAGATCACCGGATTTAACTCCTTTAAACTTCTGTCTATGGGGCCATTTAAAGAGTAGAATTTACGCAACAGAACCGGAGTCTCTGGAAGAATTACGACGACGCATTGTTGAAGAATGCCGTCTAATAACTACACAAATGCTCCAGAATGTCAGAGCTCGTTTTGGACAAAAATTTGTACTTTTGTACGGAAGCTGGTGGTCAACAATTTGAACACTTACTTAACTGAATAAACACTTTTGAACATTTGGTTTTGTTTTTTAGTTTTTTTTTTTAAAGAAAAATTGACTAATCAGTGCATTTCTTATCACAATGAATGAAATACGTTCTTGCAAATCCAACTGTGAATAATTTTTAAACGAGTTAATAAAACATCCAAAAAAATTGGTGTGCTGAATTCAGAAAAGAAAGAGCTTACCAATGATGTAACACTCGACCCATGTTTCCTATTTAAAATATAAGGGTTGTTATCACCACCCTTAAGGGGTTAATGTGACAAAGTTGAGTTTTATGTCAAAACATGTCCCCCTCAATATTAAAATTAACGTGTTTCAGTGTTTCTTAAAAAAAATTTCCCCTCAATATTAAAATTAACGTGTTTCAGTGTTTCTTAAAAAAAATATTTCTTTGGACGCTAATCGGTCTGTTTCGTTTTCAATGCGTCACCCTGTATATATATATATATATATATATATATATATATATATATATATACACATTCAACCTTGAAATTGTCTTAAACCAGGTGGTGCCTATATGCAGCAATTAATTTATTTTTGCACCTTTGCCCACACCACGGCCGTATGTATATGAGATTTTGGTCGTGCCTTAGAGTCCACTGCCTTCTTGATATGTTTGATGAAACATGTAAATGGAACCACCACCACCGCCGCATGTATGCGGCACTAAAGTATAAATACGGCATATCAGTAATCAATATGCCGTATAATGATAGTGTACAATTCTTATGAAAATTCATTACTATAATGCAGTTGCTGCGTCCCGAAATGTTTTCAATTCAATTTCTTAAGATAATCATTTACGTAACGCATTTGCTGCATGAGGTCTCCTTTGTATTGAAGGCAGGTAATAAGGCAGTTGAGAAGTCGTTTTCAGAACAAAAAGTAAGTTGTTTATTTTTAAAAAAGCCATGCAGCAAGTGCCTTATGGTATGATACATTTTTTTCTGGTTTATTTACTTTAATTTTGTTGTATTACAGATGAATTCCGAAACTCAAAAATTCCTGGAGGAACGTGCGGGAAGGATAAAGTTACTCCATGACAGAGAGGAAAGGGAACTCGAGGAGTTTGACCAGGACTCGTTGAGGCTTGGATTCAAGTGAGTGTTTCTCCATATAATTTATTGTCTATTTATTTATTTCTTGTAAATTGTATCACAGTTTTAGTTATTAATTTCAACTTACACATTTACTGACAGATGTTATCAGTTTTAAGACAAGCTACAGAATTGATTTAGATTGAGGTGGCATGAATAAGGGTCCATTTATAAATTGTTGGTTTCCATTTTAGATGTTTTGTTTACAGGCTTGGTCCTCAAATGTAAAATCAAAGTAGGTCATGAAAAATATCATATTCCTGTTAGTACGAATAAATTTTACAGCTTGGTCCTTAAATTTAAAAGAAATCAAAGAGTAGGTCATGAGAAAGTTCCAATTCCTGTTAGTCTAAATTAATTTACTGGCTTGGTCCTTAAATTTAAAAGAAATTAAAGAGTAGGTCATGAGAAAGATCCAATTCCTGTTAGTATGAATTAATTTACTGGCTTGGTCCTCAAATTTAAAAGAAATTAAAGTAGGTTCATTCGAAAGATCCGATTACTATTAGTACGAATAAATTTACTGGCTTGGTCCTCAAATTTAAAAGAAGTCAAAGTAGGTCATGAGAAAGATCAAATTCCTGTTAGTATAAATAAATTACCTGGCTTGGTAGTTAAATTTAAAAGAAGTTAAATAGTAGGTCATGAGAAAGATCCAATTCCTGTTAGTATGAATTAATTTACAAACTTGGTCATTAAAGGTAACAGAAATTAGAGAGTAGGTCATGAGAAAGATCCAATTCCTGTTAGTACGAATTAATTTACTGGTTTGGTCCTCAAATTTAAAAGAAATCGAAGTAGATCATGAGAAAAATCCATTAGTATGAATAAATTTTGTGGCTTGGTCCTCAAATTTAATCGTAATTAAAGAGTAGGTCATGAGAAAGATCCAATTCCTGTTAGTACGAATAAATTTACTGGCTTCGTCCTTAAATTTAATCGTAATTAAAGAGTAGGTCATGAGAAAGATCCAATTCCTGTTAGTATGAATAAATTTACTCGCTTGGTTCTCAAATTTAAAAGCAATTAAAGAGTAGGTCATGAGAAAGATCCAATTCCTGTTAGTATGAATAAATTTACATGCTTGGTCCTTAAAGGTAGCAGGAATTAAAGATTAGGTCATGAGAAAGATCCAATTCCTGTTAGTACGAATAAATTTACTGGTTTGGTCCACAAATTTAAAAGAAATCAAAGTAGGTTATGAGAAAGATCCATTTCCTGTTGGTACGAATAAATTTAATGGCTTGGTCGTTAAATTTAATAGAAATTAAAGAGTAGGTCATGAGAAAGATCCAATTCCTGTTAGTATGAATTAGTTTACTGGCTTGGTCCTCAAATTTAAAAGAAATTAAAGTAGGTTCTTGCGAAAGATCTAATTCCTGTTAGTACGAATAAATTTATTGGCTTGGTTCTCAAAGGTAAAAAGAAAATCAAAGTGGGTCATGAGAAAGATCCTAATTACTTTTAGTCCGAATAAACTTACTAGCTTGGTCAGGAAATTTAAAAGAAGTCAAAGTATGTCATGAGCAAGATCCAATTCCTGTTAGTATGAATAAATTTACAGGCTTGGTCCTCAAGTTTGAAAGAAATTAAAGTAGTTCATGAGAAGATGAGTAGATCCAATTCCTGTTAGTACAAATAAATTTACTGGCTTTGTCCTCAAATGTAAGAGAAATCACAGTAGGTCATGAGAAAGATCCAATTCCTGTTGGTACAAATAAATTTACTGGCTTGGTCCTAATGTTTGAAAGAAATTAAAGTGGTTCATGAAAAGATGAGTAGATCAAATTCCTGTTAGTACAACTAAATTTACTGGCTTTGTCCTCAAATGTAAGAGAAATCACAGTAGGTCATGAGAAAGATCAAATTCCTGTTGGTACGAATAAATTTACTGGTTTGGTCCACAAATTTAAAAGAAAGCAAAGTAGGTTATGAGAAAGATCCAATTCCTGTTGGTACGAATAAATTTAATGGCTTGGTCTTTAATTTAATAGAAATTAAAGAGTAGGTGATGAGAAAGATACAATTCCTGTTAGTACGAATAAATTTACTGGCTTGGTTCTCAAATTTAAAAGAAATCAAAGTAGGTCATGAGAAAGATCCAATTCCTGTTAGTAAGAATAAATTTATTGGCTTGGTTCTCACAGGGAAAAAAAATCAAAGTGGGTCATGAGAAAGATCCTAATTCCTTTTAATCCGAATAAACTTACTGGCTTGGTCCTCAAATTTAAAAGAAATCAAAGTAGGTCATAAGAAAGGTCCAATTCCTGTTAGTATGAATAAATTTACAGATTTTGTCCTCAAGTTTGAAAGAAATTAAAGTAGTTCATGAGAAGATGAGTAGATCTAATTCCTAATACAAATAAATTTACTGGCTTTGTCCTCAAATGTAAGAGAAATCATAGTAGGTTATGAGAAAGATCCAATTCCTGTTGGTACGAATAAATTTAGTGGCTTGGTCCAGATCCAGTTCCTGTTTAGTCCTGTTTAAATGTGGCGGTGATACCAGATTCTCCAGAACTGGAAGACAAAGTATGATATCTAAAATAGTCTTAAATTAAAGTTCAACAGTGTTGCCAACTATGCAAAATGGAGTGCATTATTAAGGTGTCTTAATCGAAAATAGTCCAATTTAATTCTGACAGTGCTGCGAGGTTGTCAAAAACTTAGTACGAAGGTATATAATTGAAATTAGCAGAATATAAATAAATTGGTGTTGCCAGGTTGTCAAAAATGGTGAGAATGAAAGTATATTATCAAATATAGGAAAATTAAAATTTAAGAGCATTAGGGTGTCTAATTAAAAGAGTAAAATCAATTTGACAATGTTGCCAGAAAAACCTGGTAAGAATCATAGTATAAAATCAACAGCAATTAAATTTGAGGGTCGCCAGCTTGTGTAAAAAGTTTTGCATTAAGGTATCTAAATAAAAATAGACAAATTTAAGTGTTGTAAGATTTTCAAAAACTTTTAAGAACTAAAATATTTAATTGAAACGAAACAAATTTTAATTAAACAATCTCGCCAGATCGTCACAAACTGCGAGCGTTAAGGTTTTTAACTGAAAGTAGTCAGTTTAAATTCGGCATTCTTGCTAGCTTGTCAAAAAATGATGAACATTAAGCCATTTAACGATAATCAGCGAAATTTAAATTTGGCAGTGTTGTCAGCTTGTCAAAAATATTGTGCCTTGGGGTATTTAATTAAAGGTAGCCACATTTAAGTTTGACAATGTTGTCAGCTTGTGCAAGAGCAGTGGGTATTTAGGTTTATAATTGAAAGTAGTCAATTTAAATTGAATGGTGTTAAAAACTTGTCAAAATGGCTTAACTTTTGGCTGTTAAGTTTTGAGTAGCCAATTTAAATTGGCAGTGCTGCCAGCTTGTCAATCAATATTTCACATTGATTTTTTAAATTATAAATAGTAACTTTTAAAGTCAGCAGTGCCACTAAATTATCAAAAAACTTTTAGTGTTTGGTTATTTTATGTAAAGTAGTGAAACAAATGTGGCAGTATTGGCCACTGGTCAAAAACGACTAGAATTGGGAGTATTTAATTAAAAGTGACCAAATTAAAATTTGACATCATTGCCAGCTTGTTGAAAAATGGTGGTCATTTGGGTTCCTTGTTAATAAAAAATAGCCGAATTAAAATTTTGCCAAAATGTTCAGTTTCCCAAAAATTGGGGGTTTGGGTTTTAATTTAAAAAGTGGCTGAATTTAAAATTGGCCAATGTCGGTGTGTGAAGAACAGCTGAAATTTGTATTTTACAAAAAGTAGCCGAATTAAAATTTCCCAAAAATTGCGGGTTTGGGTTTTAAATTAAAAAGTAGCTGAATTTAAAATTGGCACGCTGTCGGTGTATGAAAAACAGTTGAAATTTGTATTTTACATTGTAAATAGTAAAATATAAACTTTGCATGCAGTGTTGCCAGATAATGAAAAACTGTTAATGATTTGGTTATTTCATTGAAAGGAATCAAACAAATTTAGCAGTATTGCCAGCTTGTCCAGAACAGCTGTGACTGAAGTATTTAATTAAAAGTGCGAATTTTAACTAGACCGTGTTGTCAGCTTCTCAAAGAAAGTTAAGCAATAAGGTATTTTTTAAATGATCAGATTTAAATTTGGTCACGTTGCCAGCTTGTCAAAAAATGTGTCAGCGTTACAGTATTTATTTAAATACTAAATTTGACAACTATACTTGCTGGTTAAATAACTGTAAGCATTTTAGTATTTAGTTGAGAATACGCTGGCAGAGGTGACAGCTCTCAAAAACGTGTTAGTGTTGCCAGCTTCTCAGAAGCGTGTCAGTATTGCTAGCTTGTCAAAAAAAAACAGCGCACATGAAGATATTTAACAGAAAGTAGTAAAATTTAAATTTGACAGTGCTGTTAGGTTGTCAGAAAGCGATGAGGATTAAGACGTTTGAAAACGGCCAAATTTAAGTTTGGCATTGTACCGCCTCAACGAGAAATGGTTAGTATTTAAGTATTTATTGTAAGCTAATATATTCAAGCAACATGAATATAATTTTTATTGGTTTTCTATGTAATTAAAATGTATTTTTGTTTCCATATAATTTCAGTGCTCTGGCAATAGCCGAACACTCACGAGAGTTGTGCGACGATGACGTTAGCCTTTCAGGATCTATGCTTAGTCTGGCTCATTCCAACAGTTCTACTAGTTTCCCACCGAATTCCGTTTAGTAAAAATGTTATATTATCAGTTTGTAATGATCAAATTTTTCTCCGTTAAAACGCTTCACCACCATCGACATATTGTAAAAGTACATCTGAAGATAATGTTACGACAATAGCTTGCTTGTAGGATCGTTTTAAAATCGTCGAGTCTTAACTTTACGTACTTCACGTGTTTTTATTGATTTAACGTTGGTTTTTTATTTATGTAAGACAGGTTTTAAAAGTGTTTCTGTTCAGTTTAGTTACCAGATATGTTAGCTGGGTACAAGTTGTTCAAAATGTCCCCAATTCTGGGTAGATTATATTAAAATTACAGTTTTTATGTTTTTGATGTTTTTTACCTAGATATGGGCCACTGTTTTTAACACAAATTAACTTTCTCAGATAATTTTCGAGTCATCTCGTATTATTTAATATCAGGTTCAATGAGTAAATGTGCATGAAATAATAATATAATTGAGTTTTCCTTAAATACAGTTTATTATACAGGGTGTTTTGTTGGGAAAGGTAAATACTTTAACTTTTGATAGGGGACACTGAGGTGATTATAAATAACACATGATTAGTTAGTCTTTGACCCCTTATAACTGAGATACAGGGTGTTTTATCAATTTTGCCTATTTTTTTATTGTCTCATAACTTTTCAACCACCCCCTATATAAGCACACTTGGTGAACCCAAATCACCACAACAATGTTGTGGTGATTTGGGTTCTCCAAGTGTACTTATCAGTGCTCATCACAGGTTCCAATCTTCACTCACCCCCTATATTTTTTTTTTTCTATATTTGGTACAAGTATTCACCCTGTCGCATCAAATTGATTGAGGTATTAACAAAAAAGAAAATCCAGGCCCGGCTTCACTAAAAAGTTACAATTTTTTTCTGCTTAAAAACAACACCCTGTTAACACGTTGAGCACAGTGTGGCATTACCCTTATGCCTCACCGTCTAGGTAAGTTCGGACGGAGAGGCATCAATGAGGGTCTCATGTTCAATATAACACAAGACGGTGTGGATCTTGTATGCGTCTCACTATAATGGTAAATACATGAGGAGCGATAGCTAGCCGTCTATACAAACCATTTATATCACCTGGCCATTGGTACTTCGATATATTCGAGAATTACACACCAGTTTGATTATGGTTCAACATAATGATATTATGCAGACAAATAATGTACAAAAATATCTATAACAAAAAACCTTTATTGATACTTTGGTAATACATCGGTAATATACGTAAAATAATATACTATATAATGATATAACAGGATATTAGTCATTTTTTTCAGCACGATGCGTTGTGAAAAAGCATGAGATGCAATAGTTTTTCTTGCAAGGTGTACATTGCCATTTTGTCCTGGATGTTTTATTTTGTGCCACGGTTCGTCGAAAAATTCATCTTTATTTTTGACATAGCATACTACACATCTGTTCTTAGCATGTTCTTGTAACGAGTGATGCTGAATAGGTTCGTTTACTCGTGGAAGGCTATCATTTATGCCCAAGAGTGCTAAAGCAAGAAGTTCTCTAAACTCAGTAATCAGAATTTTATTTTGCGTGATTTATTTATATCAAAGAAAAGCATTCACTAAGGCCTAGCCCAAAATGAGCTCTATAGCTAGTTTTCGGTACCATTTGCTGCCCCTTCTTAGGCAGCGTGAATACGCTTTTAGCTCATCTGAGAGATCGATATATGCTTTAGACTTGTAGTCTACAATCGCTTGAGGCTTTTCTATTTCTCTTCCTCGCTGACGAACTTTGACTATTTCATCAGTATGCTTTGTTGTCAATAATAATACATCGCGAGTGTCCTTCCATTTGATCATTACAATGGGCAAATACTTCGTGCTTCTTCAGTTTTTTACTCAACACTTCTTTTGCGTTCAGTTTTCTGTTTGATTGTAAAGTTCCCACCAGATGTGTTTTTCTCTGTAATAACTGATTAGCTAAAGATACTCTGGTGTAATAGTTGTCAACGAAGAGAGTTCGTCCAGTATCTAGAATTCTATGCATCAAAGAAAGAACAACATTAGATGAAGCATTACCAGTTCCCACATTATCATTTCCACAATAGACTCGTAATTTATAGGTATATCCACCATAGCTTGTATAATTTTATGCCGAATTTGTGTTTTTTGTTCTTTATATATTGCCTAAATTTTAGGCGGCCTCTGAACGAAACGAGTGTTTCATCAATGCAAACACTGCAATCGGGTACCAAAACATATTCAAATCTCTCGTTCAACTTATTCACTAAAGGGGTCAATTTTCACATCCTGTCGTTTATGAAATTGTTATCTTCGTTATCGTTAAAATGCCACATCTGTTCAAATCTATTTCTTGCCATGACCTCTTTCACTTTATTGGCGTATAAAACATTAGTGCTCCAGTAAGCTTTTAGTCGTGGTAACTTAATAAGTCCCATCCACAACATAATGCCAAGGAACCTTTTCGTTTCTTCGTTATTAGTCGGAACCCATTCTTTCATGTGACCCTTAGACTTTGGTTTTTCCTTTAGCACTTGTTCATCATAGAAGTTTGTCTGATATACCATATACTCTATTATGTCATCGGTAACGAAGATTTGGAAAAAATCACACGGTTGCTTTTCTAAATAATTTTCATAAAACTCAGGTTTGATTCCAACGTCTGCTTCTGTGAAATCGAAATGTTTCAATGAAGAACCATCAACAGGGCCCCAATTTATGTCACTGCTTCCAGTAGGAGCAACGGTTTCTCGATAGTTATCTTTGGTTGTATATTGTGCAATAACATCTTCTATTGTATTGTCAATCTGTAAATAAAATTGCTAATGTTACTGATATTGCATTTCATTTGCAATATCAGTTAGAAAATCTGGTGATAATTCATATTTTTGCAATATAACGATGGATGAATAAATAATCAATGAAGACATTTAACAAGAAAAAATAGAAGGTAATTACCCCATTATTCACATCAACCATATATGCGTTTATACTCTGCCATGAGGTAGATGGTCTAACTTTATTCAGATTATTCATTTCTGCGGCTGTTGTACACTTTTTTGCGTGTTTTATTGGAATTCCGGCTTCATCGTCGCTCGAAATCTCTTCACCGGAACTAGGTTCATACTCATCAGAAAGATAAACATCACCGAATTAACTTCTATTATCGTCTTCATCAGACATACACTCATCCCATAATTTTTTGAGTTGTTCTTGTACTCTCTCATATTCATCCATATTTATAACGTATTCACACCACGATGCAAACGTAACAAATGAGTTAGCCAATAGACAAAACAAATGTACTGCAAAGCGAGAAGAACAGACTCTCAGAATGTGGCATCACATTCATGCCTCACCGCCATAGTGAATTAAGGGCCAGCTAAAGACGGCGAGGCATATATAAGATGCCGCACAATTTTTTGTGAAAATTTTAATAAAATTTGCTTCCTCTGTAACTTAAAGTGAGACAATAGTAGAAAGCAGGTACTTATTCACTGAAAAATTCTAAAACGAATGCCCGTCCAGAGAACAAATATTTTCTCGCTTATGCCCGTATTCAACGTGTTAATTTGTATTTCTACAATTTTTTGCAATATTTATAAATACTGTAAAAAAATGAATTTAACGATGTATTTTGCACAGACGATCGTACTACCAACAATTTATGTTCAAACTGTTATTTTTTGATATTTTGGGACACCAAGTGGAATCAGACATGTTTTATTTAATTTTGTTTATCTATTTATTAAATAAGTATTATTAACCAACAACACAAAAAAACCTCTGGACGCAGCAAGTGCGTTATGGTAGTGAATTCTTATTAAATGCTTCAAATTTGAATAACTCAGTGTTCTATAAAGTTAGAAAGTTTAATTTTGGTATATAGTAAGGTCTTTCCTGGGGCAAGGTATCCACCAAATTTCATTAAAATAACTTAGTAATTTTTGGAGATTTTTTTTTTTTCGGAAGAATATTTAAAATTTGAATTACTGAATTTTCTATAAACTGAGGAAGTTGAATTTTGTTACTTAGTAAGGCCTCTCTCAAGGCAATATGTATAGTAAATTTCATTAAAACAGCTTTGTTATTTTCGGAGAAAAGAATTTTGTTTGAAAGAAAACTCAAAATTTTCCCGGAAAACCCCGTCCCATTTTTCTGGCTAACGAAGTCATCTAAGCCATTAATAAAAGAAAGGCACTTGCCGAGTTTCATTGAAATCGGTTAATTATTTTTTGAGTTATAAGGCATATATATATATATATATATATATATATATATATATATATATATATATATATATATATATATATATATATATAAAAATTGAAACTGACCCCGGATATGGGTTCTAGGTGTCCTAGTCCGCGCTCATTTGAAAAATTTTTTGCAGTCTCACCATCGATACCTCTTTAGTTAGTTTAATGATTTTTTAAAAATAAAAATTCACTAAGAGAAAGAAGAAAAAACTGTGATTGCTACAAAAAAAAACTACAACAGTTGTTGAAAGTGACATCCATTCTTCTGGATATTCTTGCCCTTGTTGAAATGTGATAGACAGATTCTCTAATAACATCATGGTTATTTTTTGTCTCTTGACAGGCGTTATATATTCTCTCAAGTAGTTCATTCGTACTACTTATGGGAGTGGAAACAACTTTGGACTTCAGCTGTCCCCAAATGTTGTAATCCACAGGATTAAAGTCCGGTGATCTTGATGGCCAATGTATAGAACCACCTCTGCCTATCCAATTATTAGAAACACTTTCGTTTAAAAATTCCATCACAATTGAAGGGCTCAGGGCCAAAGTAACCTATCCTACATTTATCCAGTTTTCATGAAAACTGCATCAAAGTCTGTGCAGTATTGTAAATCTATTTGTTAATTCTTGCGCTAACGTGTTAGCGAAACAAGGTTAGCTTATAAAATGAATGTAAATAGACCAATAAGTTTACAACAAATATATATATATATATATATATATATATATATATATATATATATATATATATATATATATATATATATATATATATATATGTATTTACTTACATTCAGTTTGGTTTTATATATGATGAAATTAGTATATTCGAAACGAAAGACACTTGGAGAAATGCCTGCGAACTTGTGGGAATCAACTTGTTTTGGGGTGGCAGTGATGCCAATGGCTATTTACCGGCTGGAATTTTAAACGTTTGCTCTCACAATCATAAAATTTGTCATTTACATTTTTCGTAGACTTACAATTACCCCACCTGGCTCTATATAAAGAATTTGTCTAATTTTTGAATAATACATAAAGTATATTACAACTCTTGTTAAAAAGCTCCCAAGAGTGAAGGACGATATTGGATTCTTGAGATACGTCATCTGTGTCTAAATCATGAATGAAATCGAGTAGAGTTGTTACTAAAGGAGAGTGAATTCACGTTTGGTCTAAAAACAACAGAGAGCGTCAGAGGCAAAGTGATCTATTTTAAAAGCTCAAAAGAGTAAAAGGATGATATTGACCCCTTGAGATACTCCATCCTGTGTCTAAATCATGAATTAAATTGAATAGATTTGATAACGAAAAGTAAATCCAAATTTGCTGTAAATAAAATGAAGGTCATCAGAGGCACAGATATTCTTATAAGCTGCTCAAAGCTGAAAAGGACAACATGGGACCATTGCTGTATGTCAGCTGTGCCTAAATGAAATCAAGAAGAGTTGTTAATAATGGAAAGTGAATTCACGTTTGGTCTACATAAGATCATCAGAGGCAAACTAATCTATTTTAAAGAGCTGTTGAAAGCTCAAAAGTGTAAATAAAATAAAGATCATCAGAGGCAAATATATTCTTATAAGCTGCTTAAAGCTGAAAAGGGCGAAGGACGACATGGGACCATTGATGTACGTCAGCTGTGCCTAAATGAAATCAAGAAGAGTTGTTAATAATGGTTTGGTCTAAATAAGATCATCAGAGGCAAACTAATCTATTTTAAAGAGCTGTTGGAAGCTCAAAAGAGTGAAGAACGATATTGGACACTTGAGATACGTCATCTGTGTCTATATCATTAATGAAATCTAGTAGAGTTGATAAAGAAAAGTAAATCCACATTTGGTCTAAATAAAATGAGATATTATGAGAGGCAAATCTATTTTTAAAAGCTGCTTAAACCTCAAAAGAGTATGGACGACATTTGACGCTTGATATGTCATCTGTGTCTAAATGAAATTGAGTAGAGTTGTTAATGATGGAAAGTAGATTGACGTTTGGACCCTTGAGGTACATCATCTGTGTCTAAATCATGATTAAAGTCGAGTAAGACTTAATAAAGAAACGTAAACCTATGTTTGGTCTAAATAAAACAACAAAGGTAATCAGAGACAATCTATTCTTAAAAGCTGCTTATAGCTCAAAAGAGTATGGACGACATTTGGCCCTTGATATATCATCTGTGTCTAAACGAAATTGAGGATGGAAAGTGGATTGATGTTTGGACCCTTGAGAGACACCATCTGTGTCTAGATCATGATTAAAGTCGAGTAAGACTTAATAAAGAAACGTAAACCTATGTTTGGTCTAAATAAAACAACAAAGGTAATCGGAGACAATCTATTCTTAAAAGCTGCTTATAGCTCAAAAGAGCGAAGGACGGCATTCAACGCTTGATGTACGTCATCTGTACCTAAACGGGATCAAGTAGAGTTGTTAATGATGGAAAGTGGGTTGACGTTTGGTCTGATTAAAATAACAAAGATTATGAGATGAACTCATTCATTTTTAAAAGCTATTAAAAATACAAAAAGTGAAGGGCACAAATTGGACCCTTGAGGTATGCTATCTGTGCTTAAATTGCCAATGAAATCTAGTAGAGTTAAATATCATTAGAGCAGAAATCATCGATTTTGAAAAGCTGCTAAAAGCTCAGAAGCGAAGGGCAGAGATTGGGTCCTTAAGGTATGCTATCTATTCCTACATCGTCAATGAAATCTAGCAGAGTTAATAGACGAGGGCGAATCCACATCTGGTCTAAATAAAATAACAAAGATCATCAGAGACAAACTCCTCAATTTTTAAATGTTATTGAAAGCTTAAAGAGTGTATATACTTCATCTGTATCTAAATGAAATCTAGTATGAATAATGGAAGGTGACTTGAAGTTTGGTCTAAATAAAATAACAAAAATCATCAGAGACAAACTCATTCATTATTAAAAGTTCAAAAAGTGAAGGGCTGAAATTGGACCCCTGGGGTATTCTATCTGTGCCCAAATCGTCGATGAAGCCTAGTAGAGTTGTTAATAAAGGAAACAATCCAAATTTGGTCTAAATAAAATAACAAGGATCATCAGAGACAGACTCCTCAATTTTTAAAAGTTATCAAAAGCTCAAAGAGTGAAGGAAATCAATTGGACCCTTGAGGTATGTCATCTGTGCCTAAATTGTCAATGAAATCTTGTAAAATTGTTAATAAAATAAAGTAAAATTATGTAGTATCTAAGTGAAGTAATAAAAGTTATTATTATATTTTTAAATGCTATCAAAAGCATATTTATTTAAGGATCAAAATTGAACCCCTGAGTTACACCATTGGTGTCTAAATCATCAGTAAATCTTCGATAATTGCTAATAAAATAAAGCGAGCTCGTGCTTGGCTTAAATGGAATAACAAAAATCATCTGAGACAATATTTTGTGAAGGTTGCCAAGATTTTTGTGCATGTGTGAGATATGAGCTATGTTTTGTAATGGATTCGATAGCTACAGAGCTAACATTTTTGTAAATTTGCCAATGTAATGTCACCACTACCTTTGTTTTTGAATTGAACTGAAATATCGCAATTATGTTAGCAACTTTAACGTCAAACGTCATTAAAACTAGACGAGGTTGGATTTGGCAATAGACAAAAGTAAATAAATATTTGCAGCCTTTATTCATTCTAATTTTTTTCTAGCAAAATGCAAACTATGGTACGTACTTCCTTTTAATTGTCCCGTTTTTTTTTTATGAACTATGTTGCTTCTCAATTTCTTGAACACTTTTGTGTTCTGGGAGTGAGTTTCGACATTTTTAAACTGATTTAGTAATTTTAACTTCATTTTTTAATTGCAAGATATTGACAGCATTTCTCAGATGTTGTTTGGAAATAAGAATGAGTTTTTATCTTTTTTTTTTTTATTTTTGCTTTAAATTTGTAGACGCTTAGAATTTTCCTGTTTATCTCTTGAAAATTTGGTCATTATCAATTGATAATATATTTATTTCTTAGGTATTGTACATATTAGTTATTTAGAATTAAATTCTATATAAACAAAGTAAATAATGTGTTAAAAAAGCATACTGTAACATGTAATATATAACTCTTTTACTTTTTTGTTTTAATATTCATAACTTTATATCATTTTTTTTAACTGTCAGGTTATTAGAAAAATCATGTTAAATGAAAACTGCAAAAAAAAAAAAACGCAAATTATGTCATCAGCTCTAGTAAGAAGTGTGTTTTTTCTAGTCACTAATTTAAAACATGCTTGCATAATGTAGTCGTAATTTTGTATGTCGGTCTAGAGCAGTCGTTAGGTGAAAATATTCATACATTTTACTGTAATTTCAAAATTTCCTGTAGGTCTGCCAAGGTTCCTTAAAATTTCAACGTCTTAAACTTAAAATTGATTATAGTTTTGAGTGTAACATTAAAATTATTAAAATGTATTTATAACTTTTAGTATAATTTCCAAATTCTTTATATGTGTGCTATTTTGAACCTAGATTCTTCAATCTTTCAACCGTTTAAACTTAAAATTGGTCATAATTTTGAGTGTAACATTAAAATTATTACAATCTATTCATAATTTTTACTATAGTTTCAAAATTCCTTGCATATGTGCTATTTTGAACCTAGGTGCTTCAAAATTTCAACAGCTTAAACTTAAAATTGATTATAATTTTGAGTGTAACATTAAAATTATTACAATCTATTCATAATTTTTACCATAATTTCTAAATTCTTTATATGTGTGCTATTTTGAACCTAGATTCTTCAATCTTTCAACCGTTTAAACTTAAAATTGGTCATAATTTTGAGTGTAACATTAAAATTATTACAATCTATTAATAATTTTTACCATAATTTCTAAATTCTTTGTATGTGTGCTATTTTGAAGCTAGATTCTTCAAAATTTCAACCGTTTAAACTTAAAATTGATCATAATTTTGGGTGTAACATTAAAGCTATTAAAATTTATTTATAACTTTTAGTATAATTTCCAAATTCTTTATATGTGTGTTATTTTGAACCTAGATTCTTCAAAATTTCAACCGTTTAAACTTAAGATTGATCATAATTTTGAGTGTAACATTAAAATTATTACAATCTATTAATAATTTGTACTATAATTTCTAAATTCTTTGTATGTGTGCTATTTTGAACCTAGATTCTTCAAAATTTAAACCGTTTAAACTTAAGATTGATCATAACTTTGAGAGTAACATTAAAATTATTAAAATTTATTTATAACTTTTAGTATAATTTCCAAATTCTTTATATGTGTGTTATTTTGAACCTAGATTCTTCAAAATTTCAACCGTTTAAACTTAAGATTGATTATAATTTTGAGTGTAACATTAAAATTATTACAATCTATTCATAATTTGTACTATAATTTCTAAATTCTTTGTATGTGTGCTATTTTGAACCTAGATTCTTCAAAATTTTAACTGTTTAAACTTAAAATTGATCATAACTTTGAGAGTAACATTAAAATTATTAAAATTTATTTATAACTTTTAGTATAATTTCCAAATTCTTTATATGTGTGTTATTTTGAACCTAGATTCTTCAAGTTTTCAACCGTTTAAACTTAAGATTGATCATAATTTTGAGTGTAACATTAAAATTATTACAATCTATTAATAATTTTTATCATAATTTCTAAATTCTTTGTATGTGTGCTATTTTGAACCTAGATTCTTCAAAATTTAAACCGTTTAAACTTAAAATAATTGATCATAATTTTGGGTGTAACATTAAAGTTATTACAATCTATTAATAATTTTTATCATAATTTCTAAATTCTTTGTATGTGTGGTATTTTGAACCTAGATTCTTCAAAATTTAAACCGTTTAAACTTAAGATTGATCATAAGTTTGAGTGTAACATTAAAATTATTACAATCTATTCATAATTTTTATCATAATTTCTAAATTCTTTGTATGTGTGGTATTTTGAACCTAGATTCTTCAAAATTTAAACCGTTTAAACTTAAAATTGATCATAAGTTTGAGTGTAACATTAAAATTATTACAATCTATTCATAATTTTTACTATAGTTTCAAAATTCCTTGCATATGTGCTATTTTGAACCTAGGTGCTTCAAAATTTCAACAGCTTAAACTTAAAATTGATTATAATTTTGAGTGTAACATTAAAATTATTACAATCTATTAATAATTTTTACTATAATTTCTAAATTCAAATTACTTACATTTTTAAGTTATATTCAGCAAGATAAAGTAGAAAAAAATATAATTGAACTGAAAAATATGCACGATTTTGAGTTATCTCTAGCTTCATATCATGAACTCAAAATTAAGTATAAAACAAATTTGTAAACTTAAAAATAAAATTAAAATAACGTATCTCAAACTTTTAACTTTAAAATAATTTTTGAGTTTGATGTCACAATTATACAAAAACTTTAAAAAATAATAATTAACTTACGATTTTAAATTACGAGCTCAAATTACTCATATTTTTAAGTTATATTCAGCAAGATCTAAAATTGAAGATGTAAAATATAATTGAACTGAAAATTATGCACGACTTTGAGTTAAAATGGTGTATTTTTTGCATTTAATGTTAGAATTATACAAAAGCTTTACAACTTAAAAATCCTTGTAAAAGCTAAACTCAAAATTATGAATGTTTTCACCTCTCCGCTGTTCTGCTGCTTTGTAATTTTGGGACACTTTGTTTTTAGGGTATTTCGATACAGGGTGATTTGTCAGCTTTTTTACAAACATTGCCAGATGATTCCGTGATTTATTTTAAGAATAAAAAGATATTCGCTTCTTTTTAACATGATGTACTTCTTTATTTCTGTTTTATTTTAGGTATGTGATGTATTATGAATTATTTTAAGCCTGTTTTCAATTTTGAATTCATTTACATCCCAAATAAAAAATCAATTTTACTAGAAATCTCAAGTATTCACAATAGTGGATTCAAATCAGGAGGTTATGGTGGACAATTTAGTTTCCACTGGGTTTTTTTTATTTTATTTTTTATATATAAGAAATCGTGTACCGAAAGTTTGTAAAAATCCAAACAAATTGTCCTGCTCAAATAAATAGTTAATCTTATCCCTCGCAAGGGTTGTTCTTTAGATTATCATGCTCGATTCCATTGACTTCCACAGTATAAAGGCTAGAGAGACGATCAGAGGTTTACAATTTAATAAACGGAGGTGTTAAATTTTATTATCATAGACATTTATTTATTATTATTTACAGTGATTCCCCCTGAAATATTGAAAAACTGGATATATCTATGAATATTTATTCCATTTCAATTCGTAAATAAATAATTATATATCTAATGTAATTTTTGATGTACATATTTTGTAATATATATATTGTAATAACTTTTTATTTTTTTAGTTTTTTTTTTCTTCTGCATTTTGTTTATTATGGTATTGGTTATTATTTTTTCAACAACGAACCACGAGGGCTTACAGCCGAAATACAATCGTACCGTGGGTGTCGACAAGGAGGAAAGAGGCAACTTGTTAATTCTGGACTTGAAGGTTTGGAGGTTCGGGGGAGAAGGAAAAACATGTGCCGGCAACTTGGAAGTCCTTGGGACTAAATAGCAGACATAACAAGGTGTCCTATGTCTGGTGACCTGGACAGTAAAAGGGTTCATTCGCCCTGTTCCGCTGGTAGATCTGTTGGGGGCAGCAGGTGGAGGAACTATGGAAGAAAGTTCCTCTGAGCAGTGCCTGTGCAGATATCTATAATAGAGAGAGAGGTCACCAACGGCACCTCGGTGGGCAAGGGATGGCAGCCTTTGGGTGAGGGTAGGGTCACCGATGAGATATATAGCTCTCTTCTGAATGAAGTCCAGGATAGCGAGTGTAGAAGCAGCAGCAGCACCCCAGATGTGGGAGCAGTATTCGAGGTTTGGTCTTATTTGTGAAGTATATAAGGTATAGAGATTAGCTGATGAAAAGTATTTGCGAGCCCGGAAGAAGAAACCTAATTTCTTAGCAGCCGCTTCTGCAATTGATGTGACATGTTGGTGCCAGTTGAGTTTTCGATCCACAGAATTGCCAACAAGTGAAAAGGACTCATTACTTTGAATAACTTAGTTGTTCATTGTGATGGGTCTAGGGCTGGTGCATCTTATATGAGATAGAAAGCAAGACTGATTTGGTGAAGTTGAATTGTACAAGTTTTCCACTTCCCCAGTCTAATATTTTTTGGAGATCAACAGAGATACAACCCTCCATGAGTCTGCGATCCTCATCTAATTGGGCTAAAGAGACAGGCTTAGAATATTGTATATTTGAGTGGATGATGCTGTCGTCCACGTAACTGTGAACTGGGTTGGATGTGCTAGAGCGGTCATTGATGTGGAGAATAAACAAAGTAGGGGCTAATGCTGAACCCTGAGGGACTCCTGCATTAATTGGATACAGTTTAGAGGAATGGCCATCTACGACAACAGAAATGCTCCGGTTGGAGAGGAAATTTGCTGTCCAGGTACATAGTTTTGGTGGTAGGCCATAGGCCGGAAGTTTATTAAGCATCACTGCGTGCCAGTTGTGGTCGAATGCTTTGGATATGTCTATAGCGACAATCTGGGATTCACCGTGTAGTTCCATAGACTTGTTCCAAGAATGGGTGACAAAGGAAAGGAGGTCGGCAGTTGATCTGCGCTGACGGAATCCATACTGCCTGTCGTGGATTAGACTGTGTTTTTCAAGAAATTTTAGTAATTCGGTGTTTATATAGTTTTCCATCACTTTAGAGACGACTGAAATGAGAGAAATAGGCCTGTAGTTGGTAGGAAGCGCTTTAGATTCTTTCTTGGGGACGGGTTGTACTCGAGCAGTTTTTGGTGTTTTAGAAAAGTGGTCATAACTTTTGAACGACTATATAAACCCGAACAACTATACACTGGATGAATTGGCAAAACAAGAGGAATTCAAAAATAAAACAATATACAGGCTGGTACCATTTGAAAAAGTGAAGTTTGTGTTGTATCTAACTTGTGCAACACCCTGTATATGCAAAAATAATTTTGGTTAGTAGCTAACGTGAGTACCTGCAAATCTTGTTCCAATTTTTTTAAAATTATTGAATAATAAAGGATACATTGAACTTTGACCACCCTGTATATTTAGAAAGAGAATTTCATTTAAAAAAAGAATATTCTAAAATATACAGACAGGTCCGTAAGAAAAAATACAACTTTTTGTCATAGCTTCAAAACCATTCTTTTTGCAAAAAATTTGGTACGCCCTTCAAAAAAGTGTCTTAAGAATGTTTTCACAGAAACAGAAAAATATTCATAAGTAAATAAGTTAAGGAGGTGAGTCAAAAATGCACAAAATTGAAAACCACCCTGTATCTTCTAAACAGTTCAAGATATCGATATGCAGTTTTCGGCATTCATTTTCTCACAAAAATCGAGCTCGTAACGTGTGGGTTAGTTTTTCTCTAGCTACTCTAGAAATTGGTTATTCATATCAAGGTGTCCAATTTGAACCACTACATACAGCTTATTATAAAAAAGATTACAGGCAACGTTAACATTTTTTTTATTTCAACAACACACCACGAGGGCTTACAGCCTAAATACTATCGCACCGTGGGTATTGACAAGGAGGAAAGGGGCAACTTGTTAATTCTGGACTTGAAGGTTCGGGGGAGAAGGAAAAGCATGTGCCGGCAAGGAATTCCACAACTTGGAAGTCCTCGGGACAAAAAAGCGGACATAACAAGATGTTCTATGTCTGGTGAGCTGAACAGTAAAAGGGTGCATTCTCTCTGTTCCCCTGTTGGGGGCAGCAGGTGGAGGAACTATGGAAGAAAGCTCCTCTGAGCAGTGCCCGTGCAGATATCTATCAAAGAGAGAGAGGTCACCAACGGCACGTCGGTGGGCAAGGGATGGCAGCCTTTGGGTGAGGGTAGGGTCACCGATGAGACGTATAGCTCTTTTTTGAATGGAGTCCAGGATGGCGAGTGTAGAAGCGGCAGCTGCACCCCAGATGTGGGAGCAGTATTCGAGGTTTGGTCTTATTTGTGAAGTATATAAGGTATAGAGATTAGCTGGTGAAAAGTATTTGCGAGCCCGGAAGAGTTAGCCTAATTTCTTAGCACTCGCTTCTGCAATTGATGTGACATGTTGGTGCCAATTGAGATTTCGATCCACAGAAATGCCAACAAGTGAAAAGGACTCATTACTTTGAATAACTTGGTTGTTCACTGTGATGGATCTAGGGCTGGTGTATCTCTTATGAGTAAGAAAGCAAGACTGTGATTTGGTGGAGTTGAATTGTACAAGATTTCTACTTCCCCAGTCTAATATTTTTAGGAGATCCACGGAGATAGATCCCTCCATGAGTCTGCGATCCTCATCTAATTGGGCTAAAGAGACAGGCTTAGAATATTGTATATTTGAGTGGAGGGTGCTGTCGTCCGCGTAACTGTGAACTTGGTTGGATGTGCTAAAGAGGAGGTCATTGATGTGGAGAAGATTAGCAGGGTTCCCACTAAAAGCAGCATGTGAATTTCCCTGGCTTTTCCCTAATTTCCGTTACATGTCAAAATCTATTTCCCTGACTTTGATCTTCTACAATTTACCCCCAACATGTGTAACACGCTACCACAGAATACAGTAGGTCTTCGCGTCATGGTGGAAAACACACTTCCCTATTCCAAATACAAAGCCAATGAACGCAAAATTAAAAAAAAAATTATTGTGGTTTTGTGGAAACACTAATCATTATATAAATGTTTAACAATTTCACAAAAAGCAACAACATTGTTTCAATTCTTTAGCATAAAAAGTAGAGGTGTGCGAAGCTTCGAAATTCCGAACCGAACCCGAACTAGAACCGAACCTTCGGTTCGAAAATAGGTTCGCACTAGCGATGTTGAAGTAGTTCGAAGTTCGAAATATGTATTTCTTCAAAATAGTTCGAAGTTCGTTGCTCAAAAATACTTCGAAATTTCACTTTACAGGCATTGAATGTTGCCAAAGGTAGCGAACTTGCGTCCTCTCGGTATTGGCGCTTTAAACTCATCTGTCTCATTGAGTCGATAGCGTAATTTCAGAAGATTTCACTCATGCATATTTTTGACAGTAGATGGGACACATTGAGACATGACATAGCCATTTGGCAATCACAGAATTATTTTTCTTTTATATTCTAGCCTCCCAACACCTATTTCAGTAACAACATGATGATGGCGGTGTTCAAAGGCGATCGGTAACGTAAATTTTCAGAATTTGAGGATAATTGCAGATTGTCTTTGGAAAACACTGGTTTCAACATGCTTTATTTCACAGTGAGTCAAAACAGTTAAATATTCACAATCAGGAGACAGTTCAAACTTGTAAGTGGTTATTTTATACCTGTCATGCTCACTTTCAACTCTCTCAATTTGTTTTTGATTTAACGTTGACCCATCTCTCCGGCATTTTCACCCAATCAACCTGCAAGTTTGTCGAACCCTTCTTTTTTGTAAATGTTACAATATTCCTAAATTTTGTATTTAAGGAAATGATATATGAACACTGAAGAATTTTGGGTAGTTCGATTTTGAATTTGTAATAAGTTCGAAGTTCGACTGTGAACCTTAGACATACTATTTCAGAGGTTCGAAGTTCGAGGCAACATATTTGCTTGGGTTCGTTCATAGTTCGGTTCGAACAAAACATGGGTTCGCACACCTCTAATAAAAAGGAAACAAATAATGTTCGCCTTGACAGGGACTTAGTCACAAATTTTCCCTGATTTCCCTGACAAAAGTTTTTCTTCCACAAATTCCATGACTTTTCCCGGTTTTCCAGACGAGTGGGAACGCTGATTAGTGATACCACTCAGGGAAGACCAGTCCACCAAAGAAAGCACTGTTAAAAGTTAAATTAGCTTCATGAAATTCGTAAACAGTCAATAATTATATGTTTCAGTATATGTTGTACATTTTTTTGTTGTTTCAAATTGTGTAATATTTTGTAAATTTCTGTTATGTAATAGGGTAAAGACTTGATGAAGTAATGAACTGCTGTAGTAGCTACATATGTCGTAAGTAATTAAAATACATTAAAGTAATGTAAGAAGTTGTAAATATTTGACCGAAACCTTTTTGAATGAAAGAAGGCTAAACTTGAATATAATATATAAATTTAGGCGTTTGTATGTTGAATCACAATGTATGATTGTTTTCGCAACGATTTTTTTAAACCTTATTTGTTATTTTACATGTATACAACAACACGTTATCATGATAACTGTATTTTATACGTAATAAATAAAAATATGGCTTTAAAATATGATTTTCTCTCATTTATGTAGAGTTCTCCTTGCCCATTCATTTAAATATGCACTATATCTCTGAACAATACTTATTTTTTACATGTTTTTAATAATAATAATAATAATGGTAATTTTATCGAACATATACAGGGTGATTCATTAACTATTAACTAGGTTAGGTTAGGTTTGAATGTGAGTGGGCCATACCGGGCCCTCCACCGCGACCATAAGGTCTATTGTGGCTCACACCTAATGGTCTATATTTCGCCCAACAAATCCAGCCTCCTACAGAGGTCGATAATCTTTGTGGGCGAAAGTTGATCCAGATCTTCCGGAGCAAGCTTTGTCTTGCCAAAGAGCTGGTATCTAGTCCTGTCCGCCGCCGGACAGGAACACAGTACATGCTCTGCTGTCTCGTCACTTTCCATACACAGCCGGCACTCGGTCTCCTGACCGATTCCAATTCGGTGCATGTGGTGACGCAAGCGGCAGTGTCCTGTATACAGGCCGACTAGAGTACTCAGTTGTTGTCTGTTTAACTCTAGAAGTTTTTTAGCCCTTGACTCAGACAGGCCATTTATGAAGGCCTTAGAGTGAGCTAATCCTGGCAGATTTTGCCATTGCTGGCTTGTTATTCTTTCTGTCCAGGTCTTTAAGGTGCGTTTTCCTGTGCATGATGTTATCCCCAGCACCGGTTCTGCTCCGATAAAGTCTCTCTGGGCACCACTCCTGGCAAGTGTGTCGGCCGCAACATTGCCATCATGGTCCGAGTGACCCGGTATCCAGACCAGCGACACCTCATTGCAGCTGCCCAGTTCGTTGAGGGCAAATTTACAACTACATACCGTTTTTGAGTTGCAACGGTAGGAACCAAGAGCATTTATTGCAGCTTGGCTATCTGTATATATTTATACTATTAACTAACATTCAATAATAATTTCTGCAATTTGCTTCTCCTTCAGCAGTTTAACTTTGTTAGAAATGCAAACGGTAGGATACTTGACTTGGTGCTGTCTACTAGGTCATGTTATGTAGAACTAGCTCATGAGTCTCCGGTAACTCCGGATGGACATCAACCACCACTGTATATTGCGACTGATGCAACTACTTTCTCATTGTCAGGAAATAATGAACATAGGTTGTATAACTTCCTTCGGTGTAGTCTGCCTGCTTTATATACAGGTGTTTTTGAGATGTCTTTGGAAGATCTCGATACATTTAAAGATGTTAATTTGATGCTTGCTTTTATCAAAAAATCTATAGTTTATTAAATATTTTCGCCCCCAACACCTCTCCTGCAGCTGGTGATTCTTACCCCCCACGATTTTCCAGGGACATCAAGTTAAACATTAGGCGTAAATATACTTATTAGCGGAAGTTTAAAAAGTTTAGTGGTGCTGAATATTTGCAGAAATTTAAAAACTTAAGACACAAGATCAAGGATGACACAAGGGTATCTTATCAAAGTTATAAATAGTAGTAGCAGTGGTGGGGAGGCCAACGCCAAGCAAGTAGGCCACTATGGGCCCTTTTTGCCAACCCCAGCAATCCAGCAACCATGCTCTACTCTTCCTCGGTTCCGTCACCAAACCGCCTCGACCTCGAGATGAAGGCTGTGACAGTCTTCACCTGGACGGTATTTACCCGATTCCTCTGCAGAGTCCTCGATCAGAACAATTCTGCTCGGAGACTCCCAAAAGCCTCTCATTCGCACAGGTAGTGGTAGGACGTTTCCTCATCCTCGCCGCATTCCTGGCAAATGGGATCCCTCTCTACACCTATCAATGTGAAGTGTCTACTAAGGGCGCAGTGGCCTGTCAGCACTTTAAGGATGGGGCGAAGCGTAGGTCGACGCCTTCCGAATAGCCAGACATCTTTATCTCTGTCCGGCCCCTTCACGAAGTCCCTCTCCTGCCTACAGCCACCAACCGACCCCCAGTGCCTCTCCATTGCTTCCTCAGTCCACCTGTCTAAGGCGACAGAAACCGTCTTCCTACTTATGCCTATCGCAGGAGGCTCCGGGTCACAGAACTGCCGCCAAGAACCGAGCCTTGCGAGATCATTCACCACCTCATTCCCCGCTACGCCACAGTGTCCCGGAACCCACACTAGTTGTACCTCCTTTGTCCTGGCTAGTCCTCTGAGGGCATCAGCGCACTCTTGAACCAGTGTTGACCTGATTCTGGCCGCGCAGACTGCCTGGCTATCCGAGCAGATGTACACACATTTCTCGGGACTCCTCTTCACATCCTGTCTATTGGCCACAGACAGGATAGCGTACACCTCTATTTCTAATGCTGTGGTATATGCGCCAAGAGCATAGCTCTCGCGCACCCCCAGGCCCTCGATGTATATTCCTGCCCCGGAGGATTGTTGGTCCTCCAGCCGCGATCCGTCGGTGAAACAGACCAGGCTTGTGGGCTGGAATGCAACCTCATTTTCCCTCCACTGATCCCTACTGGGGATCCTAAGGGTGTATGGCCTAGTCAACCTAATATCATCCTCGGCATCGCGCACCTTTATGGCGGAAATCGGAATTTCCTTTTCCACCTCCTTGGCGACTCTTTCATGCCCTATTGCTGCTCCCTCTCCGCACCAGTTTCCTGTGTCTCGCATTCTGAGATGCGACGCCCTCCTGACACAGATGGGAAGCGGTGGCAGCATCAACAGGAACTCTAGTGCGGCTGAGGGTGTCGTCCTCATAGCGCCTGTGATACCCAGGATTGCCAGTCTTTGGAGTTTGGTCAGCTTTCTGCTGGTAGTTTGTGTCACACCACACCACCAAACCAACGCCCCATAGAGGATTCTCGGCCTAACGATCACAGTGTAGATCCAGTGAAGGATCCGAGGATTAACTCCCCAGGTCCTCCCTATCACTCGACGCAGCTGCCAGAGGGTCGCTACTCCCCTCCTTACAACCCGTTCTATTTGCGACCCCCATGTTAGTTTGGAGTCCAGGATCACCCCCAGATATTTGACCTCCCGCCCTAAAGCTAAAGGTTTTCCAAACATCACGGACGCCCCAAACCCCTCTAGCTTCCTCTTCTTGGTAAATAGGATCATCTCCGTCTTCGCCGGGTTTACAGAGAGTCCCTGCACACCACACCACCTTTCGATTATGCTACAGGCAGCTTGCATGCACTCACAGGTGATGCTGAGGAATTTGCCGGTGACTAAGACCAGCCCATCATCAACGTACGCCTGGGCTTAGAAGCCGTTCTTGGAGAGCCGCTCCAAGAGGCTGTCCATGACCAGACATCATAGATGGGGCGAAAGGCAGTCTGTCACCCAGACGTCCAGCCCCCGGCCCCCCAAGGTCAGCGAAACTCTCCTGTCCTCCAGCATGCTCGCCACCCAGCTTATTAGGGACCTCTGTGTTCCCCTATCCTGTAGGGCGGTACAAACCGTATCCGTCCTTGCTTATCAAAGCCCCCCTCAACATCGAAGAACACAGCTAATGTGCTCTCTCCGTAGTGTAGGGCCCTTTCTATCTTCCACGTCACAGCATGGAGCGCCGTTTCCGTCAACTTCCCCCGCTGGTACGCATGCTGACCTTGATGGAAGGGAAGTTATAAGTTGAAAATAGAACAATATTTGAAAACCAACCCCAACAAATTCTGGAACTACTTTTCCATCCTTCGTAGTCAGTCAACCTTTTCAGGTGACAATGAATCTGGGCAGGGATTGGTGGTTGGTTTTGCTTCCTATTTCAGTAATTGCTTCAGTGCTGCCAATTTATCAACTTCTTCATGGTCTTCTACAGTTTCTGATGCTAACTGTACCTCAACTTTATCTATTTGCGGTTTGGATGATTCTGAGACCATCCTGGCAGCTAAAAAGATTAAAACTAATTTTTCCTCTGGACCTGATCTTGTTCCTGCATTTTTGGTAAGAGACTGCATAAGTATCCTCCTGTCACCACTTAAAAAAATCTTCAATTTAATATTGAAAAGTGGAGTTGTCCCAGATCTATAGAAGATGTCTCGTGGTTTTCATAAATGCAATCTACACTAGGTTAAGTTTGTATGTGAGTGGGCCATACCGGTCCCTCCAGCGTGACCATAAGGTCTATTGTGGCTCACGCCTAATGGTCTATATTTCACCCAACAAAGCTAGTCTCCTGCAGAGGTCGATAATCTTTGTGGGCGAAGGTTGATCCAGATCTTCCGGAGCAAGCTTTGTCTTGCCAAAGAGCAGGTGTCTAGTCCTGTCCGCTGCCGGCAGGAACACAGTACATGCTCTGCTGTCTTGTCACTCTCCATACACAGTCGGCACTCAGTTGCCTGACCGACTCCAATACGGTGCATGTGGTGATGCAAGCGGCAGTGTCCTGTATACAGGCCGACTAGAGGTACTCAGTTGTTGTCTGTTTAACTCTAGAAGTTTTTTAAACACTAAAAGAACATTTATAATGACAAGACCCAATATTAACATCTCAAACATGTCGATGGATACAAACGTCCGAAGTAGACCACTCTTTTTATATTTAACTCCCTGTAGTTGGAGAACAGTTGAAAATAACCCAAAGCAATATGTATCAGTTTAATCAGCATCAATGTGGCTTTCCAGAAAATGCCATAGTATATAGGTGTTCCATTTAAAAAAAAGGTTTGGTGCAACACTCTGTATATTAGCACCCTGTATGAATGGATATAATTTTTAAATGTGCACTCGTGGAACATCTATCTCTTCGAGAAAACCGCATTTTAAAATATAGCCTCAGTGAGGCGCTATCATCAGTTTAATCAGCATCGACGTGGCTTTCCAGAAAATGCCATAGTATATAGGTGTTCCATTTAAAAAAAAGGTTTGGTGCAACACTCTGTATATTAGCACCCTGTATGAATGGATATAATTTTTAAATGTGCACTCGTGGAACATCTATCTCTTTGAGAAAACCGCATTTTAAAATATAGCCTCTGTGAGGAGCTATCATCAGTTTAATCAGCATCGACGTGGCTTTCCAGAAAATGCCATAGTATATAGGTGTTCCATTTAAAAAAAAGGTTTGGTGCAACACTCTGTATATTAGCACCCTGTATGAATGGATATAATTTTTAAATGTGCACTCGTGGAACATCTATCTCTTCGAGAAAACCGCATTTTAAAATATAGCCTCTGTGAGGAGCTATCATCAGTTTAATCAGCATCGACGTGGCTTTCCAGAAAATGCCATAGTATATAGGTGTTCCATTTAAAAAAAAGGTTTGGTGCAACACTCTGTATATTAGCACCCTGTATGAATGGATATAATTTTTAAATGTGCACTCGTGGAACATCTATCTCTTCGAGAAAACCGCATTTTAAAATATAGCCTCAGTGAGGCGCTATCATCAGTTTAATCAGCATCGACGTGGCTTTCCAGAAAATGCCATAGTATATAGGTGTTCCATTTAAAAAAAAGGTTTGGTGCAACACTCTGTATATTAGCACCCTGTATGAATGGATATAATTTTTAAATGTGCACTCGTGGAACATCTATCTCTTCGAGAAAACCGCATTTTAAAATATAGCCTCAGTGAGGCGCTATCATCAGTTTAATCAGCATCGACGTGGCTTTCCAGAAAATGCCATAGTATATAGGTGTTCCATTTAAAAAAAAGGTTTGGTGCAACACTCTGTATATTAGCACCCTGTATGAATGGATATAATTTTTAAATGTGCACTCGTGGAACATCTATCTCTTCGAGAAAACCGCATTTTAAAATATAGCCTCTGTGAGGAGCTATCATCAGTTTAATCAGCATCGACGTGGCTTTCCAGAAAATGCCATAGTATATAGGTGTTCCATTTAAAAAAAAGGTTTGGTGCAACACTCTGTATATTAGCACCCTGTATGAATGGATATAAGTTTTAAATGTGCACTCGTGGAACATCTATCTCTTCGAGAAAACCGCATTTTAAAATATAGCCTCAGTGAGGCGCTATCATCAGTTTAATCAGCATCGACGTGGCTTTCCAGAAAATGCCATAGTATATAGGTGTTCCATTTAAAAAAAAGGTTTGGTGCAACACTCTGTATATTAGCACCCTGTATGAATGGATATAATTTTTAAATGTGCACTCGTGGAACATCTATCTCTTCGAGAAAACCGCATTTTAAAATATAGCCTCAGTGAGGCGCTATCATCAGTTTAATCAGCATCGACGTGGCTTTCCAGAAAATGCCATAGTATATAGGTGTTCCATTTAAAAAAAAGGTTTGGTGCAACACTCTGTATATTAGCACCCTGTATGAATGGATATAATTTTTAAATGTGCACTCGTGGAACATCTATCTCTTCGAGAAAACCGCATTTTAAAATATAGCCTCTGTGAGGAGCTATCATCAGTTTAATCAGCATCGACGTGGCTTTCCAGAAAATGCCATAGTATATAGGTGTTCCATTTAAAAAAAAGGTTTGGTGCAACACTCTGTATATTAGCACCCTGTATGAATGGATATAATTTTTAAATGTGCACTCGTGGAACATCTATCTCTTCGAGAAAACCGCATTTTAAAATATAGCCTCTGTGAGGAGCTATCATCAGTTTAATCAGCATCGACGTGGCTTTCCAGAAAATGCCATAGTATATAGGTGTTCCATTTAAAAAAAAGGTTTGGTGCAACACTCTGTATATTAGCACCCTGTATGAATGGATATAATTTTTAAATGTGCACTCGTGGAACATCTATCTCTTCGAGAAAACCGCATTTTAAAATATAGCCTCAGTGAGGCGCTATCATCAGTTTAATCAGCATCGACGTGGCTTTCCAGAAAATGCCATAGTATATAGGTGTTCCATTTAAAAAAAAGGTTTGGTGCAACACTCTGTATATTAGCACCCTGTATGAATGGATATAATTTTTAAATGTGCACTCGTGGAACATCTATCTCTTTGAGAAAACCGCATTTTAAAATATAGCCTCTGTGAGGAGCTATCATCAGTTTAATCAGCATCGACGTGGCTTTCCAGAAAATGCCATAGTATATAGGTGTTCCATTTAAAAAAAAGGTTTGGTGCAACACTCTGTATATTAGCACCCTGTATGAATGGATATAATTTTTAAATGTGCACTCGTGGAACATCTATCTCTTCGAGAAAACCGCATTTTAAAATATAGCCTCTGTGAGGAGCTATCATCAGTTTAATCAGCATCGACGTGGCTTTCCAGAAAATGCCATAGTATATAGGTGTTCCATTTAAAAAAAAGGTTTGGTGCAACACTCTGTATATTAGCACCCTGTATGAATGGATATAATTTTTAAATGTGCACTCGTGGAACATCTATCTCTTCGAGAAAACCGCATTTTAAAATATAGCCTCAGTGAGGCGCTATCATCAGTTTAATCAGCATCGACGTGGCTTTCCAGAAAATGCCATAGTATATAGGTGTTCCATTTAAAAAAAAGGTTTGGTGCAACACTCTGTATATTAGCACCCTGTATGAATGGATATAATTTTTAAATGTGCACTCGTGGAACATCTATCTCTTCGAGAAAACCGCATTTTAAAATATAGCCTCAGTGAGGCGCTATCATCAGTTTAATCAGCATCGACGTGGCTTTCCAGAAAATGCCATAGTGTATAGGTGTTCCATTTAAAAAAAAGGTTTGGTGCAACACTCTGTATATTAGCACCCTGTATGAATGGATATAATTTTTAAATGTGCACTCGTGGAACATCTATCTCTTCGAGAAAACCGCATTTTAAAATATAGCCTCTGTGAGGAGCTATCATCAGTTTAATCAGCATCGACGTGGCTTTCCAGAAAATGCCATAGTATATAGGTGTTCCATTTAAAAAAAAGGTTTGGTGCAACACTCTGTATATTAGCACCCTGTATGAATGGATATAAGTTTTAAATGTGCACTCGTGGAACATCTATCTCTTCGAGAAAACCGCATTTTAAAATATAGCCTCAGTGAGGCGCTATCATCAGTTTAATCAGCATCGACGTGGCTTTCCAGAAAATGCCATAGTATATAGGTGTTCCATTTAAAAAAAAGGTTTGGTGCAACACTCTGTATATTAGCACCCTGTATGAATGGATATAATTTTTAAATGTGCACTCGTGGAACATCTATCTCTTCGAGAAAACCGCATTTTAAAATATAGCCTCAGTGAGGCGCTATCATCAGTTTAATCAGCATCGACGTGGCTTTCCAGAAAATGCCATAGTATATAGGTGTTCCATTTAAAAAAAAGGTTTGGTGCAACACTCTGTATATTAGCACCCTGTATGAATGGATATAATTTTTAAATGTGCACTCGTGGAACATCTATCTCTTCGAGAAAACCGCATTTTAAAATATAGCCTCTGTGAGGAGCTATCATCAGTTTAATCAGCATCGACGTGGCTTTCCAGAAAATGCCATAGTATATAGGTGTTCCATTTAAAAAAAAGGTTTGGTGCAACACTCTGTATATTAGCACCCTGTATGAATGGATATAATTTTTAAATGTGCACTCGTGGAACATCTATCTCTTCGAGAAAACCGCATTTTAAAATATAGCCTCTGTGAGGAGCTATCATCAGTTTAATCAGCATCGACGTGGCTTTCCAGAAAATGCCATAGTATATAGGTGTTCCATTTAAAAAAAAGGTTTGGTGCAACACTCTGTATATTAGCACCCTGTATGGATGGATATAATTTTTAAATGTGCACTCGTGGAACATCTATCTCTTCGAGAAAACCGCATTTTAAAATATAGCCTCAGTGAGGCGCTATCATCAGTTTAATCAGCATCGACGTGGCTTTCCAGAAAATGCCATAGTATATAGGTGTTCCATTAAAAAAAAAGGTTTGGTGCAACACTCTGTATATTAGCACCCTGTATGAATGGATATAATTTTTAAATGTGCACTCGTGGAACATCTATCTCTTCGAGAAAACCGCATTTTAAAATATAGCCTCTGTGAGGAGCTATCATCAGTTTAATCAGCATCGACGTGGCTTTCCAGAAAATGCCATAGTATATAGGTGTTCCATTAAAAAAAAAGGTTTGGTGCAACACTCTGTATATTAGCACCCTGTATGAATGGATATAATTTTTAAATGTGCACTCGTGGAACATCTATCTCTTCGAGAAAACCGCATTTTAAAATATAGCCTCAGTGAGGCGCTATCATCAGTTTAATCAGCATCGACGTGGCTTTCCAGAAAATGCCATAGTATATAGGTGTTCCATTTAAAAAAAAGGTTTGGTGCAACACTCTGTATATTAGCACCCTGTATGAATGGATATAATTTTTAAATGTGCACTCGTGGAACATCTATCTCTTCGAGAAAACCGCATTTTAAAATATAGCCTCAGTGAGGCGCTATCATCAGTTTAATCAGCATCGACGTGGCTTTCCAGAAAATGCCATAGTATATAGGTGTTCCATTTAAAAAAAAGGTTTGGTGCAACACTCTGTATATTAGCACCCTGTATGAATGGATATAATTTTTAAATGTGCACTCGTGGAACATCTATCTCTTCGAGAAAACCGCATTTTAAAATATAGCCTCTGTGAGGAGCTATCATCAGTTTAATCAGCATCGACGTGGCTTTCCAGAAAATGCCATAGTATATAGGTGTTCCATTTAAAAAAAAGGTTTGGTGCAACACTCTGTATATTAGCACCCTGTATGAATGGATATAATTTTTAAATGTGCACTCGTGGAACATCTATCTCTTCGAGAAAACCGCATTTTAAAATATAGCCTCAGTGAGGCGCTATCATCAGTTTAATCAGCATCGACGTGGCTTTCCAGAAAATGCCATAGTATATAGGTGTTCCATTAAAAAAAAAGGTTTGGTGCAACACTCTGTATATTAGCACCCTGTATGAATGGATATAATTTTTAAATGTGCACTCGTGGAACATCTATCTCTTCGAGAAAACCGCATTTTAAAATATAGCCTCTGTGAGGAGCTATCATCAGTTTAATCAGCATCGACGTGGCTTTCCAGAAAATGCCATAGTATATAGGTGTTCCATTAAAAAAAAAGGTTTGGTGCAACACTCTGTATATTAGCACCCTGTATGAATGGATATAATTTTTAAATGTGCACTCGTGGAACATCTATCTCTTCGAGAAAACCGCATTTTAAAATATAGCCTCAGTGAGGCGCTATCATCAGTTTAATCAGCATCGACGTGGCTTTCCAGAAAATGCCATAGTATATAGGTGTTCCATTTAAAAAAAAGGTTTGGTGCAACACTCTGTATATTAGCACCCTGTATGAATGGATATAATTTTTAAATGTGCACTCGTGGAACATCTATCTCTTCGAGAAAACCGCATTTTAAAATATAGCCTCAGTGAGGCGCTATCATCAGTTTAATCAGCATCGACGTGGCTTTCCAGAAAATGCCATAGTATATAGGTGTTCCATTTAAAAAAAAGGTTTGGTGCAACACTCTGTATATTAGCACCCTGTATGAATGGATATAATTTTTAAATGTGCACTCGTGGAACATCTATCTCTTCGAGAAAACCGCATTTTAAAATATAGCCTCAGTGAGGCGCTATCATCAGTTTAATCAGCATCGACGTGGCTTTCCAGAAAATGCCATAGTATATAGGTGTTCCATTTAAAAAAAAGGTTTGGTGCAACACTCTGTATATTAGCACCCTGTATGAATGGATATAATTTTTAAATGTGCACTCGTGGAACATCTATCTCTTCGAGAAAACCGCATTTTAAAATATAGCCTCAGTGAGGCGCTATCATCAGTTTAATCAGCATCGACGTGGCTTTCCAGAAAATGCCATAGTATATAGGTGTTCCATTTAAAAAAAAGGTTTGGTGCAACACTCTGTATATTAGCACCCTGTATGAATGGATATAATTTTTAAATGTGCACTCGTGGAACATCTATCTCTTCGAGAAAACCGCATTTTAAAATATAGCCTCAGTGAGGCGCTATCATCAGTTTAATCAGCATCGACGTGGCTTTCCAGAAAATGCCATAGTATATAGGTGTTCCATTTAAAAAAAAGGTTTGGTGCAACACTCTGTATATTAGCACCCTGTATGAATGGATATAATTTTTAAATGTGCACTCGTGGAACATCTATCTCTTCGAGAAAACCGCATTTTAAAATATAGCCTCTGTGAGGAGCTATCATCAGTTTAATCAGCATCGACGTGGCTTTCCAGAAAATGCCATAGTATATAGGTGTTCCATTTAAAAAAAAGGTTTGGTGCAACACTCTGTATATTAGCACCCTGTATGAATGGATATAATTTTTAAATGTGCACTCGTGGAACATCTATCGCTTCGAGAAAACTGCATTTTAAAATATAGCCTCTGTGAGGAGCTATCATCAGTTTAATCAGCATCGACGTGGCTTTCCAGAAAATGCCGTAGTATATAGGTGTTCCATTAAAAAAAAAATTTGGTGCAACACTCTGTCTATTAACACCCTGTATGAATGGATATAATTTTTAAATGTGCACTTGTGGAACATCTATCGCTTCGAGAAAACTGCATTTTAAAATATAGCCTCGGTGAGGAGCTATCGTCCGTCCTCACAGCCTGTATACAGGTCATGTCAGAAGTGATGTATAAAATTAATTAAATTTGACTCATAAAAATGAAACACTTAATAATTCCAAATACTACAAAGATTCGTGTTAAAACAAAAGAATATTGAAAAATTCTTACAGGTAGAAGCATTGCTCAAGCAAAACCTTCGTCTTTCGAAACAGTTTAACTAACAACTTTTATCCGCTGCTACCTTGCTATACAATTTTACACAGAGATCATTTAGGCTAGTTTGAGAGCATTTCAGTCAGTGGTATCCTATTATTATATTATCACTACACCTCTAAATTCAATACTGCAGGCAACATGGAATTATCATGTTGTGCTTACCAGCGCACTGCACAATCAGAGTTTGTTGAGAATCGAATTAGACTCTCATTTGCGTAAACAACACTATCAACTGTCCAGGGCTCAGACATGGGAAGTCAATAATTGACGAACCCAGTTCAAAGAGAGCTGTGGAGCTGCTAAACCTTAGCAGAGGACAGCTCAGAAACACAACAGGTCTCTTGACGGGACACATGGCCGTCAAGAAACAGCTGCATAAAATGGGGCGGGTCGAAGGGGACCTCGCATGCAGACTCTGCAGCGAGGGGAAGGAATCAGCCCAGCACATCTTGTGCGTGTGTAAAGCTCTGGACCGCAAAAGATAACTGATCTACGGTCAGTCTAGACCGGAGATAGAGCATTATAAAACTTCACCCTACCAATCGCTGTGCAGACTAGTTCAAGGCACAGTGATTTTTGAATGGGTGGAGTAGATAAGACTAAGGGCATGCACAATAAGCCAGAGGTTGTGGTGCTATCCGGGCGGTAAAGACATGGACGTGCCCTGAGGGAGAAAAAAGAAAAAAAAAACAACTATACAACTATAGAAACAAGGCAGTGTAAGTATTCACATAATCTTAAACAGAACCTGGCAGCTGGTACAACTAGGAGAGTAGGTAAGTATTCTCACTGCTTTCTTTTGTTATATATATATATATATATATATATATATATATATATATATATATATATATATATATATATATATATATATATATATATATATATAGATGTGTCTCTAGAAGGTTTGTACAAAATGCTATGACAGATTCATTAGGCTAAAATATGAGGATCTAGCCTAATTTACCTTAGTCCAAAGGTTGCTGGTTTTCAAAATACAGGTGTACCTTTATTTTTAAAACAGTCAACTTTTTCGACTTCACAGAAGTATACCTTTTTTGTGTCTAACGAAATGGGCTTTCTTTATTTTTGTTCGAAAATGTACATACAGCAGGGTACCCAGCGAGTTGGGAAACCGGGAAAAATCAGAGAATTTGAAATACCCCTAAAATGTCAGGGAAATGTCATGGAAATTTGTGATTTTGCTCAAATGTCAGGGAAATTATTCAGTAAACCTGGAAATTATATATTTGTAAAATTGTGTCACTAGCAGATTCATTGTTATTTTGATTTCATATACATTATATGAATTCCTTTCATGTAAATAGTTGGTTGTCGTTTGGTATATTAATTGAAACTGCCAATAAACACAGTGATTGTCGCATGCGCTGATATAAATATAGCGTCTTCTTTATCTCAAACATCTCTCATTCGTTCATGTCACTTCGAATGTTCTTCCTTGAATGCATAAAGTGCAAAATACATTCTAATCATTGGCGGCGTCGAGGTGCGCTCTGAGTGTGCTTAGGTATTTGATTTTAACCTTTATGACCATGTAACATAGAGTTAAAGTTGAAGCGAAGATATTGGGCAGTTGTATATAGGTATTTATATCCTAATCGACAAAAAACAATTTTAATATCGCAAAGGATTGTGTATGATTAAAATAATTAGCAGGGGTGGGAAATATAGAAATCCACAATAAACAGAAGCAGTATGTCAAAAATTCATATCATGAATATATAGTAGTAGTAGCAGTGGTGGGGAGGCCAACGCCAAGCAAGTAGGCCACCATGGGCCCTTTTTGCCAACCCCAGCAACCATGCTCTATTCTTCCTCGGTTCCGTCGCCAAACCGCCTCAACCTCGAGATGAAGGCCGTGACGGTCTTCAATTGGACGGTACTTACCTGATTCCTCTGCAGAGTCCTCGATCCGAACAATTCTGCTCGAAGACTCCCAAAAGCCTCGCATTCACACAGGTAGTGGTAGGACGTTTCCTCATCCTCGCCGCATTCCTGCAAAATGGGATCCCTCTCTACGCCTATCAATGTGAGGTGTCTCCTAAGGGCACAGTGGTCTGTCAGCACCCCAAGAATGCGGCGACGCGTAGGTCGACTCCTTCCGAATAGCCAGACAGCTTTATTTCTGTCCGGCCCCTCCACGAAGTCCCTCGCCTGCCTGCCGCCACCAACCGACCCCCAGTGCCTCTTCATTGCTTCCTCAGTCCACCTGTCTAAGACGACAGAGACCGTCTTCCTACCTATACCCATCGCCGGCTCCGAGCCACAGAACGGCCGTCGGGAACCGAGCCTTGCGAGATTATTCGCCACCTCATTCCCCGCTACGCCACAGTGTCCCGGAACCCACACCGGTTGTACCTTCTTTGTCCTGGCTAGTCCTTTGAGGGCGTCAGCGCACTGAACCAGTGTTGACCTGATACTGGCCGCTCAGACTGCCCGAAGGACCGCCTGGCTATCCAAGCAAATGTACACATATTTCTCGTGGCTCATCCTCACATCTTGTCTATTGGCCACAGACAGGATAGTATACACCTCTGTTTCGAATGCCGTGGTATATGCGCCAAGAGCATAACTCTCGAGCATCCCCAGGCCCTTGATGTATATTCCTGCCTCGGAGGATTGTTGGTCCTCCAGCCGCAATCCGTCGGTGAAACAGAACAGGCCTGCGGGTTGGAATCATGAATATATAAGACTTCTTGGTGAAAATCAGAAGACAATGCTTGAGACAAGCAAAGCAGAAAATAATAAACATAAGGCACGTAGAGAAATATCCCGACTAGAAATGAGGAAAAAACTCATTAAAGAAAACGCAAAATACGACACTGAAGTATTAAGATCTAAAATGGCCACATTGAGAAAATATGTTTGAATAATTCCTACTATCTTATCTCAATGAGGTGATTTTCCCTCGGCCTTTTTTTGAGATGTGAATTACTATATTGTTTTTTTAAGTTTTATTTTGTTGAGTAAGAAGACGTGTTTTCATTCCAATGCTTGTGGCTGATATCGATTAAAACGAGTAACAATTTGTTAAGTAGTTACTGCAAAAATGTGTAATAACTTGTCAGTTTTCTGTATTAGTATAGCAAAATTAGGCATATTTGTGTTTTTGATAATGTTCAGATCTTTTATTTATTTCGTTGAAAAATTTTTTTCAGAGATGTGTGTCGTTCATGAAAACATCACTCGATGGGCCTGGAAATGTCAGGGAATATGATTTTTGATTTCTGCTGGGTACCCCGATACAGGGTGGACAAAAAATTATGACCATGTTAATGAACAAGTGTTGCTGTCGGTAGCGCCACCTAGCGGCAGTGGTGACATTGATGCGGTCATCGTATTACTCATGATGCCTAATAATACCATGCCACATTTCATAATAATATATTGAACCACTTTCAAGGTATTTGAAGAAATAGCTTTAAGAAAAATTATATAAACACCCTGTAAATCGAAAACGAGTAACATTTTGCTAAGGCATGTTGAGCCCAATCGCTTTAATTTTGTACCAGCTATCACCGCTTAGCTAATGTCCAATTAATTATGGGGCACCTATAGAGGTATAGCAAATTTGAAGATGTCTCAATTCTTTCTGAAATTATTGTGGCTACAGACAGACCAACAGACAAAAAAATCATTCCCAAATCATATTTTTTATGTTTTGATACTTTTTACGACGTTTAAGCAAGAAAAAACTTGAAATTTTTGTCGCCCATGCGATACTTCCATACGCGACGATGTGGAAGTAACATGTAATAACTTATTATTTAAATATTTATTTATCGTGGTTTCTTCTTTACGAATTATTTTGTTTGAAAATTAGCCAGAAACACATTACGCAGTACAATGTGAAATGGTAGTATACTTTTTTATTACTCAATAATTTAAATTGTTTTATAATATTCAAATAATCAACAGTTCTCAAAGCGCCATCTACCAAGGTAGTTCAAATTTGACAATTAAGGCGTCGTTGCATCCACTTTTGACATATCACACAATAATATATGGTAATAATTTCAAGTTTTTCGTTCATGACGTCATCTAGAGAGTTGACAAGCAGAAATAGCAAATGTCAGTTGGGTTATTATTATTGAGCTTCATGAATTCTGTTGGAAAAATTATAAAACTTTCACGTTATTGAGTATATTTAAAAATATTTCCACTATAATTATTAAAATAACTTTTTATTTAAATTGAAATATCTTTTAAAAAAACTAGTCAGTTGATTAATTAAATATGAGTAATTTTAGCGATATGAAACATTTTTATGGCAATTGTATCCTACATAGAAATTTTAATGGCACCCAATGAGTTAAAAAGCTAAGTAATTTATGAAAGAAAATGCATTAAAAGCTGGTAAAACTCTGTGCATGACGTCACATCCAACAAATGTCAAATGTTTATTGTATCTTGTAGTTAGTTATATGATGGTTTTGACGTATTCCACGTCCACGCGACGTCACAAAGTAGTTCAAACTATGTGAAACTAACATGGGAAACTAGGGTACATTTTTCTAAAAGTTAGTCTTGTACCAAAAAAGACATTGCTTGTGCCTGTACTATCACAATTTCAGTTTTAAACATGTCCAATTATAAGTAAATTCTAAACCTTTTGATATACTCCACTTTTATTAATTTTCTGGAAGTTATAGATATACTAAAGCTATGTTTAAACAGACCCGAATTGCGAAACTTGTTCCTATTGGTTTATTTTAAAATATTCCATATTATTTAAAACAACCAATAGGAATAAATTTCGCATTTCGCAACACACGTCCGCATGTGCCTAGCTTTATTTATTTATTTTAATTCTAGACAAAACTTAGTAATTTCCGTTAAGAGGTTATGTTCCAGAATATCCATAAATTCCTTTTCCATGCATTGATTTTGCTAATTATCTAATATATTTACATCAAGTTGACATTTCTTTCAAACATCATTGCTGAGTATCAATGTTTACACACAGGTGACGTCACACATGCAACTGTGACGTCACGTCAATATGGCGTATTATTTGTGGCACAGAATTTGAATTCGAAAAGTATACCTCTGAAGTTATTTTGAGTAGCTAAAGAAATTAAAGAGTACTGTGGATACTTAGAACTCTGTTAAGAGGAGATGATGATTTTAAATGTATGTTTAACTATAACTTTTTAACTACTTTCCAAGTAAGAAACTTCAAATTTGTTATATAAAAAAAAATGAAACTGATTAATTTGACTCATTTAAAATTCAATTGCTCTCTTAAAAATGTAAATAACAAACCCAATGATAACTGTCTAATGTCAGATTTCCTGCAGTGTTTAAATAATAAAAAAATCCTAGAGAAAATCGATTTATCCAATTTCTACTAACAAGCTGGTTTTTGTTTGTGTTCATCAGTAACCATGGTAACCACATTACATATCACAGTATCCATGGAAAATATACGAGTTTTTTCATTGTAAATGTAAATAAACATTTGGTAATGTATCTGAAGAATATTGTTATGTTCATTTTAATTAATGGCATAAAATCAAAATATATGGAAGGAGAACTACACACAAACGAAGTATGTATATAATATCTATCTTAAGACTTTTCTTGTGTTTGAGTGATCTAGACACCTGCTTGTCTGTCATTAGTTTATATATACACATACACAAACCAAGTAGGTATGTAATATTATCTATTTTTAAATATTTTCTTGTGATTTTAGTGATCTAGGTAGCTACTTTTTTTTGTCACATTAGTTTATGAATGATATAATTTTTGTTGTTTTATAGAAATGGGCATTTTTAGCAAGATTTTGCTTTCTCTCCGAAGAAGGACTATTTGAATATTATATTGAATTCAATGAGGACCAAGGTGATCCCAATTTGCTATTGTATTACGATACTGATGATCAATGGCCTGCTGTGTACAAGTCAAACAAGGTACATATTTTTATTACTAGATTTTTATTACTTTTTAGTTGGATTTTGTTTTTTTTTCACTCTATGCCGGATATTCAGTAAAGAACGGAGCAAACTTTAGTTTTAGTTACATTGGCCGAAAATAAGGTGATTTAAGTCAACTTACGTTGGTAAAATTTTGCATTCTTAACAAGTTAAGGCTGAGAAAAAAACATTTAATTTAATTTTTTTCATTATAATTCATTTATTTGTTGAGTAATTGACGTCACATTTTGGTGAAATAGAGGTTTATTTTGGAAGTAAACACGAATATCCGGTTATTTTTTGTGTTTAATGTACAGGACGTTCTGAGCTCCTACACCGACTATTATTTTCTTCAGTTTTTTTTTAAGAATAGTGATTTTTGGAAAATAATCAGTTTATTTGGAAAATCATTTGATTTTTTTCTAAAAAAAAAGGTATACTTGTTGCAAGTAGCTAAAATGCATCATTCTAGAGAAAACCGAGTTCAAATTATTTCTTAAGTTTGCAATTATTTTGAATTTTGAATGAATTATAACAAGTTGCGGTTCCAAAATGTTTTGCAGTTATAACTGTCCTTTTTATAACCACGGGAAATGAAAACGACATGGAAGTAAACGTTGAAACTATAACATTGAAAAATATAACAATACATGGAAGATATACCACTTTTGAAAATAACAAATTTATAAAAATATTTTAGGAAAAAAAATTATACATTTAAAAAATGTTGGGTGCCACTGATGACCAGGGAAATGCACAAAACCAAAATATTATTGTATGGATAACAAAATCTATTGTACCTATATTACAAGTACGATTTGGAGAACCCAATTCATCATAACACAGTTTTCCGACCCGACGATCATTTACGAAAGTTTACTCATCCCCTTGATGACACTAACTTTGTTAGCGAAACAATTGTCGGATCCGAAAACTGTATTATGATGAATTGGGTTCTCCAAATTGTACTTATCAGTGCTCATCACAGGTTCCAATCTTCACTCATTGTATATTACAGACGAAGATTGGGCTTTCTTAGCGCCAAAAGATCAAGAAATAACAGAAAAATTATTTTGAAAATTTTATATTATTTTCTTCTTAAACTGTCAAAGTCGCTATTTGAAACGTCAAAATTTGCAATTTTTAGACGGAAAACCTGAAACAAATACGGGATATGTAAAGCAAATGTCATAACAAATGTGTTTTAAAACACCTCAAGTTACAGGTTCAACCATCATTATCCTTCATTTTACTAAAATATTTGCAGAAAATTAATTTCTGCAAAATTTCTCTGATGATTTGGCAGTAGTTTCAGTTATAGATTTTGTGGTTTAATAGTCTATACTTTTTCGCGAGTTCTCGTAGAGAAAAGTCGTTATTGAGAAGACCGCAACTTTAAAATTTTAAAAATATTTCTTCAAAGAAATGCGACCTAGGCGTCTGGGATAAATTTCAGTTTTTACATGTTTAGATATATACAGGGTGGTGCATTTTTACTGTAAAACTCAATATATCGGTTATTGTACAAGATACAGGAAAATATTATAGAAGTTATTTATAGGGTGTTTTGAGCTGTTGTCTATAAGTCAATGATACAAGTTTTCTTTTTTTTTAATGAACAGCCCATTTATTGTGGCATTATTGCATTTTCCATCCAATTTTAATGCATGCCTCTAAGGAGAAAACATTTACATCACCCATCGTTTTCGACTTATTTCAATTGTTTTTCAACTTTTTACAATCTGGGACATCAAAAATTGTGATACGATGTTTTTACCTATGGAAATCGGAGTCCCTGGAAAATGACGCATTTAGGGAGGTTTTCAATTATACTTACCAATAGGTGGGAGAGTCTCATGAAAGTGACGCATTTAGAGAGGTTTACGTTTAATATTATTTGTCGAAAAAATCAAGATGCCTTATACAGAGAGCTCTCAAATAGTGACTGAATTTGGATAAATTCGAACTGTCTTGACTCATTTTTTTCAAAATGAACAACTCCCTATACGTACAGACTAGTTTTGGAATTTTTTTTGAATTTTCCTATTTTTAGTGAATTTTTATTTAAAAAAATTTACTAATAGAGAGGTATCGATGGTAAGTTTGCAAATTTTTTTTTCAAATGAGCGCTAACTAGGGCCTTGAGCCCATATCCGGGGTCAGTTTTAATATATATATATATATATATATATATATATATATATATATATATATATATATATATATATATATATATATATATATATATATATATATATATATATATATATATATATATATATATATATATATATATATATATATTATCCAGTCAATAAGTCCAAAAATAATTAATCGATTTCGATGAAACTCGGCAAGTGCCTTTCTTTTATTGATGGCTTGGATGAGTTCGTTAGTCAGGAAAATCGGACAAACTTTTTCGGGAAAATTTTGAGTTTTCTTTCGAAAAAAATTGTTTCTTCGAAAATTACAAAGCTATTTTAATGAAATCTGGTGGATACGTTGCTTGTTTGGACAGGCCTTATCACACACCAAAATTCAACTTTCTAAGTTTATAGAAAATTGAGTTTTTCAAATTTTGAGGTTTCTTTCGAGAAAAAAAAAATTCCATTTATTTTTTCTCTGCCACTATTTGTTCAGCTTTTGCATCTAAAGTTTTAATTAATTTTATTTATAAATGGAAAATCATAGAAAAACAAAAATACTATTTTATCAAATTGTCTTTTTTAAGTTTATCAATATATATATATATATATATATATATATATATATATATATATATATATATATATATATATATATATATATAAAATGTGCTTACAAAACAATATCTTTGGTAGAAATCTTAGAGAGAAAAAAAAAAAAAACAAAAGAAAAAGTACGCATTTTGCAAGGTCTTAAAATATATAGGTAAATAAATCATGAAAATAAAAAGAAAACTCAAAAGTACATATTTTCAAGCATTTTTTGACATGCTATATTTCATCAGTCTTCATTTCTACGTCTACCACATTCACTTCTTTGTCTTTCATTTCTACATCGTCATCTGTGACTTCCACAATCTTCATTTTAAAATCGTTCTCTGTCATATCTTCAGAACTAAGAGATTCCCCGTTTCTTCTGGCAATTTCAACCCACTCGGTCGTAGTTTCTACCTTGTTCTTCAAGATTTCCACAATCTTCACTTCTCCACAACTCACTGACATATCTTCATCAATTACAGGCTCCTGTTTCGGCCGCCTCTGTGTGTCAATTTGAGCCTCTGTTACTTCTATAATCTTCATTTCAGTGATTTTGATTTCCGCAGTCTCCATTTCTATGTCACTCTCTACAAAATATTGTTCAGTCGGTTGATTTTCTGTGCGAAATTCAATCACCTTATCGTAATCGAAGTTTTCAACTGGAATTTCAGTCAACGTATCAGAATTGTTGCTCATTTGTATCATATAACCTTGTGAACCGACAACTGTTAGATTTTCACCATGAACTGATACATGTGGGTCTATAGCGCTGTTGTACTGATTACGTAAACAAGCGGAAAATACTGGTGCCATGTACGTCACCCCATCTTCAGTTGTAGTTTGTATGTAACCTATAGGTTCACCTGAAAGTGCTATCGTCGCAATGGGTCCCTCTTGATTGGATGCCACTGCCTGGATAACCTGGGAATTGGCGACTCGCACAGCGCTTTCATTGTATTCTTCAATTTCAATCTGTAATAAGATTATTTATAAATGTCTCAAAAATAAATGTAGCTCTTTTTGTAATATATATCTCAAGCACTCGTCCGAATCAGTTACCTTGATGGACCCCAAACTGCAACAGCAGTGAAGAAGAACAGAACAAGTAACAGTCCAGAGTACGCTGGTTGCACCAAAAGTAGACACGAACCGAAGCAAGGGTTAACAGAGTAAAATGGCAGAATAGTAGGACTTCCAAACGCAATCGTAGTTTATCTTATATTTACCTAGAAAATGTTGTTCTTCTAATATAGTGAAGAACGGAACGAGTGACAGTCCAGAGTACGGAGGTTGCACCAAAAGTGGACACCAACCGAAGTAAGGTATAACAAAGTAAAATGGCAGAATAGTCGTAAGTTGTTCTTTTTCTAATATATTCCTCAAACACTCGTCCAAATCAGTTAACTTGATGGACCCCAAACTGCAACAGCAGTGAAGAAGAACGGAACAAGTGACAGTCCAGAGTACGCTGGTTGCACCAAAAGTGGACATGAACCGAAGCAAGGGTTAACAGAGTAAAATAGCAGAATATTAAAACTTCTGAAAGCAATCATAGTTTATCTTATATTTACCTAGAAAATGTTGTTCTTCTAATATAGTGAAGAACGGAACGAGTGACAGTCCAGAGTACGGAGGTTGCACCAAAAGTGGACACCAACCGAAGTAAGGTATAACAAAGTAAAATGGCAGAATAGTCGTAAGTTGTTCTTTTTCTAATATATCCCTCAAACACTCGTCCAAATCAGTTAACTTGATGGACCCCCAACTGCAACAGCAGTGAAGAAGAACGGAACAAGTGACAGTCCAGAGTACGCTGGTTGCACCAAAAGTGGACACGAACCGAAGCAAGGGTTAACAGAGTAAAATAGCAGAATATTAGGACTTCTGAAAGCAATCATAGTTTATCTTATATTTACCTAGAAAATGTTGTTCTTCTAATATAGTGAAGAACGGAACGAGTGAGAGTCCAGAGTATGGAGGTTGCACCAAAAGTGGACGCCAACCGAAGTAAGGTATAACAGAGTAAAATGGCAGAATAGTCGTAAGTTGTTCTTTTTCTAATATATCCCTCAAACACTCGTCCAAATCAGTTAACTTGATGGACCCCAAACTGCAACAGCAGTGAAGAAGAACGGATCAAGTGACAGTCCAGAGTATGCTGGTTGCACCAAAAGTGGACACGAACCGAAGCAAGGGTTAACAGAGTAAAATGGCAGAATAGTAGGATTCCAAACGCAATCGTAGTTTATCTTATATTTACCTAGAAAATGTTGTTGTTCTTCTTCTAATATAGTAAAGAACGGAACGAGTGACAGTCCAGAGTACGGAGGTTGCACCAAAAGTGGACACCAACCAAAGTAAGGTATAACAGAGTAAAATGGCAGAATAGTCGTAAGTTGTTCTTTTTCTAATATATCCCTCAAACACTCGTCCAAATCAGTTAACTTGATGGACCCCAAACTGCAACAGCAGTGAAGAAGAACGGAACAAGTGACAGTCCAGAGTACGCTGGTTGCACCAAAAGTGGACACGAACCGAAGCAAGGGTTAACAGAGTAAAATAGCAGAATATTAGGACTTCTGAAAGCAATCATAGTTTATCTTATATTTACCTAGAAAATGTTGTTCTTCTAATATAGTGAAGAACAGAACGAGTGAGAGTCCAGAGTATGGAGGTTGCACCAAAAGTGGACGCCAACCGAAGTAAGGTATAACAGAGTAAAATGGCAGAATAGTCGTAAGTTGTTCTTTTCTAATATATCCCTCAAACACTCGTCCAAATCAGTTAACTTGATGGACCCCAAACTGCAACAGCAGTGAAGAAGAACGGCACAAGTGACAGTCCAGAATATGTTGGTTGCACCAAAAGTGGACACGAACCGAAGCAAGGGTTAAGAGAGTAAAATAGCAAAATAGTAGGACTTCTGAACACAAACGTAGTTTAACTTATATTTACCTAGAAAATGTCCTTCTTCTAATATAGTGAAGAACGGAACGAGTCACAGTGCTGGTTGCATCAAAAGTGGATGTGAACTGAAGCAAGGTGTAACAAAGTAAAATGACAGAATAGTAGGACTTCTAAACGCAATCATAGTTTATCTTATGTTTACCTAGAAAATGTTAAGTTGTTCTTCTTCTAATATATCCCTCAAACACTCATCCAAATCAGTTACCTTCATGGACCCAAAACTGCAACAGCAGTGAAGATGAACGGAATAAGTGTATGGAGGTTGCATCAAAAGCGGATGCGAACCGAAGCAAGGTGTAACAAAGTAAAATGACAGAATAGTATGGCTTCTAAACGCAATCATAGTTTATCTTATGTTTACCTAGAAAGTGTTAAGTTATTCTTCTTCTAATATATCTCTCAAATAGTCGTCCAAATCAGTTACCTTAATTGACCCAAAACTGCAACAGCAGTGAAGAAGAACGGAACAAGTGACAGTCCATGGCACTCAGGTTGCACCAAAAGTAGACACAAACCGAAGCAAGGTGTAACAGAGTAAAATAGAAGAATAGTAGGACTTCTAAACACAACCATGTTTACCTAGAAAGTGTTAACTTGTTTTTCTTCTAATATATACCTCAAACACTCGTCCGAATCAGTTACCTTGATGGACCTCAAACTTTTCGCACATTGGTACTGAAAACCCAAACATTTTATTCACAGTATTAATTGAATACAATAAGCCAAAATAAGAAATGAAGAGATGGGACTTGAGGGTGTTTAAAATAAAAATCAAGAGGCCTGTTCGCAATTTTACAGATCCAGAACCAGATTTGGAATGAGTTTAAAAACTGCACAATCTTACAGATTCAATTTATACTTTATAACTTTACTAATAGATAACTGTATGTAGTGAGCCAATAAAAATTGACACCCTGTATATGGGCAGTCACTGGTTCTCTGTAAGTCTAATAGACTGTTGCCCAGTTTCACAAAGTTCGGTTAAATATTTAACGGACGATTAGTTAATCAAGGCTTCAGACGACCAATTACAGACTATGATTCTGGTTTTTGCCATGGCAACCAAATATTTTAAAGCTGTGATTGGTTGTATTAAAACTTGATTAACTAACCGGCCGTTAAATATTTAATCAAGCTTTGTGAAACTGGGCATGTGTGTATGTGTTGTTGCATAACAGGATGGTTTAATTTTACGTTTATCAACCACAGAGTTTTATCCTAATCTAATAGACTGTGAATAGGCTTGTATATTATTAAAAAGCAACTAGCCAGCAGATGTATTTTTTTTTCTCCCTCAGGGGTCGTTCGCGGATTTGCCGCCCCGATAGCACTGCAGCCCTTGGCCTATTGTGCATGCCCTTAGTCTCTTCACTCCACCCATTCCAAAATCACTGTGTCTTGAACTAGTCTGCACAACGATTGGTAGGGTGAAGTTTTATATTGCTCTGTCTCCGGTCTAGACTGACCGTAGATCAGTTGTCTTTTGCGGTCCAGAGCTTTACACTCGCACAAGATGTGCTGGGCTGATTCCTTCCCCTCGCCGCAGAGTCTGCATGTGAGGTCCCCCTTGAACCGCCCCATTTTGTGCAGGTCTTTCTTAACGGCCATGTGTCCCGTCAAGAGACCTGTTATATTTCTGTGCTGTCCTCTGCCAAGATTTAGCAGCTCCACAGCTTTCTTTGAACTGGGTTCGTCAATTATTGACTTCCCATGTCTGAGCCCTGGACAGTCCGCCCAGTACACCTTGTGTTGGTTTCAGACCCAGGCCTTAATAGCTCCCCTAGCAGTGCTCTTTGTCACGCCCAGGGCCGGTTCTGGTCCCATAAATGGTTCTGCTGGCCCTCTCTTCGCGAGACTGTCAGCTTCTTCATTGCCTTTGACCCCCGAGTGATCCGGCACCCAGATGAGGGTGACCTCATTCTGCTCAGCCAGGTCGCTCGTCTCGACTCGGCACTCACTCACCAGCCAGGAATTTACTTGTGGGCTACTTAGGGCCTTAGGGGCTGCCTGGCTGTCTGTGGCCATGAGGATCCGCTTGTTGGTGTAGCCCCACCTCTTGTTCTCCCGCACACAGTGCAGGATGGCGTACATTTCGGCCTGAAAGACCGTTGCATGGGCTCCGAGGGAAATACTATGACACCCTCGGTCCTTCCGAATAAACACCTGCCCCCGTCCCACGCTCCCCGCCGGATCCGTCCGTGAACCAGACGAGAGCGCCCTGTGGTATGCCCGGCGTCTCCTCCCGCCATGCCTCGCGGTGGGACATTTCCACTGTAAAATTTTCTCTGCAGATTCGCGGGCTCGCGAAGTCTGACCTCATTTCAAGCATGGGCTCCTTCACTAACAGATGTATTACGGTGATTGCAGTTTTGCATGAATCACTTTTTATGAAGTCAACATAAAAATCGAAAGTTTTACTTACCACTGCCTTGTCTTTATCATCCGCGTTTATGTTGTCAGCCCATGAAGAATTGGGGAATGATTTCATAACAGATTGAGAATGGCTGTTTTGATCACAGCTTGTGGTAACAACATGTAAGGGTGGCACATAATTATCCTCCTGTTCAACCCTCGGACTTGGTAACAGATCCTCTCTTCTGTGATATTTGTAACAGCTCATAACCACCTGTCTCAATGCACTTGTCCACGGAGCCTGTGAAAAGTTTTAAACTATTTTATTGCATGAAATGTTAAACATACATCTTATAATGCAGACTTGGCTCCGCATGACATTGGGAAATCTGGTCACAGCTAGTTTTCCCAGAGAATTAAGCATTACAAAAAACAAACAGAAACCAAGAACAGTTACAAAAACAACATCATTGATGATATCAAAAACAAACAGTATAAGAAAGCAGTCTTGTAAATTTATCCGCAGGTTAAAAGTACCAATCTTTTTTGCATATTTGTAAATGGCTTGGATAAGTTCGTCAATAAGGAAAATCGGACGAGGTTTTCCGGAAAAATTTTGAGTTTTCGTTAAAAAAAAATTTTCTCAAAAAATAATGGGCCGATTTTGATAAAATTTGGCGTGTACCTTCCCTTTGTACGTGGCTTGGATAAGTTCGTTAATCAGGAAAATCGGACGGGGTTTTCCGGGAAAATTTGTTGTTCTCTTTCTAAAAAAATTCATATCTCCGTAAATAACAAAGTAAGGGCAACCAAATTTGGTACGCGTGTTTGTATTATAAAGTACCAAAATTTAGGTCTCGACGAAGAAGTTATGGGCAGTTAAAGAAACAAATTTTGGAGTTTTCCTCAAAACGTCAAACTCGCAATTTTAAACGTCAAAATTGGCAATGTTTAGGCAAAGAATGTAAAACAAATACCATTTGTGAAAAGAAAATGTTGCAAGAAGAGTGTTCTGCGAACCCTTAAGTTTCAGATTCAACCGTCATTGCCATTCATTTTACTAAAATATTTACAAAATATCCATTTCAAATAGACCCTTTCTTTGATACTTTGGCTGTCAGTTTAGTTAAGTTTGGTGGCTTTTTGGATATTTATTTGTAGGTTTAGTGAAGTTTATGGTTTAACGGTCTATAATTTTTTTTTAGCTAATTTTCGTAGAACAAATTTGTTAATGCATGTTTGCATTTTTTATCGAAATAAGATGCATTAACAAGAAAAAAAATTGGACGCAGTAAGTGCGTTTTGGTAGCGAATTTTCGGTAAATTTACAGATTAGCTCCCGAACGTTTTTCAAAAAACTGTTTTCAGAAACCTGCCTAGGCCCCCCCCCCTGGATCCACAAAACTCAAGAAAAATTTCTCGTTCGCACCCCCCAAGGAAGTTACGGGAGCAGGAGTGAATAGGGGTGCTGGGCGGGGTAGGTAGTAAAAAGAAAATATGAACAGAAAATGCGAATAAAACGGGCTTGAAAATTCTCTTATTTACATCTTGAAGCCACATACCCCCCTTAAACCCTGCCTACCCCTCACAGCACCCCTATTCCCCCAAAAAATTTCTTGTTTACACTCCCCAAGGAAGTTACGGGACCAGGAGTGAGTAGCGGTGTATAATTTTGTTAGCTAATTTTCGTAGAACAAATTCGTTAATGCATTTTTGAATTTTTTATCGAAATATGATGCGTTTGTAAGAAAAAGATCTAGACGCAGTAAGTGCGTTTTGGTAGCGAATTTTCGGTAAATTTTCAGTTTAACGCCCGAACGCTTTTCAAAACACTGTTTTCAGAAACTTGCCTAGGGCCCCCCTGGATCCACAAACCCCAAGAAAAATTTCTTGTTCACACCCCCCAAGGAAGTTACGGGACCAGGAGTGAGTAGGGGTGTATAATTTTTTTTTTTTTAGCTAATTTTCGTAGAACAAATTCATTTATGCATTTTTGCATTTTTTATCGAAATATGATGCGTTTGTAAGAAATAAAAGTGGACGCAGTAAGTGCGTTTTGTTAGCGAATTTTCGGTAAATTTGCAGTTTAGCTCCCGAACGTTTTTCAAAAAACTGTTTTCAGAAACCTGCCTAGCCCCCAAGTTTGATGCCTGCTTCCATCAAAGAAAGACATTTGCTATTAAAAATATTTAAAAGAAAATTCGCTACCATAACGCACTTGTTGCGTCCAGAGTTTTTTTTCTTCTGTGCCCAGTATCCCTATTTGCTGTTGGGTAACGTCTTGGGAGATTGAAACCATAACATTTTTCTTGTGGTTAATGCATACAGGGTGGTTCTAAGCATGCTTTTGAAAAATATGTCTGAAAGCTTGTAAGAAAATCCACAAAATCTATAAATTTTCATACCTTGTCGTACATGTCTTTCACTCCTGTTAAGTACCTATCATTGTGCAATACTTTTGAATGAATTAACAAATTAAAAAGAAATTGGGTAAATTTGCAGTTTCGCGGTAAGCTAAAAATTGTTTTTTTCCCCGCTTGCTATGTTACATCCTCCTTTCCTGGTACACCCCTTCCCCAGCAGTTACCTATCGCTATCTATTTCTCAGATTACACTCCGGCGTGTTTTTGAGCGGGAGGGGGGTCCCTTACTTCGTCATGGGGATTTTCCTTTCCCTCTGCATGTCTACAACCTCATGAAAAATGTCTTCGGAACCACCCCCAAGAAAGTAAGGAACCTGGGGCAAATGCGGGGTAGGCAGCATTTAAATGAGATATGGCTGCAAAATGTGAAAACAGTTCGGGACGCAGCAAGTGCGTTATGGTAGTGAATTTTTATTAAATGCTTCAAATTTGAATAACTCAATTTTCTATAAAGATAGAAAGTTGAATTTTGGTATGTAGTAAGGCTTTTCCCAAGGAAACATATTCATCAAATTTAACTAAAATAACTTTGTACTTTTCGGAGAAAAAATTTTTTTTTTCAAAGAAAACTCAAAATTTGAATAACTCAAGTTTCTATAAATTTAGAAAGTTTAATTTTGGTATGTGGTAAGGTCTTTCCCAAGGCATGATATCCATTAAATTTCATTAAAATAGCTTTGTAATTTTCGGAGAAAATAAAATTTTCAAAAGAGAATAAAATTTTTCCCGGAAAACCTTGTCTGAATTTCCCGGCTAACGAACTCAGTGAAGGCAACCAACATATAAAAATTGAAACTGACCCCGGATATGGGTTCTAGGGGTCCTAGTTCGCGCTCATCTGAAAATTTTTTTGCCAAGTCTCACCATCGATACCTCTCTATTAGTGAATTTTTTTAAATAAAAATTCACTAACAGAGGTCCGACTAAGCTATTTTTTGCGCATTTTCCGTTCATATTTCCTTTCTATCTTCCCTGCCAAGCACTCCCTATTCACTCTTGGCCCCGTAACCTTCTTGGTGGTTGTTTGCAAGCCATTTTTCTTGTGGTTTGTGCATCGTCGGGGGGGAGGGGGGGGGGGCTCTTAAGCCTGTTTCTGGAAACACATATTTAAAAACCTTCCCGGGGGTAAACTGCAAATTTACCTATAGGTACCTTTTGGATTACAAAATGATCCAGAAACATTTCAAAAATCGATAAACAAAATTATTCTCTAACCAAATGGTGCTAGAAAGTAAAACCAGTCGCAGAATCCAGAAGTAATTGGAAAACAATATTACAATAATGAATTAGCCAAAATAAAAACAATAAATTTGAAACAAAACAACAAAACATTGCTTGATACTGTCATAAAAAAGCATAACAAACCTTTATTTTTTCTTCCGGAGTCCTGCTGTCTATCCTGATGTTCCTCCAAGGCACATCTTTTGGCCACCATGGAGGCCTCATGGCTTCCCTACCCCATCCGGGCTTGCCCCTTCCCAACGAGTACTTCAACATTAGCGGTATAAAAGCCCTTAGCTGTGCCTGGGTCAGTTGGTCCACTGGTGTTTGCATTCCATCCACAATAAGTGGAGGCAGCACAAACAATGATGGATCAGCCGGAACAGTAGGTGTAGTGTCAACTAGAGCAACATCGAGATTCTCCATAATATCCGCATTCATGGTCTCAATGACATCAGACAGAGGTTGAGAACCGAACACTTTGAATGGCTTGGTTTTCTTATTTCTCTCTTTTGTAATTACAATAACCACAGCTTGTGTCCCAGTTCTAACATTGAGGTCATATATAAGCTTCTGGAGCTTGCCTAATAAAAACTTTCTGGTACGAGCCCTTTTTACATGACCCCCATCTGCATCTTGACGTCGCCTCCTCCCACATCTTTTTGGCCTTTTATTACTTCTATATGTAGCAGTGTGATCTGCTTCCGATAGCACACCGTTTCCGTCAGAATCTTCACAGAAAATATTTTCATCGTACGTGGTTTCTGCCGAGCAAGTTTCCGGAATGATGTTTTCAGTGTTGCAATCAAAGTCTTCTAAATTGGTGTCTATCTGGGAACGCCATGCACTGGGGAATTCTGCATTGCCAGCTTCCTCAACTTGGGTCCAAGTGGTGAAGTACTCTGAATCAGTTTTTTGGGTGTCATTCTGAGAGTCTTCAGAATTGGTCCTTACTTTCGCTTCTGGGCTATTGTTGGACTCCTCAGAAGCATTTGCCATTCCAGCCTGGAGGCTACTTGTGAAGACTTCTGAAGTTGCGATTACTTCAGCCTGGATGCTGCTGGTGAAGCCCTCTGAGGTAGTGGTTTGGTGGGTAGTAGTCAAATCTTCTGAGGCAGTAGATATTGGATCATTTCGGCAGCTGCTGGTGGAGTCCTCCGGATTACTGCGTATTTCAATGATGAAGCCTTCCGAAGCTATTATTTTTTTGATGTGGATTTCGCTAGTAGAGTGATCATCAATTTTGGCCTCTCTGGCAGAGCATTCTGAAGCATGGGAAACATCGTCTAGAACAGTGTTATCTTCGGCGATGTTGGGGTCTGGAGCGGATGGTCGAGTGTCTTCAGAGAGCTCCAGATTGTCTGCCGATACAGACATCATTGAAAATTCAGTATAATCTTAGAACGCGTATAAAACGTTATTTAATTATCAACCAAACAAAAGCCTAATGATCGCCTAATTTCGCACAAATTTCAACTAAAACTTTGGTTTTTATTTTAGACGTGTGTTGAGAAAGAGTCCGTTTTGCACACCGAACAAAATCAAGTGATCAATTTGACGACACGATTTTCCTACGAGCGGGATTTTTCCGGATGCCAGTATAAACCAAGATTACCAACCTCACCGCCCACTTATACAGTGAACATACCTACTTTAGCTACTAGACGGAATAAAACAAAAGCGACGCCTCCCTTAAAAGTTACAACACAAAAAACAACTGAAGAAACTACCATATCATCAAAAACAGCGATGACGACATCGAAAACAAAAATTGTTAAAACTGCAACGGTTCCAGCGGTGACGTCAGCGGAAACGACAACTAATGGGGTTGAATTCAAACCGACGTTAGATGTTTTAGGAACAACCACAGAAAGTACGTTTTTCAGTGAACATCCAAGTACTATGACTACATTCTATGAATCGACATTCGTTGAGGATTTGTTGACAACTGGTGATGCTAAATTGGAATTTGAAAATATCCTCAATCAGCCAAATAAAGTAAGTATTAAATGTTCCGTTTTTAAATCACCAACCGTAACCGCGAAATTTGAATGTGTCCATAATTTGGTTGACTTTTAAAACAAATGCACAGGCCTTTAAAAACGCTAAAAGTTATTGGCTTTATTTTTTTCACGTCAGGTTGTTTTCCACCACATTGGCCAACCACACTAGGAGCAAGAAAAAGAACGTAGCTTTTTGATATTTAAATTTACGAGTGTTAAGAATATTTGAAATTGGCGGCAAATTTAATAATCAAAACATGTACTTCAAGCGTACTGTCATACAAATCAAAGTACTATATTATAATTTTTAAGCACCTAGGTATTTAGATTATGCGACAGGATATAATTTACTTGTTAGTCTTAATTTTTGAGCTAAATAAACAATTGTAGCTACTTCTAAAACTAGGTTCATACACTCGCGAATTGCGAAACTAAATCCTATTGGTCCATTTTAAATATTAGGATATTTAAAATAAACCAATAAGAATACGTTTCGCCGCTATTTCGCAATACGGGAATGTATGAACGCAGCTTAATTCTGTTAATTAAGTATGTACAGAATGGCTCAAATTCGAGCCTCATCATTGGTATCTCGGAAACTGTAAAAGATACAACGTCTGTTAAATTATGGCAAAGTTGCGTAATTTGATGCTCAGCAAAATGCAGTTTAGAAAATTAGAAAATTCCGAATACTTCCGGTGATAATCGGAAAAAACCGAAAACTCATAAAATCTGTTTTATTTTTTTCTGGCGTTATTTGAAAAGATATAACAAAATGAATCACACTTCATCAAGGTCACTTTTCCTCTTCTACAAGATGGCATTTTCAAATTTGAAATCCGATGTTTCGTCTTTCAGAAACCATCATCAACTTCATTTTTTCAAATACGGCCCTGGATTTTTTATTTCATATTTTGTTACATTTGGACTACCTCAAAACAATGCCACATCACAACTTTCGAATTTCAAACGTTTTGATAACAAAAAATGACATTTTTAGTATTTCTTGAAAAAATTTAATGATTACTTAACTTTTAAAATGGACAAATTAAAAAACCTAAAGTAAATGCTTGAATAAGCCCACTTGGACTTCTATGCATTTTCCCATACATCTTTGCAGATTGTTCGTAACAGCCCGGTGGATTATTCTTCCTCTTGCTCATAGAGTTGTGAATTCTAACACTAATTTTTGGCGCAAAATGTTTATATCATTCGGAAAAGTATCATCTAAGTGATTTTTCAAGAATCCCCATAAAAAATAATCCAACGGGGAGAAATCAGGACTTCTGGCAGGCCAGCGCACCACTCTTTGGTTTCCAATCCATTGATTGGGAAATGTTTCATTAAGAAACTCTGTTACTGCCCTTCCATTATGGGGTGGTGCACCATCCTGTTGCCCCACAGCTGCCACAACATATTCAACTGTTCATATTCAAGCGCATCGAATATATAATTATGGATTAAATTAAGATACCGTTCAGTATTTAAGTTTCCATCATAAATAATTGGCCCTAAGATTTTGGTTCGATACATTCCAACCCAAACATTGAATGATTTTCGTCCCTGTCTTCGAACTTGCCGATTTTGGTAAGGATTTTCTACTGCATAATAATGCTCATTGTTTCTGTTAAAAAGACGGCTTGTGGAAAAATTACATTCATCTGTCCAGATGATTTTATTTAAGAAATCATCATCTTGTTCCAGTTTTCCATCAAGCTGATTGCAGAATTCAAGCCTTCTGTCCCTGTCTCCTGGTCTTAGTTCTTGACAAACATGAAGTTTATAGGGATGATACTTATGTTTTTTGAAAACCCTTTGAATTCGGCTTCTAGTCATATTCAGTTCTGAAGCAAATTGCCGTGTTGAACCATGAGGATTTTTCGTAACCTTTAACAAAACGTTTTGGTGAAATATCTTTGACATGTTATCGCAAAATATTATAGTAATAAAAGATTGCATAGCATCATTTTATAACGATACAGCATTTAAAACAGCTTCTTCATCTTCAACTTCCATTTGTTGGCCGTACGAATTTCTATGTTTGCCAAAACTACCAAAGAGACCTAAATTTCTGTCCAAATTGTTAAAATATGAATAATGGGGTTGTGGACGCTCGGGGTATTGCTCTAAATACCGTTCGCATGAAATGTGTGAGTTTCTGTTATTACTATAATAAATCTGAAGCATATCACGTTTCTCGAAATTGGAAAACACCATTTTTGCTCTCTTGATGTTTATTCGTTGGGTGTTACGATATAAAATTTCTTAGCGAATTTTCAATGAAAAATTCAAATAAAACATGAATTCCCTTACAGATATTGGATTGTCGGATATTAATTAAGTCTCTTAAGTCTCTCTGAATATTTAAAGTAGTAACGAAACGCAATCGTTACAACCACGGACAGCAGTTTTACTTGCAGTATTTCTTATTGATATTTTTTTGCATTAATATTTATTACTGCCAAACGCCCAACTCCGTGAGTGTTCATACAAGGCCACACCATGACACTCACAGGGTGCTTCATAGTGATCGTAATACACTGGGGTAAAATGTCTTCTCCTGGTCGGCGGCGAACTAACTTCACTCCATCGCTCCCAAAGATGAAGATTTTGGTTTCGTTACTCCAAATTATCCTACTTCACTGTTGCTCTATCCACTCTCTATGTGTAAAAGCGCAATCGTTGCGTTTGCGCCTCTTGTTTTTTGTTCCGGTATGGCTTATTTCTAGCAGTTGTTCGCTCGCAATCCATTGTCACACAACTTTTGTCTGATAGTTCGGTCTGATATTTGTAACCCAGATTTGACAATAGCATTAATATCTTTTGCTGATCTGCGACGATCTTCCAAAGACAGGTGGCATATTTTGTGCACATCGTATTGAGTCACTTTTGGTTTTCTGTCAGTTCTTTATGCTGATTTTATCGTTCCAGTGTTATGAAAGCGTTTACACACTTTCATTACACCTTATTTTGTGGCGCCATCACCCAACCTGTTTGTGATTTCTCGGGATGTATAATCTTCTACACGAAGGGTAATTGCTGTGTCCCACATCGTTAGTGACCAGTCAACACGTTTTAGCTTAATGGGAGCCATTTTCGCTTGTTACTAACAGCCTAACCTAACAACTACTCAAAGTCTCTAATAATAACTGGCAGTCGCACGTAACTGTATCAAATTCTTCTGATTGGACGAATAAATAACACCAGTCGTCGTTGACTGACTAGCAAAACTCTGACGCGGTACAGTATTGCCAATTTTTTTTAATTTCGACAACACACCACGAGGGCTTACTGCCTAAATACTATCGTACCGTGGGTGTCGACAAGGAGGAAAGAGCCAACATGTTAATTCTGGACTTGAAGGTTTGGAGGTTCCGGGGAGAAGGAAAAACATGTGCCGGCAAAGAATTCCATAACTTGGAAGTCCTCGGGACAAAAGAGCGGGCATAACAAGATGTTCTATGTCTGGAGACCTGGACAGTAAAAGGATGCATTCGCTCTATTCCCCTGGTAGATCTGTTGGGGGCAGCAGGTGGAGGAACTATGGAAGAAAGCTCCTCTGAGCACTGCCCGTGCAGATATCTATAAACGAGAGAGAGAGAGGTCACCAACGGCACGTCGGTGGGCAAGGGATGGCAGCCGTTGGGTGAGGGTAGGGTCACCGATGAGATGTATAGCTCTCTTCTGAATGGAGTCCAGGAGAGCGAGTGTAGAAGCGGCAGCTGCACCCCAGATGTGGGAGCAGTATTCGAGGTTTGGCCTTATTAGTGAAATATATAAGGTATAGAGATAAGCTGGTGAAAAGTATTTGCGAGCCCGGAAGAGGAAGCCTAGTTTCTTAGCAGCCGATTCTGCAATTGAAGTGACATGTTGGTGCCAATTGAGACCTCGATCCACAAAAATGCCAACAAGTGAAAAGGACTCATTACTTTGGATAACTTGGTTGTTCATTGTGCTGGGTCTAGGGCTGGTGTATATCTTATGAGTAAGACAGCAAGACTGAGTTTTGGTGGGGTTGAATTGTACAAGATTTCTACTTCCCCAGTCTAATATTCTTTGGAGATCCACGGAGACAGAATCCTCCATGAGTCTGCGATCCTCATCTAGTTGGGCTAAAGAAACAGGCTTAGGATATTGTATATTTGAGTGAAGGGTGCTGTCGTCCGCGTAACTGTGAATTGGGTTGGATGTGCTAGAGAGGAGGTCATTCATGTGGAGAAGAAACAAAGTAGGGGCTAAAGCTGAACCTTGAGGAACTCCTGCATTCATTGGATATAGTTTAGAGGAATGGCCATCCACGACAACAGAAATGCTCCGGTTGGAGAGGAAATTTGCTGTCCAGGTACAGAGTTTTGGTGGTAGGCCATAGGCCGGGAGTTTATTAAGCAGCGCTGCGTGCCAGACCTGGTCGAATGCTTTGGATATGTCTAGAGCGACAATCTGGGATTCACCGTGTAGTTCCATAGACTTGTACCAAGAATAGGTGACAGAGGAAAGGAGGTCGGCAGTTGATCTGCGCTGACGGAATCCATACTGCCTATCGTGAATTAGACTGTGTTTTTCGTGAAATTTTAGTAATTCGGTGTTTATATACTTTTTCATCACTTTAGAGACGACTGAAAGGAGAGAAATAGGCTTGCAGTTGCTAGGAAGCGCTTTGGATCCTTTCTTGGGGACGTGTTGTACTCGAGCAGTTTTCCAGTTACTAGGGAATATGCCTCTATTGTAAGATGTCTGAAACAGACGAGTCAGGACAGGAGCAAGTTCTGGTGCGCATTTTTTGAGAACAATTGCTGGGATATCGTCAAGGCCAGAGGCTTTCCTGGTATTAAGAGAAGAGAGCATCTTTCGTACCTTTTTAGTTTTGAAAATGATATCCGTCATTTTGTGCGCGACATTGGGGACTGTTGGTGGTTGAACATTTGGAGGTGGGTTGAGAGTAGAATTGGCGGCAAATAACGAGGCAAAAAGTTCAACCTTGCCCAGGGCGGTAGAAACAATTTCGTCCCCTGAGACAAGAGGTGGGAACGTGCTCTTGCAGAAATTATTACCAATAGATTTAGCAAGAGTCCAGAAGGGTTTGCTGCCGTTGGAGCTTAAGAGGATTTTGTTTTTGATGTGGTTATTAAACGAGTTTTTTGCCTCAGAAAGAATGCAGACATAGCGGTTTCTTGCGTCGTTAAATGCTTGACGGTTTTCTTGACTGGGATTGTGTAGAAGCGTTTTGTGAGCTTTGACCTTGAGTGTTGCCACTCCAGAAATCTCGAAATTTCGGCGATTCGCTCACACAAGTTTCTATAATTCTTGAAATGATTTAGCTATAATATATATATATATATATATATATATATATATATATATATATATATGTATATGTATATATATATATATATATATATATATATATATATATATATATATATATATATATATATATATATATATATATATATATACATACCGGGTGTTTCGCATAAGAACTGACACAGAGCAGGAGCATGTAGGGGAACCCAAAATATTGGGATTTAACACACCTTACCCCTATACTAAGTTGCAGCCCTGAGCAGTTATAGACCTTCAAAGTGGGGTTTCTAATTTCGAAAAAAATCAATATCTCAGTTATACTTCAAAAATAAAATGTGATTGATTTTTAATTTAGGTGACGTCTGCGGTGTCAAAAGCACCCATCAAGAAGCGCTCTTTGTTGCTGGAACTTCCCTCGAGACGTGAGAGAAGAGGAAGGACTGTAGCATGTTTTAATGCGAGAAGATTCAGAAGCTCCAGAGAAAGATGGTGGTTCATTGCTATCAGTAACTGCAACGGAACTCAGGTAATAAATGTTAGACATTTTAACATGCTTATTGACATAAAGTTTTTATTAGTGAATTTTTGTAGAAAAAATTCATCAATGAGGAGATCGCCACTTTTGAATTTAAAAAAATATCTATGTGGTCGAAGGGACGAGAGGGGTACTATGTTGCTGGGTCCTCTGCTTCTTTGCCTCGCATCTGCTTAAAGCGGAAAAGTCATCTACACGTGTCATGGGACAGAAATAATAACAAAAAGATGCTTCGGATTTAGTTTAATTTTATAAGTGCAAAACATAGATATAACTTGATTAAAATTTTAAATAGAACATAAAAGGGACGTTGCTTAGCGACATGTCTCGAGGTTATTTTTTCTAAAAAAAATATTCTAGATAGAACATTCCTTCGGTAATAAAGAGGTTTGTGTATTCAGCGTGTTTAGAACTGAAATATGCAAAATACGAGGTAATTTATTGCAGGATGTGCACACGTATCTGTAACTACGTAGATTTTAAAAGATAACAATACTAAAGGAGCGTGCGGAATATATAACATAAACCAATTAAATTCATTATTGCCCTTTTTGATAAATTTTCTTAAAAAAAATTCACCAATGAAGAGATCCCGACTTTTGAATTTTGAAAAAATTTCTTCAAATGAGGGCAAACTACGAGCCCGCCTCTGCTAAGATTTAGCAACTCCACAGCTCTCTTTGAACTGGGTCCGTCAATTATTGACTTCCCATGTCTGAGCCCTGGACAGTCCGCCCAGTACACCTTGTGTTGATTTCTGACCCAAGACTTGGCAGTGCTCTTTGTCACGCCCAGACCCACTTCTGGTCCCATAAATGACCCGGCACCCAGATGAGGGTGACCTCATTCAGCCCAGCCAGGTCGCTCGTCTCGTCTCAGCACTCACTTACCAGCCTGGAATTTACCAGTGTGCTACTTAGTGCCTTAAGGGCTGCCTGGCTGTCTGTGGCTATGAGGATCCGCTTGTTGGTGCAGCCCCTCCTCTTGTTCTCCCGCACACAGTGCAGGATGGTGTACATTTCGTCCTGAAACACCGTCGCATGGGCTCCGAGGTAAATACTATGACTTACCCTCGGTCCTTCCAAGTAAACACCTGTCCCGGTCCGACGCTCTCCGCCGGATCCGTCCGTGAACTAGGCGAGCGCGTCCTGTGGTATGCCCGGCGTCTCCTCTCGCCATGCCTCGCGGTCGGGGATTTCCACTGTAAAGTTGTTTTTCCTGCAGTTTCGCGGGCTCGCGAAGTCTGACCTCATTTCAAGCATGGGCTCCTTCACGATCTCCTGAATTTTGCAGTGGTTCCTGAAGCCTGGGTTGATCTTCAGTCTACCATTGCAGGCTAGTCTGTATAGTCCTAGCCTGGCCTCCCCCATAATAACTAAGTGTAGTGGGGGCAGATCCGGCAACACCTCCATGGCGACTGTTGGGGTTGAAATAATGACCCCTGTGATGCCTATCCTTTGGATCTTGCCTAGTTTTTGTTTGGCACTGGATTATGTCACCTTAGGCCACCAGACCAGTGCCGCATATGTTAACGAAAGATACCTATAGTGGACCAATAAAAATTGTCACCCTATAAATCTATATTATATTTTCGATGGATTGTGTATATTAGACGTTCCTAACTTATGCTTTTATTTTGCTTGACCATAATTCGTTTCATTAACTTTTAGTATTTTTGAGTTTTTGGTAATTTTACTCTTTTGTTGTTTTTGCAACATTTATTTCTCTGTATAATTTAATAGTATTTTACAGGGCATCCATATAAAATATAGACTTCGGATGACGAATGGTCCTTCTGGTGATTATTGGCATGAACATTTTTCTGCAGATGAGTTTTGTGAGTATATCTTGATACAAAGTAATAACTATTACAATCTAAAAATATTTTGTCAAATTAACTTCCTTATATCTCGGCAAAATGCTTGTTCTTATTACTTGTTTTTCTGTCCTCAAGCTACATTTTTGTAATAACAAGCGCAAACGTTAGACATAATGTCTACAATTTACATACAAAATCTAGGTAAACGTTAGTCAAATCAAACACGTGCCTATTACTTCATTAAGTAAACTGATGGATTTAGATATTAAGGAACATAACATAAGCGTGTTTGCCAAACTTGAAAAGGCCTTTACAGGCTGATGTCGATGGAGAGTCACCTGGTTGAGGTGGTCTGCCTTTTTTCTGGTGAAAGCCTTACATGCAGGCTGTTACCTCCTTCAAATAATTGTGTAACATGTAACAAATATGTACCTGTTTGGGCAGATTACCGACGAACAGATTTGGTAGGGCTTCGTTCCATGCGATGTCGAATATCATCAACAACATAACCTTAACATACCTACACTTTTAACTTACGTAAAAACGCAATGAAAATGCTAAGTTTTGATAAAAACTGTTTATTTTTATTGTCCAACAGATAGAAAATTATTTGAAGAAGGTAAACACTGGTCGAACTTGGAAAATGCACAATATACATACAAAATAACCGTCAAAAAGGAATTGAGCGCCAATGGACTGAACTGTCAATTGTTAATTGATTTAGTAACTTTAGGGTCCCTAGTCAAGTGGTTTTTTTGGTTACTTTTTGATTGCCAACTCATAAAATCATATTTCACTAAGAGAGAGACCGAATCCGGTCACATGGAGTTCGGGAATTAATGAAAGCCTTGTACTTATTGTAATATATTAATACTATTATTATTTTCAGATATCTTACCTATCTTAATGGCATTTTCACTTGCATATTCATTTCTCCTGCTCGGCATTGTGATGTGTTCTATCGAACTGAAAACCAGGCAGTTATTGCACACGACTTACAAGATATTCTTGTTTTCTGTGACATGGCAATTTTTTGGAATAATAATTGATAGCATATATTATTTGAAATATGCTGTGAATGGCATGGCTCCTATTAAAGTCAGAAGAGCAGGTAAGATAATATATCGATAGATTTTTATATGCATCTCTTTAATGTACACTTTTGGAGAATCAAAGTCACCACAACACATTTTTTTAAAGACCTGACAATCGTTTCATAACAAGTTCAGCATCATCAGAGGATGAAAGTTTACTTTTTTTTAGATAATGTAGGTAACTGTGTTTTTTTTAACAGATCACTATCTTATTTTTATTGCAATCAATCCAGCGCTCTACTGTCACTGAAACCTTTAAACATTATATTTATGTTTTATTTGGATTTTGAAATATGACAATTCTAGATTGTTTAATAAGTCATATAGGCCTTGGATATCTTTCCACTGCGACCTCAATGAGTCTTCTGTACATAACTCTATTTTCTAATAGTTGTAGTTTTTTCCTCCCTCAGGGCTCGTCCGCGGCTTTGCCGCCCCAATAGAACTGCAGCCTTTGGCTTATTGTGCATACCCTTAGTCTCTTCACTCCACCCATTCCACAATCACTGTGCCTTGAACAAGTCTGCACAGCGATTGGTCGGGTGAGATTTTATATTGCTCTGTCTCCGGTCTAGACTGACCGTAGATCAGTTGTCTTTTGCGGCCGAGAGCTTTACACTCGCACAAGATGTGCTGGGCTGATTTCTCCCTCTCGCTACAGAGTCTGCATGCGAGGCCGCCCTCGAACCGCCCCATTTTATGCAGGTGTTTCTTGACGGCCATGTGTCCCGTCAAGAGACCTGTTATATTTCTGAGCTGTCCTCTGCTAAGATTTCAAGTCAATTATTGACTTCTCATGTCTGAGCCTTGGACAGTCTGCCCAGTACACCTTGTGTTGGTTTCTGACCCAGGACTTAATGGCTCCCCTGGCAGTGTTCTTTGTCACACCCAGAGCCGGTTCTGGTCCCATAAATGGTTCTGCTGACCCTCTCTTCGCGAGACTATCAGCTTCTTCATTGCCTTTGACCCCGGAGTGACCCGGCATCCAGATGAGGGTTACCTTATTCTGCCCACCAGGTCGCTCGTCTCGTCTCGGCACTCACTCACCATCCAGGAATTTACCCGTGGGCTACTTAGTGCCTTAAGGGCTGCCTGGCTGTCTGTGGCAATGAGGATCTGCTTGTTGGTGTAGCCCCTCCTCTTGTTCTCCCGCACACAGTGCAGGATGACATACATTTCGGCTTGAAACACTGTTGCATGGGCTGCGAGGGAAATACTATAACTTACCCTTGGTCTTTCCGAGTAAACACCTGCCCCCGTACCACGCTGCCCGCCGGATCCGTCCGTGAACCAGAAGCGCGCGTCCCGTGGTATGCCCGGCGTCTCCTCCCGCCATGCCTTGCGGTAGGGGATTTCTACTGTAAAGTTGTTTTCCCTGCAGATTCGCGGGCTCACGAAGTCTGACCTCATTTCAAACATGGGCTCTTTCACAATCTCATGAATTTTGCAGTGGCCCCTGAAGCCTGGGTTGATCTTCAGTCTACCATTGCAGGCTAGTCTGTATAGTCCTAGCCTGGCCTCCTCCATAATAACTAAGTGTAGGGGGGCAGATCCAGCAACACCTCCATGGCGGCTGTTGGGGTTGAAGTCATGGCCCCTGTGATGCCTAGGCAAGCCATCCTTTGGATCTTGCCTAGTTTTTGTTTGGCACTGGATTGTGTCACCTTAGGCCACCAGACCAGTGCTGCATATGTTAACAATGGTCTGACCACCCTTGTGTACAGCCAGTGGGCTATACTAGGTCTTAGTCCCCACGTTTTTCCATATAGCCGCCTAGTGACGGCTAAGGTCATGACTGCCTTAAGCAGTATTTTTCCAATGTGACCATTCCAGGTTAGCTTAGAGTCCAATACAACCCCAAGATATTTTACCTCCCTGGCCATTGGAATGCTCCTACCATATAGAGTTCTGTGGCTGTCGCACTTCCTCCTCCTCGTAAACAGCACGACGGTTGTTTTCTCGGGGCTCACCCCGAGCCCTTGACCAATCTTCCACCACTTTCAGTGCACTCTGCATGCACTCCCACACTGACTGTGTGACCTTTCCTCGGACTATGATGACAATGTCGTCCGCATAGCTCTGTACCTCATACCCTCCCTCCTGAGAGCGTCCACAGCAGGCCGTCCACGACTAGGCACCAGAGCAAGGGAGACAGAACGCTCCCCTACGGACACTTCACCGCGACCCCCGCCAGCAGAGTCCCTCCTGCGAGTGAGGTGAACACAGCCCTGTCCCTGAGCATGGAACCGATCCACCTGCAGGCAGGTCTCCTCTATTCCACGCTCTCGGATAACTGCCAGAACCGATCCGAACGGGGTGTTGCTGAAGGCCCCCTCTATGTCTAGGAAGGCCTTCAGCACCACCTCCCTGTTCTCCAGCGTATTCTCCAGTTTCAGCACCAGTTGGTGCAGTGCTGTTTCTGTTGAGAATGTACATTACTGAGAAATATCATGCAGGGAAAAATCAAAGGTAAAAGGAACGTAGGTAGAAGAACGTTATGGTTGCGCAATCTACGCGAATGGTACAGATGTAGCTCAATTGAACTTTTTAGACGTGCAACAACTAAGACCTGAGCTACTGTAATCTGACACACATACACTTCAAGGTTTGAATTCGTTCATTGTTTTGAATAAAATTATGTTTGTTACAGGTGCAATATTTATGGGAATATCCGAGACATCGTTCCTATTACTTCTTTTACTTCTGGCTAAAGGGTTTACAGTGACTAGAGGAAGACTACCGTTAGCAGCCAGTATCAAATTGACTGTTTTTATGTGCCTGTATGCTGTAACTTATATTTCCATTTTTATATATGAAGCAGAGGTAAGTAATGAGAGATACCATAGTATACATGACAATTTATTACCCCACTGTCAAATTGCGACAAATGAAAGATGGGGTCATTTCGAGGCAAAAATTTCATATCATATTTTTTATTTTTTATTTCAACAACACACCACGAGGTCTTACAGCCTAAATACTATCGTACCGTGGGTGTCCACAAGGAGGAAAAAGGCAACTTGTTCATTCTGGACTTGAAGGATTGGAGGTTCGAAGGAGAAGGAAAAACATGTGCCGGCAAGGAATTCCACAACTTGGAAGTCCTCGGGACTAAAGAGCGGGCATAACAAGATGTTCGATGTCTGGTGACCTGGACAGTAAAAGGGTGCATTCACTCTGTTCCCCTGGTAGATCTGTTGGAGGCAGCAGGTGGAGGAACTATGGAAGAAAGCTCCTCTGAGCAGTGCCCGTGCAGATATCTATAAAAGTGAGATAGGTCACCAACGGCAGGTCGGTGGGCAAGGGATGGCAGCCTTTGGGTGAGGGTAGGGTTACCGATGAGACGTATAGCTCTCTTCTGAATGGAGTCCGGGATAGCAAGTGTAGAAGCGGCAGCGGCACCCCAGATGTGGGAGCAGTATTCGAGGTTTGGTCTTATTTGTGAAGTATATAAGGTATAGAGATTAGCTGGTGAAAAGTATTTGCGAGCCCGGAAGAGGAAATCTAATTTCTTAGCAGCCGTTTCTGCAATTGATGTGACATGTTGGTGCCAATTGAGATTTCGATCCACAGAAATGCCAACAAGTGAAAAGGACTCATTACTTTGAATAACTTGGTTGTTTATTGTGTTGGGTCTAGGGCTGGTGTATCTCTTATGAGAAAGAAAGCAAGACTGTGATTTGGTGGAGATAAATTGTACAAGATTTCTACTTCCCCAGTCTAATATTTTTTGGAGATCCACGGAGATAGAACCCTCCATGAGTCTGCGATCCTCATCTAATTGGGCTAAAGAGACAGGCTTAGAGTATTGTATGTTTGAGTGGAGGGTGCTGTCGTCCACGTAACTGTGAACTGGGTTGGATGTGCTAGAAAGGAGGTCATTGATGTGGAGAAGAAACAAAGTAGGGGCTAAAGCTGAACCTTGAGGAACTCCTGCATTAATTGGATACAGTTTAGAGGAATGGCCATCGACGACAACAGAAATTTGCTGTCCACGTACAGAGTTTTGGTGGTAGACCATAGGCCGGAAGTTTATTAAGCAGCTCTGCGTGCCAGACCTGTTCGAATGCTTTGGATATGTCTAGAGCGATAATCTGGGATTCACCGTGTAGTTCCATAGACTTGTTCCAAGAATGGGTGACAAAGGAAAGAAGGTCGGCAGTTGATCTGCGCTGACGGAATCCATACTGCCTGTCGTGAATTAGACGGGGTTTTTAAGAAATTTTAGTAATTCGGTGTTTATATACTTTTCCATCACTTTAGAGACGACTGAAAGGAGAGAAATAGGCCTGTAGTTGCTAGGAAGCGCTTTGTATCCTTTCTTGGGGACAGGTTGTACTCGAGCAGTTTTCTAGTTACTAGGGAATATGCCTCTATTGTAATATGTCTGAAACAGACGAGTCAGGACAGGAACAAGTTCAGGTGCGCATTTTTTGAGAACAATTGCTGGGATCTCGTCAAGGCCAGAGGCTTTCCTGGTATTAAGAGAAGAGAGCATCTTTTGTACCTTTTTAGTTTTGAAAATGATATCGGTAATTTTATGCACGACGTTGGGGACTGTTGTTGGTTGAACATTTGGAGGTGGGTTGAGAGTAGAATTGCCGGCGAACAATGAGGCAAAAAGGTCAGCCTTGCCCAGGGCGGTAGAAACAATTTCATCCTCTGAGACAAGAGGTGGGAACACGCTCTTGCGGAAATTATTCCCAATAGATTTAGCAAGAGTCCAGAAGGGTTTGCTGCCGCTGGAGCTTGCGAGGACTTTGTTTTTGATGTGGTTATTAAACGAGTTTTTTGCCTCAGAAAGAATGCGGACATAGCAGTTTCTTGCGTCGTTAAATGCTTGACGGTTTTCTTGACTGGGATTGTGTAGAAGCTTTTTGTAAGCTTTGACCTTTTCAAGTCTGGCCTTGTCACAGGATTTAGAGAACCAGTGCTTTTGAGTGGCTGAAAAGGTTTTCTGTGTACATGGTATAAATAATTCCATGCCAGCTTGGATAATTTCGGTGACGTTTTGTGAGATATCAGAGAGGTGAGGATGAGAGAAGCAGACAGACGCCCATGGAAAGGAGGAAAAGTAATCTCGCATTTCGTCCCAGTTCGTGGAGTTGTAGTGCCAAACGATATGTGGGTGTGATGACTGTGTGACCTCGGGTTGCATTGCGCAGGAAGCAGTGACCATGCCGTAGTCTAAGCGACCCAGGGGGGCGGTGACTGATATCTTAAAACAGTCAGGATTTGTAGTAAGAAGGAGATCCAAAGGACTATGACTGAAAGAGGAATGGAGGATTGTGGAAGCGCTCTTTTAATTTAAAATGATTTTCACAAAATTTTGCATGCACTGCAAATTATCCAAGCTGACTTGGAGTCCAGTACGACCCCAAGATATTTTACCTCCCTGGCCATTGGGATGTTTGTACCGTATAGAGTGGGAGTTATGTGGCCCTCCCACTTCCTCCTCCTCATAAACGGTATGACGGTTGCTTTCTCGGGGCTCACCCCGATCACCACCGTTGCTACTACTGTATTTCACTTTCTTTTATTTGTTGTGGTGTTGAATCATCTGCCTCGCATATGCCATGGTGTAGTTCATAATTAATCGCCCGCTGATGACAATCTGTACCTAGGCTCAATATGTGCTGGTCTAACCTTATTATTATTATTACTACTATATGATTGTTGTTTCTTCTGTCTCATATTTTCACTGCATATGTGAGATAGTTATTGTTAATATATTAAAGTAAGTTTTTTCTTTAAGGTCTTCGATCCAGGAGAAGTGTTATATTTATACGAATCACCAGCCGGTTATGGTCTGATCATACTAAGAGTTGGTGCCTGGTGCATGTTTATATATTCAACAGTGTTCACCTTAAAACACTATCCAGAAAAGGTAATACCACTGATATTATTATTGGATGGTCAAAAACTTTGACCGCACCTGCCGTAGAAAACATAGTTATTTATTGTAATGATCAGTGCCTATCATTTGTAAACGACTTGTTTTTCTTTAATAATAAAAATGGTTGATAAAAAGCGAAATCATGGTGCAGAAACACGCGAGACACCCCTTTTTAAAGTAATTTCCAACCTTAATTAGTCCAAAGAACACCAGCTAGTTATTTTTACTGTCAATATTGTGGAGTTTTAAACCAAGATTTTTGCAAGTGATTTCTTTTGGTATTTTATATCAACTCAGGTAGTTAAAGACAATAATAAGTACAATTTGGGGAAGTCAATTCATCACAATACAGTTTTTTTTTGACCCGACGATCGTTTCGCTGACAAAGTTAGCGTCATTAAAGGGATGAATAAACTAAGGGAATAAAGACTAGAACTACTATTTATATGTTAGTTGCCAAGCAGTTGTGAACAGCGTCCTCTAGGAAGGTATACAGACAGACCCCCACTGTTGAGTCTTAAATCCCTGTGATTAAAACTGCCTTTGTTATACCGTGCATCGTTATAAAATATTCCTTGTAAGCAGGACACGCTGGTTATTAAGATAACAGTTTGAACAATGGACTACATAGAGCCGGTTCTACTTTATTCATCGAAACATTTTGTTCAAATTTCTTATGATTGTCAGTATATATATATATATATATATATATATATATATATATATATATATATATATATATATATATATATATATATATATATATATATATATATATATATATATATATATGAAAAATTCTAACTATTTTAAAAACTAACATCACCTTATATACCGGATCTTAGGTAAAGGGACCGAACTGAGATGAGAAAATAAACGTAGGCAAATTCTGCAGTGTATTGTATTTTTATTGCGGGACGAGGTCTCACTGTCCCTACCAACTTATCTAAAATGTGTCCAGCTCTAGTAATTTTGTGAATGTTCAACGACGCCTAAATTAACATAGTTGGCTTTGTCGGAACTATCTGTATTATTATCTTATCTCTAGGCCGTGTTAAAAACGTGGGAATTTTTATTTACGAAGCAATCAATCAGGTGACTTGTAATCGGCGGTGGTGCCACATTCATACAATTTTTACTGTAACCATATTTCGCAATATATATATACTTTCGAATGGGTTTAGCTGTCCTGGTTGTCTAACATTTTTTATTAATTTCAGATTATCTTCGCGACAGTAGATCTATCTATAGTACTGACGTAATTGGGATATGTGTTCTTTGAATCTAACTCCAATCGATCTTTTTGTTTATCCGACGTATTTAAGAGTACAATCTTTACAACTTATTTCATAAATTCCTGACATTTTGTCCGTGCTATCCTTGTCTTTTGGGTTACCTAGCAAGTTTTTTAAGGTATTTTTTGTCGAAAATGTTAGCTGCAAGTTGAGTTTTTAAAAAATGCTATCCAGACCCCTCGTGATTCGAGGTTCAAATGGTAAGCAAACAAAGTTTATTTCGGATTTCTGTCTTTTAAACGTTGTTGATTCCGTCAACATTTTCTTTGTTTTCTGTTTGTCGATTAATTTTTCCACCAGGCAAGCAGTGTATCCGTTATATTCGGCCACGTTCTTAATATAATTTAATTTTTTGGTATATCTACTTTTGTTTAAAGGAAAATTAATTAACCTATTTACTAAAAAATTCAGAATGGCCATTTTTTGTGCATACGTATGATGTGAGTCGTCTGGAATATAACTTATAGTGGTGGTTTCCTTTTTATAGACATCGAATTCTAAAGTGTCTTTATTCTTGATATCTAGTACATCTAGAAAGGGTAATTTATTATCAATTTCTAATTCGTGGGTAAATTTTATAGAATCAAATTTATTGTTTAATCTGGATATAAAATCTTCTATTCTGCAAATGTTTGTGTTAAACACTGCGAAAATATCATCCACGTAACGAAACCACACTCTCTGAAAACTGCGACAACTTTACCGTAGTACCACCGTTTCTCATATAGCATTTGCACCATGGATCCAACACTTATTTCTTTGCACTTTACAGTTTTTAGTTCATTAGAAGACACCACATTTTGAGATCCATCGGTCCAACACACGAGAACATCTATGTTAGAAGATTAATAGCTTTAACACTGCACGAGTAATTTTTAGGTTAGAATTGTGTCTGTACACAAGACAGAGAACACTGATATAACTATGGTGGATTATACGCCCAAGCAATTTTATATGGGCTGGCAAATAGTTTTACCTCACGAATAGGCTGTAAACTACCACGTGTATTTATTTTATAATGAATAACAAAAAAAAACGGAACAAATAGGGCACTGACAATAAGCAAAGTTACCTACCTTTATTCTCCAATAATGCAGGAACATAAGCTTCGTTTTTCTGTATTCACACACAACACCTCTAGGGACCTCGTGTCTCCCAAAGGACTTACAAACAAAATGGATATTTAGAGACCTCGTGTCTCTTCAAGGGGTTGAAAGCAATTCGCTTTCTCGAGACCTCTTGCCTCTTCAAGGACTCAAAAACAAGTGGCAGAGGGATGCAAGCTTCTCTCCCTTCTCTCATTCTTCTTCCCCCTCTCTGGTCTTCTGGCGGAAACCATTAGTAACACTTACTCTATGTCAGTGTAGCGCGCGACATTTGAATTTAAAAGTGACAGAACAACGAGCATGAACATTCCGCCCACCAAAATAAGGATTTATTTTCACAATTATATTGTTTCTCAAATAAACAAACAAAACAAAAATTTACAATAAGCACAAAAAACAAAAAACTGAAGCTATTGGATTTATAATTAACTGTACAAAAAATTTCAAGGCAGACGTATTACTGCGATGGCAACAGACATAACTTCGTCAGAGGCCTATCAAAAGTGCCACTACTAGTGCGAACTTGAGCTACCCGAGCTATACCATCACGGCCTGGGTATAGTTGCATAATGCGTCCGAGCTTCCAAACAAGAGGTGACGAAGTCTCATCTTTAATCACAACTAAAGCTCCGATCGGGGGGGACGTTTGCACAGTATCCCACTTACCACGCTGCTGCAGTGTATGCAGGTATTCGTTCTTCCAGCGGCGCCAAAAGTCCTGGTGGATCCTTTGCACCAGCTGCCAGCGTGACAAGCGATTCATACTTAACAAAGTCAAATCAGCATCAGGAGGAGCACCTAACGGTTCCATTGTCGCAAATGAGTCTTGACTGAGCGCACTCCTGCCTCCCACAGACCTCCAAAATGCGGAGCTGATGGGGGGTTGAAATGCCACTTAATGGTACAAGCATCTGCTGCCCCCTTTGCATAGTTTAAGAGCTGCTTATTTGAGCCGACGAAGTTGGTACCTCTATCGCTATACAAATTGTCACATCTTCCTCTGCGAGCCACAAACCTCCGAAGAGCTGCCAAGAAGGCTTCAGCTGAAAGATCAGACACTACTTCCAAATGGAGGGCCTTCGTTGCCATGCACACAAACAAACAAATATATGCTTTCACCTTTCGGACACCTCGATATCTGCCCTGTGTCACAAAAACTGGACCTGCAAAATCAACTCCGCTGTGTGAAAACGGCTTCAACTGAGAAACCCTGGCAACTGGCAAATCAGACATCATCGGTGCCATGGGAGTAGGATTCACTCGAAAGCAACGATAGCACCTTGACAAAACATGATGAATAGCTCTCCGAGGGGACAAAATCCAAAACTGTTGCGAAAGCAAATGAAGCAATGTGCGAGGACCAGGATGAAGATTGACATGGTGTGTGTGTGCAATGATTAACTCGGTGAGACGATGTGAGCGGGGCAACAATATAGGGTGTTTCACTTCAACTGGAACATCAGCTTGACGAAGGCGACCGCCCACCCTGAGGATACCCTCTGTATCCAGAAAGGGGGCTAACTTATTTATTGCCCTCGCACACCTCTCACCTTTAACCAAGGATGCTATTTCCCTTTGAAATACTTCACCTTGAGCACATTTGATAAGCATATGAAGCGCCTCCTGTAATTCGGTGGCTGTCAGAGATGCAGTAGTTCGGTCAGATGGAGACACCCTACAATTTCGCACAAACCGCTGACAATATACAACAACACCCTGAATTTTCCGTAGGTGCGAAAAGCGATTCAAAAGTTTACTGAGCCACTCCTCATTTGCCAAAGTAACTAGTACGGGGAGAGTTCGTTGCTCCGCCAGGCACTCTTCTGGCGGCTCAAAACGCAACGACTTGGGCCAATTTTCTCTTGCCAATTTTAGCCAGGCGGGTCCCGCCCACCATAGTGGATGCTCACAAAACCCAGAAGGTAACATGCCTCTCGATGCACAATCAGCTGGGTTTTCTTGTCCACTTACGTGATGCCATGACTCTGGAGGAATCTTTTCTTGTATGCTTGCTACTCGATTCCCAATAAAGGTCTTCCACCTATTGGAAGATGATTTTATCCAGGCAAGTGCCACCATAGAGTCTGACCAAGCATACATAGAGTTAAACTCAAAACGACCTTCATACACCCGACACACAAATTCCAGAAGCTTTGCCAACAATAAACACCCACACAATTCGAGACGTGGAATCGATATTTTTTTTAAAGGTGATACCTTGGACTTGGCACACAGAAAATTGATCCAAACTTGACCCTCCTCTGATACTTGTCTTAAGTAAACAACTGCAGCATACCCTCGCTCCGATGCATCACAGAACCCATGGAGTTCTGTACTGATGATATTATCGTGTTTTACGCCTCTGGGAATTGATAAACCTGCTAGCGCACTGAGTTGTGATTTATACTGAGACCACTGACCAACAATATCCTTTGAGGGCTTATCATCCCATCCCACTTTTTGCTCCCACAAGCACTGCATAAGATATTTGGCCAACAGGGTAACAGGAGACAAAAAACCCAGGGGGTCATAAATTCTTGCCAATTCCGAAAGAAGATTTCGTTTTGTGCACGGACGATCAATAGGTTCAACATTAAAAGAGAATGTATCACCTATGGGACACCACTGCAATCCTAAAATTTTCAACACTGATGGATCATTTAAATCTAACGATCGAGGTTGCTGACTATCAGCTGATACTGTGGACAACAGTTTCGAATTATTGCTGGCCCACTTCTTCAATTCAAAACCCCCCTTAGCAAACAACCCAATCAATTGCCGTTGCAACTCAAAAGCCTCTGACAATGAGTCGACTCCACTGACTACATCATCCACATAGAGATCGGACCGAACTAGCTTTGCTGCCAATGGAAAAGATGATTCCTCATCATCACAAAGCTGCATCATTGTTCGGATTGCCATGTGTGGGCTTGAGGAGACCCCATATGTGACAGTATTAAGGCGATATTTCTGTACAGGTTCCCCCTTTGAGAACCTCCAGAGAATTCTTTGATAATCCCTATGATTATCTACAACCAAAATTTGTCGATACATTTGCCGAATGTCAGCAGTAAATGCAATTTTGTTTGAGCGAAATTTCAACAACACAGTGGCAATATCTGTCTGCAACTTCGCTCCCACTAACAACGTATCGTTCAGAGATACACCATTCGTACTTTTGGAACTAGCATCAAATACCACCCGCAGTTTGGTCGAAAGGCTGTGAGGACGCAACACACAATGATGGGGAATATAGTATGCATCAGATGGTTCCACAGCTACATCTGATACCAGAGACATATGGCCAGACTCATAATAATCCCTGATAAACTCCGAATAGGACTTGTGCAACGCTGGATCCCTACTAAGACGTGCTTCCAGGGAGTAAAACCGCCTCAATGCAACACTGAAAGATTCTCCCAAACACGGAGTACCCTCACGAAAGGGCATATTTAAAATATATCTCCCAGCACTATTTCGGTGCTGAGTCTTCTTGAAGATTTCCTCACATTTTTTATCTTCCGGAGACATAACTAAACCTTGTGGTACCTGTTCCAAGCTCCAAAACTGTTTCAAGGTATGATCCAAGTCGACCAACGTGCATAAACTATTCACAACAGAATGAGACTTTGACTGTTCTACACTGCCCATAAGCACCCAACCAAAAACAGTATTGATGGCCACTGGTGCACCTCGAGGCCCTCTCTTTATTCCAGGTCTAACCACATGAGCATAAACGTCAGTACCCAACAAAATTTCAATGTCCCCTGGTATACCAAACTCTGAATCTGCCAACTCTAAGTTCTGAATATGTTGCCAGTGGCACTGCTCAATTTTAGCAGAAGGGATCTTGGAACAAATGTTCGGAATCACAATCATGTCCAACTCTAACTTTGTTGGCTCATAAATGGACTCTACTCGACATTTGAGAGTGCCTTGGCTAGCAAGCGAGCTCATTTGGTTCAAGCCTTGAACCATCACTGAACGAGATGAGGTGTTGAGCCCCAATTTTTCAACACACTGCTGCGAAATGAAATTAGCCTCACTCGCACAATCCAGGAGAGCTCGACATCTCCTAACCTTTCCATTTTTATCTCGTACTAATAGCATTATAGTTGCCAGTAACACGGACTGTTCCCTTTTTACCACACTTGCCAACACACGCAATTGCTCTGCACCTTGTGGCTCTTCCACAGGTGGCTTGTTTGAGTCACTCTCATCTCCCGATGCCGGTGCTTTTGGGAAGTGCAATAATGTATGATGGTGTTTATTACATACACGACAACTTGATGACTTGCACTCCCTGCTGGCATGCGAGTTTGATAAACAGTTAAAACAAAGATTATTCTTTTTTGCGAACGTATACCGTTTATGAGAGGATAAAGATAGAAATCCATCACACCTGAGCATGGGGTGCTCCTCCTTACAATAAGCACATACAAGCTTTGTGCTGGTACCAAAGGACGAAGCGGGCCTAGCAGTGGTTGCTGAAACATGCTGCCTTCTATTAGTCACATAATTGGAAGTTAAGGCAGTTGTCTCCATTGCTTTACACTGCTTTTCCAAGAATCTACATACATCTACATACATCTCTCATTCTTCTTCCCCCTCTCTGGTCTTCTGGCGGAAACCATTAGTAACACTTACTCTATGTCAGTGTAGCGCGCGACATTTGAATTTAAAAGTGACAGAACAACGAGCATGAACATAGGCGTATGGGCTTTTGCGCCCCTACGTGGAAAATAATGTAGATCATTTGGCTTTTACGCCTTTGTTGTGAATAGTATTTGCGAAGAATATATGTAGTGTACACATACGTCCTTACGTTATATGAAAAATACGCCAAAGAAAGTCCTAAGGCTGGCAAAACTCAATTTCTCATTTTTTGGATTATACACCCCTATGTGATAAGAGGGACGATATATCTGTCGAAAAGGCATTCAAAAATTTAGATGCTTTAGGAAGTAACAAAAATTCGTTGCAGACTATTAGACAGGTTGGTTATTTTTTCGCTAAAGGTGAAAACCTTCATTTTAAAGCACATTGATTATCGATGTGTAACTTGAAATAGATACATAAGCAGATAATATATTGGCCTTTTTTTTTTCTCCCTCAGGGCTCGTCCGCGGCTTTGCCGCTCCCGATAGTACTGCAACCTTTGGCTTATTGTGAATATATATTGGCCATATGGCATAAGTAATCTATGTTTACAGCAAAACAATATACACATAAATAAAGTTAACCTAATATAAATCTAAAATACCTAAATAATAATAAACTAAAATTATAAAACACAGTAACTAACAAATACAATATAATAAAAGAAGGTACTGGTCGTAATCCGAACACTGACGTAATATGGTCTATATGTATTGATATATTCATCTTATTTATATATTCATCGACTAAGGTTTAAGTTATTGATGATTGAATTTTCTCAATAAAGACTTTCTTTTTAAATTTACTATTATATTTCAGGGAAATTTCTACTACCCCTTCAACATCTGTGGCACAATTTGGTTCATAGCAGGACCAGCTTTTATATTGTCTGCAAATACCTATATCGATAAATGGGTTAGGGAGTCTGTGGTGTGCGCTGTTACCCTTTTTATAACGTTTGGTGGACACTTAAGTTTTCTCGTAAGTATATGTATTGATTCAATTACTTATCAAAAACTTTAACTGCCTCATTAATAAAAAAAAATAAAAAAATACAATGGATCCTCTGAAAAGATTTTTTACGCTTTTAGTTACCAACTTTGTCATTTATGGTTCAATTCGATTTAAAATCCATATTACTAATGATTTGTCAGAACTTAAGAATTCAAAATAGCTGTGTCAATATGACAAGTCATTGTTGCCTTTCATCATGAAGTTTGATCTAAAATCGGTATCAAAATCTCGTATTACTGATGGTTTGTCAGAACTTAAAAATTCAAAATAGCGGTGTCAATATGACAGAGGATTTTGTCATTTATGGTTTAGTTCGATCTAAAATCGATATCAGGACTTTTTCTGAATCTTGTGATACTAATGATTTGTGAAAACTTAAGAATTCAAAATAGCGGCGTCAATATGACAGGCCAATTTTTCCATATATGGTGCAGTTCGACCTGAAATTGATATCGATATAGGACTTTTTCAGAATCTTTTATTACTGATGAGTTGTCAGAACTTAAAAATTCAAAATATAAGCGTCAATATGACAGGTGGATTTTGTCATTTGTGGTTTAGTTCGATCTAAAATCAATATCAGTACTTTTTAAGAATCTTGTAATACTAATGATTTGTCAAAACTAAAAAATTCAAAATAGCGGTGTCAATACGACGGGTCAATTTTGTCGTTTGCATCTCAATTCGATCTAAAATTGATATCAGTACCGTTTCAGATTCTCTTATTACTGGTTTGTCAGAATTTAAAAATTCTAAATATAACCGACAATATTTTGTCATTTATGGTTCAGTTCGATCTAAAATCGATATGACTTTTTCAGAATCCCGTATTACGAATGATTGGTTAGAATTAAAACATTCAAAGTTCCCCGCTTTGCAGTCTTGCAGATGAATTTTACAATTTATGGTCCAGTTCGATGCAAAATTTAATATCAAGCCTGAATATTTTAAATAGCACTGGTTTTCAGTGTTTTAGTACCTTAGAAAAGCCTTATCAGCTCTGATTAAAAACTACTTTACAGATACTGAATATAATTGACTTTTCATTTTGTTCATCCTCTTCCTTTCTGTAGATATTGACTGAGCCATTAGTGCCACTTTTCATTTTTCTAATTATCTTCTTTTCTGTAGCTCTTATGACAATGTCTCTATTGACCCTTTTCATTTTCCTAATCATTTTCTTTATGTAGATCCTGACGATGCCATCAGTTGCGAACAAGAACTTCCCCTACCACGTTCGTACATCTCAGATCGGGATCATGGAACTGACGGACGGTACTGCCGGTCCCAACACCATAGAACAATTCGGTCACCATGCTTATGAACCCACGACGACAGTGACCGAGCAGACGGTCATCATCCCATTGACCAGAAGGACCGAAGAGATATTCGAGGGAATGTACAACCACCAGACCTTACACGCTCACTGCGGCAGAAGACGACAAAGTGATCCACCGCCCTACACTAATGGAGACGTATCCATGGAGAATGTTATGAACTGGTCACTAGCTAAGAATATACCTACATTGGAGCTGCCCAGCTTCGAAAGGTTGGATAGGTCTGCTGCCGGTAGGTGTCACAAAATAATGTCAGCATTAAGTTTATTTTATTTATTAACAGTTTTTACTAATATTTATGATGCTATGGTTAATAGAGGAGGGGTTTGCACACTAGAATTTTACCAAACCCGTCAAGATCCCAAACTGATCACCCATCCAGTGTTCGACGTCACTTTTTCTTCCCTTTGGGTTCGTCCGTATCTTTGCCGCTCTGATAGCACCGCAGCCTTTGGCTTATTGTGCTTGCCCTTAGTCTCTTCACTCCACCTATTCCAAAATCACTGTGCCTTGAATTAGTCTGCACAGCGATTGATAGGGTGAAGTTTTATATTGCTCTGTCTCCGATCTAGGCTGTCCGTAGATCAGTTGTCTTTTGCAGTCCAGAGCTTTACACTCGCACAAGATGTGCTGGGCTGATTCCTCCCCCTCGCCACAGAATCTGCATGCGAGGTCCCCCTCTAACCACCCCATTTTATGCAGGTGTTTCTTGACAGCCATGTGTCCCGTCAAGGGACCTGTTATGTTTCTGAGCCGTCCTCTGCTAAGATTTAGCAGCTCCACAGCTCTCTTTGAACTAGGTGTCTCAATTACTGACTTCCCGTGTCTGAGTCCTGGACAGTCTGCCCAAGTACACTGTATGTTCGTTTCTGACCCAGGACTTAATGGATCCCCTGGCAGTGCTCTTCGTCACGCCCTAGACCGGTTCTGGTCCCATAAATGGTTCTGCTGACGCTCTCATCGCGAGACTGTCAGCTTCTTCATTGCCTTTAAACCCGGAGTGGCCCGGCACCCAGATGAGGGTGACCTCATTCTGCCCAGCCAGGTCACTGGTCTCGTCTCGTCTCAGATCGTCTCAGCATTCACTTACCAGCCTGGAATTTACCCATGGGCTACTTAGGGCCTTAAGAGCTGCCTGGCTGTCTGTGGCTATAAGGATTCGCTTGTTGGTGTGGCCCCTCCTCTTGTTCTCTCGCACACAGTGCAAGATGGCGCACATTTTGGCATGAAAGACCGTTGCATGTGCTCCGAAGGAAATACTGTGACTTACCCTCGGTCCTTCCGAATAAACGCCTCCCCCCATTCCACGCCGGATCCGTCCGATAACCAGACGAGCGCGTCCCAGGATAGGCCCGGCGTCTCCCCCCGCCATGCCTCGCGGTCAGGGATTTTCACTGTTAAGTTGTTTTCCCTGCAGATTCGCGGGCTCGCGAATTCTGACCTCATTTCAAGCATGGGCTCCTTCACGATCTCCTGAATTTTGCAGTGGCCCCTACAGTCTGGGATGATTTTCAGTCTATCATTGCAGACTAGTCTGTATAGTCGTAGCCGAGCCTCCCTCATGATAACTAAGTGTAGGGTAGGCAGATCCAGCAACACCTCCATGGCGGCTGTTGGGGTTGAAGACATGGCCCCTGTGATGCCTAGGCAAGCCATCCTTTGGATCTTGCCTAGTTTTTTGTTTAGCACTGGATTGTGTTACCTTAGGCCACCAGACCAGTGCCGCATATGTTAACGATGGTCTGACCACCCTTGTGTACAGCCAGTGGGCCATACTAGGTCTTAGCCCCCACGTTTTTCCATATAGCCGCCTAGTGACGGCTAAGGTCTTGACTGCCTTATGCAGTATTTTTTCAATGTGACCATTCCAGGTTAGCTTGGAGTCCAGTACGACCCCAAGATATTTTACCTCCCTGGCCATTGGGATGTTTCCACCGTATAGAGTGAGAGTTCTGTGGTTCTCCCACTTCCTCGTCCTCATTAACGCTATGGCGTCACTTAACTTTGATTAAATAACGTCAACACGTATCCAATCTGCAGCTCTAGAGTTTTTATTAATAATATTATTATTATTCGGGGTTCTCTATTTGTTGACTAACAAATCACAGCTTTTCAAACTACAAAGTTATTATAACTAACTATATTTTGACAATAAAGACACCAACTATAAAATTTATGTCTATCGCACCATGGTTTACTTTTCGCTTTCTATTATCGTTTATTCCGCACAATACTGACTCACTTACTGTGTTCATGCTCGTTGTTCTGTCACTTTTAAATTCAAATGTCGCGCGCTACACTGACATAGAGTAAGTGTTACTAATGGTTTCCGCCAGAAGACCAGAGAGGGGGAAGAAGAATGAGAGAAGGGAGAGAAGCTTGCATCCCTCTGCCACTTGTTTTTGAGTCCTTGAAGAGGCAAGAGGTCTCGAGAAAGCGAATTGCTTTCAACCCCTTGAAGAGACACGAGGTCTCTAAATATCCATTTTGTTTGTAAGTCCTTTGGGAGACACGAGGTCCCTAGAGGTGTTGTGTGTGAATACAGAAAAACGAAGCTTATGTTCCTGCATTATTGGAGAATAAAGGTAGGTAACTTTGCTTATTGTCAGTGCCCTATTTGTTCTGTTTTTTTTTGTTATTCATTATAAAATAAATACACGTGGTATTTACATTTGGTCCTTCGAGCCGGATTTTTATAGTTGTTTTGTTTTGTTATTAGTTGATACAGTCCATTTTTTGAAGTAATTTTACTTGTTTCCTTTAGTCTAGTAAATTTGTAATTGTTTATTGCCGTGTTGAGTCATTTAATTTCAAGGTGACGTTATTGCTTGTATATAACTAGGTACATACTCGAATTGCATATTGTTGAAATCACGTTTGCATATTGTTTAAATCGCGTTTAGGAATTTTTTTGCGTTGAACAATGGAGTTGATTCAGTTAAAAAATAAGCGCGAAAGCGTTTATAGACGAGTAGAAGCCATATTGCACGTGGCTCAACAGGTCAAAATAGACGCAGTAGTGGATTTAGATAGGTTGAATAGATTTGAGGTTCGTTTTGAGGCGTTGAATGAGTTGGTCAATCTATTTGATTCATTGCATTTGGACATCGTGTCGGTAGTTGATCGATCAGAGTTGGAGAGCGAGCATGAAATGCAGAACAAATTCGATGAACTGCAATACTCTATAAAAACTATCTATCGAGAACTGAGAGGTTATGCAAATAAAGCCGCTGAGAATCAAGCTCGATCCGTTTTTCACGGTAGTTCGAAATCGAGTCGAGCATCGAGTAAGTCGCGGTGTTCTGTCAAATCATCGAACGCTCGATCTCTCAGTGAAAAGGAAGTAACGAACGCAAACGCGATTATGTCAACTTCAAATTTAAACAGACATTTGAGGTTACCGAAAATCGAAATGCCAAAATGCGATGGAAATTGGAAAAACTGGCCAACCTTTTATGATCTGTTTAAAACAATGATTCATGAGAACGAATCATTGTCAGATATTGAAAAGTTCCAATATTTGAGTGCTTCGTTAGTGAAGGATGCAGCTGGCCTAATCAAGAATTTACCGCTAACGGGAAGCAATTATGGGATTGCATTCAAGTCTCTGGTCTCAAGGTATCACAATACCCGGGTTTTGTTGACCAATTATTGGCAGGGTATTGTACAGGCCCCCAAAGCAAATAGTGAATCTGCTTCTTCCCTACGAACGTTGTTGTCTGTATTCAGTGAAAATTTGGAAGCGTTGAAGCAGTTTGAACATGACATGTGGGATTTCACTAAATTCAACATGTTGCTGCAAAAGGTGGATATGAGTCTTAAGCAAAAATTTGAGCTTGAGTTTTGCGAATCGGACATTCCCAGTTTTAGTAGTTTATGTAGATTCTTGGAAAAGCAGTGTAAAGCAATGGAGACAACTGCCTTAACTTCCAATTATGTGACTAATAGAAGGCAGCATGTTTCAGCAACCACTGCTAGGCCCGCTTCGTCCTTTGTTACCAGCACAAAGCTTGTATGTGCTTATTGTAAGGAGGAGCACCCCATGCTCAAGTGTGATGGATTTCTATCTTTATCCTCTCATAAACGGTATACGTTCGCAAAAAAGAATAATCTTTGTTTTAACTGTTTATCAAACTCGCATGCCAGCAGGGAGTGCAAGTCATCAAGTTGTCGTGTATGTAATAAACACCATCATACATTATTGCACTTCCCAAAAGCACCGGCATCGGGAGATGAGAGTGACTCAAACAAGCCACCTGTGGAAGAGCCACAAGGTGCAGAGCAATTGCGTGTGTTGGCAAGTGTGGTAAAAAGGGAACAGTCCGTGTTACTGGCAACTATAATGCTATTAGTACGAGATAAAAATGGAAAGGTTAGGAGATGTCGAGCTCTCCTGGATTGTGCGAGTGAGGCTAATTTCATTTCGCAGCAGTGTGTTGAAAAATTGGGGCTCAACACCTCATCTCGTTCAGTGATGGTTCAAGGCTTGAACCAAATGAGCTCGCTTGCTAGCCAAGGCACTCTCAAATGTCGAGTAGAGTCCATTTATGAGCCAACAAAGTTAGAGTTGGACATGATTGTGATTCCGAACATTTGTTCCAAGATCCCTTCTGCTAAAATTGAGCAGTGCCACTGGCAACATATTCAGAACTTAGAGTTGGCAGATTCAGAGTTTGGTATACCAGGGGACATTGAAATTTTGTTGGGTACTGACGTTTATGCTCATGTGGTTAGACCTGGAATAAAGAGAGGGCCTCGAGGTGCACCAGTGGCCATCAATACTGTTTTTGGTTGGGTGCTTATGGGCAGTGTAGAACAGTCAAAGTCTCATTCTGTTGTGAATAGTTTATGCACGTTGGTCGACTTGGATCATACCTTGAAACAGTTTTGGAGCTTGGAACAGGTACCACAAGGTTTAGTTATGTCTCCGGAAGATAAAAAATGTGAGGAAATCTTCAAGAAGACTCAGCACCGAAATAGTGCTGGGAGATATATTTTAAATATGCCCTTTCGTGAGGGTACTCCGTGTTTGGGAGAATCTTTCAGTGTTGCATTGAGGCGGTTTTACTCCCTGGAAGCACGTCTTAGTAGGGATCCAGCGTTGCACAAGTCCTATTCGGAGTTTATCAGGGATTATTATGAGTCTGGCCATATGTCTCTGGTATCAGATGTAGCTGTGGAACCATCTGATGCATACTATATTCCCCATCATTGTGTGTTGCGTCCTCACAGCCTTTCGACCAAACTGCGGGTGGTATTTGATGCTAGTTCCAAAAGTACGAATGGTGTATCTCTGAACGATACGTTGTTAGTGGGAGCGAAGTTGCAGACAGATATTGCCACTGTGTTGTTGAAATTTCGCTCAAACAAAATTGCATTTACTGCTGACATTCGGCAAATGTATCGACAAATTTTGGTTGTAGATAATCATAGGGATTATCAAAGAATTCTCTGGAGGTTCTCAAAGGGGGAACCTGTACAGAAATATCGCCTTAATACTGTCACATATGGGGTCTCCTCAAGCCCACACATGGCAATCCGAACAATGATGCAGCTTTGTGATGATGAGGAATCATCTTTTCCATTGGCAGCAAAGCTAGTTCGGTCCGATCTCTATGTGGATGATGTAGTCAGTGGAGTCGACTCATTGTCAGAGGCTTTTGAGTTGCAACGGCAATTGATTGGGTTGTTTGCTAAGGGGGGTTTTGAATTGAAGAAGTGGGCCAGCAATAATTCGAAACTGTTGTCCACAGTATCAGCTGATAGTCAGCAACCTCGATCGTTAGATTTAAATGATCCATCAGTGTTGAAAATTTTAGGATTGCAGTGGTGTCCCATAGGTGATACATTCTCTTTTAATGTTGAACCTATTGATCGTCCGTGCACAAAACGAAATCTTCTTTCGGAATTGGCAAGAATTTATGACCCCCTGGGTTTTTTGTCTCCTGTTACCCTGTTGGCAAAATATCTTATGCAGTGCTTGTGGGAGCAAAAAGTGGGATGGGATGATAAGCCCTCAAAGGATATTGTTGGTCAGTGGTCTCAGTATAAATCACAACTCAGTGCGCTAGCAGGTTTATCAATTCCCAGAGGCGTAAAACACGATAATATCATCAGTACAGAACTCCATGGGTTCTGTGATGCATCGGAGCGAGGGTATGCTGCAGTTGTTTACTTAAGACAAGTATCAGAGGAGGGTCAAGTTTGGATCAATTTTCTGTGTGCCAAGTCCAAGGTATCACCTTTAAAAAGAATATCGATTCCACGTCTCGAATTGTGTGGGTGTTTATTGTTGGCAAAGCTTCTGGAATTTGTGTGTCGGGTGTATGAAGGTCGTTTTGAGTTTAACTCTATGTATGCTTGGTCAGACTCTATGGTGGCACTTGCCTGGATAAAATCATCTTCCAATAGGTGGAAGACCTTTATTGGGAATCGAGTAGCAAGCATACAAGAGAAGATTCCTCCAGAGTCATGGCATCACGTAAGTGGACAAGAAAACCCAGCTGATTGTGCATCGAGAGGCATGTTACCTTCTGGGTTTTGTGAGCATCCACTATGGTGGGCGGGACCCGCCTGGCTAAAATTGGCAAGAGAAAATTGGCCCAAGTCGTTGCGTTTTGAGCCGCCAGAAGAGTGCCTGGCGGAGCAACGAACTCTCCCCGTACTAGTTACTTTGGCAAATGAGGAGTGGCTCAGTAAACTTTTGAATCGCTTTTCGCATCTACGGAAAATTCAGGGTGTTGTTGTATATTGTCAGCGGTTTGTGCGAAATTGTAGGGTGTCTCCATCTGACCGAACTACTGCATCTCTGACAGCCACCGAATTACAGGAGGCGCTTCATATGCTTATCAAATGTGCTCAAGGTGAAGTATTTCAAAGGGAAATAGCATCCTTGGTTAAAGGTGAGAGGTGTGCGAGGGCAATAAATAAGTTAGCCCCCTTTCTGGATACAGAGGGTATCCTCAGGGTGGGCGGTCGCCTTCGTCAAGCTGATGTTCCAGTTGAAGTGAAACACCCTATATTGTTGCCCCGCTCACATCGTCTCACCGAGTTAATCATTGCACACACACACCATGTCAATCTTCATCCTGGTCCTCGCACATTGCTTCATTTGCTTTCGCAACAGTTTTGGATTTTGTCCCCTCGGAGAGCTATTCATCATGTTTTGTCAAGGTGCTATCGTTGCTTTCGAGTGAATCCTACTCCCATGGCACCGATGATGTCTGATTTGCCAGTTGCCAGGGTTTCTCAGTTGAAGCCGTTTTCACACAGCGGAGTTGATTTTGCAGGTCCAGTTTTTGTGACACAGGGCAGATATCGAGGTGTCCGAAAGGTGAAAGCATATATTTGTTTGTTTGTGTGCATGGCAACGAAGGCCCTCCATTTGGAAGTAGTGTCTGATCTTTCAGCTGAAGCCTTCTTGGCAGCTCTTCGGAGGTTTGTGGCTCGCAGAGGAAGATGTGACAATTTGTATAGCGATAGAGGTACCAACTTCGTCGGCTCAAATAAGCAGCTCTTAAACTATGCAAAGGGGGCAGCAGATGCTTGTACCATTAAGTGGCATTTCAACCCCCCATCAGCTCCGCATTTTGGAGGTCTGTGGGAGGCAGGAGTGCGCTCAGTCAAGACTCATTTGCGAAGGGTGATCGGTTTGCAGATTCTGACCTTTGAGGAAATGTCCACGTTGCTTGCTCAAGTGGAATCAGTTTTGAATTCTCGACCATTGTGTAGTGCGAGTACTGATCCAAATGATCTGTTAGCCCTATCCCCAGGACATTTTCTTACAATGGAACCGTTAGGTGCTCCTCCTGATGCTGATTTGACTTTGTTAGGTATGAATCGCTTGTCACGCTGGCAGCTGGTGCAAAGGATCCACCAGGACTTTTGGCGCCGCTGGAAGAACGAATACCTGCATACACTGCAGCAGCGTGGTAAGTGGGATACTGTGCAAACGTCCCCCCCGATCGGAGCTTTAGTTGTGATTAAAGATGAGACTTCGTCACCTCTTGTTTGGAAGCTCGGACGCATTATGCAACTATACCCAGGCCGTGATGGTATAGCTCGGGTAGCTCAAGTTCGCACTAGTAGTGGCACTTTTGATAGGCCTCTGACGAAGTTATGTCTGTTGCCATCGCAGTAATACGTCTGCCTTGAAATTTTTTGTACAGTTAATTATAAATCCAATAGCTTCAGTTTTTTGTTTTTTGTGCTTATTGTAAATTTTTGTTTTGTTTGTTTATTTGAGAAACAATATAATTGTGAAAATAAATCCTTATTTTGGTGGGCGGAATGTTCATGCTCGTTGTTCTGTCACTTTTAAATTCAAATGTCGCGCGCTACACTGACATAGAGTAAGTGTTACTAATGGTTTCCGCCAGAAGACCAGAGAGGGGGAAGAAGAATGAGAGAAGGGAGAGAAGCTTGCATCCCTCTGCCACTTGTTTTTGAGTCCTTGAAGAGGCAAGAGGTCTCGAGAAAGCGAATTGCTTTCAACCCCTTGAAGAGACACGAGGTCTCTAAATATCCATTTTGTTTGTAAGTCCTTTGGGAGACACGAGGTCCCTAGAGGTGTTGTGTGTGAATACAGAAAAACGAAGCTTATGTTCCTGCATTATTGGAGAATAAAGGTAGGTAACTTTGCTTATTGTCAGTGCCCTATTTGTTCTGTTTTTTTTTTGTTATTCATTATAAAATAAATACACGTGGTATTTACATACTGACTGCCTGCTCCACCTGCCGCTGGTTTACTTATACAGTCTATAGTAGTTCTAGATCCTTCAAGCTGCCATTTCTCGTTCCCTCTCGAATATAATGCTAGAGTGTCCGCTGCTGCCCACGCAATAAAGTTACCTGTGACCATAGAGGTAATAATGCTCTATGAACAGGACTCTCATAGAGAATTAACGATTATTTATTTATTGAATGCATCGTTCTGAAAAAATCTATGTTTTCCATAGAATCACCCATTCCATCAAGAAGTTCAAACAACAGTCTACTGAACACTCAAGCCAATGGAAGTCGAAGATCTTCGACAGCTCAGAACCATGATCTAAATAAAGGAGTTTTCAGCGATTACGTCCGTGACGTACCTGTAGAACTTTTTACCATTAGTAAAATGGTAGTTTCGAAAAATACTGTACCAAACAACATGACTTCACAACATTAGCTTACTTTAAAAATTACAAAAAAAAATGTGTCGCCCAGTTCATAACAAATATTCACTGTCGTGGCCATCGTGATTTGCGATGGTCACACCATCTCCTCTGAATAAGCTGCAGTGCTTAGTAGAGGTGTTCGAAGCTTCGAAATCTCGAACCGAACTCGAACCGAGCCTTCGGTTCGAAAATATGTTCGCACTAGCGATGTTAAGGTAGTTCGAAATATGTAATTCTTCAAAATAGTGCGAACTTCGTTGCTCAAAAATACTTCGAAATTTAACTTTACAAACATTAAATCATTAAATGTTGACAAAGGTAGCGAAGTTGTGGCCCCTTTAACTCGGTAGCGGCGCTTTAAACTCGTTAATGGTCTCATTTAGTCGATAGCGTAATTTCAGGAGATTTCACTCATGCATATTTTTGACACTAGATGGGACACATTGACACACGCCGGAGCCATTTAGCAATCACATAATTATTTTTCTTATATATTCTAGCCTCCCAACACCTATTTCAGTAACAACATTATGATGGCGGTGTTCGAAAGCGATCAGTAACGTAAATTTTCAGAATTTGCGGATAATTTTAGATTGCATTTGGAAAATACTGGTTTCAACATGCTTTAAGTTCACAGTGAGCCAAAACAGTTGAATATTCACACAGTTCAAACTTGTAAGTTGTAATTTTATACCTATCATGCTCACTCTCCACAACAATCAGCACTGGAAGGCATTTTCACCCAATCAACCTGCAAATTTGTTGAACCCTTCCTTTTTGTAAACAGAATGGGAATCCTTTACATCTCAAATATTGTCTGTTACGATATTCCTAAATTTGGTATGTAAGGAAATTATATATGAACACTGAAGAATTTTGGGTAGTTCAATGTTTGATTTTGAATTTCTAAGAAGTTCGAAGTTCGACTGTGAACCTTAGACATACCATTTCAGAGGTTCGAAGTTCGAGGCAACATATTTGCTTGGCTTCGTTCATAGTTCGGTTCGAACAAAACATGGGTTCGCACACCTCTAGTGTTTAGTATGGTAACACTGCAGTTGACTCGAATAGGTCGAGAGATTTGACATTTCCATTCTTTGTTTTTCTTTAATGTCGACTTCATATCAGTTATATACTTATTATTTTAGTTACATATGAGCTATAAAATAATTCAGTGCTAATAACTAGGAATTAAAACTCAAGACAGCACAGACACATTCTGAGAATATACCAGGAATGTTCTGAAAGAATATTCAAGCATCCCCAGAACATTCTCATAAGGTACAATATATATTCATAGAACATTCTATGAACATGAGAATCGGACATATTCTGTCATACTAATAAGGTTCTTAGAATGTTATTTATAATATTCTTAGGAGCTCCCAGTATGTTCTGAAAATGTGCCACGAACATTCAATGAATCTTCTCAAAATGGTCATACATATACTCATGGGAACATTGCTTTTTTTTTAAAGATATACAGGGTGTTTCGCATAAGAACCGACACAGAGCAGGGGCATGTAGGGGAACCTAAAATATGGTGATCTAATGCAAAATACCCCTATACTAAGTTGCACGCTTGAGAAGTTATAGACCTTCAAAATAGGTTCTAAATTAAAAAATATATATATATATCAAAATCTCAGTAATACTTCAACTAAGAAAAATCAAATTTGGTACACGTTTTGGGTGTAGCAAGAGCATTAATTGATGGTGAATAAATTTGAATTGAAGCATTTCAAAGGGTTGTAAGAGGTGATGAACCTATAAAATGTGACAGAATTTGATTCGCCCGTGATTCCTGATGGTCATCATCCCCCCTTAATCATAGAGTTTCCTGTCAAAGGTTCAGTGATCTCTTCCCCTGTTGGTAACACTAGGCAGAGATCATATAATTTTCGAAAATGTGATTTTGTCGGATTGTATGCGGAGCTTGGCGGCTTGTGCTGGGATAGTATGGATGAGCTTCAGGATGTTGATTCTATGCTTGACTTTTTCTATTCCAGAATTTACGACTTGCTTGATCTGTATGTTCCCATGACTGCTCCAGGTGCATGTAATCGGTATACCCCCATGGTTTTCTGAAGAAATTAAGGTTAGTATCAAATATAAATATTCATTGTGATGTAAGTTTAAGAAGTCTGGAAATGTTGTGTTTCTAGATAAATTTAGGGAGCGGAGACAAAAACTTAAGCGAGACATTTATCTTTCTCAAGTAAACTACTTCCAGAGCGTTGAAAGAGAGGTTAGGTCTAATGCTAAAAAATTCTGGAACTGCTCTTCTCGGCGCCGTCAATTGGGAATTCATCTAACCAGCAACAGGCAGTTGACAGTTTTGCTTCTTATTTCGCAAGATGTTCTGGTTCTACCACCACCTCTTCACCTACAGCCGCCAGCCTAGTGTCAAGTGACATCACACTGTTTTTGGTTGATGCCTTTACAGATGATTAAATTATTACAGCTGCTAAGAGAATTAAAGCTAACATGTCCTGTGGACCTGATCTAGTTCCTGGCTTCTTGGTGCGCAACTGCTTATATGCTTTTTTGACTCCACTTAGAAAATTTTTAAATTGATTCTTAGATCTGGAACATTCCCTGTGATTTAGAAGCTGTCACGAGTTTTCCCTGTCTTCAAGGCGGGGGGTAGTAGTGATCCATCAAACTATTGACCAATAGCCATACTATGTGTCTTCTGTAAGATTTTCGAGGCCTGCCTTTTTTAGCGAATACTGTTTCACATCAAAAACAGAATCTCTATTTCTCAGCATGGTTTCATTCCAGGGAGATCGACTGTGACGAATTTAGTTGATGTTACACAGTTCATCACGTACGCTCTCGACCGCTCTTCACAGGTTGATGTTGTGTACACTGATCTATCTAAGGCCTTCGATTGTCTAAATCATTCTGTTCTAATTGACATGATGAGGGCTATCAGATTCTCAGAGGGCTTGCTTGGCTTATTCAGTTCTTACCTGGTTGGAAGGAGGCAATTTGTTGAGGTTGGGGGCTTCAAATCTAACACCTATCACATTACTTCGGGAGTGCCGCAGGGTTCCATACTCGGTCCACTGAAGTAACTTGAAATTTGACTAGATTATTGATCCTACAGGCTTTCAGTGTAGTATTAGAGGAATTGCATTACATAATAGTACTTATACCTTTATAGAATACAACTAAATTGGGCAGAATATCCCACAAAATCACACTCACTTGCACTTACAGAAAACTACAACTGAAAGTCATCGATCAGAGCTTTTGACCCTTCCCTTGTATGGCTGCTCTCTGCTCTGCTCTCACGGACTTGATTTTGACTACCAAAGCTATTTCCATATCCCAATGCCCGATGTTTGTCACTAATAGCTTGGATATTCTGGTTATGAAAGCATACTTTGGCAAAGTGATTGTGTATCTGATAAATTGCAAGTTTTATTGTACACAGCTCATCTACCCACCATATGTTCAGGTCCAGATTTTCTGGTTTTCTGATACGTCTTAGAGCATTAATTTCTTCTACCTTAATAACAAGCCTCAGATGTTGCGTACACAATTCTATAGATTTGCAGTATTCTTGCACTTATGATAGCGTAATATCAGTTTCCCTAATAATACTTTGTTGTACTTGCTTGTCGTAGAAACCCAGAATTAATGTATCTTTGATCGTTCAACCTGTGTATGGATTTTTATAATTATACAGATACATCCATAACTAGCAGGTTGCTTCTTAAGTTCCATTACAAAAGAGTAAATGATCTGGGTTTTGATAGAAGTTATAAAATTTTAACATTTCCATAGTAATAATTGTCTTTGGTTTCATCGAAACAACCGAGAACATCTTCCAGCTTATTTGTCTTATCTACTGGAAAAGTATTAAAGATATCTAACCCAGCTTCACTTATAATATATGAATAATATGTAAAAGTGGGGCTATTTTCATATCATTTGAATTGTGTTTTCCTGAAGCTTTCAGAAATATATCAAACTTTTGTTTTCATTTAGGCCCAAGTTACAGTCCATCGACATCAAACGGTGGTAGTGGTTTATATGGCATAATTTACTATTATTATTGAGGAACACAATTTTTTATTTATACATTATATAGTGTATATGTACCTAATTGGTAAGATGATCCAGCTCAGGGCAAAATTGGCGAACCCTTTGTCGGCGTCAACTGCAAGAAATGCTTTAAAACTTGTTTCTTTACTGGGTGCCTTTTAGTTCTTGATAACCTGACACCATGTTTTAGTTGCTTCTGTACTCTTTTTTATTATTATTATTTTTTCAACAACACACCACGAGGGCTTACAGCCTAAATACTATCGTACTGTGGGTGCCGACAAGGAGGAAAGAGGGAACTTGTTAATTCTGGACTTGGAGGTTCGGGGGAGAAGGAAAAAGATGCACCGGCAAGGAATTCCACAACTTGGAAGTCCTCGGGACAAAAGAGCGGGCATAACAAGATGTTCTATGTCTGAAAAGGGTGCATTCGCTCTGTTCCCCTGGTAGATCTGTTGGGGGCAGCAGGTGGAGGAACTATGGAAGAAAGCTCCTCTGAGCAGTGCCCATGCAGATATCTATAAAAGAGAGAGAGGTCACCAACGGCACGTCGGTGGGCTGGGGATGGCAGCCTTTGGGTGAGGGTAGGGTCACCGATGAGACGTATAGCTGTCTTCTGAATGGAGTCCAGGATAGCGAGTGTAGAAGTGGCAGCAGCACCCCAGATGTGGGAGCAGTATTCGAGGTTTGGTCTTATTTGTGAAGTATATAAGGTATAGAGATTAGCTGGTGAAAAATATTTGCGAGTCCGAAAGAGGAAACCTAATTTCTTAGCAGACGCTTCTGCAATTGATGTGACATGTTGCTGCCAATTGAGATTTCGATCTACAGAAATGCCAACAAGTGAAAATGACTTATTACTTTGAATAACTTGGTTGTTTATTGTGATGGGTCTAGGGCTGGTCTATCTCTTATGAGAAAGAAATCAAGACTGTGATTTCGTGGGGTTGAATTGTACAAGATTTCTATTTCCCCAGTCTAATATTTTTTGGAGATCCACGGAGACAGAACCCTCCATGAGTCTGCGATTCTCATATAATTGGGCTAATGAGACGGGCTTAGAATATTGTATATTTGAGTGGAGGGTGCTGTCGTCCGTGTAACTGTGAACTGGGTTGGATGTGCTAGAGAGGAGGTCATTGATGTGGAGAAGAAACAAAGTAGGGGCTAAAGCTGAACCTTGAGGAACTCCTGCATTAATTGGATACAGTTTAGAGGAATGGCCATTCACGACAACAGAAATGCTCCGGTTGGAGAGGAAATTTGCTGTACATGTACAGAGATTTGGTGGTAGGCCATAGGCCGGTAGTTTATTAAGCAGCGCTGCATGCCAGACCTGGTCGAATGCTTTGGATATATCTAGAGCGAGAATCTGGGATTCATCATGTAGTTCCATAGACTTGCTCCAAGAATGGGTGACAAAGGAAAGGAGGTCAGCAGTTGATATGCGCTGCGGAATCCATACTGCCTGTCGTGGATTAGACTGTGTTTTTCAAGAAATTTTAGTAATTCGGTGTTTATATACTTTTCCATCACTTTAGAGATGACTGAAAGGAGAGAAATATGCCTGTAGTTGCTAGGAAGCACTTTGGATCCTTTCTTGGGGAGTAGTCGAGCAATTTTCCAGTTACTAGGGAATATGCCTCTATTGTAAGATGTCTGAAACAGACGAGTCAGGACAGGAGCAAGTTCTGGTGCGCATTTTTTGACAACATTTGCTGGGATATCGTCAAGGCCAGAGGCTTTCCTGGTGTTAAGAGAAGAGAGCATCTTTCGTACCTTTTTGGTTTTGAAAGTGATAGCTGTCATTTTATGCGCGACATTGGGGACTGTTGGTGGTTGAACATTTGGAGGTGGGTTGAGAGCAGAATTGCCGGCGAACAACGAGGCAAAAAGTTCAGCCTTGCCCAGGGTGGTAGAAACAATTTCATTGCAGAAATTATTCCCAATAGATTTAGCAAGAGTCCAGAAGGGTTTGCTGCTGCTGGAGGTTAAGAGGACTTTCTTTTTGATGTGGTTATTAAACGAGTATTTTGCCTAAGAAAGAATGCGGACATAGCGGTTTCTTGCGTCGTTAAATGCTTGACGGTTTTCTTGACTGGGATTGTGTAGAAGCTTTTTGTGAGCTTTGACCTTTTCAAGTCTGGCCTTGCAAGAGGATTTAGAGAACAAGGGCTTTTGAGTGGCTGCAGAGGTTTTCTGTGTACGTGGAATATACAATTCCATGCCAGCTTCGATAATTTCGGTGACGTTGTGTGAGATATCAGAGTGGTCAGGATGAGAGAAGCAGACAGGCGCCCATGGAAATGAGGAAAAGTAATCCCGCATTTCGTCCCAGTTTGCGGAGTTGTAGTGCCAAACGATACGTGGGTGTGATGACTGTGCGACCTCGGGTTGCATTGCACAGGAAGCAGTGACCATGCCGTGATCTGAGCGACCCAGATGGGCGGCGACTATAGCAGTCAGGTCAGGTCTGTGTCTATGTTTGTAAGTACACACTGCTCTCCGTGTTCACGTCACATTATTATCTTTAATTAATTATGTTACAATATAACCTTATACAGCATGACCTAACATCATTCAAGTTGACATTAATTTAAATTTACGTCTATCAGCCATTTTCCCTTCGATATGGACATGCGCTCCATGCCTAAATATACAATTTTCGGATGTGTTTAACACAGACCAGGTAACAGAATCAAACATTCAAAATAGTTACTATTTTAATTCTTACCACTATACTTACGTAATCATCATCTATCTTTTTCATTAAATTTTAAAGTTATATAATATTGTAAGGACATCTCGAGCACATTCTGAGCGAATATTCTGTATAATGATATATTCAAATATTCTCAGTATATTGATGAAGAATCTTCTTAGGATGTGATTGAATGAATGTACTCAGAATATTCAAGATGCAGTTTGAAATTCCATAAATGTTATTAGAACATTCCGGAACAAATATTCTGCAAAACGAATGTTCTCACATTGTGAGAACATTCTGAGGATATACTGTGCTATATGGGATAGATAAAAAGATGGTACATCAAGGTTACTTGATTATTTCAAGTCTAAAGAAACACAGGATAAATGTGTCAGAAAGCTGTAGAGACTTCATATAAAGCGAACAACAAACCACCAGTTTACAATGCTCAAAATATATTCATTAACATATTATTTGTTCCTTTAACTAGATCAATTTACAGATTATATTGTTCTATTTTACCACTAAAGAGCATGCAAAGCTTTAAATATACATACTTTGTACATCTAAATAACTAGATGTCAGTAGTCAAATTCAAGCAGAGCCAGTGCCACTGGCATTGTTGCCAGATGACTACCCGTCAGTGGCGGCTGGTTGGGGTAGGCAAGGTAGGCGCCGCCTACCTTGACTTAGAAACTTAGAAAACTTAAATTAGAAAAATATATATTTAAATATACTAAATAATGATACCTATCTAGTTTTCTCGTTGCAATGTGATAAAGGTATCCTTTATTAGCAGCTCTATGGAAATTTGTGCCGATACGATCCGGGCCGCCCGTTAATATGTTAATAAGAAAACACCGTCTAATAAGAGACTGTGGTAGGCGCCCAGTATGGTAGCCTAAATTTCATGTGAATCTTGAAAACATCAGATCTCGCTCTCTCTCTCTCTCCTTTTTTACAACTACTGCATCAGTAGTACTGCTGTACGACGTGAAGAAAGCCGAGACATATAATACTAAGCTGTTAGGTGGCACCCCACCATTTTCAAACGAGGTGGGGTTATGGTTAGGCTGTGAGGGGAGGAGGAGGCCTACGTCGCGTAAATTAACTATATTGAAGTAATACCAATTTAAATACAAACACGCAGACATTTTCTTATTTTTATAAATCATTTAAGCGGAATATGCTTTGCAATTCAGAATTCGCGGCACTGTTGCCTACCCAAGCGAGAGGGGCACGAGCCGCCACTGCTACCCGTTCGCTTTGTATATTAAGGGACTCTGTGTTCTAACTCTAATTACAAACCATCATTGTTTTTATATAACACTTCCGAGTGTTTTATGATAGTGTTTTTGTAGTTTATTCGTTATAAATGAAATAACATATCCTAAAAATCATTTTATTTCGAATATATCAAGGTTTGTATGATTTTTTTGGTGGGTTTTCTGACACACCTACTAACGGGTGTGAATATATCAAAGTTTGTATGATTTTTTTGGTGTGTTTTCTGACTCACCTACTAGCGGGTGCGTCTACAAGAGTCAAAGCATAAGGAACAACTGTTTCTTTTATGCTGTGCAAGCGGCATTACACATGCAGTATTGCTGGCTTCTACCATCTGTTTAAAATGCTGGGTGTCACATTTTTATTGTATTAAGTCCATTTTCAAAATGATACAATAAGTGCAACAAGTACACTTGGAGAACACCCAAATCACCACAACACATATTTCAGAGACCTTACGATCGTTTCGTTGACAATGTCAACATCTTCAAAGGAAGATAATTCAGAATTTTCTTCCTCTGAAGATGTTGACATGGTCAACGAAACGATCGTAAGGTCTCTGAAATATGTGTTGTGGTGATTTGGGTGTTCTCCAAGCGTACTTGTTAGTGCTCATCACAGGTTCCAGTTTTCACATAGTCAATAAGTGCAACTTTTACCTTTAATGGTAGAATGACATGTAAATAAATTTTAATCAAAACTTTGTGACTTTTTATCAAATTTTGTACATTTGTTTGAATTATAGAAGTGAGAAATAGTTGCTTGGTTTTATTTCCTTTCTTCATTTCAAATCAGAGCAAAAGATTTTATATTTTTTGTTGTTTTTTGTTTTTGGATACAGGAAAGGAGAATGCATCATGCACACCTCATTCACAATACCGTAGTGTGTGGGATATCGAGGTACTGTAAGACTCGTACTTACTGAGCTCCTCTCCCTGGAGTACCGGACCTTAGTCCATACCTCCGTCGGAAAGAATTCACACAATCACGTTTGGATTTGAATGTTTCCATTCTGGTTTTGCCGCGGGGGCGTTAGCGAGTAAGTATAAGCGTTGGACGCCGTGGAAGTTGCTCATCGTAGTCAGTGGCACTAAGGAGAAGAGCATTTGGGTGAGAAGCAGCTTTTGCGAACTGAGTTGTGGATAGTTGAGTTATAAACTCAAGTATTGTAGGCATTTCCAGATCAGAGTGAATCTGACTGTTTCTAACAAACTGTGGCGCTCCGGTAGCCATTCTCAGAATTTTATACTGGCTGATTTGAAGGGTCTTGATGTGTGTTGTGGCCGCGGTGGCCCATGCAGGTGATGCATAGGTCAAGGCTGGCCGGATTATGACTTTGTACATGAGAAGTTTATTGTCCATGGACAATTTGGAATTTTTGTTAAGTGTTATGTTATTGACTGAACGTGTTGATGCAAGTTTGTATATATTTTTGAATTTGAAATTGCCGCCAGACATTTAGGGATTGCTGCTCGCCGTGGTTGGCACCACTGAGAGGAGGAGAGGGGGCAGATTTTGTGACAGCCTCTCTCTCTCTCTCTCGCGACGCAAACCAGCGTCACTGCGTTAGAATCAGTCGTCCTGAAAACTGCTAGTACTCCAGACTAGGGATGTGCTCCAGATTTTCTGGTCTAATTTTCTTGTTACATAATTTTTTGCCTCATTTGGGGTGAAGATAGTCGCCCGACCTCCAAAGAAGACCCTAAAACCCACGTGAAGATACAGTCCATTACACAGGTGAGTGCATCTCTTATTTGTCTGGTATAATTTAAAATCTAACTTTATTGTAAACAATTCCTCTTTATTATTTCGTAATATCTTGCAACAACATTTTGGTCCATCGAAGCCGATGCTTGTTTGATTAGAATTGACACTTGTGGGTGTTCATATCGTGAATTTATGCACACGTGTTTGGCGGTTTTGTTGTTAAAAATCGTAATTTATAGCCTCCAGGGTTTGGTTAGAACACGTGTTCGGGTCGGCAAATCCGTGTTAGTGTAATTGTTTTGCTTGTTTAATTTGTTTTACGGCCTTTTAGCGTCAAAATTGTTTTGTTTTTCAGTGTCTCGCAATCGGCGATTTTCGAGCTCTGTTACTTGTTTGAAACGTGTTTTTTTCGACGTGAAACACGTGGTTATCATCCGATTGGGTTCAGGTTATATCAGTCTTTTCTAGTTTGCCTTTTCGTTTTTTGTCATTTTTGAAATGGAGGTGGAAAAGTTGATAAATAAACGTAACTCTGTTATGAATCGAGTGCAACACCTATCAAGGTTTGCATTAGACGCCAAGGCTGAACCCACAAAAAGGAATGAATTTAGAATCAGATACCAAGGTCTTAACGATTCTGTAAATTTGTTTGATTCTTTACATCTGGACATCGTGTCTTTAATGAAGGATAAGGATAATTTGGCTTTACAATCGGAGATTCAGACAGACTTCGACAACATACAGTACAGCATCAAGTCAATCTATTTTGAAATTTGTGGTAAGGTTACTGCTGATGCTGCCGATGTAGCTAAGTCGCTCGATAATGAGGCTCACTCTGATAGTGGAACGGGTGGCAGACGTAATGTTCGATTGCCTAAGATCGATATTCCGAAATTTGACGGGGCGATTGGTCAGTGGCCACGTTTTTTCGATTTGTTTAGGACTCTGATTCATGAAAATGACACTTTGTCAGATATTGAGCGTTTCCAGTATCTTCTTGCTTCCTTGACAAAAGAACCAGCTTCAATAGTTCAAAACCTACCCCTCATTTCGGATAATTACCAAGTGGCATATAATTCGCTAGTTTCAAGGTATGAAAATAAACGTGTGTTGCTTACGAATTACTGGTTAGCTCTTCTTAATGCTCCGAAGGTGTCAGGCGATTCATCTCGAGATTTAAGGAATTTGTTGACAACATTTACTGAAAACGTATGTGCGTTAGATTTATATCAAGAGCAGCAGTATGATTTGTGGGACTTTACGAAATTCAATTTCCTTTTGCAAAAGTTAGATTCCTCTATCCGAAAGCAATTTGAAATACAGTTTGGTGACTGTGAGGTCCCCACGTACTCGCACCTTAGTGATTTTTTAGAAAAACAGTGCAAGGCTCTTGAAACATCTGCGCTAACCGTAGCACCGGTCTCAGTGAAGAAGGGTCCTCAAATGTTGAAAGGGAAACAGTTCGTGCAGCCGAAACCAACCACTTCTTTGGTGACTAGTGTTAGTAAGTCAGATTCATCAATTTCTTGTGTGTGTTGCCAGGGGGAACACTCATTGACGAAATGTGACAAGTTCTTAGAAATGTCTCCTAAGGATCGTCATACCTTAGTGAAGAGGAAAAGTCTGTGCTATAATTGTCTGGCTGGGTCTCACAAACTCGCAGGGTGTACCTCGAAATTTAATTGTCGTGTTTGTACTAGGAAACATCACACATATTTGCATTTTACATCAAGCTCTGGTCAGACTGATACACAAACATGTGAGCAAGGTGATAACAGACCCGACCAAATAACCGGTCAAGTCGTATTGACAAGCACGCTTCCCAGCTTCCCTGTTGTATTATTTGCCACATGTAAAGTGGATGTGTGTGATGCTTATGGGGTGTATCATAGATGTCGTGTGCTGCTCGATTGTGCAAGTCAGGCAAATTTCATTACGCAGCGCCTTGTAAGCAAACTTTCTCTGTCGAAGTCACATGCTTCTGTTCCAATTCAGGGGATAAATCAGATGGCCACCGTTACTGATTTGGGGGTTACTTCATTTAGGTTGAGACCTCGGGACAAACCTAATCCTAGTTTCGATATCGATGCTATTGTGGTTCCCAGAATCTGCGACAAGGCACCTTCAACGGACGTACAATCATATGTCTGGAATCATATCAAAGACCTTGCTTTAGCGGATGATACTTTTGGTCAGCCAGGGGACATTGATATTTTATTGGGTGCTGATATATATGCAATGGCATTGTTACCGGGACTTAGAAAGGGTAAGGATCAGGAACCTACTGCTATCAATACAGTGTTTGGTTGGGTAATCTTGGGTAGTGTACCAGCCCAATCGAATTTAGTGGTTGATTCCTTTTGTACGTCGGTCGATGTTTCTCTGGACAAAACTCTCAGACAATTTTGGGAATTGGAGCAAGTGCCTCAGTGCACATTAGCGAGTCCGGAAGATGCCCTGTGTGAGAAGATCTTCCAGGACACTCATTCACGTGACTCTAATGGTAGATATGTCGTGGGCCTGCCATTTCGTGATGGGATGCCAGATCTGGGTGAGTCACATTCCATGGCATTGAGACGGCTTCATGCTCTAGAGAGACGATTGTCCAAAGAGTCAGATATCCGTAGAAAGTATGTGGCTTTCATGCGTGAGTATCTGAGCGATGGGCACATGTCTCCTGTGTCGTGTAAGGTATCACATCCTAGTGCCGTCTACTACATCCCTCATCATTGTATCTTGAAACCCGAAAGTACCACTACAAAGTTACGGGTGGTGTTCGACGCCAGTGCTAAGACCTCAAATGGCGTCTCGCTCAACAACACCCTATTGGTTGGACCCAAGTTGCAGCAGGATATTGTGACAGTCCTATTGAATTTTCGGGCTCATCGAGTCGCCTTTACTGCAGACATTAAGCAAATGTTTCTACAAGTATTGGTGGCAGAGGAGCATAGGGACTTCCAGCGCATTCTTTGGCGGTTTTCCAATTCTGAGCCAGTGCAAGAGTTCAGACTCAATACAGTGTCCTTTGGTGTTGCTTCTAGCCCCTATCTTGCCATTAGGACCCTCTTACAGGTGGCAACAGATTTAGGTGGTAAATATCCTCTTGCAGCAGACGTCATAAGGTCTGACACGTACGTGGATGACATAGTAACTAGTGTGCCAGATTCCAATTCTGCAATTGAAGTGAAATCTCAACTGATAGGAATGCTCGGAGAGGCTGGATTTGAGTTGCGAAAATGGGCAAGCAATGATCCCGAATTTCTTGCGCCTCTCCCCAGTAGTCATCAGCAATCTCTGTGTTTCGACTCTGATGACTTAGTGTCTGTCAAGATTTTAGGACTACAGTGGTGTCCAATGACTGACTGCTTCTCGTACAAGGTACATCCAATTGAACGCAAATGCACCAAGCGTAACATACTGTCAGAGCTTGCTAGAATCTTTGATCCTTTGGGTTTCTTGTCTCCCCTCACCCTCTCTGCGAAGCAGCTGATGCAGTTCCTGTGGCAGCTAGGCATTTCGTGGGATGAAAAACCACCACTAGAAGTCGAATCCAGGTGGGACACATACAAATCGCAACTTTCTTGTTTGTCATCGTTGTCAATTCCGCGGTATGTGTGTGCTGAAGGTACTACTTCTTCTACATTGCATGGATTCTCGGATGCGTCTGAGCTTGGTTATGGGGCCGTAATTTATCTTCGTGTTGTATCCGCCAGCGGAGCCATAAAGATATCTCTCTTGTGTGCTAAGTCTCGTGTCTCCCCACTAAAAAAAGTATCAGTACCCCGATTGGAGCTTTGTGCAGCAGCCTTGTTAGCAGAGTTGATGGAGTTCGTTCAGGTTACATACCGAAAGACTATTTCTATTGATAATATATTTTGCTGGTCTGATTCCACAGTTGCCATTCAGTGGATTAAGTCATCTCCCCATCGATGGAAAACGTTTGTGGCCAATAGAGTGGCGCTCATACAAGAAAAGGTACCCCCTGGTTGCTGGTCACATGTTTCGGGGTTAATCAACCCTGCAGATTGTGCATCGCGCGGACTTACTCCTAATGAGCTTCTCAATCACCCGCTATGGTGGACGGGTCCGGCTTTCTTGTCCGAACCATCCGATACATGGATTAGCGCAGAATCTTTAGGTGAAGAGTCCGATGTCATGATGTCGGAGCAAAGGCAAGTTGTGTGCATGACAAAGGTTGTTTCGTGTGATTGGCCGCTGAATTTGTTAGAAGGGTATTCTTCGCTGAGGAAAATTCAAGGTATCATTGCTTACAGTATGAGGTTTGTCAAAAATCTGAAATTACCCCGGAAGGACAGAATTTCGGGCGCATTGAGTGAGGCGGAGCTTTACACTGCACTGACTTTTCTTGTTAAAGCAGTACAAAGGTTGGCGTTTGAGAGGGAAATGCGTGACATTGAGCATGGTCGACCTTGTGTAAAGTCTATCCGTAGGCTGGCCCCATTTGTGGATAGGGATGGTGTTCTCAGGGTGGGCGGTAGACTTAGATGCTCGGACTTGTCGTTTGATGCAAAGCATCCCATGCTTCTGCCACGTTCACACTTGCTCACTGACTTGGTGATTCGTAGTGTCCATCAGAAACACTTACATCCTGGACCTCGTACCTTGCAGTATTTGTTGTCACAAAATTTTTGGATTCTTTCGGCCCGCCGGGCAATTAATAGTGTGCTTGGGCAATGTTATCGTTGTTTCCGTGTTCGCCCGGTAACTTTGACACCTGTAATGGGGGATCTTCCTCCAGTAAGAGTTTCTCAGCTGAAACCATTCTCTCACACTGGAATTGATTTTGCCGGTCCATTTCTCGTTACCCAAGAAGCTCCTTCGATTGGTACTCTCGTTGTCATCAAAGATGAGACAGTGTCTCCGCTTGTGTGGAAGTTAGGGCGCATATTGAAACTCTATCCGGGTCGTGATGGCGTTGCCCGTGTCGCTCAAGTACGAACAAGCACAAGTATTTTAGATCGTCCTATGACCAAGCTGTGCCCTTTACCTTCGCAGTAAACGGCCAGTACGCATCTCCCATTTGTATAGTTAGTTATAGTGTGTATCTACCAATTTAATTTAATCTTTGCATTTTTTAATCGGAAATAAGTAGTCCTTATTTGGTGGGCGGAATGTTGATGCAAGTTTGTATATATTTTTGAATTTGAAATTGCCGCCAGACATTTAGGGATTGCTGCTCGCCGTGGTTGGCACCACTGAGAGGAGGAGAAGGGGCAGATTTTGTGACAGCCTCTCTCTCTCTCTCTCTCGCGACGAAAACCAGCGTCACTGCGTTAGAATCAGTCGTCCTGAAAACTGCTAGTACTCCAGACTAGGGATGTGCTCCAGATTTTCTGGTCTAATTTTCTTGTTACATAATTTTTTGCCTCATTTGGGGTGAAGATAGTCGCCCGACCTCCAAAGAAGACCCTAAAACCCACGTGAAGATACAGTCCATTACACAGGTGAGTGCATCTCTTATTTGTCTGGTATAATTTAAAATCTAACTTTATTGTCAACAATTCCTCTTTATTATTTCGTAATATCTTGCAACAACAGAACGCATTTAAGGTTTTTGATATTAGTTTATTAACACATATTAAATAGGAGAGTTAATGAATTTATTTATTTATTTATTTATTTTTTTACGGGCCAGGAGCCCATTTTAGATAAGTACAAAAAGAAAAAATATATACAATAAAAGCAGTTAATAAAGCATACAAAATGGTTACAAGTTAGACAAAATGAAAAAAAATAAAATAAAAATAGGCAATATAGGCAAAATATAGGCAATAAATATTAAGTACCGATTAACTAAACTTACAAAGTGACAGTTGTTTTAAGAAAACTGATTTTCTTGTGAAAAAGTCAAGTTCATCAGACAATTTGTTGGCCAACACCGAGCATCTAATTAAATAAGAGTTGTGACTGTAGTTGGTACGATGAAAAGCAACAAGAAACGGACTCTTTGAACGAGTTACTCTTGGTGGAACAAAGAAGTTGATCATAGAAAGTAAGTTAGGACAAGATACCTCGAAGTTAATTATATTATAAAAAAGTATTAAATCTTTTTGTTTACGTCGAACATCAAGAGGCATGATATTAAAATATGTTAGTAAATCATCGATACCACCACAGTCATGGTGGCTTTTGAAAGCAAGAAACTTTAAAAATTTGCACTGTACTTGTTCAAGACTGACTGAATGACATGCATAGTAGGGAGACCATACAGAAGAGGCATATTCAAGATGAGGACGTACAAGAGAAAAATAAAGAATTTTAAGAGATCTGATGTTGGTGAAATCAGAGGTACATCTTTTAACAAAGCCAAGCAACTTCAGAGACTTAGAAATCACATTAGAAACATGAGGAATAAATGAAAAAGATGAATCAAATGTAACACCCAAATCTCTAACTAATTCAACAGACTTCAATGGTACACCCTTGATGTAATAGGTATGTTCAAGTCTGTTCCTTCCCCTATAAAAAGAAATTGATTGGCATTTAGATGGATTGAGTTCCATCCCATTGTTAAGACACCAGCTTATTAAGTTGTCAATGTCGTACTGAATCTTAAAAAAGTCTGGGGACCTGTAATCCCGGAGAATAATTTCAGATCGTCAGCAAACAACAAAAATCTACAATGAGAAAAACACTCATGAATATCATTAATGAAGATATTAAATAGCAAGGGCCCCAAGTGAGAACCTTGTGGCACACCAGACAAAACCTTTATCCCATTGGACATAAAATCCCCTATCCGCACCACTTGATATCTGTCAGAAAGGTAACTTCCTATCCAGCTGAGAAGAGGGTCGCCAACACCAATCATATGTAGCTTATTGAGAATTGAGAAATACATTACATTGTCAATTTATATCTATCGACATCGACGTTGACGTTCTTCTGTCTTGTTGGCCGTCAATGCAACCATAGAACCTACTGTTTAGGCAACACTCTATTATTGAAAAGTCAATACAACACTAACACAACGAGTGGAAAGAACTTCGAGATGAACATCAAAGCTTTCCGTTGGACATGGTGACATGTTAAGCGTTTGTCAAGGAAAACCCTGATATATTTGGCAGAGTCGTGCCAGGGAATTAGACTGTTGTCTAATGATACGTGTTTGTGAGGTGTGTGTCTCCTCTTGAAAAATTGGACTGTTGAACATTTATCAGGGTTTGTGGCTAGACATGATTTCCTATACCAGCCTTGCAGCTCGCCTACAGTGGTCTGGAGGTGGTTATTATCCTCGGCTGAGTGTAGCTGCTGAGGATGGTAGTGTCATCTGCGTATAGTGCGTGTGTTACGTTTAGGGGCGGTGTCGGTATATCTGCGACAAATATATTGTACAGCAGAGGGGGGATAGCAGAACCCTGTGGGAGGCCAGCCGTCGCTGAATAGGTGCTAGATCTGGTTACCAGGTGTTTGACTTGGAACTTCCTTTGATGCAGGTTAGACCGGATTAGCAGAATCAGAGGGAGACAATAATTTAACGGCAGAAGTTTGTTTAGGAGGCCCGCATGCCATACCCTGTCGAAGGCTTGAGCAATGTCAAGAAATATTGCATCAGTTGACTCGTTTTTGTTGAATCCTTCGGTGATGTTTTTCACCACACGAAGGACTTGGTCTGTGCTGATGTCTGAAACCGAATTGCTCGTCAGGAAGGATATGGTTCTCAGTGGTGAATGCGGCTAGCCTTTTCTGAATCAGTTTTTTGGCGATTTTGCCGATGACTGGGAGTAGGCTAATAGGTTTGTAATTCTGAGGGAACAGCAGATCTTTGCTGGGTTTTGGGATGTTGATAATATCGGCAAGTTTCCACATGGAAGAAGGAAAATATTGAGATCGCAGCATGGCATTCATAATCGTAACTATGTATACCACTGCTTTGCTTGTGAGATTTTTCAGGGCTATGTTGGAGATTCAATCGTATCCCGGAGCTTACCCTTTTTTTAGTGTTCTGATTATTTGGGAAACTTCTTCGAAAGTAGCGGGCTTGATGTTTGTGTCTGGGGTGGCGCGAAGCGCACTCCTGACATAGCGGCGCGTTCTTGCTACGTGCGACAGATCAACTTGTTATAATTCGGGCTGAATTGCACTCCAGATGATCCGCGAATGCACTTGCTTTGTCCGCATCCGTGTATACGATGCCGTTTCAGCCATGAAGTGTGGATGTTTTTGGGAGCGAAGGGCTTTTGCCATTTGCCAGATGGAATTGTCTTGGGAGGACAGGGTTTGCAGTCGTGCCTCCCAACGGTTGTTGCGGAGTTTTTGTAGGGCGGATCGTACTTGTTTGATGAGTCTGTTTGCGTCTTGTTTGTCGGTGGGGTTTCCGGTGCGTTGAGCTAGTCTACGCACGCAGTTCTTTTCTAGTATAATTTCTTTGATACTGGACGGAAATGGGGGCAGATTGCTTGGGGCGAGGTACGTCCTTTATGCATGTTCGACTGAACATTGGATCTTGGACTGTAGGTTATCCACTGCACCCTCGAGTTCGGGGATGCTGCGGATAACCGGAATATTGCCAAGGGTGTTCTTGAGGTGTTCTGTGTAAACTGGCCACAGTAGCTTTTTCCTTGGGATGTTGGGTTCGTTATTGTCATATCCGAGCTGCAATATGACTGGGTTATGGTCCGACGACAGGTCGTTTAGGGTTGTTATTTCATAGAGAAGAGTGGTGTTCGACATGATTACTATGTCGGGGCGACCCACACTGCCGAAGTGTGTGAGTCTTGTAGGAGCGTCAATCATGCAGTTTGCATGGTTGTCTACATAGTATTGGAGGATTTTCCCATTTAGATTGACATTACGAGAATGCCAGTTGGGGTGTTTGGAATTTAAATCGCCAGCCATTATTATGGATTGGTTGGTATCGAATAACAGGTCTAGGTCGGCGTCTAGACTTTTCTTTTGTGGAGGATTATAGGCAGAAATGAGCTTTATTGGGCCTGCAGAGGAAGTGTTGACTACGATTTGTGTAGCTTCGATGTTCTGCAGGGCTGGCATACTGAGTGGGTGGTGGTCAATATTTGTTTTGACATACACCGCCGTGCTGCCACATCTGAGAGTGGTGCGGTCATTGCGGTACAATGTATAGTTGGGAAGTTTTGGATTGATTGGAAGACATATTTTGGTTTCCTGGACTAGAATAACGTCCAGTTTTAAGCGTTGGGCGAATTCTTGGAGCTCATTTATTTTGCAGGCTAGTCCGTTTGCATTCCAGGATGCAATCTGCAGGGATTGTGGCTTTTTTCGAGAAGTCATTTATTTCTGGAAGATTGACACTATTTCAGGGATTAGGGGGAGGGCGGATGTGATGAGCGTCAACAGATCAGGGGAGGTTGGGAGAAGGTTCAGGAATTTCCCCGGGACCAATTTCACACAGCTGAAATTGTTCCCAGGGAAAGGATCGACGTAATGGGGGACAGTGTGTTGGAGAGGTCTATGGAGGGAGCTGCATTTGCAGTGGGAGCTGCTTTTGCAAGGGGAGCTGTATTCAGATTGGAGGTTGCCAGTTTCAGGATTGTTTAGGGTTGTACGGGGCGGGAAGTTCCAGTGGCAACCGCATAGGAAATTTGCGGCGTCCTTTGGGAGGTCTGCTTGTTAGATTTGGGGCAGCCTTTGTAGTTGGCTGTATCACTCTTGTCGCAATTGCAACAGGTAGGGTCGACATCTAGGGTTTTTTTACACTCCACCCCTCAAGACTGTTAGAAGTGACCAAACCATTGGCAGCGATGGCACTGGTTCCGTAGGAACTTTTGGTGTAGCGACTCCATCTTAACGATGAGGCCACACACAGTTTTGACGCCGAAAATTGACCTTTCGGACTTGTGGAGGTTTGTCATAATGAGGCGCATGGGATTTGTTTTGTGGACACCTTCGGAATAGAAACCCTTAGCGGTGAGGTCTTTTTCAACATCTTCGATGGGGATGGATTCACAGACCCCCCTGAGGACAATCTTTAGTTGTTTGTCCTCCTGGAGCTAGAAGGAATGGTACTGGAGTTGCAGGCTATCCATGATTTTGGTAGCCTGTCTGAAATCTGCAGCTAAATTCTTACGGAATCTGTAAGATTCTTAGCCTTGACACAGCTAATGTTCTGGCGGGTAAAGTGGCCTGAAAGTAAGGTCCACTTTTCCTTGTGGTGGAGGAATATCGGAGGCGGAAGCGTGGATTTGTGAGCAGAGATCGTGGCCCGCTCCGGGGATTGGCTAACCTCGGACTCAGACTCGCAAGACATTGATTCATCATTGGATGGGATTTTCCGTTGACGGTTTTTCCTGTCACCAGGAGATGGAGGCGGGGAAGCTGTACGCTTTTCAGCCTTCAAGGGCGGCTGGGAAGGGCCGGCGCGCTCGGGCTGAGCAGCGGGAAGGGAAATGGTGATTTGGGATGGGGAAGGTTCAGCCGTAAGAGCAGCTAAAAAGTCGCTTTAATGTCGGAGGAGGGAGATCTGAAGGGTTTAGTAATCTCCCAGGGTCGCTTGGGGATACTATTTAGGGGAGCCATGGCTATAAGGGAGACACGTAGTACCCCCACCGGGATATAACCGTAGGAGGTGGTCTTATCTCTTTAGGGTGCCCAGCAACGTTGACCAGGGTAGAGCGAATACTGGATCCAAAAGAGACGAGAAAAAACGACTCTGAAGTGTATGGTCGGCTACCTGTAGTAACGTTTGTGGTGAAATTACCACTGAGTGGTCTCAATGCTCAACCCACGTTCGTTGAAAGTACCGCGTATAGCGTATAGGACGCTTTACCCACAAGATAGGCGGATCTGGGCGCTGACGCGGCTACGGCTGCACGGTGAACTACGCTGGCTGTTGGCTCTTTACTGACTTCTGGTCGGTGTAACATCTGACTCGCGACTAACTAAAGATTTTACAATACGAAATCTTCGAATATCTAGCGGTCATAGAGATTGAAACAAATTTGTCAATAGTGGTGGCATTGAAACCTAACGTTGAACTCGAAAGATGCCATAATAAATGGTATTTGAGGCAAATTTTCAACGCACGATATGGGAAATGAAAGGGGTTGCTGTCTTTCTTACTCATTAACCCTATGGCATTATTTAACTGTACCCTTTTTTTTGCATTATTTTAAAACGCTTGTTAGCGTTACCAAACGTTTTAGTCTACGGATAAACCAAAACCAGGTAGAAAAATCAGAAAGTTATATAAATATTACAAATGAGCCTTATCTCTGTGTGTGTGGGTGTGTACGTGCGTGTGTGTGCGCGCTAGAGATAACACCGCTTTTATTATCGATCTCACTTGGGCCTCAGAAATCGACATTGGAAGCACTGCCGGGTCCCTTCCAGTTCAAGCTACATTACAATAAGGGGTGGTCATAAATAAATATATACACGTAGATTTCTCTATAAGTACAACATTATCACTGAAATGTAATCTCAAACAGCAAGGGACCCGGCTATGCTTTCAATATCGATTTTCTAAGGTACATTTAACATTAGTGAGATCCACAACAGTAGGGGTGGTTATCTCTGTCGCACTCACACAAATAAGGCTCATTTGTAGTGAGCACCTACAGTTAACTATTGCCATAACGTTAATGAGTGAGAAAGAGACAGCCACACCTCTTATGCCCCAACCCTTTCTGTTTCAAATTTGCCTCAACTGAGATTCATTTTCGTTCCCTTCTGGTTAAAAGTTACATTTAACTGACAATTATAAACCACCATAAGAATTAAAGCTTCCTCGAAAATAGATGTGCCCTAGATATAAACAATTTTCCAATTGTAACCGGTCATTGAATATTCCACTTCTGTTCATAATTGGTTTTATCTTCCACGAGTGAGAAAGAGACAGCCACACCTCTTATGCCCCAACCCTTTCTGTTTCAAATTTGTCTCAACTGAGATTCATTTTCGTTCCCTTCTGGTTAAAAGTTACATTTAACTGACAATTATAAACCACCATAAGAATTAAAGCTTCCTCGAAAATAGATGTGCCCTAGATATAAACAATTTTCCAATTGTAACCGGTCATTGAATATTCCACTTCTGTTCATAATTGGTTTTATCTTCCACGTGAAGGTTCACAGTTATCGAACTAGAGGTAAAAGTCAGATATATAATTAAATGGAGATGTTTTTGTCTTAAGCTGGGTTCAAATTGGGAACCTATTCCCATTAGTTCATTTTATATATTATCGTCATGTGTTTTAAAATGAACCGATAAAAATAGGTTTGACGTCTATATGAACCGAGCTTTTTATGCCAGATTCGCAAGCGCAAGTATTACCATAGAGAATCGTTATCTATGTGTATTTATAATTTTTTAATTAAAATTAAAGGTCGTTGCATCCATCGCATATAAACGTATAATTCGCTGAGGTCTGACATTTAACATAGTTTTGTCAGCTGTCAATTTTTGTTAACAAGAGGTTATGAGCCGTAAACATAGGAGGGCGGTGTAATAAAATTTAAATTGGTCAGATAATTGTTGCGGTATTGATATCCCTTATCTGGGAGGGCACTTTCCAATAATGGGTAAGCATATTTAAATACTTATTCCCACATAGTAACCTTCGTCTTTCAAATCATTCAAACGTCCTTTTTGAACACAACCGTCATAATCTTTTTCAGCGAATTTCGAAGTTACCAAACTTCAGCAGCACCTTTCTTTGCTGAAACAAGAATACACGAAACTCCAATCAAAACATCGTGATATTGAATCGAAATATAATGCGCTGGTAGCGACCTGTGGTGATACCTTAGAAAATACGTTTGCTTCACGTCTATTAAATACCATTTCCTCACTGTATAACTCCTCGATTTACAGTGATTTAATTATAAAGCTGTTAGACAAAGACATACACGCTCACAAGCTGGTTTTGAGCGCCAGATCAGATCTTTGGTCACCTGAAACGTTAAGCAAGAAGACCGAGCTAGACTGGACTGAATTCGAAACTGAAGTAGGTGAAGCTATAATCCAGTGGATTTACACTAGCAACATACATTTTAAATCAGAAGACTTGACTGTTAAACTGATAAGAAAAGCGTATAAATTCAAGCTGGACAATTTAGTAGAAAATTGTGAACAGTTCTTGATTAATAATGTCACTATTCGTACTTGTGTCAAGTTTTATTCTGTGGCCGAAGAAATCGATGCTGCCAACTTGAGGGAGTACTGTTCAGGGCTAATCTCAGCACACTGGGATGATTTGAACTCATCTGATTTCGAGCATATGTCTGGACCATTGTTGTACAAGATGCTGAAGAATAAAACTCAGCTCTGTCTTCATGCTGCTGTGAGATTGCAAAGGGAAGATGTGGTGTTCTTGTGTTTGGTGGAAAATGCTTCCAGGGTAAGTCGATTTGAATGTTTTTTTAATGTTTCAATCTTATCAACATAAAAGGTGGAGGATGTACAAAATTTTAATAGAGGTAATCCTGTGTTTAAAGTGCCTCTTTAGTAAACATACAATTCGGGCAAAATCGGAACGTGAACTGGACGCGGGACGATGTGCACTGTTGCCAGATGAGTATAAGCAAGGGTCATTTTAAATATAGAAGGCAATCAAGGGGTGAACAAATGTTTTCATAATGTAAATAAATGATAGTATTGCGTCATGTACATAGATCGATATTTGAAAGCAGTAGGAAAACGGAAATGTAAACAGTTAATTTTCAGCAATTGTGGTCTAGGGGGAAAAACGTGATATAGAAGGAAATCAAGTAGTGAACAAATGTTTTTATAATTTTAATAAATTAAAATATGGCGTCATCTACATAAATCGATATTTGACATATTTTGCGGAAAGCAGTAGGAAAACGGAAATGTAAACAGTTAATTCTCAGCCTCAGGGGGAAAAACGTGTGCCTCTCCTCCCTTTTTTAGTATATCAGTAACATCAACAGAGGTTGTGCCATTGTGATTGAGGAAGGTAATCTGCACGTTCCACCATTCCCAGGGGACGTAAAGCCGTCGGTCCCGTGCCCATGCGATGTTGGGCACGTTAAATACCCAAATTCCCCGGACAGTGAGGTGAATGAATGACACTTTAGTAAAGTCAATGAAGCAATTTCCGTTGCGAATTGCCGATGATAAATACAACTGTATATGCTAATAGCAAACGGTAACCAGTATATTATTTCGAAAAATCGCTATGTAATCGCATGGTAATGAAGCAATTTCTACCGACAACTGTCGATGATAAACAAAACCGAGAAAATTGCTCAAAATGGGCTTACCTTCGAAGTGTCTGTTTATATTTTACTTTCCAACCTTAAATGAGTAAGAAAAATCAATGAAGCAATTTCCGTTGTGAATTGTCGATGATAAATCCAACTGTATATGCTAATATCAAACGGTATCCAGTATATTATTTTGAAAAATCGCAATGTAATCGCATGGTAATGAAGCAATTTCTACCGACAACCGTCGATGATAAACAAAACCGAGAAAATTGCTCAAAATGGGCTTACCTTCGAAGTGTCTGTTTATATTTTACTTTCCAACCTTAAATGAGTAAGAAAAATCAATGAAGCAATTTCCGTTGTGAATTGTCGATGATAAATCCAACTGTATATGCTAATATCAAACGGTATCCAGTATATTATTTTGAAAAATCGCAATGTAATCGCATGGTAATGAAGCAATTTCTACCGACAACTGTCGATGATAAACAAAACCGAGAAAATTGCTCAAAATGGGCTTACCTTCGAAGTGTCTGTTTATATTTTACTTTCCAACCTTAAATGAGTAAGAAAAATCAATGAAGCAATTTCCGTTGTGAATTGTCGATGATAAATCCAACTGTATATGCTAATATCAAACGGTAACCAGTATATTATTTTGAAAAATCGCAATGTAATCGCATGGTAATGAAGCAATTTCTACCGACAACTGTCGCTGATAAACAAAACCGAGAAAATTGCTCAAAATGGGCTTACCTTCGAAGTGTCTGTTTATATTTTACTTTCCAACCTTAAATGAGTAAGAAAAATCAATGAAGCAATTTCCGTTGTGAATTGTCGATGATAAATCCAACTGTATATGCTAATATCAAACGGTATCCAGTATATTATTTTGAAAAATCGCAATGTAATCGCATGGTAATGAAGCAATTTCTACCGACAACTGTAGATGATAAACAAAACGGAGAAAATTGCTCAAAATGGGCTTACCTTCGAAGTGTCTGTTTATATTTTACTTTCTAACCTTAAATTTACTAATGGGGAGACCCTGACTTTTGATTTATGAAAAAGTTTTTGCAAATAAGCGCGAACTATGGCCCCAAGAACCCATATCCGGAGTCAGTTTCCATTTTTTATATGTATGTATATACATATATATATATATATATATATATATATATATATATATATATATATATATATATATATATATATATATATATATATATATATATATATATATATATATATATATATATATATATATATATATATATATATATATGTGTGTGTATGTATGAATCACACCGAGAACAAAAAAATTATTGTGCCGATTTTGAAAAAGTTTGGCATATACCAGCCTTTTCTATATGGCTTGGATAAGGTCGTTAGTCAGGATAATCGGACGAGGTTTTCCGAAAGAATTGTAACTTTTCATTAGGAAAACATTTTTATGTCAAAAATTAAAAAAGCTATGACAACCAAATGTGGTAGATAGGTTTGCGATTGAAAAGGTACACTACACACCAAAATTACTGGTTACCGTTTGATATTAGCGAATACAGTTGTATTTATCATCGGCAATTCGCAATGGAGATTGCTTCATTGACTTTTCTTACTCATTTAAGGTTGGAAAGTAAAATATGAACAGACACTTCGAAGGTAAGCCCATTTTGAGCAATTTTCTCGGTTTTGTTTATCATCGACAGTTGTCGGTAGAAATTGCTTCATTACCATGCGATTACATTGCGATTTTTCAAAATAATATATTGGTTACCGTTTGATATTAGCATATACAGTTGTATTTATCATCAGCAATTCGCAACGGAAATTGCTTCATTGACTTTTCTTACTCATTTAAGGTTGGAAAGTGAAATATAAACAGACACTTCGAAGGTAGGCCTATTTTGAGCAATTTTCTCGGTTTTGTTTATCATTGACAGTTTTCGGTAGAAATTGCTTCATTACCATGCGATTACATAGCGATTTTACGAAATAATAACTGGTTACCGTTTGCTATTAGCATATACAGTTGTATTTATCATCGGCAATTCGCAACGGAAATTGCTTCATTGATTTTACTAAAGCGTCATTCATTGACCTCACTGTCCGGGGAATTTGGGTCTTTAACGTGCCCAACATCGCATGGGCACGGGACCGACGGCTTTACGCCCCCTGGGAATGGTGGAACGTGCAGATTACCTTCCTCAATCACAATGGCACAACCTCTGTTGATGTTACTGATATACTAAAAAAGGGAGGAGAGGCACACGTTTTTCCCCCTGAGGCTGAAAATTAACTGTTTACATTTCCCTTTTCCTACTGCTTTCCGCAAAATATGTCAAATATCGATTTATGTAGATGACGCCATATTTTAATTTATTAAAATTATAAAAACATTTGTTCACCCCTTGATTTCCTTCTATATCACGTTTTTCCCACTAGACTACAATAGCTGAAAATTAACTGTTTACATTTCCGTTTTCCTACTGCTTTCCGCAAAATATGTCAAATATCGATCTATGTACATGACGCAATACTATCATTTATTTACATTATGAAAACATTTGTTCACCCCTTGATTGCCTTCTATATTTAAAATGACCCTTGCTTATACTCATCTGGCAACAGTGCACATCGTCCCGCGTCCAGTTCACGTTCCGATTTCGCCCGAATTGTATGTTTACTAAAGAGGCACTTTAAACACAGGATTACCTTTAATAGATCTTGATAATTTAAAAAGTTTCTTTGCCAATTTAAAATTTTCTATGCCTACATTAAGCATATTTACGGTACTGCTGAAGGGTCAAGTGAAAAAAAAGCATATGGGTGAAACTAATTTCACCTTACAACAGAAACATGAAATTATGGTGAACTTGCAGATTAACTTCCAAACGATTTTAAAAACATCGACTGCTGAGAGATAAAGTTTGCTATCATACATGCATGCTGACACTATTGTTACCTTTTGTTCTCTCTTATTTCCCGAGTTATTGGCATTTATAGTTTCTTACACATTACACAGTGTTTTAACAATTTCCCAGTACAGTTCTGTCCCGTGACATCCCTTTCCCCCCTAAAACATTACATTTGACATAAAGTTCACATTGAGTTTAGGAATCCCTAGAATATTCTAGACTCATGGGCCATCGTCATTATAACTGACTGTTCATGCTCGTTGTTCTGTCACTTTTAAATTCAAATGTCGCGCGCTACACTGACATAGAGTAAGTGTTACTAATGGTTTCCGCCAGAAGACCAGAGAGGGGGAAGAAGAATGAGAGAAGGGAGAGAAGCTTGCATCCCTCTGCCACTTGTTTTTGAGTCCTTGAAGAGGCAAGAGGTCTCGAGAAAGCGAATTGCTTTCAACCCCTTGAAGAGACACGAGGTCTCTAAATATCCATTTTGTTTGTAAGTCCTTTGGGAGACACGAGGTCCCTAGAGGTGTTGTGTGTGAATACAGAAAAACGAAGCTTATGTTCCTGCATTATTGGAGAATAAAGGTAGGTAACTTTGCTTATTGTCAGTGCCCTATTTGTTCTGTTTTTTTTTGTTATTCATTATAAAATAAATACACGTGGTATTTACATTTGGTCCTTCGAGCCGGATTTTTATAGTTGTTTTGTTTTGTTATTAGTTGATACAGTCCATTTTTTGAAGTAATTTTACTTGTTTCCTTTAGTCTAGTAAATTTGTAATTGTTTATTGCCGTGTTGAGTCATTTAATTTCAAGGTGACGTTATTGCTTGTATATAACTAGGTACATACTCGAATTGCATATTGTTGAAATCACGTTTGCATATTGTTTAAATCGCGTTTAGGAATTTTTTTGCGTTGAACAATGGAGTTGATTCAGCTAAAAAATAAGCGCGAAAGCGTTTATAGACGAGTAGAAGCCATATTGCACGTGGCTCAACAGGTCAAAATAGACGCAGTAGTGGATTTAGATAGGTTGAATAGATTTGAGGTTCGTTTTGAGGCGTTGAATGAGTTGGTCAATCTATTTGATTCATTGCATTTGGACATCGTGTCGGTAGTTGATCGATCAGAGTTGGAGAGCGAGCATGAAATGCAGAACAAATTCGATGAACTGCAATACTCTATAAAAACTATCTATCGAGAACTGAGAGGTTATGCAAATAAAGCCGCTGAGAATCAAGCTCGATCCGTTTTTCACGGTAGTTCGAAATCGAGTCGAGCATCGAGTAAGTCGCGGTGTTCTGTCAAATCATCGAACGCTCGATCTCTCAGTGAAAAGGAAGTAACGAACGCAAACGCGATTATGTCAACTTCAAATTTAAACAGACATTTGAGGTTACCGAAAATCGAAATGCCAAAATTCGATGGAAATTGGAAAAACTGGCCAACCTTTTATGATCTGTTTAAAACAATGATTCATGAGAACGAATCATTGTCAGATATTGAAAAGTTCCAATATTTGAGTGCTTCGTTAGTGAAGGATGCAGCTGGCCTAATCAAGAATTTACCGCTAACGGGAAGCAATTATGGGATTGCATTCAAGTCTCTGGTCTCAAGGTATCACAATACCCGGGTTTTGTTGACCAATTATTGGCAGGGTATTGTACAGGCCCCCAAAGCAAATAGTGAATCTGCTTCTTCCCTACGAACGTTGTTGTCTGTATTCAGTGAAAATTTGGAAGCGTTGAAGCAGTTTGAACATGACATGTGGGATTTCACTAAATTCAACATGTTGCTGCAAAAGGTGGATATGAGTCTTAAGCAAAAATTTGAGCTTGAGTTTTGCGAATCGGACATTCCCAGTTTTAGTAGTTTATGTAGATTCTTGGAAAAGCAGTGTAAAGCAATGGAGACAACTGCCTTAACTTCCAATTATGTGACTAATAGAAGGCAGCATGTTTCAGCAACCACTGCTAGGCCCGCTTCGTCCTTTGTTACCAGCACAAAGCTTGTATGTGCTTATTGTAAGGAGGAGCACCCCATGCTCAAGTGTGATGGATTTCTATCTTTATCCTCTCATAAACGGTATACGTTCGCAAAAAAGAATAATCTTTGTTTTAACTGTTTATCAAACTCGCATGCCAGCAGGGAGTGCAAGTCATCAAGTTGTCGTGTATGTAATAAACACCATCATACATTATTGCACTTCCCAAAAGCACCGGCATCGGGAGATGAGAGTGACTCAAACAAGCCACCTGTGGAAGAGCCACAAGGTGCAGAGCAATTGCGTGTGTTGGCAAGTGTGGTAAAAAGGGAACAGTCCGTGTTACTGGCAACTATAATGCTATTAGTACGAGATAAAAATGGAAAGGTTAGGAGATGTCGAGCTCTCCTGGATTGTGCGAGTGAGGCTAATTTCATTTCGCAGCAGTGTGTTGAAAAATTGGGGCTCAACACCTCATCTCGTTCAGTGATGGTTCAAGGCTTGAACCAAATGAGCTCGCTTGCTAGCCAAGGCACTCTCAAATGTCGAGTAGAGTCCATTTATGAGCCAACAAAGTTAGAGTTGGACATGATTGTGATTCCGAACATTTGTTCCAAGATCCCTTCTGCTAAAATTGAGCAGTGCCACTGGCAACATATTCAGAACTTAGAGTTGGCAGATTCAGAGTTTGGTATACCAGGGGACATTGAAATTTTGTTGGGTACTGACGTTTATGCTCATGTGGTTAGACCTGGAATAAAGAGAGGGCCTCGAGGTGCACCAGTGGCCATCAATACTGTTTTTGGTTGGGTGCTTATGGGCAGTGTAGAACAGTCAAAGTCTCATTCTGTTGTGAATAGTTTATGCACGTTGGTCGACTTGGATCATACCTTGAAACAGTTTTGGAGCTTGGAACAGGTACCACAAGGTTTAGTTATGTCTCCGGAAGATAAAAAATGTGAGGAAATCTTCAAGAAGACTCAGCACCGAAATAGTGCTGGGAGATATATTTTAAATATGCCCTTTCGTGAGGGTACTCCGTGTTTGGGAGAATCTTTCAGTGTTGCATTGAGGCGGTTTTACTCCCTGGAAGCACGTCTTAGTAGGGATCCAGCGTTGCACAAGTCCTATTCGGAGTTTATCAGGGATTATTATGAGTCTGGCCATATGTCTCTGGTATCAGATGTAGCTGTGGAACCATCTGATGCATACTATATTCCCCATCATTGTGTGTTGCGTCCTCACAGCCTTTCGACCAAACTGCGGGTGGTATTTGATGCTAGTTCCAAAAGTACGAATGGTGTATCTCTGAACGATACGTTGTTAGTGGGAGCGAAGTTGCAGACAGATATTGCCACTGTGTTGTTGAAATTTCGCTCAAACAAAATTGCATTTACTGCTGACATTCGGCAAATGTATCGACAAATTTTGGTTGTAGATAATCATAGGGATTATCAAAGAATTCTCTGGAGGTTCTCAAAGGGGGAACCTGTACAGAAATATCGCCTTAATACTGTCACATATGGGGTCTCCTCAAGCCCACACATGGCAATCCGAACAATGATGCAGCTTTGTGATGATGAGGAATCATCTTTTCCATTGGCAGCAAAGCTAGTTCGGTCCGATCTCTATGTGGATGATGTAGTCAGTGGAGTCGACTCATTGTCAGAGGCTTTTGAGTTGCAACGGCAATTGATTGGGTTGTTTGCTAAGGGGGGTTTTGAATTGAAGAAGTGGGCCAGCAATAATTCGAAACTGTTGTCCACAGTATCAGCTGATAGTCAGCAACCTCGATCGTTAGATTTAAATGATCCATCAGTGTTGAAAATTTTAGGATTGCAGTGGTGTCCCATAGGTGATACATTCTCTTTTAATGTTGAACCTATTGATCGTCCGTGCACAAAACGAAATCTTCTTTCGGAATTGGCAAGAATTTATGACCCCCTGGTTTTTTTGTCTCCTGTTACCCTGTTGGCAAAATATCTTATGCAGTGCTTGTGGGAGCAAAAAGTGGGATGGGATGATAAGCCCTCAAAGGATATTGTTGGTCAGTGGTCTCAGTATAAATCACAACTCAGTGCGCTAGCAGGTTTATCAATTCCCAGAGGCGTAAAACACGATAATATCATCAGTACAGAACTCCATGGGTTCTGTGATGCATCGGAGCGAGGGTATGCTGCAGTTGTTTACTTAAGACAAGTATCAGAGGAGGGTCAAGTTTGGATCAATTTTCTGTGTGCCAAGTCCAAGGTATCACCTTTAAAAAGAATATCGATTCCACGTCTCGAATTGTGTGGGTGTTTATTGTTGGCAAAGCTTCTGGAATTTGTGTGTCGGGTGTATGAAGGTCGTTTTGAGTTTAACTCTATGTATGCTTGGTCAGACTCTATGGTGGCACTTGCCTGGATAAAATCATCTTCCAATAGGTGGAAGACCTTTATTGGGAATCGAGTAGCAAGCATACAAGAGAAGATTCCTCCAGAGTCATGGCATCACGTAAGTGGACAAGAAAACCCAGCTGATTGTGCATCGAGAGGCATGTTACCTTCTGGGTTTTGTGAGCATCCACTATGGTGGGCGGGACCCGCCTGGCTAAAATTGGCAAGAGAAAATTGGCCCAAGTCGTTGCGTTTTGAGCCGCCAGAAGAGTGCCTGGCGGAGCAACGAACTCTCCCCGTACTAGTTACTTTGGCAAATGAGGAGTGGCTCAGTAAACTTTTGAATCGCTTTTCGCATCTACGGAAAATTCAGGGTGTTGTTGTATATTGTCAGCGGTTTGTGCGAAATTGTAGGGTGTCTCCATCTGACCGAACTACTGCATCTCTGACAGCCACCGAATTACAGGAGGCGCTTCATATGCTTATCAAATGTGCTCAAGGTGAAGTATTTCAAAGGGAAATAGCATCCTTGGTTAAAGGTGAGAGGTGTGCGAGGGCAATAAATAAGTTAGCCCCCTTTCTGGATACAGAGGGTATCCTCAGGGTGGGCGGTCGCCTTCGTCAAGCTGATGTTCCAGTTGAAGTGAAACACCCTATATTGTTGCCCCGCTCACATCGTCTCACCGAGTTAATCATTGCACACACACACCATGTCAATCTTCATCCTGGTCCTCGCACATTGCTTCATTTGCTTTCGCAACAGTTTTGGATTTTGTCCCCTCGGAGAGCTATTCATCATGTTTTGTCAAGGTGCTATCGTTGCTTTCGAGTGAATCCTACTCCCATGGCACCGATGATGTCTGATTTGCCAGTTGCCAGGGTTTCTCAGTTGAAGCCGTTTTCACACAGCGGAGTTGATTTTGCAGGTCCAGTTTTTGTGACACAGGGCAGATATCGAGGTGTCCGAAAGGTGAAAGCATATATTTGTTTGTTTGTGTGCATGGCAACGAAGGCCCTCCATTTGGAAGTAGTGTCTGATCTTTCAGCTGAAGCCTTCTTGGCAGCTCTTCGGAGGTTTGTGGCTCGCAGAGGAAGATGTGACAATTTGTATAGCGATAGAGGTACCAACTTCGTCGGCTCAAATAAGCAGCTCTTAAACTATGCAAAGGGGGCAGCAGATGCTTGTACCATTAAGTGGCATTTCAACCCCCCATCAGCTCCGCATTTTGGAGGTCTGTGGGAGGCAGGAGTGCGCTCAGTCAAGACTCATTTGCGAAGGGTGATCGGTTTGCAGATTCTGACCTTTGAGGAAATGTCCACGTTGCTTGCTCAAGTGGAATCAGTTTTGAATTCTCGACCATTGTGTAGTGCGAGTACTGATCCAAATGATCTGTTAGCCCTATCCCCAGGACATTTTCTTACAATGGAACCGTTAGGTGCTCCTCCTGATGCTGATTTGACTTTGTTAAGTATGAATCGCTTGTCACGCTGGCAGCTGGTGCAAAGGATCCACCAGGACTTTTGGCGCCGCTGGAAGAACGAATACCTGCATACACTGCAGCAGCGTGGTAAGTGGGATACTGTGCAAACGTCCCCCCCGATCGGAGCTTTAGTTGTGATTAAAGATGAGACTTCGTCACCTCTTGTTTGGAAGCTCGGACGCATTATGCAACTATACCCAGGCCGTGATGGTATAGCTCGGGTAGCTCAAGTTCGCACTAGTAGTGGCACTTTTGATAGGCCTCTGACGAAGTTATGTCTGTTGCCATCGCAGTAATACGTCTGCCTTGAAATTTTTTGTACAGTTAATTATAAATCCAATAGCTTCAGTTTTTTGTTTTTTGTGCTTATTGTAAATTTTTGTTTTGTTTGTTTATTTGAGAAACAATATAATTGTGAAAATAACTCCTTATTTTGGTGGGCGGAATGTTCATGCTCGTTGTTCTGTCACTTTTAAATTCAAATGTCGCGCGCTACACTGACATAGAGTAAGTGTTACTAATGGTTTCCGCCAGAAGACCAGAGAGGGGGAAGAAGAATGAGAGAAGGGAGAGAAGCTTGCATCCCTCTGCCACTTGTTTTTGAGTCCTTGAAGAGGCAAGAGGTCTCGAGAAAGCGAATTGCTTTCAACCCCTTGAAGAGACACGAGGTCTCTAAATATCCATTTTGTTTGTAAGTCCTTTGGGAGACACGAGGTCCCTAGAGGTGTTGTGTGTGAATACAGAAAAACGAAGCTTATGTTCCTGCATTATTGGAGAATAAAGGTAGGTAACTTTGCTTATTGTCAGTGCCCTATTTGTTCTGTTTTTTTTTGTTATTCATTATAAAATAAATACACGTGGTATTTACACTGACAGTTATCACTCACTTTGATTACCATGCTAGTACCCGTACGCATTGAGACGGTTTCTTATATATTCGTGTGTTGCGAACGTTATTTCTGAAATTGTGCGTTGTTTACCTTGTTCTGTTAATGATCATTGGTGTTGTAGTGGCTTATAAGGTGCATGTGTGGCCTTTTTCTTACTCGGTGACATGCTATTTGTTTTTTATGTTGTTTTGCGATGCGGAAATTGCCATGTCGGAGGCTGTTAAATTACAAGGTAACAGTGTTTACACAAGGGCCGCCGGACCTACGTTATTTGCTTGAGATGCAAAAGGTGTAAGTATTGTGTAAATTTGTTGATCTTTTTTGTACATTTCGATCGTTTCACGGTATTTGTTATGAGATTTTCTCTTTTTCTGTACATACTTTGCCACTTATATTGTAATATGGGTTTTCCTTCCTCTGACGTTCCATTTTTGTCCATGGGAGGGGGGTGTTGTTGCTACGCTGTAGGGAATTTCCTTCCCCGCTCACGTGCGTACAACCACCCTTGTTGCATAAACCACAAGAAAAAACTCTTGTTTATATGCCCTAAGGAAGTTATGGGACCTGGCACGAATAGGGGTGCTGTGCGGGGTAGGCAGGGTTTAGGGGGAATTAAGGAAGTTACCGGACCTGGCACGAATAGGGGTGCTGTGCGGGGTAGGCAGGGTTTAGGGGGGATATGGCTTCAGGATGTGAAGACAGCTTTCAAGCTGTTGTCTTTGTTGCTTTTTCTGCTCATATTTTCTTTTCATTACCTACCCCACTCAGCACCCCTCTTCACTCTTGGTTCCGTAACTTCCTTGGGGGCTGTTAAGAAGAAATTTATCATGTAGTTTGTGCATTCAGGGGGGGTCCTAGGCATGTTTCTGAAAAAAATAATTTGAAAAGCGTTTGGGAGTTAATCTGCAAATTTACCGAAATTATTTTCACGTTACCACAGAAACATGAAATTATTTTCACGTTATCAGAAAGTTGAAATTAATTTCACCTTTTTAAGTGCATGCCATGAGGATATTTTTCTAGCTCCGCTTACAAAAATTTTTAACCATATACTTGAATCATCTGCTTTCCCTGAAGTTTGGAAATTATCATGTGGTTTTCCGATATTTAAGGCAGGTGAATGGACTCTTTTACAATTATCGTATGGTGTCAATTTGTTGTGTCTTCTGTAAAATTTTTGAAGCTGCTTTATGTGGACATTTAACATAAAGAATAAATTATCTGTTTTTCAGCATGGCTTCATGACAGGTCGTTCTACAGTCACAAATTTATTCACAATGACACAGTTTATTGATGCAGCTCTTGAGGATCATAGCCAAATCGATGTTATATATACAGACCTTTCAAAGGCTTTTGACCGCCTTAACCATGCTGTCATTATTGACAGGCTGCACTGTCATGGATTCTCAGGGAATCCTATCGAGTTATTTAAATCGTATCTTAGCAGACGAAAGCAATTTATTGAAATTAAGGATAATCAGATAGCTTTGAAATATGTTCTGGAGTGCCACAGGGCTCCATCCTTGGTCCGGTTCTTTTTAATATTTGTATTGATGGTATATCAAACATCTTGGAAGTGCCTTACTTAATATATGCAGACGATATAAAGATTTACTTGCACGTCAATCATCCTGATGACTGTATTAAGTTACAGAGTAGTTTAAATCTATTCGATAGTTGGTGTGGTGGCAATGGACTTTCTCTTAATGTCGGTAAATGTTGTGTCATGTCTTTTTCGCGTAAGAGTTGCCCCATCCTGTTTGATTACAACATAAATAGTCAGCTACTAGGAAGGCCATCTGCTGTTAAAGATCTTGGTGTGGTGTTTGACCCTATTCTCTCATTCAGGCAACATTTGCAGCATGCCACTGGTTCAGCTTACAGGAGAATGGGCTTTTTGATTAGAAATAGGTATTTTGTTTTATCAGATACATTTATTTTGTTGTATTGCTCTCTGATAAGGTCACCTCTAGAGTATGCATCAGTAGTATGGGCTCCCTTTTATGTTACACACATTGGTAATCTCGAAAATATTCAAAGAACGTTTCTCAAGTATACTTGTTTTCGTTTGGATGGTCAGTACCCTTGTATTTGGGTTCCACACAGTGATTTAGAAAGACGTTTTGACTTGCAGACTTTGGAGAATAGGAGGAAGTGTAGCTCTTTGATATTTTTGTATAAATTAATTAATTGCCAAGTTGACTATCCGCCCCTGTTGGAACAGATTAATTTTAATATACCACGTTTAGGATCATGTCATCCATTGACTCTTAGTCTGTGATAACCTTGCATTTGTGTTTTTTATCTGTTTTTTTTTGTGCGTTTGTTGAAGATGTTTTGTAATGTTTTGCACACATATTTTATGTTCTTATGTTAGCGTATTTTTTATGACGAACACATCTGCCTTTGTACAGCAGCTAAGTGCAATAAAGACTACCTATCTATATATGTATCTATCTATCTATCTATCTATCTAGATTAGATTATATATTTTTTTGTGAGTGGGCTATTCCAGTCCCTCCACTGTGACCCTAGGTCTATTGTGGCTCACATCTAATTATTTAGATTTCACCCACCAATTCCAGCTCCCTGAAGGAGTTGATCTTTTCTTGAGGGTGAAAGTTTGTTTGGCAGGTGTACTGCCATCTGAGTAAAGTCGCTTGCCCGTTTCGAAGCTCAAAGAGAGATAACCTCTCTCCGAGTTCATCTGAACCCGACATCCATCAGTGTTTGCCTCGAGACGGTATCATGAAGTCCTGTTCTCGAGCAGCATCCAATCTCCAGTTTTAACACCTGCGAGGTGAAACTTTGTTTGGCAGGTGTACTGCCATCTGAGCGAAGTTACTTGCCCGTATCAAAGCTCAAAGAGAGAGAACCTCTCTCCGAGTTCGTCCATACGTCAGTGTTTGACTTGGGGCAGTATCATGAAGTCCTGCATCCGAGGAGCATTCAAGTGAAGCTCACAGAAGAAGCCTCAACCCTTACTTTTATTCCACCCCTAAAGATCTCAGCTCTCCTCCGGGTTCGTCTAGACCCGACACCCACCAGTGCTAGACTCAAGGCGACATCCCATCGAGCCCCGCTCCCGAGCATCGCACAAGCGAAGGCGTCCGTCCGTTCCGAAGCACACAGTGGGAGCCTCAAACTCCGGGTGTTTACCACTCATCAGAGTTGTCAACCCCCTCCGGGTCGTCTAGACACACGACACCCGCCAGCACTCAACCCAAGGCGGCACCCATCCGGAACCCCGCTCCCGAGTAACAACCGTGCGAGGTCAATTATCCATTTCTAAACCCAGAGTGGAGGCCTCAAAATCCGGGTGTACATCACTCCCCAGAGATATCCGCCTCCCTCCAGGCTCACCTGGACAAGACCCCCGCTAGTGTTTGAATCCGATTAGTCGCCTTTTACGACAGGCAGGAGTTACCTTGGTCCTATTCTTTTAATTAGTCCCCGGACCCACAGGGGACATCTATCTATCTATACTATTACAAATTGCATATTAATGAACACCTCAATTTAGTATCTAAATTGTCCATGGTAACACTAATCGCTAACGTGAAGTTAATTTCAACTTTCTCTTATAACATGAAAATAATTTCATGTTTCTGCTGAAAGGTGTAATTAATTTCACCAAAAAAAATTTTTTTCCACTTGACCCTACAGCACTTCCATAGATATTGGATAATATGTACAAAAATTATGTACAAAATTATGATTTACGCAATGCTGATTAATATGACAAGATTATGCATAAACTGAGTTCATTTTCTAATAAAGAAGGATGATGTGTGCTGTTGCCAAACTTATAATATTTATATATATATATATATATATATATATATATATATATATATATATATATATATATATATATATATATATATATATATATATATCTTTAGGAATATTGCACAACACTGTAATCACTTTTAAATATACACTTTATTTGTTTGCTGTACGTTTGTGATTTCTTATTGGTTTGCGTGGACTGCAGTTTCGAACCGTCCCGGTTCATCATCAGCACGCTACTGTAGCTAGAGTAGCGTGCTGATGATGAACCGGGACGGTTCGAAACTGCAGTCCACGCAAACCAATAAGAAATCACAAACGTACAGCAAACAAATAAAGTATATATATATATATATATATATATATATATATATATATATATATATATATATATATATATATATATATATATATATATATATTAAAAGAAATGTTCCAGTTAACATTTTTATGAAATGTAGTCCCATTTTTGACGAATTTATTTATTATTTATTAAGAGAAACCGTTAATTTAAGAAACAAACCTTTTTAAATTAGCCTGTTCAATCGCTTATAGTTACTTAATCTTTTTTAATTAAAGAAACAGCTATTACCTATTTGTTTTTCTGGTTTACTAGTTTCATGAAGTTGCTGCTAGTTTTTGTACAGGTAATTTAAAATTGAAAATGTCCATGATTTAGTTTTTTAAGAATTATTTTCTAAGCTTTTATATGATTCAAAGCCAACCTCGCCAATATAGTTAATTTTATTCCATCTATGCAACCTAATGTATATGAGTTTGTTGAATGTGTTGCATAACCATTACAACTAAGAATTTATATTGTACTGCAATAGGCACAGAATTAAAATTCGTTAATTTATACCCAAGAAATAAATCTATTGTATAAAATTGTGTGCAACCAAGTGAATACTGGAACCTGTGATGAGCACTGATAACCATACTTGGAGAAGCCAAATCACCACAACCTTAAAAAAACCCGACGCTCGTTTCACTAACCAAGTTAGCGTCACCAGAGAATGAATAATTCTAAATATCTTATATCAACAACTATATTTATATTGTTCTGCAGGTAGTCGGTCACTAACAATTTACAGATGTTCAACAACACTAAAATTAACAGTTCGTCTGGCGGAAATATTTGTATTCTTTTATTATCTATTGGACGTGCTTCTGCCTGTATTTATTTTTTATAAAGCAATCTATCAGGAGACTACCCATAGGCGCCGGAGCGAGATTCATACATTTTTTTATCATTATATTTAGCAATATATATACTTTCGAAGGCGTTCAGCTGTTCTGGTTGTCTAACATTTTTTATTAATTTTAGTTTCTCCTCATTAACGTGGTGATTATTATCCTAAATATGTCGTTACCTAGCAAGCAAACCCAAAAGACGAAAATAGTGCGGCCAAAATGTCGGGAATTTATGAAATAGGTTGTAAAGATTGTGATCTTTTTTTAATTTTTTTATTTCAATAACACACCACGAGGGCTTACAGCCTAAATACTATCATATCGTGGGTTTTGACAAGGAGGAAAGAGGCAACTTGTTAATTCTGGACTTGATGGTTTTGAGGTTCGGAGGAGAAGGAGAAACATGTGCCGGCAAGGAATTCCACAGCTTGGAAGTCCTCGGGACAAGATGTTCTATGTCTGGTGACTTGGACAGTAAAAGGGTGCATTCGCTCTGTTCCCCTGGTAGATCTGTTGGGGGCAGCAGGTGGAGGAACTATGGAAGAAAGCTCCTCTGAGCACTACCCGTGCAGATATCTGTAAAAGAGAGAGAGGTCACCAACGGCACGTCGGTGGGCAAGGGATGGCAGCCTTTGGGTGATGGTAGGGTCACCAATGAGACGTATAGCTCTCACTGAATGGAGTCCAGGATAGCGAGTGTAGAAGCGGCAGCGGCACCCCAGATGTGGGAGCAGTATTCCAGGTTTGGTCTTATTTGTGAAGTATATAAGGTATAGAGATTAGCTGGTGAAAAGTATTTGCGAGCCCGGAAGAGAAAACCTAATTTCTTAGCAGCCGCTTCTGCAATTGATGTGACATGTTGGTGCCAATTGAGATTTCGATCCACAGAAATGCCAACAAGAGAAAAGGACTCATTATTTTAAATAACTTGGTTGTTCATTGTGATGGTTCTAGGGCTGGTGTGTCTCTTATGAGATAGAAAGCAAGACTGAGATTTGGTGGAGTTGAATTGTACAAGATTTCTACTTCCCCAGTCTAATATTTTTTGGAGATCCACAGAGACAGAACCCTCCATGAGTCTGCAATCCTCATCTAATTGGACTAAAGAGACAGGCTTAGAATATTGTATATTTGAGTGGAGGGTGATGTCATCCACGTAACTGTAAACTGGGTTGGATGTGCTAGAGAGGTCATTGATGTGGAGAAGAAACAAAGTAGGGGCTAAAGCTGAACCTTGAGGGACTCCTGCATTAATTGAATACAGTTTAGAGGAATGGCCATCCACGACAACAGAAATGCTCCGGTTGGAGAGGAAATTTGCTGTCCAGGTACAGAGTTTTGGTGGTAGGCCATAGGACGGTAGTTTATTAAGCAGTGCTGAGTGCCACACCTGGTGGAATGCTTTGGATATGTCTAGAGCGACAATCTGGGATTCACTGTGTAGTTCCATAGACTTGTTCCTAGAATGGGTGACAAAGGAAAGGAGGTCGCAGGTGATCTGCGCTGACGGAATTCATACTGCCTGTCGTGGATTAGACTGTGTTTTTCAAGAAATTTGAGTAATTCGGTATTTATATACGTTTCCATCACTTTAGAGACGACTGAAAGGAGAGAAATAGGCATGTAATTGCTAGGAAGCGCTTTGGATCCTTTCTTGGGGATGGGTTGTACTCGAGCAGTTTTCCAGTTACTAGGGAATATGCCTCTATTGTAAGATGTCTGAAACAGACGAGTCAGGAGAGGAGCAAGTTCTGGTACACATTTTTTGAGAACAATTGCTGGGATCTCGTCAACGCCAGAGGCTTCCCTGGTATTAGGAGAAGAGATCATCTTTCATACCTTTTTAGTTTTGAAAATGATATCCGTCATTTTATGCGCGACATTGGGGACTGTTGGTGGTTGAACATTTGGAGGTGGGTTGAGAGTAGAATTGCCGGCGAACAACGAGGCAAAAAGTTCAGCCTTTCCCAGGGCGGTAGAAACAATTTCATCCCCTGAAACAAGAGGTGGGAACATGCTCTTGGAGAACTTATTCCCAATTGATTTAGTAAGAGTACAGAAGGGTTTGCTGCCGTTGGAGCTTGAGAGGACTTTGTTTTTGATGTGGTTATTAAACGAGTTTCTTGCCTCAGAAAGAATGCGGACATAGAGGTTTATTGCGTCGTTTCAACAACTTCTTCTATAGTAGTTGTCAAAGAGCATCCATGAGAGTTGCCTTTACTCAGATTACCAGTGTTTATAAAACGATCACCCTTGTTGTATACCCCTATGTGCTCTCATCTGGCGTCGATGAAGTCACGTTTGTTTGCCTCAACCGCCCCACTATTATTATTTACTTTTCAGCAACTTCTTCTATAGTAGTTGTCAAAGAACGTCCATGAGAGTTGCCTTTACTCAGATTACCAGTGTTTATAAAACGCCCACCTTTGTTGTATACACCTTAGTACTCTCATCTGGCGCCAGTGACGTCGGGTTTGTTTGCCTCAACCTCGCCACTACCTACTGCCGACTGAACCTCGCCCGCTTCTCTGGTTATCTTGGTTTGTGAGTATATTAAAAAGTCCAGCGCAACATAAATTAAATTTATTTATTTACATATTTTGCAATAAAACTAGAAAAAGTTTATTGGTATACACATTAAAATTTGACACATTTAAAAATTACACTAAAAGCAATTGAAATTTTATCACATGTTTGGTAATAAACTATTTGATAATCAGTTTTGTCTAAATATCAGACGTTCATTTAAATTTGCATCAAGAGTTTATAAAAATTAGTAACTAAATTAAAACTTTTGGAGACAAGAATCTTAGCCTTCTATTGATCACATGGGAATCATGACATGTACTTCTTCGGTAAAACTTTATAATGGAAAGGTGTCTTTAGACTTTCATAGCTGGTGGGACGAGACGAATTATAAAAAAATAAAATACACCAGGTGATTCTTTTTAGATTAACTTGAATGTAACACAAATTTAATTGAACATCCTTTTAATTTAATAATCAAGACATGATTCTAAACAACAAGAACATCACAGACAATACACTGACATAGTAAGTGTCTCTTAAAACACTGGAATCATTACAGAGGCCCCCTCTGCAGTAACAAGTATACACTATGGAGCTCTTCAGTCCTCTGTTTTCCTCTTTTATACAGCCTTCTTGGTATGGTTCCGATATAGAGACCGCTTTGTGCCATCTGCCGTCTTTGTAGAATTGGGTTTCGTTCTTTTGACTCGCGCATCCCCTTTCTGTACCATTAATTAGTGCTGTAAAGATAAAACAATGTTAAAAGGCAGTTTATTGGTATCAAATGCAGATAATATGTTTAGCCACAAGGCTATCCGAATGTCATAAACCTAAAATGGAGACATACAGTGTTTTTGTTTGTCTTCACATATACTTGTTTTCTTTCTAAGTCAGATAGGAGACAATTGAAAATATTTATACGCATCTCTGACATTTTATATAAAGTCTGGACGCAGCAAATGCGTTATGGTAGTGAATTTTCATAAGAATATTTTTGATAGCAAATATGTCTTGTTTTAATGAAAGCAGGTGTCAAATTTGGTTACCAGTATAACTTATATTATAGTAAAAACAATGTAACATATTTCATCAAAATAAGTTTATTGTTTCAAAATGTACAAAAAGTTTCCTAAAATAAATTTAAAACGTTCCCGAAAAAAACTGAAAAAGTGATGTTTTTAATATTTTTTTATATATATTTCAATAACACACCACGAGGGCTTACAGCCTAAATATTATCGTACCGTGAGTGTCGACAAGGAGGAAAGAGGCAACTTGTTAATTCTTGACTTAAAGGTTTGGAGATTCGGAGGAGAAGGTAAAACATGTGCCGGCAAGGAATTCCACAACTTGGAAGTCCTCGGGACAAAAGAGCGGGCATAACAAAATGTTCTATATCTGGTGACCTGAACAGTAAAAGGGTGCATTCGTTCTGTTCCCCTGGTAGATCTGTTGGGGGCAGCAGGTGGAGGAACTATGGAAGAAAGCTCCTCCGACCAGTGCCCGTGCAAATATCTTTAAAGAGAGAGAGAGAGGTCACCAACGGCACGTCGGTGGGCAAGGGATGGCAGCGTTTGGGTGAGGGTAGGGTCACCGATCAGACGTATAGCTCTCTTCTGAATGGAGTCCATGATAGCGAGTCTAGAAGCGGCAGCAGCACCCCAGATGTGGGAGCAGTATTCGAGGTTTGGCCTTATTTGTGAAGTATATAAGGTATAGAGATTAGCTGGTGAAAAGTATTTGCGAGCCCGGAAGAGAAAACCTAATTTCTTAGCAGCCGCTTCTGCAATTGATGTGACATATTTTTTGGAAATCCAGGGCGACAGAACCCTCCATGAGTCTGCGATCCTCATCTAATTGGGCCAAAGAGATAGGCCTAGGATATTGTATATTTGAGTGGAGGGTGCTGCCGTCCGCGTAACTGTGAACTGGGCTGAATGTGCTAGAGAGGAGTTCATTGATGTGGAGAAGAAACAAAGTATGGGCTAAGGCAGAACCTTAAGGGACTCCTGCATTAATTGGATACAGTTTAGAGGGGTGGCCATCCACGACAACAGAAATGCTCCGGTTGGAGAGGAAATTTGCTGTCCAGGTACAGAGTTTTGGTGGTAGGCCATAGGCAGGAAGTTTATTAATCAGCGCTGCGTGCCAGACCTGGTCGAATGCTTTGGATATGTCTAGAGCGACAATCTGGGATTCACCGTGTAGTTCCATAGACTTGTTCCAAGAATCGGTGACAAAGAAAGGAGGTCGGCAGTTGATCTGCGCTGACGGAATCCATACTGCCTGTCGTGGATTAGACTGTGTTTTTCAAGAAATTTTTATGTTTATATACTTTTCCATCACTTTAGAGACGACTGAAAGAAGAGAAATAGGCCTGTAGTTGCTAGGAAGCGCTTTGGAACATTTCTTGGAGACGGGTTGTACTCGAGCAGTTTTCCAGTTACTAGGGAATAGGCCTTTATTGACAGATGTCTGAAACAGACGAGTCAGGACAGGAGCAAGTTCTGGTGCGCATTTTTTGAGAACAATTGCTGGGATCTCGTCAAGACCAGAGGCTTTCCTGGTATTAAGAGAGAGAGAGAGAGAGAGAGAGCATCTTTCATACCTTTTTAGTTGTGAAAATGATATCCGTCATTTTATGCGCGACATTGGGGACTGTTGGTGGTTGAACATTTGGAGGTGGGTTGAGATTAGAATTGCCGGCGAACAACGAGGCAAAAAGTTCAGCCTTACCCAGGGCGGTAGAAACAATTTCATCCCCTGAAACAAGAGGTGGGAACGTGCGCTTGCAGAAATTAGTCCCAACAGATTAAGCAAGAGTCCAGAAGGGTTTGCTGCCGTTGGAGCTGGAGAGGGCTTTGTTTTTGATGTGGTTATTAAACGAGTTTTTTGCCTCAGAAATAATGCGGACATAGCGGTTTCTTGCGTCGTTAAATGCTTGACGGTTTTCTTGACTGGGATTGAGTAGAAGCGTTTTGTGAGCTTTGACCTTTTCAAATCTGGCCTTGTCACAGGAGTTAGAGAACCAGGGCTTTTGAGTGGCTAAAGACGTTTTGTGTGTACGTGGAATAAATAATTCCATGCCAGCTTGGATGATTTAGGTGGCGTTTTGTAAGATATCAGAGGGGTCAGGATGAGAGAAGCAGACAGACGCCCATGGAAATGAGGAACAGTAATCTCGCATTTCGTTCCAGTTCGCGGAGTTGTAGTGCCAAACGATACGTTGATGTGATGACTGTGTGACCTCGGGTTGCATTGCGCAGGAAGCAGTGACCATGTCGTGGTCTGAATGACCAAGGGGGGCGGTGACTGATGTCTTATAGCATTCAGGTTTTGTAGTAAGAAGGAGATCCAAGGGATTTGAGCTGTGTGTTGGGATTGTGTAGAAGCATTTTGTGATCTTTGACCTTTTCAAGTCTGGCCTTTTCACAGGATTTAAAGAACCAGGGCTTTTGAGAGGTGTGGAAATCAACAAGCTGAGAGGATTTAAGTGACTGCTGAAACATGAGGACCCACCTTGCACTAACTTTATTCATGCCTAAATGTTCGTGGATGATTGGGCGAACGCTTGTATCTGAAAGCCCAGACATTTTTGATAATTCTTAGACTTTCAAGCGTCGATCGCATAATACGAGATCCTCAACAAGGGCAGTCTTGTTGTCAGTCACCACGTTCACTGCTCTTCCCGTTCTTGCGTCATCTTCCAATGATTCCAGCACCAGTGAAAACCGTTTTCATATATCTTTTACTTTTACAGAATGGCACGGAGAGTTTCTTCGTACACCCGATACAGTCTCTTTGGTGCCTTGGGGTGGAAGACTCCTCGAGTAAGGAATTTAATAACGACTCTATCCTCAATTTTCGTGACTTCTGACATCTTGATGAATAAGCGTCAGTTATAAGAAAACTAATTGACATAAAATTCATCTTTGTTTTTTCCAATGCTAATAAGACTTGAACCAATGTCTTAGGGCATTTTGACACCCTACTTTGCATCTATGTCAGGCCGGAAAATTTTGGCGCTTACTGCGTATGTTGCCGGGAAGCAAATAAGCCAGAGAAGAAGAAGTCTGTACATTTTGTATTTGGTAATTAAATTTAAGATGTTTTAAGTGTGAATTACTAACCTGCGATTCTGACAGAGTTTACCCTCTTCACACAGAACGTTGAATATGGGCAGTCTTCTATAAACTTCTCAGAATGATCGAAGTCTGTACAGAGATTCTCAGTTTCGTTGGTGTAATACAGGCCTTTGGCGTATGTGCATTTGTAACATTTTATAGCACTCAGGTTCGGTAGATCTGAAAATAAAAAATAGTTTTGTTAATGTTTTGAAGGTTCGACCCTGTGATTTTATGAAAATCCGAAAATGCCCGTTAAGATGTAATACACGCATCTGCTGAAGCGGTTTTTTCTGCTCAAAAATGTTCCTACTTAGAGTTAAAAAGAATTCTGGACGCAGCAAGTGCGTTATGGTAGTGAATTTTCATTAAAATCTTTTTAATAACAAATATGTGTGTTTTTTTAAGAAAGCAGGCATCAAATTTGGTTACCAGTATAACCTATATAGTAAAAACAATGTGCCATGTTCCATTAAAATAACTTTATTGTGTGAAAATGGACAAAAATTTCCAAAAGTAAACTTAAAATGTTCCCGGAAAAACACGTTTCTTGGTCAACCTTATAGGTTAATAGCAAATTGAGCTGTTCAAATATGAAACATTTGATCAAAATTCGCTACCATAACGCAGTTGCTGCGTCCAGAATTTATTTTTTCACAAATATGCATTATATTTCGATGGAAAATGCAATAACATAAGGCGTGTTTGATTAAAAAAAAGAAATTTGTATCACCAACGCCTTATGGGCCACCCTGTGATTGCAGAAATATTATTTTAAGATGTAGCTCAAGACACCCTATAATTAATATATACAAATTTTCTTCATATCTTATATAATAACGGATATATTGAGCTTTATTAATTTTTTACGAAAATTCGACAAAAATTATATACCATCAAATGATAAACTCTATAGCTAAGGCTACTGCCAAGCATCAGAAAATGGGTCTATTTGAAATGAATTTTCTGCAAATATTTTGGTAAAATGAAGGACTATGACGGTTGAAACTAAGACTTCAGGGTTTGTAAAACATCCTTCTTGAGACATTTTATTTCTATAGCAGGTATTAGATTTAAGTTATTTGCCTAAATGTTGCCAATTTTGACATTTTAAATCGCCACTTTGACGTTTTGAGGAAACCCCCAATTTATTTATTTTTAAATGCCTATAACTTTTTTGTCTTTTGACCTACATAGCTAAATTTTGGTAGGTAACTTACCTATAATGACCTAAACCTGTGTACCAAATTTGATTGCCCTTACTTTGTTAATTCCGGAGATATAAATTTTTTTCGAAAGAAAACACAAAATTTTCCGGGAAAACCTGGGCAGATTTTCCTGACTAACGAACTCATCCAAGCCATTTGCAAAAGGAATTTTTTCACCAAATTTGATCAAAATCGGCCCATTATTTTTTGAGTTATCGGTGTGATATATATATATATATATATATATATATATATATATATATATATATATATATATATATATATATATATATATATATATATATATATATATATATATATATATATATATATATAAACATATAAAAATTGAAACTGACCCCGGATATGTTTTCTGGGGGGCCTAATTAGCGCTCATTTGAAGAAATTTTTTCAAAATTCAAAAGTCGGGATCTCCTCATTAGTGAATTTTTTTTTAAGAAAATTCACTAAAAAAGAAAACAATTATACTAAATTAATCATGTCATACGTGATGCAAAGTTGCTCTAGTTTTAACATTTCACAACAAAAATTGCTCGACCCATTTTCATCACGGTATCAAAAGGTATTTTAGTGAAGAAATGCCATAAACCAACATTAGAAAATCCATTTGCTAACCGATAGACCCCGCTAATAATTTCGCCGCTAATTTTTCCAAGCCTGTTCCCTTGGCAGATAGTGGGTGGGGACATGGAGCAGTTTTGACCACGGGGACCTAGGATCCCGCGGCCCGGTTTCCCACCTTTCGGTTTTAACCATATGGGTGGGGACATGGAGTAGTTTTGACCACGGGGTCCTAGGATCCCGCGGCCCGGTTTCCCACCTTTCGGTTTTTGGGTGGGGACAGTGGGAATCTCGTTAATCCATTTATGCGCGTCACTAATTAGATGACGAGGCATTTAGCTATCAAAATGGCGTTTCAAAACTCGGGCTTCCATGTACCCGCACCATATGGCCGGCCTGCAGGCCACGACATTCATCATGTAACCAAACACGCTCGACAACGACACGGAGCGGGCACGAAGCCCCGGCTCCTCCAGTCTTCCGTCCCAGTGGTGGGTGTCGTCCAACTCTGCACCACTCTCTTCCTAGGAAGAGACTATCGGTTGGCGCGACTGCACGGTCTAACCTCGAGCTGTTAGGCACGGTGACCAATAAATTCGTTTTCCGATACCCGTATACCAGGACTTCCAACCAGATTCACCAGGTCCGACCACGCTGGTTATGGGGGATCATGGGCCCTAGTCTCTACGAAAAGAAATTCCACCGCGTACCACTCGCCGCGAGGCAGCCCACCCCTCGCTGTTCGGGTCCGCGGCCTTGGGTGCAATCACAAAGTACTTTTGAGTTATACTCTAAAAAGAGTCTAAAGTATAAAATTCAAAAATATACAATATAAAAGTGTAATAATTAATAAAAAGGATCGACACCCTGCAGGCATGTTTGATGCCGATCCTAAGAGAGTCATAGTTACTCCCGCCGTTTACCCGCGCTTTGGTTCTTGCTGAATTAATAAAAATAAAATGTTCGGTACGCAGCAAGTGCGTTATAGTAGTGAATTTTCATAAGAATTGTACACTATTAGTAAGATATATTAATAAAACTAATTCTTTAAATTTAAAAGGACCTGGGAGACCGGTTTTGGAGGTCCCAGTTAGCGATTATTTGAATAAGTTTCTATTTTCTATAGAGCTAGAAAATTATAGTTTGGTAGAGATATATGTAAGTACTGCAAGTCTCTTTAAAAAAATTGTGTTACAAATTTCATTAAAGTCACAAAAGTTTTCTAGAAAAAAAATAATTATTTACAAAGGGAATGTACCTGCCAAATCATAAATATCGCAGGTATTTTTCCTTTTAATGGATGGTTCTGTTTTAGTCAGCCTAATCGAATTACTTTTTGCAAACAAAACAACAAAAAATGTTTTTTAAAACCAACTTGTAGTTATCCGCGAAACTCATTATGTTGTTTTTCTTTAATTTAGTACCCACGGTGCGTTTACATAGCTGTTATTATGGTTCAAGATTGAAAATTCTAGGCTTAATAGGAAATTGGTTTATCGGATTTCAAATATTTTTACAGAAACTCTCCACCATAATGTGTTTGCTGCACCCAGACCTTTTTCAACACTTAGTGTTTAGTCCACTCAATCGAAACAGGTTCTGCAAACAAAATAACAAAAATGGTTTTCTAAAACAAATTTATCGTTGCCTGTGAAGCTCATTGTGTTATTTTTTATATTTAGTACCCACGCTGCTTTTATATAGGTTTTAGTATGTATCAAAATTGAAGATTCCAGTTTAATGGGGAATTGAATTATCACCATTTGGAACATTTTAACGAAAATTCGCTACCATAACGCATTTGCTGCACCTAAACCCTTTTCAACATTTACTTACAGTTGCTCTATCCATACTCTTTGAAAATGACACATAAATATAAACAATAAAAAATTTTGAAATTAAAATTTTAATAATTTACACTGAACATTTGTTTATAGGTATAAATTAAACTACTGCATGATATTATGTAGTTTCGTTTACCTAAAATTTTCCATATACGACAAGAGGAGTAAATAATAATGAAAATTTACTAAAAACGAAAACTAAACAATAAGTACCTTATTCTCAGATTCTAAGGTATTAGTTGAGTCTTATTGTTTGTCCATGACGCATGTAAACAAAGAAGAAGAAGATAATCTCGAATTCGACTCCTCCCACTGACAGTTTGCAAAATAACAAATGGCAATGGCAAATAGCTAACTGGCGTTGTCAGATTTAACTAGGAAAGGGCGATGGGTTTTAAATACCTTAAACAATGGGAAGCTCTAAATTTATACATAATAAAATGTAGTTCTAGATTGCCTTTAAACAAATTTAATCACTTGCATTAAAGTTTTTATTTATTACTATATATTTTTCTGATATCTTAAAATTCAGATGACACTTTTGGCAAATGGCAACCCTGCTAATTGTTTATTGTAACATATTATGTAGCCTGTTCGTTTGAAGTTTAATTCGGAGCATTTGTTTCCAATAGCAGCGTAACCCTGATATATCTGTCTGACCTTGTCTAACACCCATTCAGAGGTAATTTCAGGTTATATCCTAAATTATTTATTTTTATTATTTATAATTATAACTCAGAATTTACTGAACCGATTAAGTTCAAATTTGGTAGAGAGGACAACTGATACGATATATACGGGAAGAATTGTAGCCTGTGATGAGCACTGATAAGTACACTTTGAGATACCGAAACCACCACAACACATCTTTTTAAAGAGGTAACGATCGTTTCGCTAACAAGGTTAGCTTCATAGAGGACGAAATATTCTAAACTAATTTTTGCTTCAACCTGTATTTATATTGATTCTTAGGTAGACGAATGAAAATTGACTAAAATTAATCGTGCGATTTTCTTAACGTGACAATGGAACTAATAATTACTTTCCTTTCAAAGTCAACACAGTGAGTCACATGTGTACGAATTCAGCACTTCCTGGTAATATATATTTAATTTACTTATCTATATGTAGTCGGAAATGGTTTATATGTGACTCAAATACCGGGTGTTTCCTGTTCAGAAAAATAAAATGTTAAAAAACTATACATATTTAAGATGATTAACCTCTATTAACGAATTTTCATAGAGTCGCTAATAAGAGGGACTTTTGAACTTTCGAAAAATTTAGAAACCATTTAAGGGTCCTTTAAAATTTTTATATGTTTATATACGGGTGTCCGATTCTCCTGGCTAACGAACTTATCAAAGTTTTCATAATATACAGGTGTGCGAATTAAATATTTCCCCCTGGAAAATATCAGAATTAAAAAAAGACAAAATCTGGACGCAGCAAGTGTCTTATGGAAGTGAATTTTCACACAAGTTTTCCGAAAATAAACTTAAAATGTTTCCGAGAAAACTGGTTTCCTAACCAACGAACCTTAAGTTAATAGCAAATTGGGTTATTGAAATTTGAAGCACTTAATGAAGATCGACTACCAAAACGCACTTACTGCGTCTCGATTTTTTCTTACAAACGTGCTTCATAATTTGATAAATAACGCAAAAATGCAATAAAATAAGGGTGTTCAAAAAAAATGTTGTTATCACCAACGACTTACTACCCTCTGATTTTCAAAATAATTTTATAAGATTTATCTCAAGACACCATATAATTAACGTATACAATTTTTTCTCGTATCTTGTATAATAACAATTATATTGAGGTTTATCGTAGAAATGCTTCACCCTGTATATATGTAAACAGATAAAAACTGAAACTAACCCCAAATATGGGTTTTAGGGGGCCTGGCTTACGCTCATTTGAAGAAATCTTTTTAAAATTCAAAAGTCGCGGTCTCCTCGTTAACGATTTTTTTCTACGAAAATTAGCTAAAAATTATAGATCGTTAAACCATAAACTTAACTAAACTTACAGCCAAAGCACCAGAGAAAGGGTTTTTTAATTTTTATTTCAACAACACACCACGAGGGCTTACAGCATAAATACTATCGTACCGTGGGTGTCGACAAGGAGGAAAGAGGCAACTTGTTAATTCTGGACTTAAAGGTTTGGAGGTTAGGGGGAGAAGGAAAAACATGTGCCGGCAAGAAATTCCACAATTTGGAAGTCCTTGCTCTGTTCCCCTGGTAGATCTGTTGGGGACAGCAGTAACTATGAAAAAAAGCTCCTCTGAGCAGTGCCCGTGCAGATATCTATAAAAGAGAGAGAGAGGTCAGGTCAGGTCAGGTCAGGTCAGGTATTCGAGGTTTGGTCTTATTTGTGAAGTATATAAGGTATAGAGATTAGCTGGTGAAAAGTATTTGCGAGCCCGGAAGAGGAAACCCAATTTCTTAGCAGCCGCTTCTGCAATTGATGTGACATGTTGGTACCAATTGAGATTTCGATCCAGAGAAATACCAAGTGAAAAGGACTCATTACTTTGAATAACTTGTTGTTCGTTGTGATTGGTCTAGGGCTGGTGTATCTTTTATGAGAAAGAAAGCAAGACTGAGATTTGGTGGGGTTGAATTGTACAAGATTTCTACTTCCCCAGTCTAATATTTTTTTGGAGATTCACGGTGACAGAACCCTCCATGAGTCTGCGATCCCCATATAATTGGGCCAAAGAGACAGGCTTAGGATATTGTATATTTGAGTGGAGGAGGGTGATGTCGTCCGCGTAACTGTGAACTGGGTTGGATGTGCTAGAGAGGAGGTCATTAATGTGGAGAAGAAACAAAGTAGGGGCTAAAGCTGAACCTTGAGGAACTCCTGCATTAATTGGATATAGTTTAGAGGAATGGCCATCCACGACAACAGAAATGCTCCGGTTGGAGAGGAAGTGTGCTGTCCAGGTGGTAGGCCATAGGCCGGAAGTTTATTAAGCAGCGCTTCGTGCCAGACCTGGTCGAATGCTTTGGATATGTCTAGAGCGACAATCTGGGATTCACTGTGTAGTTCCATAGACTTGTTCCAAGGATGGGTGACAAAGGAAAGGAGGTTGGCAGTCGATCTGCAATGACGGAATCCATACTGCCTGTCGTGGATTAGACTGTGTTTTTCAAGAAATTTTAGTAATTCGGTGTTTATATACTTTTCCATCACTTTAGAGACGACTGAAAGGAGAGAGATAGGCTTGTAGTTGCTAGGAAGCCCTTTGGATCCTTTCTTGGGGACGGATTGTAATCCAGCAATTTTCCAGTTACTAGGGAATATGCCTCTATTGCAAGATGTCTGAAACAGACGAGTCAGGACAGGAGCAAGTTCTGGTGCGCATTTTTTGAGAACAGCAAGTTCTGGTGCGCATTTTTTGAGAACAGCATGTTCTGATGCGCATTTTTTGAGAACAGATATGTACTAAAAACAAAATGATGCTTCTACTGCGTTTTGAACCCAAGATCTTTGGTTTCAGAGCCAAACGTTCTTACCAGTAGACCACCGAGGCTGTACACGTGGGTTATAACAAGAAAAAAAAATCCCCGAAAAAATCTGTTCTGTAGGTCTGGTCAACAAGCTCATCAAAGCTTTGTTACAAAAATGAGATATGTGCCAAGTTAACCATATTACCTTTACCATGTTGCCTTGGCAATTTCTAATTTGTATTAAGTAAGTAAGTTTCTTCCAAGTAAACTAATTGAACCTTTGACACAAAAAACACTATTTAGATTGCCATAGAAAGAAACACGCATTTTCTATTAACTCCATTCGTTGACAAGCATGTACATTTTTTCTAATTAATTAAATTACATGTGAAAAAGACATTTCCCTTTACAATTTCATTGTTGTCATCTAGTCGGCTTGGTATTCACGTAACCGAGTGACCGCACTATAATAAACATCTAAATTGCATACCACATAAAACCCACAATAATATAATCTAATGAAACGTCGTGTCCACGACTACCATCAAAGTAGGCCAGCAAGACGTGAAATTGATTCACTTTAATCATATCATCCATGCTTACGCGGCGAACAAATAACTACTTAACACATCCGGGGTGGCTCTTTGGGATAAATTAATACTGACATAATCAACAACACCCAATTACATTTTTTATATACTCTTTCGCATTGAAATGACGATCTTAAACTTTTAAATAATGAGTCTACAGTTATTTCGTCGTAGAGCTTAAAGTTTTCAGAACATCTGTCAATATGTAATAGTTAAATACAGATGTAGATACTTTTTCTCTGGCTTTACGAAAGCTTCTTACTTTCTGTGCAATCAGTTTCGGCTTTTACGGCATCGTCAGGCAGCAGAAAATTGAAAACGTTTACACACACCGTGACAACTATAGATAGGGTATCCAATACCAGGATACCGAAACTTCGGGATCCCGGACTTTTTCTGGGGTATTTGACTCTCGGTATTTATAGTCCAATACCAAACATTTGCGGGACTGATGATAACTTTTTTTTGAATTTCAACAACACACCACGACGGCTCACAGCCTAGATACTATCGTACCGTAGGAGGAAAGAGGCAACTTGTTAATTCTGGACTTGAAGGTTCGAAGGAGAAGGAAAAACACGTGCCGGCAAGGAATTCCACAACTTGGAAGTCATCGGGACAAAAGAGCGGGCATAACAAGATGTTCTATGTCTGGTGACCTGAACAGTAAAAGGGTGCATTCGCTCTGTTCCCCTGGTAGATCTGTTGGGGGCAGCAGGTGGAGGAACTATGGAAGAAACTTCCCCTGAGCAGTGCCCGTGCAGATATCTATAAAAGAGAGAGGTCACCAACAGCACGTCGGTGGGCAAGGGATGGCAGCTTTTGGGTGAGAGTAGGGTCACCAATCAGACGTATAGCTCTCTTTTGAATGGAGTCCAGGATAGCGAGTGTAGAAGCGGCAGCAGCACCTCAGATGTGGGAGCAGTATTCGAGGTTTGGCCTTATTTGTGAAGTGTATAAGGTATAAGATTAACTGGTGAAAAGTTGCGAGCCCGGAAGAGAAAACCTAATTTCTTAGCAGCCGATTCTGCAATTGATGTGACATGTTGGTGCCAATTGATATTTCGATCCACAGAAATGCCAACAAGTGAAAAGGACTCATTACTTTGAATAACTTGGTTGTTCATTTTGATGGTTCTAGGGCTGGTGTATCTTTTATGAGAAAGAAAGCCAGACTGAGATTTGGTGGGGTGGAATTGTACAAGATTTCTACTTCCCTAGTCTAATATTATTTGGAGATCCACGGAGATAGAACCCTCCATGTGTCTGCGATCCTCAGCTAATTGTGCCAAACTGTCCAGGTGCAGAGTTTTGGTGGTAGGCCATAGGCAGGAAGTTTATTAAGCAGCGCTGCGTGCCAAACCTGGTCGAATGCTTTGGATATGTCTATTAAGGTGATTAGTGGCTGTTTTGGCACTGATTTGGGTTTCGGTGAGGAAGTGGAGTTAGGGCCTATTAGCCTGGAGGAAATGCTGGACGGAGTTCAGTTTAGAATTTAGGCCACATATATTTGAGAAGGATATGTTAAATCGTACGACAGACAGGAGTTACCATGGACCTATTCTTTTAGTTAGTCCCCGGACCCACAGGGGACAAAAAAAAACTTCGGGATCCCGGTATTTATGGTCCAATACCAAACATTTTCGGGGCTGATGATAACTTGCTTGTAATACCGAAAAATTCAGCATATTCGACATTTCCGGTATTTTCGATATTTTCCAAACCAACGGCGAAGCTGCTCAATCAATACAAATAATGTAAAGCCATTTTAAAAACAAAAGATGGGTCTAGAATGATATTAATAAACCTTCAACTTCAAAAACTAATAAAATTTAGAAAAAAAATTGACAAATCAATCCCTAGCAAACAATAAAAACTGATGAATTTTTAAATTTTGAATGAAGATGAATCTCTGGAAGCTGTGCTTTTGCCCGCATGACGGCAAAAGATGGCCTTCTCTTTCGGATTTTTGTAACAAGTCTGGATTTGGTCGATGCTTTGAGGACAAAAAGCTTCAGTGTACCTACCTCGGCGAGTACTGTACGCAATCAGGTTCTCCATTATATCGGAAAAAGTGAAAAAATTTATTCGCTCCAAAATAGTAACAGCCGTTAAAATAGAAGGCTGGCGCTGCTCTATTATAGTCTGACCTGACCATACCTGACCTGACCTGACGTGACTTGACCAATTTAATTAAAAGCTCGCCCTTGATTTGTTTCCGGGTAACTGGGCTTTTTTCAACCTTTGTCTCTTCAATAGTACGATACCAGAAAAGGTGCACAACACCATCGTGATACTGATCCACAAGAAAGGAGACATCTCGAACCTAGAAAATTACAGGCCGATAAGTCTACTTAGCCACCTCTACAAATTATTTACTAGAATAATTACCACACGACTTGAAAAGAAGTTAGACTCTATCCAGCCAATAGAACAGGCTGGTTTTCGAAGTGGGTTTGGAACCAATCATCGTCTTCAAAGCGTTAAAACAGTGATTGAAAAGACCATCGAATATGGCAGACCACTTGTCCTTGCTTTTGTGGACTTCCATAAGGCTTTCGACATTGTAGAGCTGGACGCAGTGTTGCAGTCCTTGGAAGCATGTCGTATTGACTATCGCTACACCAAACTAATCTACAATATATATAAAAATGCTACTCTTGTGGTAAAACTACATGAAAACACGAATCCTATAAAAATTGGGAGAGGAGTACGCCAGGGAGATACGATGTCTCTAAAACTGTTTATCACCGTCCTGGAGTATGTGTTCAAGAAGCTAGATTGGGACCAAAACGGTCTAAGAATAGACGGCCAAAGTCTGTCAAACTTACGGTTTTCAGACGACATTGTCTTACTGGCTGACAACTTGAAAGATATTAGAGTGATGCTACAGGAACTTCAGGAGGTCTGTGCAACAGTAGGTCTAAAAATGAACATCGGAGAAACAAAATTTATGACAAACCTCGTCCTTAGTAACAACCTGATTATTGAAAACTCTGAGGTGGAATGGGTAGACAAATACACATATTTGGGCCACGAGATAAGTATATCCAAAACCAACCAAACATGCGAGATAAACAGAATAGTTATACTCTCCTGGGCGGCTTACGTCAAACTTGAGACGTTTTCAGAAGCGAGATGCTTGAAAAGAAAAGTTTTCAACCAATGTGTTCTACCGGTTATGATCTACGGCGCCGAAACACTAACCCTTACCAACGCTTCTTCTAAGAAACTGAAAGTAACACAGCGCAACATGGAGAGGTCGATGCTTGGCGTTTCGTTACGTGACCACATTAAAAATGAAGAGTTACGCAGAAGAACAGGAGTGACTGATGTGGTCGTACATGTGGCAAAACTCAAGTGGAAGTGGACGGGACATGTGGCTCGCATGCATGATGACAGGTGGACAAAACGATTACTTGAATGAAGACCCAGATCCGATAAAAGAGACAGAGGAAGACCACCAACTCGCTGGACAGCCGACATTACAAAAATTACAAAAAACTGGATTCGCAGCGCTCAAGACAGAAAAGAATGGACTCAACTAGGGGGAGGCCTATGTCCAGCAGTGGACGCAGAGGGCTGATTGATGATGATGATGATGATGATGATGATGATGATGATGAACTGGGCTGACATCAAAAGTGACGGGTGGTAATGAACTACAGAACTATATTATTTAGGTGTCAGATCTAATAAAATATGTTTTGTTGTACTCGATTTTATAACATTCCAATATTTACATGATGACGTTGCATTTTCAGTGTCAGCGAGTGTATATTAAAGGTCGACGACCCAGCTTAGGCCGAATATGTGTATTTTTCTTGCCATGAGCAAACCCACCGACTTCCTTTTGTGGAAATAATGATTAAGTACATCCTCAGGATGGCCTTTGCGTTTTGATAATGTTTTTTTCGTTGTTTTGCATTAATTAATAATTTTTTAACAAGTCTCGCATTGATAAAATGCTTGGTATATTGGAATATTGTGTATGTGACAGCAGTTCTTGATAAGCAGTGATGTCACAAGCGATGACTGTAGAATATGAGAATGTTGCTTCGTAGAATTTGATAAGCTCGAACAATGATTGTGAATTATTTTATTTCGTAAGAGGAAAACTAAGACGATGAATGAGAATTATATTTTATTTCGTAAGAAGAAAACTATGACATAGTTTTCAAAGTTTACTTTGGTAATTAAATGCAGGATGAGGATTTTAAAATGTTGCAATCGGATATCTGAAGAAGCGCTCAGTATTATTGCTAAAAAGTTGGTGAGGTGATAAGTAGGCTGGGGAACACATTTTGAAAATATAAAGATTTTATTTTTATTTCAACAACACACCACTAGAGCTTACAGCCTAAATACTATCGTACCGTGGGTGTCGACAAGGGGGAAAGAGGCAACTTGTTAATTCTGGACTTGAAGGTTTGGAGCTTCGGAGGAGAAGGAAACACATGTGCCCCCAAGGAATTCCACAACTTGGAAGTCCTCTGGACAAAAGAGCGGGCATAACAGGATGTTCTATGTCTGGTGACCTGGACAGTAAAAGGGTGCATTCGCTCTGTTCCCCTGGTAGATCTGTTGGGGGCAGCAGGTGGAGGAACTATGGAAGAAAGCTCCTCTGAGCAGTGCCCGTGCAAATATCTATAAACGAGAGAGAGGTCACCTACGGCGGCAAGGAAAGGCAGCCTTTGGGTGAGGGTAGGGTCACCAATGAGTCTCTTCTGAATGTAGTCCAGGATAGCGAGTGTAGAAGCGGCAGCAGCACCCCAGATGTGGGAGCAGTATTCGAGGTTTGGCCTTATTTGTGAAGTATATAAGGTATGGAAATTAGCTGGTAAAAAGTATTTGCGAGCTCGGAAGAAGAAACCTAATTTCTTAACAGCCGCTTCTGCAATTGATGTGACATGTTGGTGCCAATTGAGATTTCGATCCACAGAAATGCCAACAAGTGAAAAGGACCCATTACTTTGAATAATTTGGTTGTTTATTGTGATGGGTCTAGGGCTGGTGTATCTCTTATGAGAAAGAAAGCAAGACTGTGATTTGGTGGGGTTGAATTGTATAAGATTTCTACTTCCCCAGTCTAATATTTTTTGGAGATCCACTGAGACAGAACCCTCCATGAGTCTGCGATCCTCATCTAATTGGGCTAAAGAGACAGGCTTAGAATATTGTATATTTGAATGGAGGGTGCTGTCGTCCGTGTAACTGTGAACTGGGTTGGATGTGCTAGAGAGGAGGTCATTGATGTGGAGAAGAAACAGTAAAATGGAGGACCATGATGGTTGAAGCTGTAACTTAAGGCTTTGTAAAAACATTTATTATGATATTGGCTTTACGTAGCCCGTATTTGTTTCAGGTTCTCCGTCTAAAAATTGTAAATTTTGACGTTTCAAACGCGACTTTCGGATTTTAAGAAGAAAAACTATAACATTTTCAAAGTAATTTTTCTGTTATTTCTTGACCTTTGTGCGTCAAGAAAACCCAATATTTGTCTGTAATATACAATATATTTTGTTATGCACACAAAATATTTTGGTTTTGTGCATTTCTCTGGTCATCAGTGGCAACCATTTTTTTTAAAAGTCTATAATTTTTTTATTTTCAACTTAGAGATCAGAATTTTGGCATGTACGGCAAGTTTAATAGTGTAAACCTAAGTACTAAATATGGCTACCATAGCGTTGTTATTTTCGGAGCTACAAATTGTTATTAAAAACATTTTTATGAAAATTCACTACCATAACGCACTTGCTGCGTCCAGGCTTTTATAGATTGAATAGACTGCTTGTACTGGCATAAAAAACTGGTCGTCTAAAGAGAACATTATTATTATTATATCGTTAAGAAAATGAAAGTTGCCGCAATAACTTATTAATGATCGAAGGTTAAATGAGAAAAAACCACGAATCATTGAACTAATTGACTTGATCTTACCTTTCAGAACTAAACGATCACCTACAATACAAACAGAGAAAAAAAATCACGTTTTGTATGAATAATTATTCCATTTTTTACATTATGTTTTATCTAGAACGCAGTTGATTAATAAAAGTTGGATAACCGCATTTTTTGAACGTTATAAAACAACGAAAGGAAAATATTTGCATATTGTTAATTTATTTCTGAAGTGATTTGTTTAATACCCAAGTTTGTTATTAGAGCAGGCGTCGACGCCAAACATTTTTTTAATGCTCACAATATTCGTATATGCCATGGGATGTAGCGTAGGCAAAATTGGGCATTTTTGATATAAAATACCAACTCTTCTTAAGGTATTCAATGGCGTCAGAAGTTTTTGGTAAAAAGAATGGTTTTGAAGCTATGACATAGACTTGTATTTTTCTTATGGACCAGCCTGTATATTTTCGCATATTCTTTTTCTAAATGAGATTCCCTTTCCATATATATATATATATATATATATATATATATATATATATATATATATATATATATATATATATATATATATATATATATATATATATATATTGGAATGTTGCATTACACTGTAATCACTTTTAAATATACACTTTATTTGTTTGCTGTACTTTCAGTGATTTGTTATTTGGTTGCGTGGACTGCCGTCCCGGTTCGTCATCAGCACGCTACTGACTGATCGCTCCCGCGTGGCCTACGTCTGGGATTGTACGCGGCGCTTGCGCGTTGAGCCTCTATTGGTCGGTTTACTGTTCTCTGATTGGTTGTACCCTCGGATTGTTTCGTGTGTATCGGTCTTCTATTTGATCACTGGTTTGATAATTTGTCTATTTGTACAAATAGACAAATTATCAAACCACCTTGATCAAGACAGGAGACCGATACACACGACACAGTCCGAAGGCACAACCAATCAGAGAACAGTAAACCGACCAATAGAAGCTCACGGCGCAAGCGCCACGTACAATCTCAGACGTAGACCACACATGAGCGATAACACTCAGTGGCGTGCTGATGATTAACCGGGACGGTTCGAAACTGCAGTGCACGCAAACCAATAAGAAATCACAAATGTACAGCAAACAAATAAAGTTTATATTTAAAAGTGATTACAGTGTAGTGCAATATTCCAAAAGAGATATATATATATATATATATATATATATATATATATATATATATATATATATATATATATATATATATATATATATATATAATGTGTTACACTTAAAGTGGCGACAATTCATGATTTAATAACGGGTCAGCCGTTTTTCAAAAAAATAATTAAATAAAGTACTTTAAAAGCTTCACATCCCGGTATGCAATCATTCGTAATAATACTGTCAAGGTACGTAAACCTTTTCTATTTGTTCACGTTGTTGTTGGCCTTTATATATGTTGGTTTTATATGCGTTTTCCAGTTATATCCATACTAGTGTTTCCGTCATAGCTAAAAGATATATACAGTAGATTAAACGTTGAATGTAGCGGCTTCTCCTCCAGACACCAAAATTTACTTCAGATTTCTCTTACTCCCGACGCGTTCGACACTCCAAGAGGTCATCTTCAGGGGATAAATCTACAAACATAAACAACCACACAACAGGTCTGTCAGAAAAACATTAGTTTTTCCGGTAGGCAACTGTGCATGTCAGAGCACAATGATGACAAGGTGATCCTCACAGAAAAGTCAAAGGTCACAAGTCACACAGAAGAACACCGACCAACAGTCGAGTCAAAATCTAAAAAATGATAAACTGACAAGTTAAATAACACAGCAGGCAGGCAATGTGTTGTTTAACCTGTCAGTTTCACTCATTGGCTTTGCTTTTTTGCCTCAACAATAGACTTGTTTATTTTAGTGTTCAAAAATATCAGTTATTATACTTTGTTTCGTGTCTTTCAGTACTTTTTAGTTGCTTGATGCTTTTAGCTTTGTTAACGTAGTTTGCATGTTTAACTTAACATTTTAACTGTTGTCACTGTATCTGTAGTTTTTAGATTTTTTAGATTGTGACTCGACTGTTGGACGGTGTTCTTCTGTGTGACTTGTGACCTTTGACTTTTCTGTGAGGATCACCTTTTTCTGACAGACCTGTCTTGTTTATGTTTGTAAACCCAGACGGTGTGACGTTCAGAAATGAAATATACAGTAGAATCAGGATTTAACGAGGAGTCAACGGGCCACCAATAATATCTCGTAAAAACCGGATCTCGTTATATCAGAACCAAGAAGTAAGTACCAAAAAATATAGGTATGCGGTGAGAATGCATCTAGCCTTACATACTTTGTCCCTATATTAGGGTAGAAATGGGCCAGGGCTGACAATTTACTAAATTATTAGTTGATTGTATACAGTCTCTAATATTTAACACTTTGTGTTATTGCGAGCTGCCGTGACAACATACTACTTGGTTGCGAAACTAGGTTGCGGCACGTTGCTTCGTGTCTTACCACTCACTTAGTGTTGGAATCTGCTGGTATGCCTGATGTCTCCACAGAATTATCTATGTTCAGGTGATCCATCGCATCCGGCACTTGGGCCAATTTCATTACCCTCGCATATTCGCTCAGGGGAATATCATCGTCTTCGACGGCTATATCTTCGTCAGCAATAACATCTAAAAAGCTTAAATCAACTTTTTCATTTCTATGCTCAAAATGAAACCCTGCATGCCTGAAACAATTTTGCACCGTTTTTTATGAAACATTTTTCCATGCACGATCAAGGAGACGAATAGCTTCGAAGACATTTGTCGAAAATTGACCTTGATTTTTGTCCATGTTGTCAATTATCTTTCTGACGAGTTGTCTTCTGTAATTAAATTTCATAGAGTTGATAATTCCGTGATGCAAAGGCTGCCGTACAGATGTGGTATTACGTAACAGAAAAAATAATCTTATGTTCTTCAAACTCGTCAATTGTGGATGTCCCGCACTATTATCCACCGTAAGCAACGTGTTTCTCTTCATTCTTTCCATCTCTATCCCATTCTTCTACTTCAGTTTTTAAAATATCGCCAGTCACCCATGTTTTTTTTTTATTGGAAACATACAGACTTTTACTTTTGTTGTCAATAGTGTTGGAACCACTAGTCTGGACAATAGAATTCTCACACTTTAAAATTGTTGATAATGTAGACGATGCAATACCGTACTGCCTACAAACATTACTTTTTTTCGTTCCCATTTTCACTTGTTTTAATATCGACAATTTCTCTTCAATGGTAAAGCGGATTCTTTTAATACCGGATGCGGACATTGCGTAAACAAGACTATTCTAAGTCGAAACCTGCCTCACAGAAAACAGAAAGCCACACAAAGGTACAGTTGTAAGGAACGTTAATTTCAAGTGGAATAACCCACAAATATTTTCTCTTGTCCTGTGTACAGTAAAATTTATTACCCATTAGTGTCATATCTCAATCAAAAAACATGTGCATCTAGTCCTAGTGTGTGTGACTGGTCATATTTGTTTAGGTAAAGAGACAACGACATTCCCAGAAATTTCAACAACACACCACGAGAGCTTACAGCCTAAATACTATCATACCGTGGGTGTCGACAAGGAGAAAAGAGGCAACTTGTTAATTCTGGACTTGAAGGTTTGGAGGTTCAGAGGAGAAGGAAAAACATGTGCCGGCAATAAATTCCACAACTTGGTACAAAAGAGCGGGCATAACAAGATGTTCTATCTCTGGTGACCTGGACAGTAAAAGGGTGCATTCGCTCTCTTCCCCTGGTAGATCTGTTGGCGGCAGCAGGTGGAGGAACTATGGAAGAAAGCTCCTCTGAGCAGTTCCCGTGCAGAAATCTATAAAAGAGAGAGAGGTCACCAACGGCACGTCGGTGGGTAAGGGATGTCAGCCTTTGGGTGAGGGTAGGGTCACCGATGAGACGTATAGCTGCCTTCTGAATGGAGTCCAGGATAGCGAGTGTATAATCATATATATATATATATATATATATATATATATATATATATATATATATATATATATATATATATATATATATATATATATATATATATATATATATATATATATATATAAGCAGCACCCCAGATGTGGGAGCAGTATGCGAGGTTTGGTCTTATTTGTGAAGTATATAAGGTATAGAGATTAGCTGGTGAAAAGTATTTGCGAGCCCGGAAGGGGAAACCTAATTTCTTAGCAGCCGTTTCTGCAATTGATGTGACATGTTGGTGCCAATTGAGATTTCGATCCACATAAATGCTAACAAGGGAAAAGGACTCATTACTTTGAATAACTTGGTTGTTCATTGTGATAGATCTAGGGGTGGTGTATCTCTTATGAGAAAGGAAGCAAGACTGTGATTTGGTGGGGTTGAATTGTACAAGATTTCTACGTCCCCAGTCTAATATTTTTCGGAGATCCACGGAGACAGAACCCTCCATGAATCTGCGATCCTCATCTAATTGGGCTAAAGAGACGGGCTTAGAATATTGTATATTTGAGTGGCGGGTGCTGTCGTCGTAACTGTGAACTGGGTTGGATGTGCTAGAGAGGAGGTCATTGATGTGGAGAAGAAACAAAGTAGGGGCTAAAGCTGACCTTTGGGGACTCCTGCATTATTTGGATACAGTTTAGAGGAACGGCCATCCACGACAACATAAATGCTCCGGTTGGAGAGGAAATTTGCTGTCCAGATACGGAATTTTGGTGGTAGGCCATAGGCCGGAAGTTTATTAATCAGCGCTGCGTGCCAGACCTGGTCGAATGCTTTAGATATGTCTAGAGCGACAATCTGGGATTCACCGTGTAGTTCCATAGACTTGTTCCAAGAATGAGTGACAAAGGAAAGGAGTTTGGCAGTTGATCTGTGCTGACGGAATCCATACTGCTTGTCGTGGATTAGACTGTGTTTTTCAAGAAAGTTTAGTTTCGCACATCCGTGTATCACAATAAAAATGTGAACGGGTCAGAATCACCTCGCTAAAACTGACATCGCCTAAAAAGCGATCTAGTTAATCAGAACCATTTTAGTGTTGTCTCTTACACAAGTACATTTAAATCAACAAAATTTGCTCGTTAAATGAGAAGTTCGTTAAATGAGAAGTTCGTTAAATCTGCCACTCGTAAAACCCGGATCCTACTGTACACGATATTCACTAAGTGAAGATCGGAAGCTGTGATGAGCACTGATAAGTACACTTGGAGAATCCAAATCACCACAACACGTCTTTTAAAAACTTGACGATCGTTTCACTAACAAAGTTAGCGTCATTAGAGGATGAAATTGTTCATACTCTGATGACGCTAACTTTGTAAGGGAAACGATCGTCAGGTTTTTAAAAGATGTGTTGTGCAGACACCTTTGACCTTTGGCCATTTACAATATCTTATTATTATATACCAAACGTGAGTATTAAATTTAAATTGTTTCAAAGTGTGCGTCAATGGTTTGTGGTAAAGTTATTCCGGTGTCAAATATCTGCAATGTCAGTTAGTCACTGTGTGAACGACCCATTATTATTAGTATGCTGTATCTACAATGTGGAATGTGGATAAAATAATATCGGCAACTATATTTATTCGCCCACTTATGTAAAAAGCAGATAATGAATCATTTTTAATCGACCTTAAAATGAAGAGGAGGTTCTTATTCCACGCGTTTTATTGTTATTATTATTTTTCATTCATCTATTTTACAATCACATGACTACACGCCAATCGAGCCGCGTTGGATCTAGTATTAGAGAATTTTCATTACGAAAAATTGGCTAAGAAAGAGGTCACGATGAAAAGCTTTTAAAATAATTTCTTCAGTTGAGCGCGAATTTGGATCCCCAGAACCCAAAACCAAGGCCCATTTATATATATATATATATATATATATATATATATATATATATATATATATATATATATATATATATATATATATATATATATAGACTTTTGATGTGTCAAAATTTGAAGTATAATGTTTGGAAAATAGCTGTCAAAACATTTTTAGGTTGACCTTTAACTAAATTATGTCTAAATACTTTACAAGTCGAAGACTTATATGTATAGGCATGCTGTATGATTGTAGTCAATAAACATTATTATTATTATATATATATATATATATATATATATATATATATATATATATATATATATATATATATATATATATATATATATAGGGTGGCGCATTGAAAACGAAACAGACCGATTTGCGTCCAGAGAATTTTTTTTTAAGAAACGCTGAAACACGTAAATTTTAATATTGTGGGGGACATGTTTTGACATAAAACTCAACTTTGTCACATCAAACCCTTAAGGGTGGTGATAACGACTCTTATATTTTAAATAGGGAACATGGGTCGAGTGTTACATCATTTGAAAGCTCTTTCTTTTCTGAATTCAGCACACTAATTTTTTTGGAAGTTTTATCAACTCGTTTAAAAATTATTCCCGGTGAAGTTGCAAAAACACATTTCACTCATTCCGATAAGAAATGTGCTGATAGTCAATGTTTTGTTGGTTTGTAAACAAAAAATTGACTATCAGAACATTTCTTATGGGAATGAGAGAAATGCGGTTTATTATTTCAGTTTATCGGTCGGTTTGATACTTGATAGTACTACCGAAAATTAATTTCACAATGTTGTATTCTGTAGAAGAAAGAGTTGAAATAATTACTCTTTTTTTCAAAAACGATGACTGTGCCAACCGTTTCGCAAATTTGTTTAATGAACAGACATGTTAACAGAAAATACATTTTGGAGTTAGTTGCAAAGTTTCGACAAAGTGGTTCAGTAGCCAACAAAAAACTGGATCCTGAACGTGAATTTCCAGTTAGAAATGAGACTACTGAGATTGAAGTTTTAGGACAAATTGCTGCAGACCCAACTTTGAGCACGAGAAAATTGGCCACTGTTTCAAACATCAAAAGAAGAACTATTCGGCGAATATTGAAACATCATAAATTTCACCCGTATAAAATGTTGTACAACAACTGAATGAAGATGATTTTGATCGGCGGCTGAAGTTTTGTGAAGTTATGACAGCACGAATAGCTGATAACGGGAACTTTCTGTTCAATAACTCTTTTTCAGACGAGTGTACGTTTTTATTAAACTCTACAGTCAATCGTCATAATTGTCGTTATTGGGCAGATAATAATCCAAAAAATTTTCACCAGGTCCACGCTCAAACTCCACAGAAAATGAATGTATGGACGGAATTTTTGGAGACCGTTTAATCGGACCAATTTTTCTGGATGACAATTTGAGTGGCGAAACGTATTTGGAGTTGCTAGAAGATATCGTTTACCCTCTACTAATTGACATTGTTGAAAATGATTATCGCTATCAAGAAAATCAATTAGTGTTTCAACGAGATGGAGCTCCTCCGCATTTTTTTACGTGTTAGGGAGTTTTTGAACAGAGCGTTTCCAGAGCAATGGATTGGGCATAGAGTTGCTATTAAGTGGCCCTCTAGATCACCGGATTTAACTCCTTTAGATTTATTTCTATGGGGCCATTTAAAGAGTAGAATTTTCGCAACAGAGCCGGAGCCTCTGGAAGAATTACGACGGCGCATTGTTGAAGAATGCCGTCTAATAACTCCACAAATGCTCCAGAATGTCAGAGCACGTTTTGAACAAAATGTGTACTTTTGTATGGAAGCTGGTGGTCAACAATTTGAACACTTACTTAACTGAATAAACATTTTTGAACGTTTGGTTTTGTTTTTTAGTTTTTTTTAACGAAAAATTGACTAATTAGTGCATTTCTTTTCACAATGAATGAAATACGTTCTTGCAACTCCAACTATGAATAATTTTTAAACGAGTTGATAAAACTTCCAAAAAAAATTGTGTGCTGAATTCAGAAAAGAAAGAGCTTTCAAATGATGTAACACTCGACCCATGTTCCCTATTTAAAATATAAGGGTTGTTATCACCACCCTTAAGGAGTTGATGTGACAAAGTTGAGTTTTATGTCAAAACATGTCCCCCTCAATATTAAAATTTATGTGTTTCAGCGTTTCTTAAAAAAAATTCTCTTAACGCAAATCGGTCTGTTTCGTTTTCAATGCGCCACCCTATATATATATATATATATATATATATATATATATATATATATATATATATATATATATATATATATATATATATATATATATATATATATATATATATATATATATATATATATATATATATATATATATATATATATATATAAACATTAAAATTTTAACGAAGCGCTAACTTAAAAAATACTCACCTGATTTGAGCGAATGTTGTGAATTTTAAGTCATTTGGTTTACAATATTTAAAGTTTTTTCCAAATTAAAAATAAAATCCCAGACATGCGTTGAGACGACTTAGTGGTTAAAGTCCAATGCCTGACAGACAGAGTAGTTAACTACTACGCGTAGATTGATTCATACAACAGGTATAAACTATATATCAACGGTAACCAAACAAAATAAATAACAGGCATAAAACAGACCGGCTTCGTTCTAATTATGCGTTCTGTGGTTCTAATTATGGTGAGAATATATCTAGCCTTACATACATATTGTCCCTTTATTAGGGAAGAAATGGGGCAGAGCTGACAATTTACAAAATTGTTAGTTGGTTGTACACAGTCTCTATTTTATAACATTTTGTGTTATTTGTAGCTGTCGTGACAGCATAGTACCTGGTTCCATACCGAGATGGCGACCCTGTCGTACATCTCACACTGTTCTTGTTTTATTGTTTGACTTTAGATGTTAGCTTTGATGTTTTCTGTATTGATTGTTTTGGTACCATTGTGCCTACCAGAAAACAGCGTTTTCTGACATACCTTTTTATTGTGATTTTAGATTTATCTCTGAAGAAGGCTACTTAGTTAGCCGAAACGCATAGGGAACTAATAAAATTTTATTGTCTGGAACCCAGGCATTTCTATTGAGTAATTAATTAATATGAAGTGATTATATTGAACGGAACCCCGTATACCGCCCTTAATTAATTAGCAATTAGCAGGCTATTATCGCGAGTGTTGGTCCCGGGGTGTGTCTGGTAATAGACATTCTTGCCCCAGTTATTTATTTTTACCTACATCTTGAAAATCAATAAACCCGATGTTTATGTACAACTTAGTGGAATGAATTCTCTTTTCACTTTGTTTTCCTTTAAGTGGCGTATATTCTTTATTCATTGTAACGGGTGTCTCAAAATATCTTGTCATACATGGGCTATGGGTTTAAAATCTTATACCTATAATTATTTATTGTTGACTAAATTATACAGCATCTTAGAAAATAGCCTCGCTTTTTCTTATCAATGGCATATTTTTAAAACCCGCCCTGGGCAAGGCTGAACTTTTTGCCTCGTTCGCCGGCAATTCACTCTCAACCCACCTCCAAATGTTCAACCACCAACAGTCCCCAATGTCGTGCATAAAATGACGGATATCATTTTCAAAACTAAATAGGTACGAAAGATGCTCTCTTCTCTTAGGATCGGAAGCTTCTGGCCTTGACGAGATCCCAGCAATTGTTCTCAAAAAATGCGCACCAGAACTTGCTCCTGTCCTAACTCGTCTGTTTCAGACATCTTACAATAGAGGCATATTCCCTAGTAACTGGAAAACTGCTAGAGTACAACCCGTCCCCAAGAAAGGATCTAAAGCGTTTCCTAGCAACTACAGGCCTATTTCTCTCCTTTCAGTCGTCTCTAAAGTGATGGAAAAGTATATAAACACCGAATTACTAAAATTTCTTGAAAAACATAGTCTAATCCACGACAGGCAGTATGGATTCCGTCAGCGCAGATCGACTGCCGACCTTCTTTCCTTTGTCACCCATTCTTGGAACAAGTCTATGGAACTATACGGCGAATCCCTGATTGTCGCTCTAGACATATCCAAAGCATTCGACCAGGTCTGGCACGCAGCGCTGCTTTTTTAACTACCGGCCTATGGCCTACCACCAAAACTCTGTACCTGGACAGCAAATTTCCTCTCCAACCGGAGTATTTCTGTTGTCGTGGATGGCCATTCCTCTAAACTGTATCCAATTAATGCAGGAGTTCCTCAAGGTTCAGCTTTAGCCCCTACTTTGTTTTTTCTCCACATCAATTACCTCCTCTCTAGCACATCTAACCCAGTTCACAGTTACGTGGACGACAGTACCCCCCACTCAAATATACAATATTCTAAGCCCGTCTCTTTAGCCCAATTAGATGAGGATCGCAGACTCATGGAGGGTTCTGTCTCTGTGGATCTCCAAAAAATATTAGATTGGGGAAGTAGAAATCTTGTGCAATTTAACTCCACCAAATCTGTCTTGCTTTCTATCTCATAAGAGATACACCAGCCCTAGACCCATCACAATGAACAACCAAGTTATTCAAAGTAATGAGTCATTTTCTCTTGTTGGCATTTCTGTGGATCGATATCTCAATTCGCATCAACATGTCACATCAATTGCAGAATCGGCTGCTAAGAAATTAGGTTTCCTCTTCCCGGCTCGAAAATACTTTTCACCAGCTAATGTCTATACCTTATATACTTCACAAATAAGGCCACACCTCGAATACTGCCCCCACATCTGGGGTGCTGCTGCCGCTTCTACACTTGCTATTCTGGACTCCATTCAAAAGAGAGCTATACGTCTCATCGGTGACCCTACCGTCACCCAAAGGCTGCCATCCCTTGCCCACCGACGTGCCGTTGGTGACCTCTCTCTCTCTTTTTCATAGATATCTGCACCGGCACTGCTCAGAGGAGCTTTCTTCCATAGTTCCTCCAGCTGCTGCCCCCAACAGATCTATCAGGGGAACAGAGCGAATGCACCCTTTTACTGTCCAGGTCACCAGACATAGAACATCTTGTTATGCCCGCTCTTTTGTCCCGAGGACTTTCAAGTTGTGGAATTCCTTGCCGGCCCCTCCGAAGGGTGGAACGTGCAGACATTTAACTTGCTCAAATACAATGCCAGAACCTCGGTTGATGTTAATTTTACAGTTTGTACTGAAAAAGTGAAAGGAGTACCCTGGGATCGAACCCAGTACCCTTCGGTTCAGAGCCACACGTTCTTACCCCTGAACCACTGAGGTTCTTAGAACAAGATCTCATTTTTGTTTAAAACGCCCTGAACAAGTTTGTCACCTTTGAGTCTGAAATTATAAATTTCAGCACATTTTGTTATTGTTGATATTGGAAAAACCGGTTTGATTAGGTTGACTAAAACGAAATTATACTGGTGATTAATAAGGAAAAAGTCTGGACGCAGCAAGTGCGTTATGGTAGTGAATTTTCATAAAAATGTTTTTAATAGCAAATATGTTTTTTTTCTTCATAAAGCAGGCATCAAATTTGGTTACCAGTATAACCTATATAGTAAAAACAATGTGCCATGTTTCATCAAAATAACTTTATTGTTTGAAAACGTACAGAAATTTCCGAAAGTAAACTTTAAATGTAACCGAAAAATCCGTTTCTTGGTCAACCTTATAGGTTAATAGCAAATTGAGCTTTTCAAATATGAAGCATTTAATCAAAATTCGCTACCATAACGCACTTGCTGCGTCCAGAATTTCTTAACTTACAAACATGCATTATATTTCGATGGAAAATGCAAAAACATAAGGCGTTTTCCACAAAAAAAAATTATTTGTATCACCAACGACTTATGGGCCAGCCTGTGATGGTAGCAATAATTTTTTAAGGTGTAGCTCAAGACACCGTATAATTAATGTATACAATATTTTTTCATATCTTGTATAATAACGGATATATTGAGCTTTATTGATTTTTTACGAAAATTCTACAAAAATTATATATCAATAAACGATAAATTCTATAGCTAAGGCTACTGCCAAGCATCAGAGAAAGGGTCTATTTGAAATGAATTTTCTGGAAATATTTTAGTAAAATGAAGGACGATGTCGGTTGAAACTAAGACTTCAGCGTTTGTAAAACATTCTTCTTAAGACATTTTCTTTCCATTGCCCGTATTAGATTCAAGTTCTTTGCCTAAATGTTGCGAATTTTGACGTTTTCAATTGTCACTTTGACGTTTTGAGGAAAACCCCAATTTATTTTTCTTTAAATGCCCATAACTTTTTTGTCTTTTGACCTACAGAGCTAAATTTTGGTGGGCGCCTCACCTATAATGACATAAATCAGCGTACCAAATTTGGTTGCCTTTACTTTGTTAATTCCGGAGATATAAATTTTTTTTCAAGGAAAACCCAACATTTTCCGGGAAAACCTGGGCCGATGTTCCTGACTAACGAACTTATCCAAGCCATTTGCAAAAGGAAGGTATTCACCAAATTTGATCAAAATCGGCCCATTATTTTTTGAGTTATCGGTGTGACATATATATATATATATATATATATATATATATATATATATATATATATATATATATATATATATATATATATATATATATATATATATATATATATATATATATATATATATATATATATATATATATATAGTCAATAGTCAATAATTTATTTTGCCTTAATTCCATTTACAAATGGTTGAGCACGTCAATTATTAAAATAAAAACAAACTATGATAACAAATGTAAAAAACAAACTAGAAACATTTCAAACAAACAAACACAATAAAATTTTCGTTCGTCTCAACTCTGTGCCCCACTGGTATCAGACAAATACTCCGCAATGGAGTAATAGCAATTATTGGTTAGGTATGATTTCAGCGATGCTTTGAATTCGTTCACATTTTGAATTGCTTTTATAGTTTCTGGCAACCTGTTATATAGATCCACCCCCGCAAAAGAGGGCGACTTTCTGTACATCATTTTACAGAACATCCTGTTCCTAAACAGATTCCCGTGGCGAGTGGAGTAAGAGTGCATCTCAGACTGCCTTGTTAGCCCATCTTTGACACCATGAATATAATTTAAAAGTTTATATAGGTAAACGCATGTTAGCGTCATTATTTTTTCGTCCCTGAAAAGCGCCCTACAAGATTGTGTTACTCTCATACCAAAAATCACTCTTATTATTCTTTTTTGCAGTATAAAAACTCTTTCCACCTCAACCGACTGTCCCCAAGCAACAATGTTGTAAGATATGAAGGAATAAACTTCCGAGTAGTAGACAGTCATCAGAGCTTTGGTCGCAAGGAACTCTGCTAATCGAAATATTAGGAAATGGGTCTACCGCACAAAACCTCAATATGTTCTTTCCATGAAAGATGCTGGTCAATAGTTACCCCCAATACTCTCACGCTTGTGGCCTGAGACACTACAGTGCCCCGAAAATCAAGGTTAATTGCCTGCTTTTGCTGGGCTCTGAATTCAAGAAATACGGTTTTCTTGTAATTTATAAGGAGCTGGTTGGCCTCACACCACTTACCGAACCGTTCAAGTAACGAGTTAACCTTCCGGCTAACCTCGTGTGTATCCGACCCCGACACAACCACTGTCGTATCGTCCGCGTACATGAACAACCTCCCCTCCCCAATATGTTCAGGTAGATCATTCACATACAAGACAAACAACAACGGGCCTAAAACACTTCCCTGCGGAGTGCCAAGCTGTACATCAAAAGGTCGTGATTGCACTCCATCCACAGATACTACCATTTGTCTGTTTGTTAGAAACGAGAGCAGCCAGTCGCAAACAGGGCCCCGAACACCCAGGCACTGCAGCTTTTTCACAAGCAGTTGCGGATTTAGCGTATCAAACGCCCTAGAGAGATCAAACATAAAAGCCACCACGCGCTGACCCCTATCAAGTTCGTCGTATATGTACTGCACCATGTCAATAACAGCCGTTTCCGTTGATAGTCCAGGCCTGAAACCGTGCTGGCACTTCGATATTATTCCCTGATCTTCCAAGAAGTTCTCCAATCGTACAGCCATCGCTTTTTCCATTATTTTAGAAAATACACTAAGTATTGAGAGTTGCCTGTAATTGAAAATATCTTGTTGGTCTCCCTTTTTTGCAGATGGAATTACCTTGGCTTGCTTTAGCTGATTTGGAAACTCACCGGTGACAAGTGACAAGTTCATTATATGGCAGATGCAACCGGCTATTGTTTCTGGATATCGCTTAATTAGCGAGATGGGAACTTCATCAATACCAGATGATTTTTTATTTTTTAAGTTATTTATAATGTTTTCAATTTCAAAAGGAGTGAACGGTTCTACAAAAATTGACCGATTATTCACTCTAGTGGTTGTGCCACCCAAAGCCTGACCACCATACTGAGATCTCACCTGATTTTGAACTTCCGAAGAGAAAACATGACCAAACAAGTCAACTATGGTTTTTGTATCAGAAATAATCTGACCATTATGTTTTATTTTGATATTATTAGGCCCATTTTTTATATTTTTTGTATGTTTATTATTGTTGACAAGTGCCCAAAAAGTTTTTGTCTTATTATCCGAGCCTTCTATCAAGCTTAAGTAAAATTGCTGCTTTTCTTCTCGAATGCGCAAATTAAATTGTTTTTTCAAGTCCTTATATTTTTCATCTATATCGTTTGAATTGCACAATTTTCTAAGTCGATTAAACAATTTTAAATTTTCAGAACATCTCTTCAGTTCCGGAGAATACTGAAACCTGGTCATTCTATCATGGGGGTTCCCTAGTTTGACCAGTCTCACCGGAAATGCCAAATTAAACAATGTAATAAACTGATTAAAAAAATCACCAAAAACCTGATCGATATTAGCCCTCTCCGAATAATTAACCTGAATAGGATATTCTTTCAAAAACCTACCAAACAAGTCAGCGGCCCAGCTAGAAAACACTCTACGCCTAATAAAACAAGACCGATCCTCCGCTACAGGAAGGTCAATCATGTGTATGTTAAACAATAATTCTTGAGCACTGTGATCAGACACTGCAGGATCAAACACGGTTGCAGCACTATCTGCAATATTGGTGATAACATAGTCTATCGACGAACGAACCAGTACTCCCAGATATCTACCCTCCCTCGTTGGTGTGTTTACTAATGATTTTAAGTGATAACAGTCCAACAGACCGTTTAGTCTCTTAGATTCTGTAGATTGAGAATTCATACTGCAAATGTTGAGATCGCCCGTGATAACAACCTTTTCGTACTTTCTACAGACCTTATTGAGAACACTCTCCAAAACAGAAAAAAACAAATCAAAATCACGGGAAGTGCTAGGACGATAGACCACAATAAAGCAAGTCTTACCCTCAAACTCCAACGCACAGCATTCAATATGCAGCTCCGCAGACATTTTTGCAATATACTTTATTTCCTTGCAACTTTGCTGAATCTCATTCCTAACAAAAATGATCGCACCACCATGTATGTGCTTTTTCCGAACGAAACAAGCGACAGGAACGTACCCCCCAATTGTTAACCCCGCTACTAAATTTACATCTGTAATCCAGTGTTCCGTGAAACACAGAAAATGAGGCGAACGTTCACTTATAATAAATTCCATATGATTGAGTTTATTGACTAAACACTGAACATTTATATGGAGTAATTTAAATTGAAAATTTTCTTTCACGTCAAGCTTTGGATCTGTCGTCATTGAATTCATTGATTTGACTGAAACTATAAGTTGTGTCGCTCCGTCTTCCTCTCTTGAAAATTTCTAGATAGAAAAAATCTTCTAACTGCAGCCCCTTCTGGCCAAATATTAGGATCATAAACATCCTCTAAGCGATCCAGTGGATAAGTGATCTTAAATGACGACGTATCCTCGGTCCTCTTTAGCAGCTCACATTTAAAGTCTATAGAATTTGCCGTTTGCTTCAGGTACTCGAGCACTTCTTTCTCAGTGGTCGTAGAATGCATCCTAAACAGATGTATGTAACCATTTTTAGGCACTGTTTTTAACTTAGCCGATGTTCTGTTGTTGGTTCCTATCACAATATTTTTTTCTTTATATTTGTGTTTATTTTTATTTCTCCAGTCATCGACCTCTTGACTGATAATTTTTATCTTGTCAGATTGTTCCGCATCATCGACTGGATAGTCCATCGTGGTATCATTTTGTACATCTGCAGATTTCTCCTGCGTCGTTCTCTCAGTTATATTATATATATATATATATATATATATATATATATATATATATATATATATATATATATATATATATATATATATATATATATATATATATATATATATAAACATATAAAAATTGAAACTGACCCCGGATATGGGTTCTGGGGGGCCTAATTAGCGCTCATTTGAAGAAATTTTTTCAAAATTCAAAAGTCGGGATCTCCTCATTAGTGAATTTTTTTTAAGAAAATTCACTAAAAATAACTGCTACGTTTATAATTTGGCAGATACTTTACTTTTCTATATATTAATTAAGTTTCGTTTTGGAAATCTTTTGTATAACTTTAATGAAATTTGTAAGTTTTCTTCTGGAAATCTTTTGTATAACTTTAATGAAATTTGTTATACAAGTTTCTTTTAAAGAGGCTTACACTATCTACAGATATAGCAACATTTAGTTCTTTAGCTTCACAGAAAATTGAATTTTGGGCATTTTTTTCAAAAGGAGTTAGAACACAAGATTTTTATGATAATAGAGAGATATCGATGGCAACACTTCCGAAAGATTCTTCAAATGTGCCCGTACTAGGACCTCTAAAATCGATCTTCAAGGTCTGTGTAAGTTTAAAGTATTAACTTTACTAATATGCCGTATAATAACAGTGTACAATTCTTATGAAAATTCGCTACTATAACGCACTTGCTGCCTCCCGAAATGTTTGTTCATTAAAGTAATGCCGATGCAGATTTCTTTCGCGTATTGTCTGGTCAGAAATGTATTATGCAATTATTGATTACAACAGAGATTGTCCACTATTGTTTGCGTAAAACAACATAGAAATGAGACATTTGAGGTGTATTATTTGGTCACAGCAGAGCGTTGCAACGAAATCAGTCACAGCTTTATAATACTGTGACTTGCATAATTAAATCAAAAAGAATGCGCCTAGCTGCCTTATTTAGTCATAATGAACAAACGATTCTCGCCATTGTTTGAACGGCCACAAAATATTTATTTATTAAACACTTTTACAGGATGGAAACATAATAAGTACACTTGCAGAACCCAAACCACCACAACACATCTTTTTAAAGACCTGACGATCGTTTCACTAACAAAGTTAGCGTCATCAGAGGATGAAAAATTCTAACTACTTACTACTAACTTCACCTTTTATGCTGAATCTTAGGTAAAGAACGATACCGAGAGGGAGACTAAATCGCAGGCAAATTTTTCAGTGTATTGTATTTTGCTTGCCGGACGAGGGTTTTGAACTTCCTTTATCACTTTACCTGACAGGTTTCGGAATGTTTATCTCCATCAAAGACAAAGCCGGTGGCGAGGCTCGGTTTAAGGAACATGTGTTTTTTATTGCTCTAGAAATATAAATACTTTCGTACGCATCCAGCTCCGCTGGCCGTCTAGCATTCTTGATAAGTTTCAGATTTTCTTTATCAACGTGGTGGTTATTATCCGAAATATGTTGTGCCACGCATGACTTGTCTACACTACCTTATCTCAACTGTGCCAGATGTTCACGAAATCTAGCCTCAATGGTTCTCTTAGTCTGCCCAACGTATTTAAGATTACAATCTTTACAACCTATCTCATAGATACCAGACATTTCAGTGGCTTTATATTTATCTTTTGTATTACCTAACAAATTACTTGAATTATTTTTTGTCGAGAAAGTTAGCTGCAAATCGGCTTTTTTAATAATGCTCTCGAGATCCCTTGTGATACGCGGTTCAAAAGGTAGACAAACAGTTTTTTTTTTCGCTATTTTATCTTTCCTGAATGTCGTGCATTCCGCTAACATTTTCTTTGTTCTGTGTCTATTAATTAATTTTTCCACTGAGCAATCCGAATATCCGTTATATTTAGCCACGTTTTTAATATATATATATATATATATATATATATATATATATATATATATATATATATATATATATATATATATATATATATATATATATATATATATATATATATATATATTTATATTATGATATTCTGGGAATCGCTCCTGCTTAGTCTTAAACTGAGATGTTGAGAAAATGAACAAAATCATTTAATATACAGGCTGGTTTATAACTGACGTAATGAAATGTATTAAGAGTAAACTACCTTCGTTTGATGATGAAGATACCGCAAAAAGTTATTAACAAAAATTGTTTCGAATTCAAATTTATGACAGGCTTTCAATTTTCAAACAGTACAGCCTACTATGATTTTTTTTTAGCTGCGACTTTATTTAAATGACGTTCGACGGCTTCTGTGATTAGGTGTACTTTAAAAAATACTTGAAACTGTATTAAAAAAACGTCTTTACCATAATGCAGTTTGGAAAATCGAGGCCCGTAGGGCCGAGGTTTTCTAAGCATTCGAGGCATGAAGAGTCACTTACAGTTTACGGTTTAGTAATAATTTTTTGCAATACCTGCTTTAACGGTTTTTTTTTTGAATTTGCATTCTTTTTTAATAATTACTGCGTGAATAGATGTCAGACTGACAGCACTGACAGTCGAATTAATTAGATGGATTCTAACATACTACTTAACAACAAGTAGCTTGTGACTTGGTTGTTGTGTTGGGTTACTAAGGACGCTACGGGTAAACAAACAAAACTAAACGCTGGCTGCAGTTCAGCACAGGTCCAGGTTAAACATTAATTTGTATTTTAATTGTGATTTTTGAATTAAAATTAGTGTTGAAGTGACTTTGAATATGGAAGAATCTGACATCGAAGAAGCGGCAGGTATTGCTTGTTTGTCACTTTTACCAGAAAAGTCTAAGCAAAGGTATGAAAGTTGCTATGAGGGTTTCAAAAAGTGGTGCCACACTAAAAAGGTTGTAATACATACCAGTGAGACAGTTTTACTAGCATATTTCTTGGAAAAATCAGGTAAATATTCTGCTCCATCAAGCTTATGGTCCGAATACTCTATGTTACGATCGACAATCTCTTTGAATGACAATGTTGATATTTCCAAATATGCAAAGTTAAAGGCATTTTTAAAGAAGAAAAATATTGGATATGTTTCAAAGAAAAGTGAAGTGTTTACGATCGAGGAAATTCAGACCTTTTTAAGTGAAGCACATGACCAAATATACCTGATGAAGAAGGTGGTTGTAGTTATGGGAATTGCAGGTGCCTGCCGTAAAGATGAATTATGTAAGCTAACAATCAATAATGTTATTGATAAAGGAGACATTATTTTGGTCAGAATACTTGACGCTAAGAATCATCAATCCAGAAGTTTTACCATTGTCGACAATGAGAATGAGAAGTTTCACTTTGTGGCATTAGTGAGGAATTATATGAACCTGCGACCAAAAAATTCAATACAGAGATTCTTCTTGAGGTATCAAAATGGGAAATGCTCTAACCAACCAGTTGGAAGAAATATTTTTGCCAAAATTCCTTCTGAAGTTGCGAAATTTCTACATTTGGAGAATGCGGAAAAATATACTGGGCATTCCTTTCGCCGAACTTCCGCTACTTTTTTGGCTAATAGCGGAGTTGACATTTTAGCACTGAAGAGGCATGGCGGGTGGAAATCCTCGGCAGCTATGTGGCGGATTCCTTGAATAATAAAGTACAAGTCGCTAAGAAGATATTTCATATTAGCAACCAAGAAGCCAGCTCCTCTCGCCAAATCCCTATTATTGAGGTCGGTGATTCTTCGAATACTCCGCAAGATAGTCTTGATAATTTAACATTGCTAGAAACTGAAGATAATAATATAAAGAAGAGCATGGCGTCAATCCTTACTGTTAATCATATGACTAATTGTACTTTCAATATTTCGATGAATTATAATAATTAATAAATCTTCTCAAACAATTTGTTCATTATTCAGATTTGCTATTTATAGGTTTGCAGTACTTACCGTACCTAGGTAAGGTAAGTCTTACCGTACCTAGGTATGAAAAATGTCCTGTTCTCATGGAAACTGACAAATGCTTTAAAAGTTCAACTTACATTGTCAAAAAACTGTCATTAAAAGTGAACTTACTTAACAGGTATTGCAAAAAAATGTTTACAACAGAACAAGAAGTGTTTATTGTGCAGTGCTATGGTTTGGGTGAAGAACATTCTAATCAGGGAGTGATAAGAAAATTCCTTGAACGCTGGCCAAATTATTCGGTTTCCGCTACTGGTGTAAAAAAAGTTGTTACAAGATTTATGCGTACTGGGAGTGTTTTAAATGTTGAGAAGACAAAATCGGGCCTACATGAAGAAGACAATGCTGCAGCTGCATTAGCTATGGATTCTGTTAGGCGTTTTCCAAAATTAACATTAAAAAGAAGGGCATTAGAAATTGACAATATTAGCAAATCGCATTTGCAACAAATTTATCGTACCAACAAGGTGAAACCTTTCAACGCAAAACTTATACACACTTTGGAAAAAAATGACGAGTCAAAACGATTAGATTTTTGTTTATGGTATGGCGAGCAATATCTACAAAATCACAATTTTGGCAGAAGTATTATTTTTTCGGACGAATCCACTTTCACCACTAATGGGGTGGTAAATTCCCAAAATGTACGGTATTGGTCTATGGAGAATCCAAATTATAGTGTTAATTAATGAATATGTATTTAGTCATTGAAAAAGTCAGTGTAACTTGGCTCTTCAAAAAATTTGTTATTTTGGTAAAAATATGGAACAGAAAAGAAAGTTGGTTGTTCTGAAGTATTGTTATATGGAAAGGAATACGGGGCAGTAAACGTTTTGGGCGAAATTTTAGATGGAGAAAGAAAGAGGCAGATATAAATTTGAAAATTAGTATGTCAAAATTTGAAGTATGTTATTCGGAGGATAGCTGTCAAACATTTTTTGGAATGACGTTTGATAAAATTGTGTCGAAATACTTCACAAGTCAGCGACTTATCTGTATTGACATGCTGTATAATTATGACCAATAAAGATTATTATTATTATTAATTGCAGAAGACAATGCCATAAAAAGTAAATGCGTGGTGTGCTGTTTCTTACACTGGGATAATTGGGCCATATTTTTTGAGCTGAATATGAACCAGTACAGTTATCTGGAAATGCTGGAAAATATTCTTCAAGACCATTTGCATAACATGTCACTAGAAGATAGACAAACAGCATACTTTCAGCATGACGGCCACCCAGCACATGCAACAGGAATCGTTCGAGAATGGTTAGATCGCGAATTTTCTGGGCAGTGGATTGGTCGATATGGGCCAATACCTTGGCCTCTTAGAAGTCCCGATCTAACCTTAATGGACTTTTATTTATGGGGCTATCTCAAACAGAACGTCTACGCGGCTCCATTAAACAACGATCTTGATTTATTGAAACTGAGGTTGAGAGAGGCAATTGACGGTATTCCAATTCAACATATTCAAAATGCCTACAAAGCATTTACTAAACGGGCTGAGTTATGTGTATCGGTTGGTGGCAGCACATTTAAATAATTTCTATATTTTTCGTTGCTCGTTTTGATTTTTGGTAGCAATAAGCGTTTTATTTTTATTTTATTTTACTAATAAATTATTATTTAACACACTGCATGGTTACTTACTTTGCGCACCTGTGTTCAGAAAACCACAGGTAAAAAGCTCCATGCTGATAGGGAAAAAATGTTAATAATTTACTTGAAAATTCAAAGTAGGCTGATCTGGCTGAAAATTGAGAGCCTGTCATTTTAATTCTAAATAATTTTTGTTAATAACTTTTTGCGGTATCTTTATAAACGAAGGTAGTTTACTCTTAACACATTTAGTTAAATCAGTTCTAAACCACCCTGTATATTAATTGATTTTGTTCATTTCCTCAACATCTCAGTTTAAGACAAAGCAGGAGCGATTCCCAGAATATCATAATCTAATTCAAAAAGTTTTGGTCACTTATACCTTACCCACACACAATCCGTGGACACACTGTACATTATATAAGCTTTTTAACTGACCATGGAAATGGGTTCCAGGGGTCCTAGTTTGTGCTCATTTGAAGGAATTTCCCGAAAGTCTCACAATCGATACCTCTATTGGTGAAACTAATAGAAATGTCGCTAATCAAGATGATCATATTCTTCTAGAGCACCGTATCGATCATCCATGCGATGAAGCACATGCTATTTCTTATATTGCCGGTATAGTCCAGTTAATTTCCCTGAGAGCGATATTTAAATTTCTCAAGAAATGTCCAAAACAACGTATGTAATTTGGTAATTCGGTAATTACACCAGAGATCATCTTAAGTACATGTAATTTTCGTGAAAGTTGTACCAGTGTTTATCTTAATTAAATGAAAACTAAAGTGGACAACATCACGTAACTTTTAGATTACCCAATCGGGCCTGAAGTGTGACATTATACAGCAGATATTTCGTACTACCACACTTTCACGGGTTCTTAATTTTAAACGTGTCCTTTTTATACGTAGGTACCTCTCTTAATATTAAACTGTCACGAATTCCTACAAAAATGCAACTTAAGAAATCGACAGACCAAAACGTAATAAGAAATATGAAATAGCGCGACTGATTTAAGACTTTTGACATTTCTTTTTTAACGTGAATAACAATTAAAAACATGGAAAAACACTTATGTAATTACCAAATAGTATAAATACTCTACAAGGTGATCTAAATAAAACGTTATATCCTTGACATTCTTATTTTAGCGAATATTCGTGAAAAACCTTCTCCGATATTCTTCAACACTCTTTCTATAGTTTCATGCACAGAAACCTAACATTAATAGCATGTCAACTTGTTCCCTGAATGAAAACCTTCCGGGCATTTGGTATTTTTTGAGTTATCGCTCAGATGTATACAAGCTGGTCCAACAGTGTATTCAAGTTCAATATCTCGTTTATTATTTAGCCTCTACTTTGTTTCTCCTCCACATCAATGACCTTCTCTTTAGCACATCCAACCCAGTTCACAGTTACGCGGACGACAGCACCCTCCACTCAAATATACAATATTCTAAGCCTGTCTCTTTAGCCCAATTAGATGAGGATCGGAGACTCATGGAGGGTTCTGTCTCCGTGGATCTCCAAAAAAATATTAGACTGGGGAAGTAGAAATCTTGTACAATTCAACCCCACCAAATCTCAGTCTTGCTTTCTTTCTCATAAGAAATACACCAGCCCTAGACCCATCACAGTGAACAACCAAATTATTCAAAGTAATGAGTCGTTTTCACTTGTTGGCATTTCTGCGGATCGAAATCTCAATTGGCACCAACATGTCACATCAATTGCAGAAGCGGCTGCTAAGAAGTTAGGTTTCCTCTTCCGGGCTCGCAAATACTTTTCGCCGGCTAATCTCTATACCTTATATACTTCACAAATAGGGCCAAACCTCGAATACTGCTCCCACATCTGGGGTGCTGCTGCCGCTTCTACACTCGCTATCCTGGACTCCATTCAGAAGAGAGTTATACGTCTCATTGGTGACCCTACCCTCACCCAAAGGCTGCCGTCCCTTGCCCACCGACGTGCCGTTGGTGACCTCTCTCTCTCTCTCTCTCTCTCATAGATATCTGCATGGGCACTGCTCAGAGGAGCTTTCTCCCATAGTTCCTCCACCTGCTGTCCCCAACAGATCTACCAGGGGAACAGAGCGAATGCACCCTTTTACTGTCCATGTCACCAGACATAGAACATCTTGTTATGTCCGCTCTTTTGTCTCGAGTTGTGGAATTCCTTGCCGGCGCATGCTTTTCCTTCTCCTCCCAACCTCCAAACATTCAAGTCCAGAATTAACAAGTTGCCTCTTTCCTCCTTGTCGACACCCACGGTACGATAGTATTTAGGCTGTAAGCCCTCGTGGTGTGTTGTTGAAATAAAAAAATAAAAATAAAAAAGTCTGGACGCAGCAAATACGTTATGGAAGTGAATTTCCTTTAAAATGTTTTTAATAGCAAATATGTTTTATTTTATTTTTTTATTTCAACAACACACCACGACGGCTCACAGCCTAGATACTATCGCACCGTAGGTGTCGACAAGGGGGAAAGAGGCAACTTGTTAATTCTGGACTTGAAGGTTTGGAGGTTCGGAGGAAAAGGAAAAACATGTGCCGGCAAGGAATTCCACAACTTGGAAGTGTTTGGGACAAAAGAGCGGTCATAACAAGATGTTCTATGTCTGGTGACCTGGACAGTAAAAGGGTGCATTCGCTCTGTTCCCCTGGTAGATCTGTTGGGGGCAGCAGCTTGAGGAACTATGGAAGAAAGCTCCTCTGAGCAGTGCCCGTGCAGATATCTATGAGAGAGGGGGGGGGGTCCCACCAACGGCACGTCGGTGGGCAAGGGATGGCAGCGTTTGGGTGAGGTTAGGGTCACCGATGAGATGTACAGCTCTTATGAATGAAGTCCAGGATAGCGAGTGTAGAATCGGCAGCGGCACCCCAGATGTGGGAGCAGTATTCGAGGTTTGGCTTTATTTGTGAAATATATAAGGTATAGAGATTAGCTGGTGAAAAGTATTTGCGATCCCGAAAGAGGTAACCTAATTTCTTAGCAGCCGCTTTTGCAATTTATGTGACATGTCGCTGCCAATTGAGATTTCGATCCAGAGAAACGCCAACAAGTGAAAAGGACTCATTACTTTGAACAACTTGGTTGTTCATTGTGATGGGTTTAGGGTTGGTGTAGAAAGCAAGATTGAGATTTGGTGGAGTTGAATTGTACAAGACTTCCCCAGTATAATATTTTTGGGAGATCTACAGAGACAGACCCTCCACGGGTCTGCGATCCTCATCTAATTGGGCTAAAGAGACAGGCTTAGAATATTGTTTATTTGAGTGGAGGGTGCTGTCATCCGCGTAACTGTGAACTGGGTTGGATGTGTTAGAGAGGATGTCATTGATGTGGAGAAGAAACAAAGTAGGGGCTAAAGCTGAACCTTGAGGGACTCCTGCATTAATTGGATACAGTTTAGAGGAATGGCCATCCACGACAACAGAAGTGCTCCGGTTGGAGAGGAAATTTGCTGTCCAAGTACAGAGTTTTAGTGGTAGGCCATAGGTCGAAAGTTTATTAAGCAGCGCTGCGTACCAGACCTGGTCGAATGCTTTGGATATGTCTAGAGCGACAATCTTGGATTCACCGTGTAGTTCCATCGACTTGCTCCAAGAATGGGTGACAAAGGAAAAGAGGTCGGCAATTGATCTGCGCTGACGGAATCCATACTGCCTGTCGTGGATTAGACTGTGTTTTTCAAGAAATTTTAGTAAATCGGTGTTTATATAGTTTTCCATCACTTTAGAGTCGACTGAAAGGAGAGAAATAGGCCTGTAGTTGCTAGGAAGCGCTTTCGATCCTTTCTTGGGGACGGGTTGTACCCGAGCAGTTTTCCAATTACTAGGGAATATACCTCTATTGTAAGATGTCTGAAACAGACGAGTCAGGACAAGAGCAAGTTCTGGTGCGCATTTTTTGAGAACAATTGCTGGGATCTCGTCAAGGCCAGAGGCTTTCCTGGTATTAACAGAAGAGAGCATCTTTCGTACCCTTTAGTTTTGAAAATGATATCCATCATTTTATGCGCGACATTGGGGACTGTTGCTGGTTAAACATTTGGGGGTGGGTTGAGAGTAGAATTGCCTGCGAACAACGAGGCAAAAAGTTCAGCCTTGCCCAGGGCGGTAGAAACTTTGTGTTGCTCACTGATGAAGCAACATTTCAAAGAAGGGACATGTCAACAGACATATCTTTCACTACTATTCTACTAAAAACTAAAAACCCTCACTTTACTCACACCACTATTCAAAATAGGTGGTCTCTTAGCGTCTGGGGTGGAATTATTGGAAATTTTGTCAACGGTCCGCATTTATTTGAAGATCGGCTCACTGCACAGCGATATATTCAGTTTCTAAGAGAAGACCTTAGACCATTATTAGACCAACTGCCTGTTAGCATACGTGATCATATGTGGTTTATGCATGATGGTGCTCCAGTTCATCATACAGCTAACATTCATGCTTTTCTTAACCAATATTTTTCAGAACGCTGGATTGGGAGAGGAGGGCAGAATACATGGCCGCATAGGTCACCTGATCTAACAAAAATTGACTTTTTTTATGGGGTGATGTTAAAAATTTTGTTTAACAGACAAAAGAAGATATAAAGGCAAGAATCCGTGGTGTATTTGATAATATTAATTTAAGTGTATTACGAGACGCTAACTATTGTTTTAAAGCTCGCTTAAACTTATGTGCTTTGCATAATAGTGGTCGTTTCGAACACTTTTAATCAACTAGTTTTTACTGTTTTTGTATAATATCATCGTTATCAAAATTCTTGCACGAATCACTTGTACGCTATATTTTCTCACGATTGCGGTAAAAGCGATTTGAATTGATCTACAGACTATGAAATAATTTACATTTTCCTTAGTGAAAACATACACCACGTATCGATTAAAAGTAAAAAAATTTAAAGCAGCCTACAAGGTCTGTAAACGAAACTCCAGTTAAATGTGTTAAGAAACACCTGCCGGAAAAAGACGTATTTTACAAGGCTTCAACTTTTGACGGAACACAAAAGTACTGATGATTGAAAGGCATAAACATCCGCGAGTAACTTTAGCAAAGAGGTGTTATAATGTGCGAATTACCAGTCTTTGTTTATTTTCTTTGCTATTTTTAGTTCACCACTTGAAATAAATGAATCTGTAAACATTAAATGGTAGCTAATATCCAGCCACTAGGTGTATGCGATTTTATAACTCTAGAGACGTTATTGAAAATGAAATGTGATATTGTGGAGCAGATACTTGATGTCAATCCATTGTCAACTTGAATAAATAAGCAATTTTTTTTTTCAACAACACACCACGAGGGCTTACAGCCTAAATACTATTGTACCGTAGGTGTCGACAAGGAGGAAAGAGGCAACTTGTTAATTCTGGACTTGAAGGTTGGAGGTTCGGGGGAGAAGGACAAACATGTGCCGGCAAGGAGTTCCACAACTTGGAAGTCCTCGGGACAAAAGAGCGGGCATAACAAGATGTTCTATGTCTGGTGACCTGGACAGTAAAAGGGTGCATTCGCGCTGTTCCCCTGGTAGATATGTTGCGGGGAGCAGGTAGAGGAACTATGGAAGAAAGCTCCTTTGAGCAGTGCCCGTGCAGATATCTATATCACCAACGGCACGTCGGTGGGCAAGAGATGGCAGCCTTTGGGTTAGGGTAGGGTCACCGATTAGACATATAGCTCTCTTCTGAATGGAGTCCAGGATAGCGAGTGTAGAAGCGGCAGCTGCACCTCAGATGTGGGAGCAGTATTCGAGGTTTGGCCTTATTTGTGAAGTATATAAGGTATAGAGATTAGCAGCTGGTGAAAAGTATTTGCGAGCCCGGAAGAGGAAACCTAATTTACACTATTTTATTGAATGTATAACTGCAGTTTCGCTCAAGTTCTCAGCTTTGTCAAATACAGAATCAAAGTTACTAACACTTTCGTTCTGTATTTGTCAAATTAAACTAGGAGAGGGAGATGGCTTTTAAATACCTTGAAGAATGGGAAGCTTAATATTTATAAATAATAAAACGTAGTTCTAGATTGCCTTTAAACAAATTGAATAACTTTCATTAGAAATGTTATTTATTACTATATATTTTAAGTGAATTTTCTTTTAAAAAAATTCATTAATGAGATCCCGACTTTTGAATTTAAAAAAATTTTCTTCACATGAGCGCTAATTAGACCCACTAGAACACATATCGGGGGTCAGTGTCAATTTTTATATGTTTATATATATATATACAGGCTGATTCGTAACGCAATCGACACAGAATGTATGCGTGTAGAGGACGTCAAAACATGCTGATTTTTTAGCCAACTTCAAAAAAAGAGGAGGTTCTCAATTCGACTGTATTCTATTTTTTTCTGTTACCTCAGAACTTTTTCTAGCTGAACTGATTTTAGTGAATTTTTGTTAAAAAAAACACAAATAGAGAGGTATCGATGGTGAGACCTGGGGAGTTAATCCTCGGATCCTTCACTGTATCTACACTGCGATCGTCAGGCCGAGAATCCTCTATGGGGCGTTGGTCTGGTGGTGTGATGTGAACCAAACTACCAGCAGGAAGCTGGCCAAACTCCAAAGGCTGGCAATCCTGAGTATCACAGGCGCTATGAGGACGACACCCTCAGCCGCGCTAGAGGTCCTGTTGATGATGCTGCCGCTTCCCATCTGTGTCAGGAAGGAGGCGATGGCGTCGCATCTCAGAATGCGAGACGCAGGAAACTGGTGTGGAGAGGGAGCAATAATAGGACATGCAAAAGTCGCCAAGGAGGTGGAAAAGGAAATTCCGATTTCCGCTATAAAGGTGCGGGATGCCGAGGATGATATTAGGTGGACTAGGTCATACACCCTCAGGATCCCCAGTAGGGATCAGTGGAGGGAAAATGAGGTTGAATTCCAGTCCGCAAGCCTGGTCTGTTTCACCGACGGATCGCGGCTTGAGGACCAACAATCCTTCGGGGCAGGAATATACATCGAGGGCCTGGGGGTGCGCGAGAGCTATGCTCTTGGCGCATATACCACGGCATTCGAAACAGAGGTGTACTATATCCTGTCTGTGGCCAATAGACATGATGTGAAGAGGAGTCCCGTAAAATGTGTGTACATCTGCTCGGATAGCCAGGCGGTCCTCCGGGCAGTCTGCGCGGCCAGAATCAGGTCTACACTGGTTCAGGAGTGCGCTGATGCCCTCAGAGGACTAGCCAGGACAAAGGAGGTACAACTGGTGTGGGTTCCGGGACACTGTGGCGTGGTGGGGAATGAGGTGGCGAATAATATCGCAAGGCTCGGTTCCCGGCTGCCGTTCTGTGGCCCGGAGCCGGCGATTGGTATAAGTAGGAAGACAGTCTCTGTCGCCTTAGACAGGTGAACCGAGGAAGCAATGAAGAGGCGCTGGGGGTCGGTTGGTGGCTGCAGGCAGGCGCGGGACTTCGTGGAGGGGCCGGACAGAGATAAAGCTGTCTGGCTACTCGGAAGGAGTCGACCTACGCTTCGCCGCATCCTTGGGGTGCTCACAGGCCAATGTGCCCTTAGAAGACACCTCACATGGATAGGCGTAGAGAGGGATCACGTTTGCCAGGAATGCGGCGAGGATGAAGAAACGTCCTACCACTACCTGTGCGAATGCGAGGTTTTTGGGAGTCTTCGAGCAGAATTGTTCGGATCGAGGACTCTGCAGAGGAATCAGGTAAGAAGCGTCCAATTGAAGACCGTCACGGCCTTCATTTCGAGGTCGAGGCGGTTTGGCGACGGAACCGAGGAAGAGTAGAGCATGGTTGCTGGGTTGCTGGGGTTGGCAAAAAGGGCCTATGGTGGCCTACTTGCTAGGCGTTGGCCTCCCCACCACTGCTATTACTACTACTAATGAATGCTTCATATTTCAATAACTCAATGTGCTGCTAACCTAAGGTTTGTTGGCTAGGAAACCAGTTTTGTCGGAAATTTTGTACATTTTCAAACAATAAGTTATTTTGATATAATATGGTACATTGTTTCTACTATATAGGCTATAGAGGTAACCAGATTGATGCCTGCTTGCATAGAGAGACATATTTGCTATTACAAACATTTTGATGAAAATTCACTTCCATAACGCACTTGGTGCGTCCAGACTTGGCAACCCCGCTGATTGTTTATTGTGACATATTTTTGTAGCCTGCTCGTTTAAAGTTTGATTTGGAGCTTTTGTTTGCAACGGCAGCGTAACCCTGATATCTGTCTGACCTTGTCTAACACTATAGGCACCCGTTCAGAGGTAATTTCAGGTTATATCGTAAATTATTTACTTTTTATTTGGTTATAACCCACAATTTACTAAACCGATTAAGTTTAAATTTGGTAGATAGGACCACTTATACGATATTTACGTGCGTGTAAAGTTTTAGTCTAATATTTCTAGTTATTTAAAAGATATTTCGTTTTCAAACAGTTTTTAGCATTTTTTTTTTTTTTTTGTAAAAGTATTAGAGTGTTAAAACTGTCTAACTAACTAACTCATCCAAGCTACTAACAAAATGAACGCAATTGCCAAATTTGGTTTCGATTGGTGAAGTTTTTTTGAGTTGTAGGTTGGATACATACATACATATATATATATATATATATATATATATATATATATATATATATATATATATATATATATATATATATATATATATATATATATACAGTGTGGAACAGCCAAATGGAATAAATTCGATAACGGATAAATGAGGACGTGTTGGGAAAAACGCTTGGACACGTCGATTTGTATTTTTAACTGCGCATCTTTTTCAAGAAAAAAAAATTATATAGGGTGCGTCATGTGACAGTGGCCAATACCAACTTTCTTATTTTAAATACAAGCCCCTGTATATTATTAATTTTTTGGATTCTTCAGAAAATTCTAGACATAATTCATGTACAATGTCCTATACCTATCTTCAACTGTTTCGGAAATATTAAGTATTTTCAGATTTATTACAAAAATTAACATTAAAAATAGAAAATTATTTTATTTCACAAATTCTAATAAGAAATACTGATTATTTCTTAATAATTTAAAAAAACAAAAAAAAAATTAATGTCAATGTAGTAAATGTTCAAAATGCTCGCCACGAACATCTTGGCAACATGCTAATCTGGTATAGAAATGTCTTCTAACATTACTCAACATCTCAGGCGTGACTGATCTAATCGCAAGCGTGATTCGTCTTTTTAAGTCATCTAAGTTGAGGGGCTTAGTTTTGTATACAATACTTTTGACATATCCCCACAAAAAGTAGTCTAATAGCGACAGATCAGGAGATCGTGCTGGCCATTCTATCGATCCGCGCCTCCCTATCCACCGATTTGGAAAAATTTGGTTCAGGTACTGCCGGGCATTGATTTGGTAATGGGGCGGTGCTCCATCTTGCTGAAACCATATTTTATTGGCAGGAACTTGTGGGTTTGCTGGATCTGGATATAAGTTTGTCAAAGTTGGCACGACATTATTTTGGAGCAGTTCTAAATATTTATCCCCATTCAAGTTGCCATCAATGAAAAAGGGACCTACGATATGATTTCCAACAATTCCTGCCCAAACATTAACTTTTTCAGGATATTGCGTATGTTCCTCTCTCATCCAATGAGGATTCTCATTAGACCAATAGCGGCAATTTTGACGATTAACATGACCGTGAAGTGTAAATGTGCTCTCATCAGAAAACAAAACATCTTCTAATTGGATCACATTGTTATCTAACATTGCCATCATTTGTTCACAAAAATACGTTCTCCTATCGAAATCGTCCTCCATGAGCTCCTGAGTTGGTATCATTTTATAGGGATGCATTTTACTTTCCTTTAATGTTCGAAAAATTGCTGTGTGGCTAACGTTGAATAGTTGGGCTGCTTGTCGACCAGAAGTATGTGGGTTTTCTTGAAACTCAAGCGTAATATCCAATTTCGTATCATCACTTACTGCATTGGCAGCTACTTTTTTTATCTGTCTCACATGACCAAGTTCGCGAAACTGCTTTTCTATTTTGCTAATTGTTCCTTGGGATACAGGCGGCAAATTTGGAAATTTTTCGTGAAATAAGCGAGACACTTCCATCTGTGTCCGTGTGTTATCTCCATAACCAATCATTTGTAGAATGGTTATTTTGTGCATTTCTGTTAAATGAACCATTTTTCTGATATTATTACGTACAGTTAACGAAATTCAAACGACAATAGCGCTGACACTAATCACTACTGTCATGCAGGCAGACAACAAGTTGCTAAGGCTACGAGTTTTATACGAACAGAAAGAAAACTGTTTTTGTTTTTGTTTTATTTCATATCAGTAAAAAGAAACGCAGGAATGGTTTTTGTTTACTTTCTCATTATCAAGAGCTGAATGGGAAATAAGTATTGAATGCAATGTAGCGAATTTGTGAAATAAAATAATTTTCTATTTTTAATGTTAATTTTTGTAATAAATCTGAAAATACTTAATATTTCCAAAACAGTTGAAGATAGGTATAGAACATTGTACATGAATTATGTCTAGAATTTTCTGAAAAATCCAAAAAATTAATAATATACAGGGGCTTGTGTTTAAAATAAGAAAGTTGGTATTGGCCACTGTCACATGACGCACCCTATATAATTTTTTTTTCTTGAAAAAGATGCGCAGTTAAAAATACAAATCGACGCGTCCAAGCGTTTTTCCCAACACGCCCTCATTTATCCGTTATCGAATTTATTCCATTTGGCTGTTCCACACTGTATATATATATATATATATATATATATATATATATATATATATATATATATAAACTATTTAACTGACCTTGGATTTGAGTTCTAGGTGCCCTAATTCGCGCTCATTTGAAGAAATTTTTCAAAAATCTTACCATCGATACCTCTCTATTAGTGAATTTTTTAAATGAAAATTCACTAAAAAAAAATGATATTTAGGTAGACAATAAAAACATGATTAGGAAATATCTAGGTTTTCTTTAGTTCAAAATTTGATTTTAAAGAAACAGCGAAATTTCGAAAAAATAAAAGTTGTCGCAACTTATTTTAAAAATTGCTTCTTTGTTTCCAGGCACTTTAGACCTTAAAATAAAATAAACCGCAATTTGATATCGCTTCTAGCTTTCAAGTTATCAAGATTTTCTGAAAACTTCAAAAAATTGCCAGCATTACAAATGTAAATGTACTAATTTGAAGAAGCATTTTTCAGGTTTGGTATTCTTGTACCGCAACCTATTTAGTTATTTTTAAGTTAAAAAGAGCACAATCAATCAATAAATCAAGATATGTGTGACCAAAAAGGTTGATACCAAAAAAGTGCCGTCATAAAATTTTTCTCAATCTCCTACATAAAAACCATTAGCCTGAAAAAAGAACTGATACGATTCCAATGTTTAACAACCTTCAAATTACTAAATGGCAAAGTTTTAACTTAATCGAAGACAAAAAGTTTTTTGTCAAAAAAAGTTGACGACTACTAGTATAGAAAAATTGCAAAAAAATGAAAGTTATCTGAACTCGATAAAACTTTAGTATAATATGTATTAACTTCGTAGATAAAAAATAAAATAAATTCCGTGTCAATCTCTTCTGTATTTTTTGAATTACAATGATTTATCCTCAAAATTATCAAAAAATGCGACAAGAAAAAAGCTCCAACTCTGCACCTGTATTTGATATCAATGTATAATATAGTTTTTATTCATTCTTATGAGGCACTGCATATTGTATATAAGTTTTATATGATTTGGAGAACTTTGATTTTCTGGTGATTTTTTTTACTTTTGAGGATCGGTTCCGATTATAATTTACACTCACAGACGTATTTCCTTTAAAATTTTCAACGAAAACATCTCGTCGCCTCAGTCAGCGATTATAATCACGATTTTGGTCTGCTATATTCAAATAGTAGTAAAATAATTATAGACGAATTATTCAAATTGATCAGAACAACTCAAAATATTAGTAGATTATTTACTTTTTATTTGGTTATAACCCAAAATTTACTAAACCGATTAACTTTAAATTTGGGAGAGAGGACCACTTATACGATATTTACGTGCGTGTAAAGTTTTAGTTTAATATTTCTAGTAATTTAAAAGATTCCGGAGGCAAAATACCCCTCCATTCGGATCTCCGGGAGAGGGGTGTACAGGGGGCGCCAACATCAAGATTTAACATATCCTTTTCGAATATATGTGACCTAAATTCTAACCTGAACTCCGTCTACCATTTCCTCCAGGATAATAGGCCCCAACTCCTCTTCCTCACCGAAACCCAAATCAGTGCCAAAACAGCCACTAATCACCTTAATTTCCCGGGGTATGAGTTACTTACTTATTTTAGATTGCATGGAGGCGTGTGTGCGTACGTCCGTAGCAATCTACCCTGCACCAGACACCCCAATTTAGAAGCTGGAAGAAAAGACATACTATGGATAAAACTATCTCTCAGGGCTGCAACTAAATTCATCTATTGCATTTACCGGTCACCTTCTGACAACAACTTTGTACAGCTCTTTAACTACCTTTCTGAAAAAACCGACTATCTGATTTCTGAACATCCTTCCTCCGAGATCACTATTCTTGGTGACTTCAATGTCCATAATAAGGAATGGCTAGGATCTTCAAAAACCGATCCACAAGGGAGAACAGCAGAGGCCTTTGCAGTCAGCAATTCTTTAACCAATATGGTTCAGCAACCTACTTACTTTCCTCGCATCCCAACACACAGCTCAAATCCCTTGGATCTCCTTCTTACTACAAAATCTGAATGCTATAAGATATCAGTCACCGCCCCCCTTGGCCGCTCAGACCACGGCATGGTCACTGCTTCCTGCGCAATTCAACCCGAGGTCACACAGTCTTCACACCCACGTATCGTTTGGCACTACAACTCCGCAAACTGGGACGAAATGCGGGATTACTTTTCCTCATTTCCATGGGCGTCTGTCTGATTCTCTCATCCTGACCCCTCTGATATCTCACAAAATGTCACCGAAATTATCCAAGCTGGCATGTAGTTATTTATTCCACGTACACAGAAAACCTCTTCAGCCACTGAAAACCCCTGGTTCTCTAAATCCTGTGACAAGGCCAGACTTGAAAAGGTCAAAGCTCACACAACGCTTCTACACAATCCCAGTCAAGAAAACCGTCAAGCATTTAACGACGCAAGAAACCGCTATGTCCGCATTCTTTCTGAGGCAAAAAACTCGTTTAATAACCACATCAAAAACAAAGTCCTATTAAGCTCCAGCGGCGACAAAACCCTTCTGGACTCTTGCTAAATCTATTGGGAATAATTTCCGCAAAAGCACATTCCCACCTCTTGTCTCAGGGGATGAAATTGTTTCTACCGCCCTGGACAAGGCTGACCTTTTTGCTTCGTTGTTCGCCAGCAATTCTACTCTTAACCCACCTCCAAATGCTCAACCACCAACAGTCCCCAATGTCGCGCATAAAATGACGGATATCATTTTCAAAACTAAAAAGGTACGAAAGATGCTCTCTTCTCTTAATACCAGGAAAGCCTCTGGCCTTGACGAGATCCCAGCAATTGTTCTCAAAAAATGCGCACCAGAACTTGCTCCTATCCCGACTCGTCTATTTCAGATATCTTACAATAAAGGCATATTCCCTAGTAACTGGAAAACTCCTCGAGTACAACCCATCCCCAAGAAATGATCCAAAGCGCTTCCTAGCAACTACAGGCCTATTTCTCTCCTTTCAGTCGTCTCTAAAGTGATGGAAAAGTATATAAACACCCAATTACTAAAATTTCTGGAAAAACACAGTCTAATCCACGACAGGCAGTATGGATTCCGTCAGCGCAGATCGACTGCCGACCTCCTTTCTTTTGTCACCCATTCTTGGAACAAGTCTATGAAACTACACGGTGAATCCCAGATTATCGCTCTAGACATATCCATCGACCAGGTCTGGCCGCAGCGCTGCTTAATAAACTTCCGGCCTATGGCCTACCACCAAAACTTTGTACCTGGACAGCAAATTTTCTCTCCAACAGGAGCATTTCTGTTGTTGTGGATGGCCATTCCTCTAAACTGTATCCAATTAATGCAGGAGTTCCTCAAGGTTCAGCTTTAGCCCCTACTTTGTTTCTTCTCCACATCAATGACCTCCTCTCTAGCACATCCAACCCAGTTCACAGTTACGCGGACGACAGCACCCTCCACTCAAACATACAATATTCTAAGCCTGTCTCTTTAGCCCAATTAGACGAGGATCGCAGACTCATGGAGGGTTCTATCTCCGTGCATCTCCAAAAAATATTAGACTGGGGAAGTAGAAATCTTGTACAATTCAACCCCACCAAATCTGAGTCTTGCTTTTTTTCTCATAAGAGATACACCAGCCCTAGACCCATCACAATGAACAACCAAGTTATTCAAAGTAATGAGTCCTTTTCTCTTGTTGGCATTTATGTGGATCGAAATCTTAATTGGCACCAACATGTCACATCAATTGCAGAAGCGGCTGCTAAGAAATTAGGTTTCCTCTTCCGGGCTCGCAAATACTTTTCACCAGCTAATCTCTATACCTTATATACTTCACAAATAAGGCCAAACCTCGAATACTGCTCCCACATCTGGGGTGCAACTGCCGCTTCTACACTCGCTATCCCGGACTCCATTCAAAAGAGAGCTATACGTCTCATCGGTGACCCTACCCTCACCCAAACGCTGCCATCCCTTGCCCACCGACGTGCCGTTGGTGACCTCTCTCTATTTTATAGATATCTGCACGGGCACTGCTCAGAGGAGCTTTCCTCCATAGTTCCCCCACCTGCTGCCCCCAACAGATCTACCAGGGGAACAGAGCGAATGCACCCTTTTACCAGATCACCAGACATAGAACATCTTGTTATGCCCGCTCTTTTGTCCCGAGGACTTTCAAGTTGTGGAATTCCTTGCCGGTACATGTGTTTCCTTCTCCTCCGAGCCTCCAAACCTTCAAGTCCAGAATTAACAAGTTGCCTCTTTCCTCCTTGTCAACACCCACGGTACGATAGTATTTAGGCTGTAAGCCCTCGTGGTGTGTTGTTGAAATTAAAAAGAATAAAAAATATTGCGTTTTCAAACAGTTTATCGCATTTTTTGTAAAAGTATTAGAGTGTCAAAACTGTCTAACAAACTCATCCAAGCTATTAACAAAATGAAGGCAATTGCCAAATTTGGTTTCGATTGGTGAAGTTTTTTTTGAGTTGTCGGTTGGATACATACACACCCACACACACACACACAGATATATATATATATATATATATATATATATATATATATATATATATATATATATATATATATATATATATATATATATATATATATATATATATATATATATACTTCAACTGACCTTGGATTTTGGATTTAGGGGCCCTAATTCACGCTCATTTGAAGAAATGTTACAAAAGTCTTACCATCCACACCTCTCCTCCATTTCCTTGATGAAAATTCACTAAAAGCGGGCAAGGTCGGGGGGATGGGGCAGAAGGGTCATGCAATTTTTGGTCAAAAATTGATGTACAGACAGGGCTGTATGAACAGGGACGTTATCGTGGTGAAAAACCATTTGCCCGACTGCCACAAATCAGGCCTCTTCCGCCGCAAACTGTTGCGCAATCTTTTCAAAACTTCCAGGTAGAAAGCCTGGATAACTGTCTGTCTCCTGTGGAACAAACTCTGAATGGACAACTCCTCTCACATCGAAAAGCAAATCAGCATTGTTTCGACGTTTAATTTTGACGTGCTTTTTTGACGCAAAGCGAACTTGGGAGTCTTCCACTGGTTTGATTGTTGCTTCGTTTCAGGATCCTAACCGTAGCACCATGATTCGTCACCTGCTACAGTCGACAATAACTGTGCTTGTACTGAATTTAAATTCCAAATAACACAGTTCTAAAGGTGTGCAATTTCATAATGCGATACGAAGTCAAGGCCATGATAATAATTGCTTAGCTAGTACCAAACAACTTATGGTTTGCTTTAGTTAAACGGTGTTTTGTAGTAATTAACATCTTAAAAGCTTTGCAAAATTGTTGTTAACATTTGTTTCTACAACCTTCTAACAAATACTATAAATGACTATAGTATTTGCTTCTAATAAATCGTGCGTTCCTGAATATATTTGTTTTTACCCGAAAGGAGTTTTTTCGATATTTTGGTATTTTACTGGTAATTATGTTATCAGTAAATGTTTAAAAAACTCTAGACGCAGCAAGTGCGTTATGGAAGTGAATTTTCATAAAAATCAATTTGGTTACCGGTATAACCTATATAGTAGGAATAATGTACCATATTTTATCAAAATAATTATTTAAAAATGTACAAAAATGTTCCGAAAATAAACTTTAAATGTTTCTGAGAAAACTGGTCTCCTAGACAATGAACCTTAGGTTAATAGCAAATTGAGTTATTGAAATTTGAAACATTTAATGAAAATTCGCTACCAAAACGCCCATGCCGCGTTTATACAAAAAAAATCAGAAAATATAGTTAAATGTTGGTTACCTAACCAACAAAACTTACGTTAATAGCAAATTGAGTTATTGAAATTTGAAGGATTTAATGAAAATTCGCTACCAAAACGCACTTACTGCGTCCAGGTTTCTTTTTTTCAAACATTCATCATATTTCGATAAAAAATGCTAAAATGCAGTAACGAATTTGTTCTACAAAAATTAGCTAAAAATTATAGACCGTTAAACCATAAACTTCACTAAACCTACAGCGAAAGCATCAACTTAACTAAACCGACAGGCAAAGCATCAGAGAAAGGGTCTATTTGAAATGAATTTTCTGTAAATATTTTAGTAAAATGAAGGTCAATGACTGTCGAATCTGAAACTTAAGGGTTCGCAGAACACTCTTCTTGCAACATTTTCTTTTCACAATCCGTATTTGTTTCACGTTCTTTACCTAAACATTGCCAATTTTGACGTTTTAAATTGCCAGTTTGACGCTTTGAGGAAAACTCCAAAATTTGTTTCTTTAGCTGCCCGTAACTTTTTGTCCTTAAACTTAGAGACCTAATTTTTGGTACATGGTTCACTCTTTATAATACAAATACGCGTACCAAATTTGGTTGCCCCCACTTTGTTATTTCCGGAGATATAATTTTTTTTTAGACAGAAAACACAAAATTTTCCGTGAAAACCTGGTCCGATTTTCCTGGCCACCGAACTTATCCAAGCCATTTGCAAAAGGAAGGTACTCACTAAATTTAATTAAGATCGGTCCATTATTTTTTGAGTTATTGGTACTATATATATATATATATATATATATATATATATATATATATATATATATATATATATATATATATATATATATATATATATATATATATATATATATATATATATATATATATATATATATATATATATATATATATATATATATATATATATATATATATATATATAAATTCACTAAAAAAAGAAAACTTGAATCTTATAGGCCACCTGTAATTGTAGAAATATTTTTTTTAAGATGCAGCTCAAGACACCCTATAATTAATGTATACATTTTTTTTCGTATCGTGCATAATAACGGATATATTGAACTTTAAAGATTTTTTACGAAAATTCGACAAAAATGAAATTTTTTCAAAATTCAAAAGTAGGGATCTCCTCATTAGTGATTTTTTTTAAAAAGAAAATTCACTAAAAGTCTGTACGCAGCAAATGCGTTATGGTAGTGAATTTTCATAGAAATGATCTGGCACCAAATATTTTTTTATAATTTTTTTTCTTTTAACATAGAAATATAAATTTTAATATATAGTTTCCTTTTAATATCGTTAACTTACCTACCAAAGTTGGTTATCATAGCTTTTCTATTTTTTGGTATACAGTTTTTTTCCGAAATAAAACCCAAGATTTTCCTGGAAAACCTGGTTTTATTTTCCTGACCAGCGAACTTGACCAAGCCACTTACAAAAGGAAGGTACATGCCAAATTTTATCAAGATCGGACCATTATTTTTTGAGTTATCCCGAACGCTTTTCAATTTTTTTTAGAAACATGCCTAGGGGGAACCCCTCCCCCCCTTCCGCCTAGATGCACAACCCACAAGAAAATTTTCTTGTTCTCATCGGAAGTTACGGAACCAGGAATGAAGAGGGGTGCTGGGCGGGGTAGGTAGTAAAAAGGAAATATGAGCAGAAAATGCGAAGAATACGGCTTGAAAGCTGTATTTTTTACATCCTGAAGCCATATCCCCCCTAAACCCTGCCTACTCCGCACAGCACCCCTATTCATGCCAGGTCCCGTAACTTCCTTGGGGGGGTATGAACAAGAAATTTTTCTTGTGGTTTATGCAACGAGGGTGGTTGTATTCACACGAGAGGGGAAGGAAAATGCCTACGACGAAGCACCCCCCCCGTTCCACTAGTGATGGGGGGGGGGGCTTTTACTTCCCCTCTCGCGTGCATACAGCCACCCTCGTTGCATAAACCACAAGAAAAATGTCTTCTTCGTACCCGCCAAGGAAGTTACGGCACCTGGGGGACTAGGAGTGCTGTGTGGGGTAGACAGGGTTTACGGGGGATATGGCTTCAAGGTGTGAATAAGACAGCTTTCAAGCCCGTTTTCTTCGCATTTTCTGCTAATATTTCCTCTTTACTAGGTCCCCCCCTCCCGGTGTCGTGACTCCCTTAGGGGGTGTGAACAAGAAATCTTTCTTGTGGTTTATGCATTCATTGAATGTGCTTGTAGGCATACAGAAGGGGAAAGAAACCCACCGGGACGTCCCATGACCCCCCAACCACCACCACCCCCTCCCGCGCAAACACGGCGGTTCTCCGTCCCCTTCTGCATGCCTACAAGCAACCTCAATACATAACCAACAAGAACATATTCTTAGGAACAACCTCCAAGAAAATAAAGGCAGCTTATTATATAGGTTCGGCTAAGCTGTTTTTTCGCTTTTACTTCCCTTTTATCTTCTTCCCCGCCCAGCACACACCTACTCACTCCTGGTCTCGTAACTTTCTTGGGGGGTTGTTTCCAAGAAAGTGTTCTTGCGGTTTATGCATCCAAGCATTTTTCTGAAAAACAATTCTGCGAGCCCTCCGTGACCTTATTTGCAAGTTTACCTAAATATCATTTACACTTTTAAAGGAAATTCTAATTTAAAAATCACGATTTTATTTATTTTCTGGAAGAGAAAAACTGAAAGAAAATTAAAAAATTCTTACTTGCAGATAACACTAGTATCACAGGTATCACATAATGGAAAAAAGTCATGACTGTTGATATATTTTCATTTAAAATTCGGATCACTATCACAACTTATTGGGTATTTGCTTCGGCTTCTTCGGTCAACTCCGTAGGTGATATACCAACATTTTTTAATAAAAATAAAACCAATTTAGGAGCACCAGAACTAAAACTTTTCACTTATGTTTTAGCACACCCTAAAGATTTTAATTCACGATTTATCAAGTAGGTACTATAGAAGGTAACGTCGAAAAACAAGTGCACAACACGTTAATCTGTGGCCGGGAATTTCGAATTTTAAACCAGACGATTTAAAAGAAATGCGTTAATTATTAATAATCTTTAAAATAGCGACTAAAATGACAGAGAAAAGCACCGTTTTGCCGAAAATTAATTGTAAATTGAAACAAAGTATTTAATAAAAGTTTTAAGAACTGAGATATTTGAAAAACTCGATTGACTGGATTTATTATTAATTTTTCAACTGGCCACTTGTGCGTGAGATTTTTCTTTAAGCCTAGACTGTAGACAATGATTTTTTAAGAGACGTATGAGTCATCGCACGTGTCAAAAGTACCCACTAGGCCGATTGTGTGTCTCTAATTACGGTGTGCGGTATGTTGCTATGTGCTTCGCGTTTGACACTAACCACGCAACTGGTATGTTTTTTGTTTATCACAGCTTGCTTAGTTCTCTCGTTCTCTGTCCGGATCATTTGTTGACGGCGGCGCGCAAAGTTTGTCGCGCCCCGATATTATAAACGCCAGCGAGTATAATAATTCACATGGCGCATTGTTGTGCTGATTCGCGTTGACCGGTTTCCAAGCTTGACGGTCACTAGTCCAGTATCAGCGTAGTTTGAAAATTCAAATGAGAGTCAGTGGTGTCAGGTAGAGGTAAATAAAGGGATAGATGTCCACAAGCAATTAATTAAGAATATTTCACTAGGTCAGTGGTCGGCAACCTTTTTTTGGTAAATTTGCAGATTAGCTCCCGAACGCTTTTCAACAAATTGTTTTCAGAAACATTACTAGGACCCCACCTGGATGCACAAACCACAAGAAAAAATTCTTGTTCACACCCCCCAACTGTCCCCAATGTCGCGCATAAAATGACTGATATCATTTTTAAAACTAAAAAGGTACGAAAGATGCTCTCTTCCCTCAATACCAGGAAAGCTTCTGGCCTTGACGAGATCCCAGGAATTGTTCTCAAAAAATGTGCACCAGAACATGCTCCTGTCCTGACTCGTGCGTTACAGATATCTTACAATAGAGGCATATTCCCTAGTAACTGGAAAACTGCTCGAGTACAACCCGTCCCCAAGAAAGGTTCCAAAGCGCTTCCTAGCAACTACAGGCCTATTTCTCTCCTTTCAGTCGTCTCTAAAGTGATGGGAAAGTATATAAACACAGAATTACTAAAATTTCTTGAAAAACACATTCTAATCCACGACAGGCAGTATGGATTCCGTCAGCGCAGATCACCCATTCTTGGAACAAGTCTCTGGAACAACACGGTGAATCCCAAATTGTTGCTCTAGACATATCCAAAGCATTCGACTAGGTCTGGCACGCAGCGCTGCTTAATAAACTTCCGGCCTATGGCCTACCACCAAAACTTTGTACCTGGACAGCAAATTTCCCCTCCAACAGCAGCATTTCTGTTGTTGTGGCTGGCCATTCCTCTAAACTGTATCCAATTAATGAAGAAGTTCCTCAAGGTACAGCTTTAGCCCCTACTTTGTTTCTTCTCCACATCAATGACCTCCTCTCTAGCACATCCAACCCAGTTCACAGTTATGCAGACGACAGCACCCTCCACTCAAATATACAATATTCTAAGCCTGTCTCTTTAGCCCAATTAGATGAGGATCGCAGACTCATGGAGAGTTCTGTCTCTGTGGATCTCCAAAAAATATTAGACTGGGGAAGTAGAAATCTTGTACAATTCAACCCCACCAAAACTAAGTCTTGCTTTCTTTCTCACAAGAGATACACCAGCCCTAGAACCATCACAATGAACAACGAAGTTATTCAAAGTAATGAGTCATTTTCTCTTGTTGGCATTTCTGTGGATCGAAATCTTAATTGGCACCAACATGTCACATCAATTGCAGAAGCGGCTGCTAAGAAATTAGGTTTCCTCTTCCGGGCTCGCAAATACTTTTCACCAGCTAATCTCTATACCTTATATACTACACAAATAAGGCCAAACCTCGAATACTGCTCCCACATCTGGGGTGCAGCTGTCGCTTCTACACTCGCTATCCTGGACTCCATTCAAAAGCGAGCTATACGTCTCATAGGTGACCCTACCCTCACCCAAAGGCTGCCATCCCTTGCCCACCGACGTGCCGTTGGTGACCTCTCTCTCTTTTATAGATATCTGCACGGGCACTGATCAGAGGAGCTTTCCTCCATAGTTCCCCCACCTGCTGCCCCCAACATCTCTACCAGGGGAACAGAGCGAATGCACCCTTTTACTGTCCAGGTCAGCAGACATAGAACATCTTGTTATGCCCGCTCTTTTGTCCCGAGGACTTCCAAGTTGTGGAATTCCTTGCCGGCACATGTTTTTCGTTCTCCTCCGAACCTCCAAACCTTCAAGTCCAGCATTAACAAGCTGCCTCTTTCCTCATTGTCAACACCCACGGTACGTTAGTATTTAGGCAGTTACGGGACTGAGAGTGAATAGGGGTGCTGGGCGTGGTGGTTAGTAAAAAGGAAATATGAGCAGAATATGCGAAGAAAACTGCTTGAAAGCTGTCTATTTGAAGCCATATCCCCATTAAACCCTGCCTACCCCGCACATCACTCCTATTCTCTGCAGGTCACGTAACTTCCTTGGGGGTATGAAGAAGAAGTTTTTCTTGTGGTTTATGCAACGAGGGTGGTTGTGTGCACACGAGGGGGGAAGGAAAATGTCTACGACGAAGCAGACCCCCCCCCCGGTTCGACTTGCGGCAGGGGTGGGGGGTTGGGGGTGGCTGCTTCGTGGTGGGGATTTTCCTTCCCCCCCTCGCGTGCATACAACCACCCTCGTTGCATAAACCACAAGAAAAATGTCTTGTTCATACCCGCCAAGGAAGTTACGGTACCTGGGGGGAATAGGGGTGCTGTGCGGGGTAGGCAGGATTTAAGGGGGATATGGCTTCAAGATGTGAAAAAGACAGCTTTCAAGCTCGTTTTATTCGTATTTTCTGCTCATATTTCCTTTTTACTACCTACCCCGCCCAGCACGCCTATTGACTGCTTGCCCCGTAACTTCCTTGGGGGGGTGTGAACAAGAAAATTTTCTTGCGGTTTATGCATCCGGGAGGGGGGGTCTAGACATGTTTCTGAAAACAGTTTTTTGAAAAGCGTTCGGGAGCTAATCTGCAAATTTACCATTTATTTAATCTTACCTAATATCTGGTATTGCAAAAAATGATCTACGGATATTGTGTATGTATTTATAATTTTAAATGAACCTTTATTTATTTGTGTTGCGCACGCCACTGAAGAGATTGCGAAAATAATGAACTCTGACTGACTGTGATGCGTCATAAACAAAGTTGTTTCACTCATAACACAAGCTTCAGTCTCGCAATAACTTCGAATCCTTAATTAGATGACCGAAATAATTGCCCTTCCGAAATAAATTTGTTTTTAATTGGTGCTTTCAGTACAAAACGTTCACCGTGTTAATTATTTATTAATTATTTCCATTGTTATTTTTTTTTTTAAATTACATACATGCGTTAAATAATTCTAATAATTTATTTACAGCAATTTTATTGACATGTTTTTAAATTTCTTACGAAATTTGAATTATAAAATTGTACCCTTCAAGAATTAAAAACTGTAACCACAAAAAAAATAGTGCTGCAAATTTAATCATAACTGTGATAATCTACTCTCCTCAGAAAGACATTCTTATGAAATGAATTTAGGGTCCATGACTTGATCACAAGGAAAATATTCGTATTCCTGTACCTACAAACTTCTGAAACGTTATATTACTCGAGTTTTAGCGAAAAAATGTCAATTTTAAAATAGACCCTTTCTCTGATGCTTTGGCGGTACTTTTAGTTAAGTTTATAGCCTAACGGTCTATAATTTTACTATAATTTTATCTATAATTTTTAGCTATTTGAGCTAATTTCGTTAATGAAGAGACCGCCACTTTTGAATTTTAAAAATATTCCTTCAAATGAGCTCAAACTAGGTCTCCTAGAATCATGTCCGGGTTTAGTTTCAGTTTTTATCTGTTTACATATATACAGGGTGACGCGTTTCTACGGCAAAGCTTAATATAATTGTTATTATACAAGATGGATTCCGTCAGCGCAGATCAACTGCCGACCTCCTTTCCTTTGTCACCCGTTCTTGGAACAAGTCTATGGAACTACACGGTGAATCCCTGATTGTCGCTCTAGACATATCCAAAGCACTCAACCAGGTCTGGCACGCAGCGCTGCTTAATAAACTACCGGCCTATGGCCTACCACAAAAACTCTGTACCTGGACAGCAAATTTCCTCTCCATCCGGTGCATTTCTGTTGTCGTGGATGGCCATTCCTCTAAACTGTATCCAATTAATGCAGGAGTTCCTCAAGGTTCAGCTTTAGCCCCTACTTTGTTTCTTCTCCCCATCAATGACCTCCTCTCTAGCACATCCAACCCAGTTCACAGTTACGCGGACGACAGCACCCTCCACTCAAATATACAATATTCTAAGCCGGTCTCTTTAGCCCAATTAGATGAGGATCGCAGACTCATGGAGGGTTCTGTCTCCGTGGATCTCCAAAAAATATTAGACTGGGGAAGTAGAAATCTTGTACAATTCAACCCCACCAAATCACAGACTTGCTTTCTTTCTCATAAGAGATACATTAGCACTAGACCCATCACAGTGAACAACCAAGTTATTCAAAGTAATGAGTCCTTTTCACTTGTTGGCATTTCTGTGAATCGAAATCTCAGTTGGCACCAACATGTCACATCAATTGCAGAAGCGGCTGCTAAGAAATAAGGTTTCTCTTCCGGGCTCGCAAATACTTTTCACCAGCTAATCTCTATACCTTATATACTTCACAAATAAGACCAAACCTCGAATACTGCTCCCACATCTGGGGTGCTGCTGCCGCTTCTACACTCGCTATCTTGGACTCCATTCAGAAGAGAGCTATACGCTTCATCAGTGACCCTACCCTCACCCAAAGGCTGCCATCATTTGCCCACCGACGTGCTGTTGGTGACCTCTCTCTCTTTTATAGATATCTGCACGGGCACTGCTCAGAGGAGCTTTCTTCCATAATTCCTCCACCTGCTGCCCCCAACAGATCTACCAGGGAACAGCGAATGCACCCTTTTACTGTCCATGTCACCAGACACAGAACATCTTGTTATGCCCGCTCTTTTGTCCCGAGGACTTCCAAGTTGTGGAATTCCTTGCCGGCACATGTTTTTCCTTCTTCTCCGAACCTCCAAACCTTCAAGTCCAGAATTAACAAGTTGCCTCTTTCCGTCTTGTTGACACCCACGGTACGATAGTATTTAGGCTGTAAGCCCTCGTGGAGTGTTGTTGAAATTAAAAAAATATATACGAGGAAACATTGTATACGTTACCTATAGGGTGTCACAGATTGGCCCAAAAGTCGTTGGTGATACCTACAATTTTTTTTTCGAACACCCTTATATTATCGCATTTTTGCATTTTTTAAGGAAATATGATGCATGTTTGTAGGAAAAAAATAGAGACGCAAAAAGTGCGTTTTGGTAGCGAATTTTCATTAAATGCTTCAAATTTGAATAACTCAATTTGCTATTAACCTAAGGTTTGTTGGCTAGAAAACCAGTTTTCTTGGAAACATTTAAAGGTTAATTTCTGAAAATTTTTGTATATTTTCAAACAATTAGTTATTTTCATCAAATATGGTACATTGTTTCTACTATATAGGTTATAGAGGTGACCAGATTGATGCCTGCTTGCATAGAGAGACATATTTGCTATTAAAAACATTTTAATGAAAATTCACTTCCATAACGCACTTGCTTCGTCCAGACTTGGCAACTCCGCTGATTGTTTATTGTGACATATTTTTGTAGCCTGCTCGTTTAAAAAATGATTTGGAGCTTTTGTTTGCAACGGCAGCGAGAGACATATTTGGCATTAAAAACATTTTAATCAAAATTCACTTCCATAACGCACTTGCTGCATCCAAACCTTTTTATGTATCTTTAGTTAGTAGCTAGACATTATTGATTAACTTTTGTTTGTAGAATTTACAAGTGCATCTTTAATTAAAATAAACTTTACCTAATAATAAGAAAAACCGATGAATTACAAATGGGAAAGAACAACTGTGAATTTTGCTATCCTGCTTGTAAGGAACAGGTTTTCTGTGACGTTTAAAACACCTAACTTTAAGACGCATAAATAAATATTTAGTTGATAGCATTTTGCAGTTAAACGAATAAACTAATCAGATGAAGAGAAAGGCGACAATAATAAATTATGTATTATTAGTAATTAGTAACTGTAATTTATCTATGCATCACTGGTTGAATCATCTTCCGCAAGCACATGTCACTATCATAATCGATACATTCACATCCTCAATAATGTGTATTTTACTACTAATGATAAACGTTCTATTGACCTTTCCACTGTGTGTGGCGATTTCATTATTGGAACAGCAATGTCCATTTGTTTAAAGGAAGCCACTCTATATTATTGTGATTGAGTTGGGCCGTTTCCACAAAGGAGGTTTCAGTCTTAAGTTATTTATTGATAATGTAATGGTGTATGTATAGGGTAATCAATCTTGTCGAAAATATATTAATGTCTCACTACCTTTGAGAGATTGGTTTTTTTCTTTTTGAGAGGAAGGTGAAATCTTCCAAAGGCAGTCGACTATCTACCGAGCTCTGTTAGATTCATTCTCTCTAGAGGATGCCTCACCAACTAAAAACCACCTCCCACAGTGCGAAGCAGTCCTGGAACTACCTTGGTATTACTTCAGGTGAGCTTCTCCTTTCTTTTTTTCCGCTTAGGGCTCGTCCGCGGCCTTGCCGCCCCGATAGCACTGCAACCTTTGGTTGATTGTGCATACTCTTAGTCTTACTCCACCCATTCCAAAATCATTGTGCCTTGAACTAGTCTGCACAGCGATTGGTAGGGTGAAGTTTTATATTGCTCTGTCTCCGATCTAGACTGACCGTAGATCAGTTGTCTTTTCCGGTCCAGAGCTTTACACCCGCACAAGATGTGCTGGGCTGATTCCTCCCCCTCGCCGCAGAGTCTGCATGCGAGGTCCCCTTCGAACCGCCCCATTTTATGCAGGTGTTTCTTGACGGCCATGTGTCCCGTCAAGAGACCTGTTGTGTTTCTGAGCTGCTCTCTGCTAAGATTTAGCAGCTCCACAGCTCTCTGAACTGGGTCCGTCAATTATTGACTTCCCATGTCTGAGCTCTGGACAGTCCGCCCAGTACACCTTGTCTTGGTTTCTGACCCAGGACTTAATGGCTCCCCTGGCAGTGCCCTTTGTCACGCCCAGAGCCGGTTCTGGTCCCACAAATGGTTCTGCTGACCCTCTCTTCGCGAGAGTGTCAGCTTCTTCATTCCCTTTGACCCCCGAGTGACCAGGCCCCCATATGAGGGTGACCTCATTCTACCCAGCCAGGTCGCTCGTCTCGTCTCGGCACTCACTCACCAGCCAGAAATTTACCAGTGGGCTACTTAGTGCCTTAAGGGCTGTCTGTGGCTATGAGGATCCGCTTGTTGGTGTAGCCCCTCCTCTTGTTCTCCCGCACACAGTGCAGGATGCCGTACATTTCGGTCTGAAACACCGTTGCATGGGCTCCGAGGGAAATACTATGACTTACCCTCGGTCCTTCCGAATAAACACCTGTCACCTCCCACGCTCCCCGTCGGATCCGTCCGTGAACCAGACGAGCGCGTCCCGTGGTATGCCCGGCGTCTCCTCCTGCCATGCCTCGCGGTCGGGGATTTCCACTGTAAAGTTGTTTTCCCTGCACATTCGCGGGCTCGCGAAGTCTGACCTCATTTCAAGCATGGGCTCCTTCACGATCTCCTGAATTTGGAGTGGCCCCTGAAGCCTGGGTTGATCTTCAGTCTACCATCGGCATGACCCTTGCCCTGTCACTACTATAGCGTATTAAATTAAGTTAATTTTGTTGCAGTTGTCGGACATAGTCAACGTCTGGAGCCCTGGCGGTGAATTACCGCTAGACCTGGCTCTGAGAGCACACAACGAGAGCATAGCGTCCACATTGGTGCAACATAATGCAGATATCAACATAAGGGACATCAGCGGAGATTGTCTGCTGCACAGAGCCATCAAACAAGAAGACTCGTTTTCCGCTTTGTTTTTGCTGGAAAGTAATTGCGATGCAACGCTTTCTACAAGGTAAGTTGATTAAGTTTTAATCAAGGTTCCTTTTGCTAATTCATTTATTTCTTTATTTCTACTTCTTACTACAAAACCTGAATGCTATAAGATATCAGTCACCGCCACCCTTGGTCGCTCAGACCACGTCATGGTCACTGCTTCCTGCGCAATGCAACCCGAGGTCACACAGTCATCTCACCCACGTATCGTTTGGCACTACAACTCCGCGAACTGGGACGAAATGCGGGATTACTTTTCCTCATTTCCATGGGCGTCTGTCTGCTTCTCTCATCCTGACCCCTCTGATATCTCACAAAACGTCACCGAAATTATCCAAGCTGGCATGGAATTATTTATTCCACGTACACAGAAAACATCTGCAGCCACTCAAAAGCCCTGATTCTCTAAATCCTGTGACAAGGCCAGACATCAAAAGGTCAAAGCTCATAAAACGCTTCTACACAGCCCCAGTCAAGAAAACCGTCAAGCATTTAAAGACATAAGAAACCGCTATGTCCCCATTCTTTCTTAGGCAAAAAACTCGTTTAATAACCACATCAAAAACAAAGTCCTCTCAAGCTCCAAAGGCAGCAAACCCTTCTGGACTCTTGCTAAATCTATTGGGAATAATTTCTGCAAGAGCACGTTCCCACCTCTTGTTTCAGGGGATGAAATTGTTTCTACCGCCCTGGGCAAGGCTGAACTTTTTGCCTCGTTGTTCGCCGGCAATTCTACTCTCAACCCACCTCCAAATGTTCAACCACCAACAGTCGCCAATGTCGCGCATAAAATGACGGATATCATTTTCAAAACAAAAAGGAACGAAAGATGCTCTCTTCTCTTAATACCAGGAAAGCCTCTGGCCTTGACGAGATCCCAGCAATTGTTCTCAAAAAATGTGCACCAGAACTTGCTCCTGTCCTGACTCGTCTGTTTCAGACATCTTACGCTAGAGGAATATTCCCTAGTAACTGGAAAACTGATCGAAAACAACCCGTCCCCAAGAAAGGATCCAGAGCGCTTCCTAGCAACTACATTCCTATTTCTCTCCTTTCAGTCGTCTCTAAAGTGATGATTACTATGTTATTTCATGTTTTTGTATTGACAAATCTGTTTTTTTTTTCAGGAATGAGAATGATTCACCTCTTCATTTGCTGGCTGGTGTTACTAATATTCAGCACTCGCTTAAGATAGCAGAAAAACTGATCAATAAGAATGTTAACATTAATGCACAAAATAGGCAGGGATAGTGAGTATTAAAAATTACATGAGCCGAATTTGCGTCGCTTTGGTCATTTTATTTTTCAAAACCAATTGGTCAAAATCTTGATCAAAGTCATTTGTGTGGAAAGTAATGACGTCACACCAGTTTGTAATCTTGATACTTCTTGTTCTTCTTACCAATTAATTTGACCGAACTCTAAGCTTACGATATTTCGATAGATGTTTGAATCTGCTTTAATTTGATGCAAAATAAACAAACTAATCCAGAAAGTTCTTGGATATTACCTTTCAAAAATTCTAACAAATCGAGTTGTAATAATAAACTTTTTTAATCTTTTCACTTTCAGCACTGCACTTCACATAGCCATCCAAGCCGACAACAAACCTATATTCGACCTGCTACTTCAGCAAGCTACCGTCAACATCAATCTCAAAAACAATGATGAACATGCCCCGCTGCACTATGCACTATTAAAGTACGAATCTGGAGACACCGGAGAAGACAGTTACGCATCAAACTTGATCAACCACGATGCTCAAACCAGTCCGATATATTCCAAAGCTTGCGACAGCCTCCTCCAAGTCCTTATACTCAATGGGGCGCAGAATGGTGCTATATACCTAGTCGATCATGTATCAGACTTGAATCATGTGAACGTCGAAGGCGAAACTGCTCTCCATGTGGCTTGTAAAAAGAACTGTCCCGATTTGGTAACTAAACTGTTGAAATCTGGTGCTAATTCTAACCTGTACACTAACGAATTGAGACATTCACCTCTGCATTACGCTGTTAAGTATGGCAGTGCAAGCTGTATCATGCCGTTCAATGAACATAACAGAATGATCGAGGAAAACGATGAAAATCTACAAATGAAAGCTAATTTCAATGCAAGAGACATCAACGGAGATACTCCTATAAGTCTGGCGTTGAATGAGGGCCATAACAAGCTAGTACCGGCACTTATTGAAGGTGGAGCTGATGTTAATGTGCGAAACGGTAAGGATTTCACACTCTTGCATCAGGCGATACTAAAAGAGGATGCTAGGACTGCTATATTCCTCCTAGATAATGGTGCTGATATAAATGCTAAGTAAGTATCTAATTATTTATTTATTTATTAACCAGTATAATAACAGTTACAAAAATTATATTATCCAAGCAACTCCCACAGAAATAAACATAGTTGTCTCAAAAATGATGATGGCTCCTCCTTGTACAAAAGATTCCGGAGGTAAAATACCCCTCCATTCGGATCTCCGGGAGAGGGGTGTACAGTGGGCGCCAGCATCGAGATTTAACATATCCTTCTCAAATATATGTGGCCTAAATTCTAACCTGAATTCCGTCCACCATTTCCTCCAGGTTAATAGGCCACAACTCCCCTTCCTCACTGAAACCCAAATCAGTGCCAAAAGAGCCACTAATCACCTTAATTTCCCGGGGTATGAGCTCCTTACTTCTTTTAGATTGCATGGAGGCGTGTGCGCATACGTCCGTAGCAATCTACCCTGCACCAGACTCCCCAATTTGTTGGAAGTTGGAAGAAAAGACATACTATGGATAAAACTCTCTCTTAGGGCTGCAACTAAATTCATCTGTTGCATTTACTGGTCACCTTCTGACAACAACTTTGTCCAGCTCTTTGGCTACCTTTCTGAAAAAACCGACCATCTGATTTCTGAATATCCTTCCTCCGAGGTCACTATTCTTGGTGACTTCAATGTCCATAATAAGGAATGGCTAGGATCTTCAAAAACCGATCCACAAGGAAGAGCAGCCTTTGCAGTCAGCAACCCTTTAGCCAATATGGTTCAGCAACCTACTTATTTTCCTCGCATCCCAACACACAGCTCAAATCCCTTGGATCTCCTTCTTACTACAAATCCTGACTGCTATAAGATATCAGTCACCGCCCCCCTTGGTCGCTCAGACCACGGCATGGTCACTGCTTCCTGCGCAATTCAACCCAAGGTCACACAGTCATCACACCCACGTATCGTTTGGCACAACAACTCCGCGAACTGGGACGAAATGCGAGTTTACTTTTCCTCATTTCCATGGGCGTCTGTCTGCTTCTCTTATCCTGACCCCTCTGATATCTCACAAAACGTCGCCGAAATTATCCAAGCTGGCATGGAATTATTTATTCGACGTACACAGAAAACCTCTGCAGCCACTCAAAAGCCCTGGTTCTCTAAATCCTGTGACGAGGCTAAACTAAAAAAGGTCAAAGCTCACAAAAAGCTTCTACACAATCCCAGTCAAGAAAACCGTCAAGCATTTAATGACGCAAGAAACCGCTATGTCCGCATTCTTTCTGAGGCAAAAAACTCGTTTAATAACCACATCAAAAACAAAGTCCTCTTAAGCTCCAAGGGCAGCAAACCCTTCTGGACTCTTGCTAAATCTATTGGGAATAATTTCTGCAAGAGCATGTTCCCACCTCTTGTCTCAGGGGATGAAATTGTTTCTACCGCCCTGGGCAAGGCTGAACTTTTTGCCTCGTTCGCCGGCAATTCTACTCTCAACCCACCTCCAAATGTTCAACCACTAACAATCCCCAATGTCGTGCATAAAATGACGGATATCATTTTCAAAACTAAAAAGGTACGAAAGATGCTCTCTTCTCTTAATACCAGGAAAACCTCTGGCCTTGACGAGATCCCAGCAATTGTTCTCAAAAAATGCGCACCAGAACTTGCTCCTGTCCTGACTTGTCTGTTTCAGACATCTTACAATAGAGGCGTATTCCCTAGTAACTGGAAAACTGCTCGAGTGCAACCCGTCCCCAAGAAAGGATCCAAAGCGCTTCATAGCAACTACAGGCCTATTTCTCTCCTTTCAGTCGTCTCTAAAGTGATGGAAAAGTATATAAACACCGAATTACTGAAATTTCTTTGAAAACACAGTCTAATCCACGACAAGCAGTATGCATTCCGTCAGCGCAGATCATCTGGCAACCTCCTTTCCTTTGTCGCCCATTCTTGGAATAAGTCTATGGAACTACACGGTGAATCCCAGATTGTCATTTTAGACATATCTAAAGCATTCGACCAGGTCTGGCATGCAGAGATGCTTAATAAACTACCGGCCTATGGCCTACCACCAAAACTCTGTACGTAGACAGCAAATTTCCTCTCCAACCGGAGCATTTCTGTTGTCGTGGATGGTCATTCCTCTAAACTGTATCCAATTAATGCAGTAGTTCCTCAAAGTTCAGCTTTAACCCCTACTTGTTTCTTCTCCACATCAATGATCTCCTCTCTAGCACATCCAACCCAGTTCACAGTTACGCGGATGACAGCACCCTTCACTCAAATATACAATATTCTAAGCCTGTCTCTTTAGCCCAATTAGATGAGGATCGCAGACTCATGGAGGGTTCCATCTCCGTGGATCTCCAAAAATGATTAGACTGGGGAAGTAGAAATCTTGTATAATTCAACCCCACCAAATCACAGTCTTGCTTTCTTTCTCATAAGAGATACACCAGCCCTAGACTTATTACAATAAACAACCAAGTTATTCAAAGTAATGAGTCCTTTTCACTTGTTGGCATTTCTGTGGATCGAAATCTCAATTGGCACCAACATGTCACATCAATTGCAGAAGCGGCTGCTAAGAAATTAGATTTCCTCTTCCGGGCTCGCAAATACTTTTCACCAGCTAATCTCTATACCTTATATACTTCACAAATAAGACCAAACCTCGAATACTGCTCCCACATCTGGGGTACTGCTGCCGCTTCTACACTCGCTATCCTGGACTCCATTGAGAAGAGAGCTATATGTCTCATCGGTGACCCAAAGGCTGCCATCCCTTGCCCACCGACGTGCCGTTGGTGACCTCTCTCTCTTTTATAAATATCTGCACGGGCACTGCTCAGAGGAGCTTTCCTCCACCTGCTGCCCCCAACAGATCTACCAGGGGAACAAAGCGAATGCACCCTATTACTGTTCAGGTCACCAGACATAAAACATCTTGTTATGCCTGCTCTTTTGTCCTGAGGACTTACAAGTTGTGGAATTCCTTGCCGGCACATGTTTTTCCTTCTCTCCCGAACCTCCAAACCTTCAAGTCCAAAGATAACAAGTTTCCTCTTTCCTCCTTGTGGACACCCACGGTACGATAGTATTTAGACTGTAATCACTCGTGGTGTGTTGTAAAAATTTTTTTTTTAAACAGGCGTAGAGACTTCTTTTCTGGTTTCATAAATGCTTGCTATTTTCTTTGCAATTGATTTCCTTTTTATGAGTTTTTAATTTAATTTTGGCTGAAGAAAGGACAGTCAGAATAGAACATACTAAAAGTAAGAAACCTTCAATATAAACCTCAAACAAAAAGTGTCACAAGAGACAACGATATAATTGTGTTACTAGAAAATAAAAACTCTGCTGAATCAATCGATGGCCTATAATTTTCAGTACAATAATTTAGAAATACAGTATACTCTGGATTGGGGTTGAGGAGTCGTGGGCCAAAGGACTCCAGGCGGCAAGCTGAGGAAGTGGATACAACAGCATAAACTTTCGATGTAGCTTTCCCCAAGACCGTCATGCGCGGTGAAAAGCTGCATCCTGCACGAGGTGACCCTGCTAATAACTAAACATTAAATAAAAAATAAGATAAAAATTTCACATCACTTCTAATATACATTTGTACACCACATGTTGCCCTGCTCACTGAGTCAACTATACACAAACTGTAGTTTTGAATTTTAATTTCAGAATCACTGAGCTCTCTCGTAAGATGTGTTTTAGTTAAGTAGATCAGGACTGGATAAATGATATTAGTTCAATATTCACATCAAAGCACCTTATATTTGCAACTTCTGTCGTTTCAATTTAAGCATGTATAATTAAGTTTATTATAACAACTGTGTTCTGGCTTCACAAGAGTGTGCTTTCACCCAAATGTTCAACAATTTGTTTTCCAGAACTGCAGATTCAGAAACCCCTCTGCAACTTGCCATCCATTGTCGTCTTGGCGAGGTTGTGGATGCACTATGTATAAGAGGTGTGGACATGTCTGCGTTGGACAGACTTGAAAACTGCCCCCTGTGGGCGGCTTTAGATTCAGGGCAGGACGATATAGCCAGCATACTGGTGAGGCACGGCGTGGACACTGATTGCTGGGGACCTGGACCTGATGGATGTAGACAGACTTTATTACACAAGTGAGTATCTTCGTTCTCAGTATTTTGTCTTAAGAATGTTTTTAATTAATTGATCTATCAGAAATGTTTTTCGTTCCAACAATAATAAAACAAAAAGCAGAATCACCCCAAATACAATAATAATTACAAAGAGTTATGCGCTAATATACGAGGGCTGCTCCTGTCAACAAGCATCTGTCAGTTGACTCCTGTGAAATTTTGGACAAGCTGCGTCATATAGTTTGTGTGCTGCGTCATATAGTTTGTGTTAGGTAGTTATTAAAAGCAGACAACCTCTTGAGTTATAACGAAAATGGAACAGTGAATTTCGTGTGCTCATCAAACATTATTTTTTGCGGAAAAAACATAACTCAAACCAAGGCTAAGCTTGATAAATACTGTGGGGACTCTGCACCATCAATTTACATGGTGGTTTACTGAATTTCGTTGCGGCCGTACAAGCACAAATGACGCCGAACGTTCTGGACGTCCAGTTGAGGTCGCTACACCTGAAACAATTGAAAAAATTCACGATATGGTGTTGGCCGATCGGAGATTGAAAGTGCAGGAGATTGTGGAAGCCATAGGCATATCACATGGCTCAGTGGTTTCGATTAGGGATTTGCAGAATGCTTATATAAGAGAAAGAAGCACGGCAAGAGCAATTTACTTCAGAAGTTCTTCAGGCTATGAGTCTTGAAAAGGAGGTTGTTAGTGTTTTTGCAGATCTGTCCAAGGCCTTGGATGGCATAGACGCTCAGATACTTTATGAAAAATTGAAGATGGTTGGTATAAGGTAAAGGTGCTGGAATTGTCGAAATCATATCTGACTCACAGAAAATAGTGTATCTGTAGTAAACACACAACTACAGGTCAAAAGATCTATTCTTCAGTGGGGACAGTTAAGAGAGGGGTACCACAGGGGTCAGTGCTGGGCCCACTGCTGTTTATAATTTATATTAATGACTGGCCTACACTTCTCAACCATAAAACATTCTCATTTGCAGATGACACTTCGATCATCCTACGCATGCGACAGATAGATGAACTAGAATTTCAGATGATTTCTGTCATGAGAGACCTTGACGCTTGGTTTAGTGCAAATCAAATGAAGATAAATGCTGAAAACTCACAGCTAATTAAATTTTCTGCTGTTGGAGGAGAATCAATGGCGATAAATAACGGTAACACTCAGTTGCAGACTTCACAAAGTTGCAAGTTTCTTGGCTTGGATCATAGACAATAATGTGAATCGGAGGAAACACATAGAGTATATTGCTCCCAAGATCTCTGGCTTTTCATGTGCCTTAAAAGTGCTGCAGATAAATGTGGATGAGGGCACATGTCTTATGGTCTATTATGCATATGTGAATGCAATATTTATGTATGCCATAGTGTTCTGGGGAAACTCTGTGAATGTGGATCGCATATTCGTACTGCAGAAGTCTTGTGTCAGGTCCATGTATGGGCTGAAACCTCGAGAATCCTGCAGGCAGTATTTCATACAGAATATACTGACTTCATTGTGTATACATATTGGAATGCGTCCTGTTTGTCAAGCAAAATATGTCATTCTTCTCAAAATACCTGCCTGAACATGAGCATCATACAAGGTTCAAATTGAATCAGCAACTCCTACTTTCAAAAACACCATTGACAAAAGTGCAAAGAAATGCAGAAGATCAGATGATAAAAATGTTTAATCACCTACCTCTCTGTTGGAAAAATATGGACGTAAAAACATTGAAAGAAGAACTAATGTATATTTTACTGAGAAAGTGTTACTATTCCTGCAATGAATTCTTCAGGGACGGAGACGTATGTCCACCGCTCCAAGAAGATCAAGATTCATAACTTTCACATTGGCTATTGCCTCCCGAAGGTCCATAAACCGAGGAATGAAATGAGAGCAGTAGTCTCCGGTATCAGTTCCCCGACTTATGAACTTTCCAAATGGTTATCGAAAGAGCTCAGCACATTGGAAATTCAACCTCCTAGTTTTTCGGTGAAAAATTCCATTGAACTGTTTAATAGAATCAAAGATATATAAATTGAAACTAAATCAAGTACTGATCTCTTTTGATGTAAAGTCGTTGTTCCCCAGTATCCCTATCGATATAGCTCTTCAGTATCTTCAGGACATGCTTCATGATAACCAGCTATCAGACATGCAGGTGGAGGTGAGTTAACTTCACTATGCATGGCTGAGAGTTTATTTCAAGTCAGCGGAAAGTTTTATCGGGAGATAGAGGGAACCACAATGGCAAACCCATTGACTCCCTTCATTGCCAAACTCTTCATGAGCCGATTTGAGAGTGACTTTGCTGGAGCGGTGGAGTATTTTCCGAGGGTATGGTTGAGATATGTCGACAATATTTTTACCATATTTGACCTCAGTAAACATAACATTAAGAATTTTTTAAATAAGTTGAACAGTTGATTCGTTTAATCAAGTTTACTTACGAAATGGAGAACAACGACCAATTACCCTTCCTCGACACTCTTGTCATCAAAAATATAGACAGGGAAAGAAACTTCTACAAATCGCTTCATACCATAAGATTCAAATCATCCTTTTGGTCACAAAATCTCGAGTTTGAGCTTTCTTGTTCAGAGGTTACTCAGTTTTCCTTTCCTCCACAAGCAAAATTTAACACAAAATAAGAAATAAATATTAGAATGATAATAAAATATATGTACATGTGTACAAACATAAAACACCTCCCAGTAAATAAATAATTTAATTTTTACAGAGCTATAGATGAGAATAAAGAAGCAGCTGCGATTTTCTTGATCCAAGCCGGTTGTGACTTAGACTCGCCAAGGATATCGGGACCAAACGGTGAAGGTGGTGAAGAGGCCAGAGATAAAGCGTCACCTTTACATCTGTGCTGTCAGTGGGGCCTAGAACCAGTCGTTAGGGTATGCCTAGACTTATTTAATGTTCTGTTTTTGTCTGTTTGCACTAACTTAAAAGTTTCCACACTTCTTATGGTACTAGTTACATACCTGTTAACACTACGGTGGTACAAAACAAAGATTTTGAAGCTTCTTGAAGCTCTAGTTTTGGTTTGTTAACACTAAAACTATATGAATACAGAGTTTCGAAACTTGTAACAACCATAGATAGATTAGGGGGGAGCTGACCATTTATCCATTGTCACTGTGACATTCGAGATCTATCTCCCGTCCTAGTTTTTTACCTGTTTCCACATTTTGTTACATACAAGTGATTTTAAAATGATCTCATGATATTTCAGACTCTAATAGAGCACAGAGCGAACGTCAATAATCGAGATGTCGACAATAAAACACCTTTACATGTGGCGATTGAAAATCAACATCACGAGATAATTTCCCTGCTGTTGACGGTACCGGAGATTGATTTGAGTCTCAGAGATAAGTCTGGCAACACTCCTTTTGCTACAGCTTTGACTTCTAGAAACAATAAGGCCGCTGAGGCAATACTGGACAAATTACCTACGGCTGCCGAACAGGTAAGTCTTTTGTTGATTCCTTGAGTAGGTAAATAAATATATTATAAGAGTTATTCTTTTTAGTGTTTTTTTTTTAATTCACTAATAGGGAGGTATCGATGGTGAGACTTTGAAAAAAAATTTCAAATGAGCGCGAATTTGGGCCTCTAGAACCCATATCCTTCTTGTATACATCATACACTTCTCTATATGATTGAAAGATGGTTTCTAAATAGAGCTTGCTCATTGTTGAACGGCAGTAATGTGACGGCTGTTTCGGCAATTGTTCAAGGAACTCCTTGACTTTATGTCTGCCCTCAACATTAATAATAATAATAATAATAATATTTATTCTGGCAAAAATTACACAGCCTTGTCAAACAAATACCAAATATAAGATTATAGAACTAAAATTGTGAAATAAACATCAAAAACAAACAAAAATACAAAAGACAAAAGAAACAAATTTACACATATAAAAAAAAAGGCATCTTATGTTGTCTCTAGTGGCTCTACTCTATCCACTCAATGTCCATATTGAGGTATTCACTTAAAGAATAAAATGCATACTTCATAAGAGTGTTTTTCACATTTCTCCTAAATTCTCGCTTATGTTTTGATCTTATATTCTGGGGGATTTTATTGAAGAACTTGACACCCCAGCAATTCACCCCGGTTTCAGCTCTTTTTATTCTATGATAAGGAATGGATATGTTCTGTCTGCCTCGGGTACCATATTCGTGGTAATCACCGTTTTGGTTGTAGTCCTCTTGATGTTGGTAAGTATATAAGACACTTTCCAAAATATATGCTGAAAAGATGGTAAGTATGCCTGTCTTCGTGAATAAGGTTCTACAACTTGTACGTCTGTCTACAGAACAGATTATTCTTACTGCAGCTTTCTGTTGCAGAAATATTTCAGACACTCCAGGGCTACTCCCCCATATTAGGATACCATAGGTAGCCCTACTTTGGAAACATGCATGATAAGCTGTCAACACTGTCTGGTAATTACTGATGTTCATCAGACGCCAATGTGCCCTGGAGCTTTTCAATGTGCATTGACCAGCGAAAATCTGATTGTATATATACACCAAGAAATTTCACAGATTGTTTTTGTCTTGGTTGCGTTTGGTAAGAGCTGATATTCAATACTTTTGTTTTGTTTACATTGAGTTTCAGTTTATTATTTCTAAACCATTCTCCTGCTTCCGACATTGTGATATTTCTTCTCTCATTAAGTTCAGCTTCATTTCTGCCAATGTTAACAAATGAGGTATCGTCTGCATAGAGAGAAACTGCATCAGACGAAACGTTCTCTGGAAGATCATTTGTGTATATAATGAATAGGAGAGGCCCTAGCAGCGAACCCTGAGGTATACCGCATGTTTGTGTCTGCCAACTCGAGTACTGTCCATTTAGCTTCACTCTTTGGTATCGGTTGGTAAGGTATGACTTAAAGAGCCTCAGTGGCAAACCCCTAATGCCATAGTGTTCCAATTTGGTTAGTAATATCTCATGTGATACTGTGTCAAATGCCTTATGTAAATCACAATATATGCATTGTGCCATATTGCCAGAGTCCAGCGCCTCACTTAATTTATTTGTTGTGTTTACCAGCGCAGTGACTGTTGATTTACCTCCTCGAAAGCCATGAAGCTCCTCACTGAGAAAACCTTTTGCTTCTAAATATTCTTCAAGCTGTTGCTTTATTACATACTCAAATATTTTTGAAAGTGCTGGCGAAATGGAAATAGGTCTAAAGCTATCCAAAGAGGCAACATTGCCACCCTTATATGCCATACTTACGTCTGCTTTCTTAAGTTCCTCTGGAAACAGGCCAGCCTGCAAACATCCATTTACTAAAGCTGTTATTGGATCTAGTATGCTGTAAATAACTGTTTTTAAAAATTTTACATTTATTCCATAACAGTCTGGCGTTATTTTGGCTTTCAAGGCACATTAACAACTTTAATTTTTTGGGGACAACTGGTGGTCACTTTTGCAATATCTGAGTCATAACAACTGTTTTTTTACCCAGTTTTGGACACTCCATTCACCCATGCCTAATGTGGAGAGAAACATCTTCTTGCATATAGGAATTAAGCTGTTGTCTACCTTCAAATGGTAAAATAAACATAAACCATGATATGATTTTCGTTCCGTTCTTTTCTGCTTAGTTGTCCCCTGTGGGTCCGGGGACTAACTAAAAGAATAGACCCAAGGTAACTCCTGCCTGTCGTAAAAGGCGACTAATTAGAATCAAACACTGGCGGGGATCTTGTCCATGTGGGCCTGGAGGGAGGTGGATATCTCTGGGGAGTAATGTACACCCGGATTTTGAGGCCTCCACTCTGGGCTTAGAAATATATGGTTGCCCACACTTGGTTGTTACTCGGGAGCGGGGTTCCGGATGGGTGCCGCCTTGGGTTGAGTGCTGACGGGTGTCGTGTGTCTAGACGACCCGGAGGGAGTTGACAACTCTGATGAGTGGTAAACACCCGGAGTTTGGGGCCCCCACTGTGTGCTTCGGAACGGACGGACGGCCTCGCTTGTGTCGGGTCTAGATGAACCCGGAGGAGAGCTGAGATCTTTAGGGGTGGAATAAAACTAAGGGTTGAGGCCTCTTCTGTGAGCTTCGAAACGGACAAACGACCTCACTTGGATGCAGGACTTCATGATACTGCACCGAGTCAAACACTGACGGTCTGGTCCAGACGAACTCGAAGAGACGTTATCTCTCTTTGAGCATTGAGACGGGCAAGCGACTTCGCTCAGATGGCAGTACATCTGTCAAACAAAGTTTCACCTTGCAGGTGTCGTGTCCTGTCGGAAGCTCGATTTGTTGGGTGAAAGTTAAGCTAACGCTGGCAGGTGTTGGACCTGGACGAACCCGGAGGTGGCTGCGGTCTCTAGGGGTGGATTACATCTGGAGACTTGGGCCTACTCTGTGAGCATCGATACAGGCTAACGACCCTGCCTGGATGCTGCTCGAGGGCAGGACTTCATGATACCGCCTCGAGTCAATGAAACACTGGCGAGGGTCTGGTGCAGGTGAGGCTGGGGGGCGGCAGACATCTCTGGGGAGTGATATGCACCCGGAGTTTGGCGCCTCCACTGTGGCCTCAGAGACTGACAATTGGCCTCGCTTGGTTGTTACTCGGGATCTGGGTTCCAGATGATACCACACTGGATTGAGCCCTGGCGTGTGTCGTGTGTCCAGACGTCCCGGGGGGCTCTGATCTCTGATGAGTGGTAAACACCTGGAGTTTGGAGCCCATACTGTGTGCTACGAAACGGACGGACGGCCTCGCTGGGGTGATGCTCGGGAGCGGGACTCGATAGGATGTTGCCTTGAGTGTTAACACTGTTAGGTGTTAGGTTTGAAAGAGCCTGAGGGGAGCTGAGATCTCTAGGGGTGGATTACAACTGGAGATTAGATGCTGCTCGAGAGCGGGACTTCATGATACCATACCGCCTCTAGGCAAACAGTGACGGATGTCGGGTCTAGACGAACTCGGAGAGAGGTTATCTCTCTTTGAGCTTCGAAACGGGCAAGCGACTTTACTCAGATGGCAGTACACCTGCCAAACAAACTTTCACCCTCAAGAAAAGATCGACTCCCTCAGGGAGCTGGAATTGATGGGTGAAATTTAAATAATTAGACGTGAGCCACAATAGACCTAAGGTCGCGGTGGAGGGACTGAAATAGCCCACTCACAATAAAATCTAATCTAATCTCTGTCTTTCTGCTTAGTTGGTTGTTTATTAACTAAAGTACAAACAAAATTTTTTTCTTTGGCGCCAATCCATCTCAGACCAAAACGCATCAAAGTTGCTTTTCCGTTGCTCTTCGGTTATTATTGAACATTTCCTTTTTTCTTTTGCTATTAGACACTTTGCTGAATTACATCTTGGCTTCATTTCTCTTGCATTTATATTTATATTAGCTACAGATTCATCGGCTGCCTTTTGTTCAGTTCTATATTCTTTGCCTCGCATTCTCAAATATTTTTGTTCATTTCTTTCCCAATTGCCTCAATGATGTAGATTGGGTTCGTAATTTTTTGCATCTCGGTGTCATGCTAGCTTCATTTTCAGAGTCCGATGAGGAGCTTGGGTGGTAACTGGATTCTGATTCTTGGAAAGGTTCTTCAAATTCAAGTTGATCGCTGTTATGCTGGTGACTTCCCTCATTAATTTCATTTATACTCTGCAGACTAGAGTGTGTCACTTCTTCCACATTCGTACGTGCACAACTAGCCTGACACAGATCTGTGTTGGGTTTCAAATGGGACTCTGTTTGTGTGTTAGTACTTTGTGGGTTAATAATAACACTTGAGAGTACCTGAATTTTTCGTGGATGACCTGATGAAGCAATATTTTGAGAACTAGAGCTTACTTCTTGAAAAGGTACATCAACTTGATGAACATTTTTGTTATTTAACTGCTGCATGCGTAGCATCACAATTATTGCATTTCGAGGTTTTGGAGTCAGTGTGGCTCAATTTCCTGATGGTGACAATACAACTAACTCAAAAACAGTAAAAATGAGATACGAAGTTTTGACATATGAGCGACGATATGGTACACAACGCAAATTATAGAAAGCGGTTAAATAGGGGATTGCCTCACTTACGCAGTGAGAATCTTTTCGCTGTTTGGATTAGGGAGGTGCTGCTCGGACTGTGCCTTGGATACCCGATTTTTACTTATTTTTATTTTTTTTTAATTTCAACAACACACCACAAGGGCTTACAGCCTAAATACTATCGTACTGTGGGTGTTGACAAGAAGGAAAGAGGCAACTTGTTAATTCTGGACTTGAGGTTCAGAGGAGAAGAAAAACATGTGCCGGCAAGGAATTCCACAACTTGGAAGTCCTCGGGACAAAAGAGCGGGCATAACAAGATGTCCTATGTCTGGTGACCTGGACAGTAAAAGGGTGCATTCGCTCTGTTCCCCTGGTAGATCTGTTGAGGGCAGCAGGTGGAGGAACTATGAAAGAAAGCTCCTCTGAGCAGTGGCCGTGCAGATATCTATAAAAGAGAGAGAGAGGTCACCAACGGCACGTCGGTGGGGAAGGGATGGCAGCCTTTGGGTTAGGGTAGGTTCACCGATGAGACGTATAGCTCTCTTTTGAATGGAGTCCAGGATAGCGAGTTTAGAAGCGGCAGCAGCACCCCAGATGTGGAAGTAGTATTCGAGGTTTAGCTGGTGAAAAGTATTTGCGAGCCCGGAAGAGGAAACCCAATTTCTTAGCAGCTGCTTCTGCAATTGATGTGACATGTTGGTGCCAATTGAGATTTCGATCCACAGAAATGCCAACAAGTGAAAAGGGCTCATTACTTTGAATAACTTGGTTGTTCACTGTGATGGGTCTAGGGCTAATGTATCTCTTATGAGAAAGAAAGCAAGTCTGTGATTTGGTGTGGTTGAATTGTACAAGATTTCTACTTCCCCAGTCTAATATTTTTCGGAGATCCACGGAGACAGAACCTTCCATGAGTCTGCGATCCTCATCTAATTGGGCTAAAGAGACAGGCTTCGAATATTGTATATTTGAGTGGAGGGTGCTGTCGTCCGCGTAACTGTGAACTGGATTGGATGTGCTAGAGAGGAGGTCATTGATGTGGAGAAGAAACAAAGTAGGGGCTAAAGCTGAACCTTGAGGAACTCCTGCATTAATTGGATACAGTTTAGAGGAATGGCCATCCACGACAACAGAAATGCTCCGGTTGGAGAGGAAATTTGCTGTCCAGGTACAGAGTTTTGGTGGTAGGCCATAGGCTGGTAGTTTATTAAGCAGCGCTGCTGCCAGACCTGGTCGAAGGCTTTGGATATGTCTAGAGCAGCAAACTGAGATTCACCGTGTAGTTCCATAGACTTGTTCCAAGAATGGGTGACAAAGGAAAGGAGGTCGGCAGTTGATCTGCACTGACGGAATCCATACTGCCTGTCGTGGATTAGACTGTGTTTTTCAAGAAATTTTAGTAATTCGGTGTTTATATACTTTTCCATCACTTTAGAGACGACTGAAAGGAGAGAGATAGGCATGTAGTTGCTAGGAAGCGCTTTGGATCCTTTCTTGGGGACGGGTTGTACTCAAGCAGTTTTCCAGTTACTAGGGAATATGCCTCTATTGTAAGACGTCTGAAACAGACGAGTCAGGACAGGAGCAAGTTCTGGTGCGCATTTTTTAAGAACAATTGCTGGGATCTCGTCAAGGCCAGAGGCTTTCCTGGTATTAAGAGAAGAGAGCATATTTCGTACCTTTTTAGTTTTGAAAATGATATCCGTCATTTTATGCGTGACATTGGGGACTGTTGGTGGTTGAACATTTGGAGGTGGGTTGAACGTAGAATTGCCGGCGAACAATGAGGCAAAAAGTTCAGCCTTGCCCAGGGCGGTAGAAACAATTTCATCCCCTGAGACAAGAGGTGGGAATGTGCTCTTGCAGTAAATATTCCCAATAGATTTAGCAAGAGTCCAGGAGGGTTTGCTGCCGTTGTAGCTTGAGATGACTTTGTTTTTGATGTGGTTATTAAACGAGTTTTTTGCCTCAGAAAGAATGTGGACATAGCGGTTTCTTGTGTCGTTAAATGCTTGACGGTTTTCTTGACTGGGATTGTGTAGAATCGTTTTGTGAGCCTCGACCTTTTCAAGTCTGGCCTTGTCACAGGATTTAGAGAACCAGGGCTTTTGAGTGGCTGCAGATGTTTTCTGTGTACGTGGAATAAATAATTTCATGCCAGCTTGGATAATTTCGGTGACGTTTTGTGAGATATCAGAGTGGTCAGGATGAGAGAAGCAGACAGACGCCGATGGAAATGAGGAAAAGTAATCTCGCATTTCGTTCCAATTCGCGGAGTTGTAGTGCCAAACGATACATGGGTGTGATGACTGTGTGACCTCGGGTTGCATTGCGCAGGAAACAGTGACCATGCCGTGGTCTGAGCGACGAAGGGGGCAGTGACTGATGTCGTATAGCAGTCAGGATTTGTAGTAAGAAGGATATCCAAGGGATTTAAGCTATGTGTTGGGATGCGAGGAAAGTAAGTAGGTTGCTGAATCATATTGGCTAAAGAATTGCTGACTGCAAAGGCCTCAGCTGCTCTCCCTTGTGGATCGGTTTTTGAGGATCCTAGCCATTCCTTATTATGGACATTGAAGTCACCAAGAATAGTGACTTAGGAGGAAGGGATATTCAGAAATCAGATGGTCGGTTTTTTCAGAAAGGTAGTAAAAGAGCTGGACAAAGTTGTTGTCAGAAGGCGACTGGTAAGTGCAACAGATGAATTTAGTTGCAGCCCTGAGAGAGATTTTTATCCAAAGTATGTCTTTTCTTCCAGCTTCTAAATTGGGGAGTCTTGTGCAGGGTAGATTGCTACGGACGTACGCACACACACCTCCATGCAATCTAATGGAAGTAAGGAGCTCATACCCCGGGAAATTAAGGTGATTAGTGGCTGTTTTGGCACTGATTTGAGTTTCCGTGAGGAAGAGGAGTTGGGGCCTATTAGCCTGGAGGAAATGGTGGACGGAATTCAGGTTAGAGTTTAGGCCACATATATTCAAGAAGGATATGTTAAATCTTGATGCTGACGCCCCCTGTACACCCCTCTCCTGGAAATCCGAATGGAGGGGTATTTTACCTCCGGAATATTTCGTACAAGGAGGAGCCATCATCATTTTTGCTTATAAGGGAAACCAACTCATACACCAGAAGCAATGTTCGGATGACTGGAGGTTCGGATTAAGGCATGTTCAGATTAAAGAGGTCATACTGTATTGTTTTATATGTCTTGTATGTCCCCATCCTTAAGTTGGATTCGTGCTGTTGGATGAGGTATTAAGTAAATAAATAAAACACAGTCGAATATTTCAATAATAGCATCTGTGGCTTGTAAACCGAAGTAGGTACATAGCGTGCAAGCGTGGAAAGCCACTGCAGCACTTAGGGTGGTGAAATTTACTTACTTTAAAACATGCCTCGTTAAATAAATTCACTCTATTTATACACAGCTCCGTTTTGTTTTATTTTACTAAACATTGACCTGCTATGTGATAAAGATCTTAATTTTTCCTATTATGATGTTTATGTTTTATTTCAGTTTGATTCTAAAGGACAGAACTTCCTGCATATAGCGATAAAGAAAGGTGATATAGAAAGTGCCCTTTTCCTATTGACTGTCAACGTAGACACAAATTCTCGAGTCCAGGATGCTATGCTAACGCCACCTATACACTTGGCTGGGAAATACGGAAACGAAACTTTGGTTAGAAGTCTGATATTAGCCGGAGCGAGGGTCGACGATAGAGATGCACACAAGTATGTATATGTAATAGAAATAATGAATAGTAAAATTTACTTCTGTTGATTTTTTTTCAACATTTGTTATTAACGAACTCAAAGCAGTAGATTTGTACTTATATAAACTTCTACAGGGCCTTCATTAATTCCAAAGTCCCATGTGACCGCTTAAGTTAGGCAACCAAACATGCATGGTTGTACAACCTGTATAAATGAAATCCCTAAGTTGCTAGTGGCGTCTCTAATTTCCTTTGTGGTTTTATAAAAAATATAAAAATTATAATAAGGTGAAACAGTAAATATCTTAAACTTTTAGTTTTCTTCAATTCTACTTCCACATTTACGCATTAGAGTGAAAATATTTTTCGCAGAGCAAAAAATTATTTGTTTTGCTCAGATGAGATTAAAATTGACCTAGCGCGATGTGATGCGTTAGCGGCATTCCGCTGATGATGTAATGTCATTTTTAAGGTTTCAAGGGTTGAGGAATTCAAATGTAACATTGTTAATTTTAACATTAATAATCAGTTCGTAAAAACATTATAAAATATTACTTTTATTTTGTATAGATATCAAAATAAAACAAACAAAACTAGCATTACAAAAAACATTTTAACTAGTGTTCAGTAAATAAAATAAGTTTTTAAAAAATTTTGCATTTCTTATAAAGAGGGTTATTTAAACATCTAATTTACGGTTTTAGGAATGTGTATTGTGTAACATGTAACAAATATGTACCTGTTTGGGCAGATAACCGACTAACAGATTTGGTAGGGCTTCGTTCCATGTGATGTCGAACATCATCAACAACATTCTCTGTTAGAATAGTTGGCCTGCCTGTAGATTTGCCTTTGCAAATACAAATATCGTTTAATAAGGACCAATCTGTGGTTTTTAAAAATATTGTATGGAATGTTATCCTCGGGAAAAGCTTTAGAATATTGCTCAATGCATGATTGTAACGAATAAGACCAACTTCCATTTGGATTTCGTGTACCACTGCGAAAATGAGCCATTAAAATAAAGGCATCCTGCTCCGGTGTGAAAGGCATCCTTACAATCAAGTCTAAAAAAAAATGGAACAAATAAATAAACATAACCTTTACATACCTACACTTTTAGCTTACGTAAAAATGCAATGAAGATGCTAAGTTTTGTTGAAAACTGTTTATTTTTATTGTCCAACAGATAGAAAATTATTTGAAGAAGATAAACACTGGTCGAACTTGCAAAATGCACAATATACATATAAAATAACCGATTAAAAGGGAAATGAGCGCCAATGGACTGAACTGTCAATTGTCAATTGATTTAGTAACTTTGGGGTCCCTAGTCTAGTGGTTTTTTTGGTTACTTTTTGACTGCCAACTCATAAAATCATATTCCACCAAGAAAGAGACAGAATCCGGTCACGTGGGACTCGGGAATTAATGACGGCCCTGTATAACTAACAACATAAAATTACAATTCTTTTGAGGTTGACTTATAAACTATGCCATGTTTATATAGCTTATCTTACTTGTATCTTACGTAAACTTGCTGACTAGAATTACTGGAACAAACCAGACCTTCATGGATCACATCTTCAGCAAGTATAGGGCGAGTGTATGAAGATATAATTGAAAAAACTATAGTGTAACTTCTAACATATTGCAGACATATGTAACTGACCATTATTTAGTATCCTTCACTCTAGATTTTGCAAGTGTATCTAATAGGTCGGAGAATGAGCAAACGCCTGACAATGCACCTGGCAAATTTGCTAAACTGTGTGTAGTTGATGACACAAACATGAATTTGACAGCCATCCTTTTCATTCCCAAATCTTCCGTTAAAATTCCCTGAACTGAACTCGTAAGTCGCTCCAGACAGCTCCACAACTTTGTCAATAGTCCCTCGTAAATCTGCCAGGATGATTTCGTGAATTTTTTCAACATTTCCTTTATTTTATTTTATTTTCTAGTATATATTTATCACTTTATTGCCCAACAGGCTTACACCCAATTAAAGGACAAAGAAATTTACATATGCATTAGTGATTAGCACTTATTTTAAAAACTTAAACGACTACAAACAAGAACTAGTATGTGCCATTTTTTTTATATTTCAACAACACACCATGAGGGCTTACAGCCTAAATACTATCGTACCAAAGGTGTCGACAAGGAGGAAAGAGGCAACTTGTTAATTCTGGACTTGGAGGTTCGGAGGAGAAGGAAAAACATGTGCCGCCAAGGAATTCCACAACTTGGAAGTCCTCGGGACAAAAGTGCGGGCATAACAAGATGTTCTATGTCTGGCGACCTGGACAGTAAAAGGGTGCATTCCCTCTGTTCCCCTGGTAGATCTGTTGGGGGCAGCAGGTGGAAGAACGCTCCTCTGAGCAGTGCCCGTGCAGATATCTATAAAAGAGAGAGAGGACACCAACGGCAGGTCGGTGGGCAAGGGATGGCAGCCTTTGGGTGAGGGTAGGGTCACCGATGAGACGTATAGCTCTTTTCTGAATGGAGTCCAGGATAGCGAGTGTAGAAGCGGCAGCGGCACCCCAGATGTGGGAGAAGTATTCGAGGTTTGGTCTTATTTGTGAAGTATATAAGGTATAGAGATTAGCTGGTGAAAAGTATTTGCGAGCCCGGAAGAGGAAACTTATTTTCTTAGCAGCCGCTTCTGGAATCGATGTGACTTGTTGGTGCCAATTGAGATTTCGATCCACAGAAATGCCAACAAGTGAAAATGACTCATTACTTTGAATAACTTGGTTGTTCATTTTGATGGGTCTAGGGCTGGTGTATCTCTTATGAGATAGAAAGCAAGACTGAGATCTGGTGGGGTTGAATTGTACAAGGTTTCTATTTTTCCAGTCTAATATTTTTTGGAGATCCACGGATCCATGAGTCTGCGATTCTCATCTAATTGGGCTAAAGAGACAGGCTTAGAATATTGTATATTTGAGTGGAGGTTGCTGTCGTCCGCGTAACTGTGAACTGGGTTGGATGTGCTAGAGAGGAGGTCATTGATGTGGAGAAGAAACAAAGTAGGGGCTAAAGCTGAACCTTGAGGGACTCCTGCATTAGTTGGATACAGTTTAGCGGAATGGCCATCCACGCCAACACAAATGCTCCGGTTGGAGAGGAAATTTGCTGTTCAGGTACAGAGTTTGGTGGTAGACCATAGGTCGGAAGTTTATTAAGCAGCGCTGCGTGCCAGACCTGGTCAAATGCTTTGTATATGTCTAGAGCGACAATCTGGGATTCACTGTAATGACCTCATTTATACTTAAGTAATTACTGTCACATATGTTACATATGGAGTTATAATTGCTAACCGTGGTATGAATAGGTGATCTTATAAGTAGATTTGTTTTGCTAGTTGGAAGGTAGAAAGTATCACAGCTTCCAGTATTTATTCTAGGTACAAGAAATTTAATCTGTTCAAGCAGTTCTGAGCTTATAAAGGAACCTTATACAAGCGACTTTTCTGTGAGACTCAAGACTATCAACGCCACACATCTGAAGCAGTATCAAATGATCAAATCCACGAGGAGGATATTCCCCGTTAACATTAAATCCAAATAATTTCAGAAACCTCCTCTGGACTGACTCAAGGCAACACTTTTGAGAAGAATAATATTAAGAAAAAATTAGTGCTCCATATTCGAGCCTGGTACGTACAAGTGCAAAATAAAAAGTTTTAAGCATTATTTCACTACGGAACTTACTACAGTTTCTAATTATGAAGCCAAGCATAAGAAGGGTTGAACTTACCACTCCCTCTATGTGTAAGTTGAAAGACAATTTGTTGTCAAAAGTAATGCCTAGATCTTTTGTGCTGCTACATCTAGGGATTAATGAGGCATCGATAATGTAGTGATATTCGGTGCAAGGTATCCTCTTTGAATATGACATCACTCTACACTTTGATAAGTTCAGGTACAGTCTATTATCAGGACACCACTCGCCAACTCTATCCATTGCACATTGGAGCCCTATACAATCATCAACTCCACTTATAGAAGAGTAAATTTTAAGATCGTCGACAAAAAGAAGCTGATTGGCTTGCAAAACAAAGCTCAGGTCGTTGATAAAAAGTAAGAAGAGTAAAGGTCCAAGGTTACATCCCTGGGGGACACCTGAAGTTATGTAATAACAATTTGAATCAAAACCACCATAGGAGACAAAATTTAACCTGCTGTGCAAATATCATCTGAAAAAAAGGCAGAGAGATGCCGAGAGGCCTGCAGGTTTAAGTGTATTAAGTAACACCATATAATCATGCGATGAAATGTCTTGGCCAAGTCCATATAAATTACGTCAACTTGACCATCCTGCCTATCAAGAGTATTAGCAATAAACTGCGTGATGTACGCTAGATTGGAGACAGTAGACCTATTTGCATGAAGCCATGTTGACATGGCGATATCATGTTTTTGAGAGATGGGTAGATGCGATTATAAATGGCGATTTCAAATACCTTCGCAAAATTGCACAGAAGAGCAATTGGTCTGTAGTTGGAAATCAAGAACCTATCGCCATTCTTCAAGACGGAAATAACCTTCGCTATCTTCCATATATCGGGAAAGGTTTCAGTCTTGAGCCCCAAGTTAAATATGAAACTTAGAGGTCTTGCACACTAGCACAATTTCTAACCAAAAAGGCTGGAATCAGGTCAGAGCCAGTTGTAAGTTTGGTTTTTAATTTGAGGCATGACTTCTTGACTTCACCAGCAGAGAAATCTGGCAAGCAAACTGTAGTTTGGCCAGATTCGCAAGAGCTGGGAGCACTATTAGAAGGTGGAAGGTATACGCTCTGAAAATAACCTGCAAGTGCATTAATTATAAATTCTGCTGTCTCAAAATGCCACCATTATCAACTTTCATCTAGCCAGGAAATATATATATATATATATATATATATATATATATATATATATATATATATATATATATATATATATATATATATATATATATATATATATATATAGGTTATAGAAAAAAGTTCTGAATGTTCCGTGGAATCTAAAAATGACATAATATATAGGGTGTTTGGTATTTGGTAAGAGAGGATCTGGCAACACTGCATTGTGAAAATATTTAAAAAATGAAGATCACGGCTTATGAACATAACCTTAATTCCAAATTCCTACCTTTTTTTTGTTCTCTACAAACTTCTAATAGGCCATCGAGTTTGGCGCACCTGGTATATGAAACCACTAAACTTTGAATAGAAAAACTTATGCGTTCGATTTTGTCCTATTTAAGTAGCTATATTTTATTTTTATATTATGCTGTTACTCAAAATAAGGGTTTATTGTAAATAATTTAATCTTTCTGTTTTTTAATTACAGGAGAACCGCCCTACACATAGCAGCTGAAGCTGGTAATGCTCCAGCCGTAGTAGCTTTAATACAAAATAAATGTGATTACGATGCTCTCGATATCAATAATGATAATGCCTTACACATAGCTGTCAGAGAAGGACACTTGAATGTGGTGAGGATCTTACTTATTTTTTCATTTATATAAAACAAAGAGAAAAGTGGACCCGGTATGCTTCCTTGCGGGACTCCAATTTTTATTTGCATTGTTATTTTTGTAGTATGTGAAATGAAAAAAATATAATAAAAATCATCTTAGTGGGATGTGTATCAGATGTGATAAGAAAAAAAAAACATGAAAATTGTCTAATCCCCCCCTTTTTTAATTTAAAATAAAAGCACATTATAATTACCACTTTTGCTCACCAATATGTAATGTTTGTTGTGCAAAATTGTTTATAAGAAATCATCTTTAAAAAAACGTTATTTCTTATGCGTATGTTGACCTAAATTGTCTTTAATTTTTGAATTCTTATTTTCTGTAGGTCCGCGCTCTACTAACAGAGTCGTCTATAGATGCTGAAGCATTCAACTTGAAAGGACGTAATCCCCTCCACGAGCTCTGTAGGTACGGCAAAGACAATGCTGCTGCCATATGTGAACTCTTTCTCGAATGTATGCCAGATTACCCCATAAACAAACCTGATGTTGATGTAAGTTTTTGTGTGTCTACTTAGTTTTTAAAATATCCATATAACCATGATTTAATTATGAAAAAACTAAAAACTCTTGACAAAGAAGAAAACATTACACTGATTTACAAAACCGGTAGTTATAGGTGACTTAACCTAAAGTCCACTAGGAATTTCATTTTCGTTGATATACTATATTACAGTGTTGGGTAGTGTCAGCTCATTTAGCTAGGATTTAGTTAGGTAACATCAAAAACTCTTAACATAGGAGAAAACATTAAACTGATTTACAAAGCCACTAGACAAATTTTATAAATTATAGGTGAACTTAACCTGAAGTTAACTAGGAATTTCACTTTCTTTGATTTCATATGTTACAGTGTTGGTAGTGTCAGCTAATTTATCCAGGATTTAATTAGGCAACATTTCCTCCAGGCTAATAGGCCCCAACTCCTCTTCCTCACGGGAACCCAAATTAGTGCCAAAACAGCCACCAATCACCTTAATTTCCCGGGGTATGAGCTCCTTACTTCCTTTAGATTGCATGGAGGCGTGTGTGCATACGTCCGTAGCAATCTACCCTGCACCAGACTCCCCAATTTAAAAGCTGGAAGAAAATACATACTATGGATAAAACTCTCTCTCAGGGCTGCAACTAAATTCATCTGTTGCATTTACCGGTCACCTTCTGACAACAAATTTGTCCAGCTCTTCGACTACCTTTCTGAAAAAACCGACCATCTGATTTCTGAATATATTTCCTCCGAGGTCACTATTCTTGGCGACTTCAATGTCCATAATAAGAAATGGCTAGGATCTTCAAAAACCGATCCACAAGGGAGAGCAGCGGAGGCCTTTTCAGCCAGCAATTCTTTAGCCAATATGGTTCAGCAACCTACTTACTTTCCTCGCATCCCAACACACAGCTCAAATCCCTTGGATCTCCTTCTTACTACAAAACCTGAATGCTATAAGATATTAGTCACCGACCCCCTTGGTCGCTCAGACCACGGCATGGTCACTACTTCCTGCACAATGCAACCTGAGGTCACACAGTTATCACACTCACGTATCGAATCTGCGAACTTTGACGAAATTCGGGATTACTTTTCCTCATTTCCATGGGCGTTTGTCTGATTCTCTCATCCTGACTCCTCTGATATCTCACAAAACGTCACCGAAATTATTCAAGCTGGCATGGAATTATTTATTCCACTTACATAGAAAACCTCTTCAGCCATTCAAAAGCCCTGGTTCTCTAAATCCTGTGACAAGGCCAGACTTGAAAAGATCAAAGCTCACAAAACGCTTCTACACAATCCCAGTGAAGAAAACTGTCAAGCATTTAACGACACAAGAAACCGCTATGTCCGCATTCTTTCTGAGGCAAAAAACTCGTTTCATAACCACATCAAAAACAAAGTCCTCTTAAGCTCCAGCGGCCGCAAACTCTTCTGAACTCTTGCTAAATTTATTGGAAATAATTTCTGCAAGAGCACGTTCCCACCTCTTGTTTCAGGGGATGAAATTGTTTCTACTGCCCTGGGCAAGGCTGAACTTTTTGCCTCGTTGTTCGCCGGCAATTCTACTCTCAACCCACCTCCAAATGTTCTATCACCAACAGTCTCCAATGTCGCTCATAAAATGACGAATATCATTTTCAAAACTAAAAAGGTACAAAAGATGCTCTCTTCTCTTAATACCAGGAAAGCCTCTGGCCTTGACGAGATCACAGCAATTGCTCTCAAAAAATGCACACCAGAACTTGCTCCTGTCCTGACTCGTCTGTTTCAGACATCTTACAATAGAGGCATATCCCCCTAGTAACTGGAAAACTGCTTGAGTACAACCCATCCCCAAGAAAAGATCCAAAGCGCTTCCTAGCGGCTACAGGCCTATTTCTCTCCTTTCAGTCGTCTCTAAAGTGATGGAAAGGTATATAAACACCGAATTACTAAAATTTCTTGAAAAACACAGTCTAATCCACAACAGGCCGTATGTATTCCGTCAGCGCAGATCGACTGCCGACCTCCTTTCCTTTGTCACCCATTCTTGGAGCAAGTCTATGGAACTACACGGTGAATCCCAAATTGTCGCTCAAGACATATCCAAAGCATTCGACCAGGTCTGGCACGCAGCGCTGCTTAATAAACTTCCGGCCTATGGCCTACCATCAAAACTCTGTACGTAGACAGCAAATTTCCTCTCCAACCGGAGCATTTCTGTTGTCGTGGATGGCCATTCCTCTAAACTGTATCCAATTAATGCAGGAGTTCCTCAAGGTCAGATTCTAATCTAATATAATCTAATCTCCTCAAGGTTCAGCTTTAGCCCCTACTTTGTTTTTTCTCCACATCAATGAGCTCCTCTCTAGCACATCCAACCCAATTCACAGTTATGCGGACGACAGCAGACTCATGGAGGGTTCTGTCTCCGTGGATCTTCAAAAAATATTAGACTGGGCAAGTAGAAATCTTGTACAATTCAACTCCACCAAATCTCAGTCTTGCTTTCTATTTCATAAGAGATACACCAGCCCTAGACCCAGCACAATGAACAACCAAGTTATTCAAAGTAATGAGTCCTTTTCACTTGTTGGCATTTCTGTGGATCGAAATCTCAATTGGCATCAACATGTCACATCAACTGCAGAAGCGGCTGCTAAGAAATTACGTTTCCTCTTCCGGGCTCGCAAATACTTTTCACCAGCTAATCTCTATACCTTATATACTTCACAAATAAGACCAAACCTCGAATACTGCTCCCACATCTGGGGTGCTGCTGCCGCTTCTACACTCGCTATCCTGGACTCCATTCAGAAGAGAGCTATACGTTTCATCGGTGACCCTACGCTCACCCAAAGGCTGCCATCCCTTGCCCATCGACGTGCCGTTGGTGACCTCTCTCTCTTTTATAGATATCTGCACGGGCACTGCTCAGAGGAGCTTTCTTCCATAGTTCCTCCACCTGCTGCCCCCAACAGAGCTACCAGGGGAACAGAGCGAATGCACCCTTTTACTGTCCAGGTCACCACACATAGAACATCTTGTTATGCCCGCTCTTTTGTCCCGAGGACTTCCAAGTTGTGGAATTCCTTGCCGGCACATGTGTTTTCTTCTCCCCCGAACCATCAAACCTTCAAGTCCAGAATTAACAAGTTGCCTATTTCCTCCTTGTTGACACCTATGGTATGATAGTATTTAGGCTGTAAGCTCTCGTGATGTGTTGTTGAAATATTTAAAAAAAAAATCAAAAACTCTTGACATAGAAGAAAACATTAAACTGATTTACAAAGCCACTAGACAAACTTCATAAATTATAGGTGAACTTAACCTAAAATTAACTAGAAATTTCACTTAATTTGATTTTATATATTATAGTGTTTTTTTGGTTTTTTTTCCTCTGGGCTCGTCCGCGACTTTGCTGCCCTGATAGCACTGATGTTATAGTGTTGGTAGTGTCAGCTATTTTAGCCACGATTTAATTAGGCAACATCCAACACTCTTGACATAGAAGAACAAATTAAACTGATTTACAAAGCCACTAGACAAATTCTATAAAATATAGGCGAACCTAATTAGAAGTTTCACTTTCTTTGATTTAATATACTACAGTGTTGGTAGTGTGAGCTCATTAAATTGGCAACATTGTTATTGGCAGTTTCAGCTCAGTTAGGCTGACAGAATTCATGTTGGCAGAATGACACCACTTCTAGACTTGAATTTATTTGTTTCCACCATAATTGACATGATTTACACTAAGTGTCGGGTCGTATTATACATTTAAAAGCAGGCCAGATTAAAGTTTGTGTTTTTGCAAGATATTACAAAATAATAAAGGGCAAATTATTTACGATAAATTTATATTATACCAGACAAATGAGAGATGCATTCACCTGTGGAATGGACTGTAACTTCACGTTGGTTCCAGGGTCTTCTTTTGAGGTCGGGCGACTATCTTCACCCAAAATGACGCAAAAAATTAAGTAACAAAACATTAGGAGACGAGAAAATCTAGAGCACTTCTCCAGGCTGGCTAAATAGCAGCTTTCTCTACGACTGTCTCAATCACAGTGACCCTGGTCGGCGTCGCGAGAGAGAAAGAGAGGCTGTCACAAAATCTTCCCCCTCTCCTCCACTCAGTGGTGACAACCCCAGCCGGCAAGCAATCCCTAAATGTCTGGCGGCAATTTCAAATTCAAAAATATATACAAACTTGCATCAACAGTTTGAATTTAAGAAAACTAAACATGCAATTTTAATTTTAGGGAAATTCACCTTTACTGTTGACATACATGAGAGGGAACGGCAACCTGTGTAGAGTTTTGGTCAAAGCTAATGCATGTCTTGCCACTGAGAATCATGAACGAGTTACAATTTTCAATTATCAGGTAACGTAGATGCCCATTTTTTTTACAACAAAATAACGAAACAAGTCTTTTAAAATAAATACACATGAGTTTATTTGAATTCTGATTTCGTATGATTTGTCACATGAAAAACTGAAACATTTAAATTTTTTTACTTGAATAATGTATTCAACAGGTCCCGAGCAAACAGTTATTGAACAAACTCCTGGACCAGCTCTCTCAGCCAGCTCCCTGGACGACTACAGACTCCTGCCAGGAGTGCGGCAATAGTTTCTCGCTTATCGTACGAACCCACCATTGTCGACATTGCGGCAGAGCTCTGTGTAGTAAGTGTTCGGTGGAGGAGGTGCCCATCATTAAGTTTGGAGAGAACAAACCAGTCAGGGTGTGCAAGATATGCTTTGATATACTCAAAACAGGAGCCAGTTAGGCCAGAGACTGCAGATAACCATTTTTTTTCAGCGATTGAATAAGTGTAAATACCACGTGTATTTATTTTATAATGAATAACAAAAAAAAAACAGAACAAATAGGGCACTGACAATAAGCAAAGTTACCTACCTTTATTCTCCAATAATGCAGGAACATAAGCTTCGTTTTTCTGTATTCACACACAACACCTCTAGGGACCTCGTGTCTCCCAAAGGACTCACAAACAAAATGGATATTTAGAGACCTCGTGTCTCTTCAAGGGGTTGAAAGCAATTCGCTTTCTCGAGACCTCTTGCCTCTTCAAGGACTCAAAAACAAGTGGCAGAGGGATGCAAGCTTCTCTCCCTTCTCTTATTCTTCTTCCCCTTCTCTGGTCTTCTGGCGGAAACCATTAGTAACACTTACTCTATGTCAGTGTAGCGCGCGACATTTGAATTTAAAAGTGACAGAACAACGAGCATGAACATTCCGCCCACCAAAATAAGGATTTATTTTCACAATTATATTGTTTCTCAAATAAACAAACAAAACAAAAATTTACAATAAGCACAAAAAACAAAAAACTGAAGCTATTGGATTTATAATTAACTGTACAAAAAATTTCAAGGCAGACGTATTACTGCGATGGCAACAGACATAACTTCGTCAGAGGCCTATCAAAAGTGCCACTACTAGTGCGAACTTGAGCTACCCGAGCTATACCATCACGGCCTGGGTATAGTTGCATAATGCGTCCGAGCTTCCAAACAAGAGGTGACGAAGTCTCATCTTTAATCACAACTAAAGCTCCGATCGGGGGGGACGTTTGCACAGTATCCCACTTACCACGCTGCTGCAGTGTATGCAGGTATTCGTTCTTCCAGCGGCGCCAAAAGTCCTGGTGGATCCTTTGCACCAGCTGCCAGCGTGACAAGCGATTCATACTTAACAAAGTCAAATCAGCATCAGGAGGAGCACCTAACGGTTCCATTGTAAGAAAATGTCCTGGGGATAGGGCTAACAGATCATTTGGATCAGTACTCGCACTACACAATGGTCGAGAATTCAAAACTGATTCCACTTGAGCAAGCAACGTGGACATTTCCTCAAAGGTCAGAATCTGCAAACCGATCACCCTTCGCAAATGAGTCTTGACTGAGCGCACTCCTGCCTCCCACAGACCTCCAAAATGCGGAGCTGATGGGGGGTTGAAATGCCACTTAATGGTACAAGCATCTGCTGCCCCCTTTGCATAGTTTAAGAGCTGCTTATTTGAGCCGACGAAGTTGGTACCTCTATCGCTATACAAATTGTCACATCTTCCTCTGCGAGCCACAAACCTCCGAAGAGCTGCCAAGAAGGCTTCAGCTGAAAGATCAGACACTACTTCCAAATGGAGGGCCTTCGTTGCCATGCACACAAACAAACAAATATATGCTTTCACCTTTCGGACACCTCGATATCTGCCCTGTGTCACAAAAACTGGACCTGCAAAATCAACTCCGCTGTGTGAAAACGGCTTCAACTGAGAAACCCTGGCAACTGGCAAATCAGACATCATCGGTGCCATGGGAGTAGGATTCACTCGAAAGCAACGATAGCACCTTGACAAAACATGATGAATAGCTCTCCGAGGGGACAAAATCCAAAACTGTTGCGAAAGCAAATGAAGCAATGTGCGAGGACCAGGATGAAGATTGACATGGTGTGTGTGTGCAATGATTAACTCGGTGAGACGATGTGAGCGGGGCAACAATATAGGGTGTTTCACTTCAACTGGAACATCAGCTTGACGAAGGCGACCGCCCACCCTGAGGATACCCTCTGTATCCAGAAAGGGGGCTAACTTATTTATTGCCCTCGCACACCTCTCACCTTTAACCAAGGATGCTATTTCCCTTTGAAATACTTCACCTTGAGCACATTTGATAAGCATATGAAGCGCCTCCTGTAATTCGGTGGCTGTCAGAGATGCAGTAGTTCGGTCAGATGGAGACACCCCACAATTTCGCACAAACCGCTGACAATATACAACAACACCCTGAATTTTCCGTAGATGCGAAAAGCGATTCAAAAGTTTACTGAGCCACTCCTCATTTGCCAAAGTAACTAGTACGGGGAGAGTTCGTTGCTCCGCCAGGCACTCTTCTGGCGGCTCAAAACGCAACGACTTGGGCCAATTTTCTCTTGCCAATTTTAGCCAGGCGGGTCCCGCCCACCATAGTGGATGCTCACAAAACCCAGAAGGTAACATGCCTCTCGATGCACAATCAGCTGGGTTTTCTTGTCCACTTACGTGATGCCATGACTCTGGAGGAATCTTCTCTTGTATGCTTGCTACTCGATTCCCAATAAAGGTCTTCCACCTATTGGAAGATGATTTTATCCAGGCAAGTGCCACCATAGAGTCTGACCAAGCATACATAGAGTTAAACTCAAAACGACCTTCATACACCCGACACACAAATTCCAGAAGCTTTGCCAACAATAAACACCCACACAATTCGAGACGTGGAATCGATATTCTTTTTAAAGGTGATACCTTGGACTTGGCACACAGAAAATTGATCCAAACTTGACCCTCCTCTGATACTTGTCTCAAGTAAACAACTGCAGCATACCCTCGCTCCGATGCATCACAGAACCCATGGAGTTCTGTCCTGATGATATTATCGTGTTTTACGCCTCTGGGAATTGATAAACCTGCTAGCGCACTGAGTTGTGATTTATACTGAGACCACTGACCAACAATATCCTTTGAGGGCTTATCATCCCATCCCACTTTTTGCTCCCACAAGCACTGCATAAGATATTTTGCCAACAGGGTAACAGGAGACAAAAAACCCAGGGGGTCATAAATTCTTGCCAATTCCGAAAGAAGATTTCGTTTTGTGCACGGACGATCAATAGGTTCAACATTAAAAGAGAATGTATCACCTATGGGACACCACTGCAATCCTAAAATTTTCAACACTGATGGATCATTTAAATCTAACGATCGAGGTTGCTGACTATCAGCTGATACTGTGGACAACAGTTTCGAATTATTGCTGGCCCACTTCTTCAATTCAAAACCCCCCTTAGCAAACAACCCAATCAATTGCCGTTGCAACTCAAAAGCCTCTGACAATGAGTCGACTCCACTGACTACATCATCCACATAGAGATCGGACCGAACTAGCTTTGCTGCCAATGGAAAAGATGATTCCTCATCATCACAAAGCTGCATCATTGTTCGGATTGCCATGTGTGGGCTTGAGGAGACCCCATATGTGACAGTATTAAGGCGATATTTCTGTACAGGTTCCCCCTTTGAGAACCTCCAGAGAATTCTTTGATAATCCCTATGATTATCTACAACCAAAATTTGTCGATACATTTGCCGAATGTCAACAGTAAATGCAATTTTGTTTGAGCGAAATTTCAACAACACAGTGGCAATATCTGTCTGCAACTTCGCTCCCACTAACAACGTATCGTTCAGAGATACACCATTCGTACTTTTGGAACTAGCATCAAATACCACCCGCAGTTTGGTCGAAAGGCTGTGAGGACGCAACACACAATGATGGGGAATATAGTATGCATCAGATGGTTCCACCGCTACATCTGATACCAGAGACATATGGCCAGACTCATAATAATCCCTGATAAACTCCGAATAGGACTTGTGCAACGCTGGATCCCTACTAAGACGTGCTTCCAGGGAGTAAAACCGCCTCAATGCAACACTGAAAGATTCTCCCAAACACGGAGTACCCTCACGAAAGGGCATATTTAAAATATATCTCCCAGCACTATTTCGGTGCTGAGTCTTCTTGAAGATTTCCTCACATTTTTTATCTTCCGGAGACATAACTAAACCTTGTGGTACCTGTTCCAAGCTCCAAAACTGTTTCAAGGTATGATCCAAGTCGACCAACGTGCATAAACTATTCACAACAGAATGAGACTTTGACTGTTCTACACTGCCCATAAGCACCCAACCAAAAACAGTATTGATGGCCACTGGTGCACCTCGAGGCCCTCTCTTTATTCCAGGTCTAACCACATGAGCATAAACGTCAGTACCCAACAAAATTTCAATGTCCCCTGGTATACCAAACTCTGAATCTGCCAACTCTAAGTTCTGAATATGTTGCCAGTGGCACTGCTCAATTTTAGCAGAAGGGATCTTGGAACAAATGTTCGGAATCACAATCATGTCCAACTCTAACTTTGTTGGCTCATAAATGGACTCTACTCGACATTTGAGAGTGCCTTGGCTAGCAAGCGAGCTCATTTGGTTCAAGCCTTGAACCATCACTGAACGAGATGAGGTGTTGAGCCCCAATTTTTCAACACACTGCTGCGAAATGAAATTAGCCTCACTCGCACAATCCAGGAGAGCTCGACATCTCCTAACCTTTCCATTTTTATCTCGTACTAATAGCATTATAGTTGCCAGTAACACGGACTGTTCCCTTTTTACCACACTTGCCAACACACGCAATTGCTCTGCACCTTGTGGCTCTTCCACAGGTGGCTTGTTTGAGTCACTCTCATCTCCCGATGCCGGTGCTTTTGGGAAGTGCAATAATGTATGATGGTGTTTATTACATACACGACAACTTGATGACTTGCACTCCCTGCTGGCATGCGAGTTTGATAAACAGTTCAAACAAAGATTATTCTTTTTTGCGAACGTATACCGTTTATGAGAGGATAAAGATAGAAATCCATCACACTTGAGCATGGGGTGCTCCTCCTTACAATAAGCACATACAAGCTTTGTGCTGGTAACAAAGGACGAAGCGGGCCTAGCAGTGGTTGCTGAAACATGCTGCCTTCTATTAGTCACATAATTGGAAGTTAAGGCAGTTGTCTCCATTGCTTTACACTGCTTTTCCAAGAATCTACATAAACTACTAAAACTGGGAATGTCCGATTCGCAAAACTCAAGCTCAAATTTTTGCTTAAGACTCATATCCACCTTTTGCAGCAACATGTTGAATTTAGTGAAATCCCACATGTCATGTTCAAACTGCTTCAACGCTTCCAAATTTTCACTGAATACAGACAACAACGTTCGTAGGGAAGAAGCAGATTCACTATTTGCTTTGGGGGCCTGTACAATACCCTGCCAATAATTGGTCAACAAAACCCGGGTATTGTGATACCTTGAGACCAGAGACTTGAATGCAATCCCATAATTGCTTCCCGTTAGCGGTAAATTCTTGATTAGGCCAGCTGCATCCTTCACTAACGAAGCACTCAAATATTGGAACTTTTCAATATCTGACAATGATTCGTTCTCATGAATCATTGTTTTAAACAGATCATAAAAGGTTGGCCAGTTTTTCCAATTTCCATCGAATTTTGGCATTTCGATTTTCGGTAACCTCAAATGTCTGTTTAAATTTGAAGTTGACATAATCGCGTTTGCGTTCGTTACTTCCTTTTCACTGAGAGATCGAGCGTTCGATGATTTGACAGAACACCGCGACTTACTCGATGCTCGACTCGATTTCGAACTACCGTGAAAAACGGATCGAGCTTGATTCTCAGCGGCTTTATTTGCATAACCTCTCAGTTCTCGATAGATAGTTTTTATAGAGTATTGCAGTTCATCGAATTTGTTCTGCATTTCATGCTCGCTCTCCAACTCTGATCGATCAACTACCGACACGATGTCCAAATGCAATGAATCAAATAGATTGACCAACTCATTCAAAGCCTCAAAACGAACCTCAAATCTATTCAACCTATCTAAATCCACTACTGCGTCTATTTTGACCTGTTGAGCCACGTGCAATATGGCTTCTACTCGTCTATAAACGCTTTCGCGCTTATTTTTTAGCTGAATCAACTCCATTGTTCAACGCAAAAAAATTCCTAAACGCGATTTAAACAATATGCAAACGTGATTTCAACAATATGCAATTCGAGTATGTACCTAGTTATATACAAGCAATAACGTCACCTTGAAATTAAATGACTCAACACGGCAATAAACAATTACAAATTTACTAGACTAAAGGAAACAAGTAAAATTACTTCAAAAAATGGACTGTATCAACTAATAACAAAACAAAACAACTATAAAAATCCGGTCGATGGGCCAAATGTAAATACCACGTGTATTTATTTTATAATGAATAACAAAAAAAAAACAGAACAAATAGGGCACTGACAATAAGCAAAGTTACCTACCTTTATTCTCCAATAATGCAGGAACATAAGCTTCGTTTTTCTGTATTCACACACAACACCTCTAGGGACCTCGTGTCTCCCAAAGGACTCACAAACAAAATGGATATTTAGAGACCTCGTGTCTCTTCAAGGGGTTGAAAGCAATTCGCTTTCTCGAGACCTCTTGCCTCTTCAAGGACTCAAAAACAAGTGGCAGAGGGATGCAAGCTTCTCTCCCTTCTCTTATTCTTCTTCCCCTTCTCTGGTCTTCTGGCGGAAACCATTAGTAACACTTACTCTATGTCAGTGTAGCGCGCGACATTTGAATTTAAAAGTGACAGAACAACGAGCATGAACAATAAGGTTTGGTAATTTTTTACATAACGGTATTCGAAATTTAAGTCGTCATATCCAATTGTATGTTCAAAGTTGGTAAGCTGGGTGTTTCATCAATTTTTTAAAGCGGCGCTTGGTTTTGAGTGTAATAGCATGTCTAACTGTCACAAAAATAGGTTTGGTTTGTTTGTAAAGCTAAACAATGAAAAACTCCACGATACAAACAGCTTTTCAACAATTTTAGATATTAAAAAGCATTTTCATTTGGATTTATTTCAGTTTTTTTGGGTAATTTTGTAATCTTTTGCTGTTTTTATCCAACTTTTTTTAAAACCTGCTACTAAATATTTTTTTATTCTATCTAGTAAGGGAAGTCTGAAAACTAACTAATATCTCGTAAGCTGCTTGTAAAAGAAATCACTATACCAGATAAGTTGTTGCTAATTTTGTATAAACACCACACACACCCACACACACACACATACAGGGTGATTCAGGTTTATTCTTGATAACTTCATGAATCGATAGAAGAGGTTAAAATAATGTACATTCATCAAATAAACTTATTTCCTAAATCCCATTGTTTCGGAGATAGTTGAAGTAGACATTTTTTTCCGTTTTTCCCCTCATAACTTTTGAACCACTCATCCGATTGAAGTGAAATTCGGAACACAAACACTTCTTCTCATTGTAATGGGGCGCACTTTGCCCTTATTAAATTTATTTAGGTTTAATCAGCCTTAACTGACCTAAGAAAATGGATATTTGGAATGAATACTGTAGAGCATGGGGATGTTTTTATAGAAAATCCCAATTTTACTATATACCCACAGTATCATATACCCTGCGACCACTCTTTATGTCGCCCTCGTACGAGGTTGCAATATTAATTGAAATATAAGGTGTTCGTTTACTATGTCTAGAAATAAAATTCAGTTGTTTGTTTATAAAAATTAATTTAATATAAATTAAATGATTCAATCCTCCCGGTTTCTACAAAAAAATTATAGAGACATTTAAAAGTACAATATTAGTTAATATGACTTTACTCTATTGCACCCTTGGAAGGTAGCGTCAATTCTTGCGCAAATTGCGCCTTGAAATAACAATGGACTTATTTACCCTCGAGTAATTCATAAGGCCATGCTTGTCTTCAAAATTATGAGTCAAATTAGAACTGATAAAATATTAACCTATATTTAAATGAACTACCCACATAAGCCCCTTATGGTTTACCCCTTCAGAGGTTGTTTTCCTTATCTAGGAGTGCTCTAATTCCTAGATCTCCCAACTGCTATACTTTTTCCTTAACCCTTGACTAAACTACTGTAATTGTCTCTTGAACATAAGTTTACTCCCCCATACAGTTAGTTAAAAATAATGTGCAACAAAAATTGATAATTTCTGGCTTAGTTTAGATTTTATTATGCTTGTGATAAAATCCTCCGGTACAACCACTGTGTATGTCCTGTTTTGTTTATTATCCTTGACAAGAAAATAATTATATCTAACACTTACCCCTTGGCCCTCGATATTTCAGTAAGAAGAAAGACAATACTGACCTGGTAAGGTACCCCAGCACCTCTTCTCTGGTAGATTTAAATAGATAGCGATCAATAACGATGAAGTAATGTATTTCGAAATAATCAGAAGATTACTTCCCTTAATAGATCTTTAACTGAACACCGTGTTTTCACTAGCTCTCTGCTTTGACCGCCTAACCCCGAGTTCCACGCTTCACTGCCGGTTGCTATGTGTTCCTCCTTCAAAAAAACCTCTCTTCCCCTGACTTCATGCTTCAACTCTCGGCTCTAGTCAGCATTGTCAGGTCATCGAATTTTTCCAAGTACTCTTGCACTTAACTTGGACGTGTGATATTTTATGGCCCCCCTGCGGTATCAGGTTACAACATCCTCTTCATGTTCCTAAGCCAAAGTCTCACCGGTCGTTACTCGTTACTCTGCTGACAAGACAGTAACTGCGTGTTGAAACAATTACATTGTATTTCCCTGCCTTCGAATGTGGTTTCGTTCTTACCATGTATTAAATTAATTAATTAAGGTTTTTTTATGTATGCTATCCCGTATTTATAATTCCCACTTGGAAAAAAAAAACCTATTTAGCGGTATCTATGCGCTCTATAGGCTGACCTATAATGATAGCTGTCTTTTTGAAAACTAGCCCAAACTCAAGCAGGTAGCCCTGCTTACATCATCTTACAAAAGCTTCTTCAGTTTGGACAACCCACCCCTCTTAGAAGATTATTTTGTGTGTTACCCTCCTCTTACTTTATTTCAAAAGTTCAACAACAAAAAATTATTTCAATAAAACAGCACATTTTTAATCTACTGAATTCTGAACCTTTTTCGTCTGTTTTTTCCGAAATTTGGCCTCCTTTCTGAGATATTCAATGAAATTCGTGACAGTGTAGCGCGCTAGTCACATAAATTTCATTTAACGTCCTAACAGGCCATGGAAACCAAAACTCAGAGATTTGCAACTGACATTTGCAAAACCTATTTTCCAAATTATTTTTTCAAGAGTGCTTTTAGTGCTAAGAAAATATGCCAAGAACCTCAAACATTAACTTAATAACAAATGCTTAATACAAAATTCACAACAAACTTATCAAGTAAGAAAAAGTCCGGACGCAGCAAGTGGGTTATCGTAGTGAATTTTCATAGAAATGATCTGGCACATTTTTTCATTAAATGCTTATAACTTTTTTTATTGTAATCTAGAGCGCTAAATTTTTGCATATAGTTTACCTTAGGTATATAATGTTAACCTACTTACCAATTTTGGTTACCGGAGCTTTTTTATTTTTGAAGATTAAACATTTTTCCGAAAGAAACCCCAAAATTTTGTTGTAACTATATTTCGCAATATATATACTTTCGAACATGTTTAGCTGTCCTGGTTGTCTAACATTTTTGATTAATTTCAGATTATCTTTATTAATGTGATGATTATTATCCCAAATATGTTGGGTGGCGGAAGATCTATCTATAGTACCATAACCTAATTGGGCTAAGTGTTTTTTGAATCTAATTCCAATAGATCTTTTTGTTTGTCCGACGTACTTAAGATTAGAATCTTTACAACATATTTTATTAATTCCCGACATATTGGCCGTACTATCCTTGTCTTTTAGTTTACCTAGCAAGTTATTTAAGGTATTATTTTTGTAGAAAATGTTAGCTGTAAGTTGACTTTAAAAAAAATGCTATCTAGACCCCTCGTGATTCGAGGTTCAAATGGTAAGCAAACAAAATCTTCTTCCGATTTCTCTCTTCTAAACGTCGTTGATTCCGTCAACATTTTCTTTGTTTTCTGTTTGTTGATTAATTTTTCCACTAGGCAAGCAGTGTATGCGTTATATTCGGCTTTTCAGCTAAATTAATCAACAAACAGAAAACAAAAAAAATGTTGAGCGAATCAACGATGTTTAGAAGAGAGAAATCCCAAAAAAACTTTGTTTGCTTACCATTTGAACCTCGAATCACGAGGGGTCTAGATAGCATTTTTAAAAGAGTCAACTCGCAGCTTACATTTTCAACAAAATACACCTTAAAAAACTTGCTAGGTAACCCAAAAGACAAGGATAACACGGACAAAATGTCAGGAATTTATGAAATAAGTTGTAAAGATTGTAATCTTCAGTACGCCGGGCAAACAAAAAGATCTATTGGAATTAAATTCAAAGAACACTTAGCCCAATTAGGTTACAGTACTATAGATAGATCTACTGTCGCCCGACATATTTGGGATAATAATCATCACGTTAGTAAAGATAATCTGAAATTAATAAAAGATGTGAGACAACCAGGACAGCTAAACGCATTCGAAAGTATATATATTGCTAAATATAGTTACAACAAAAAATGTATGCACGTTTCACCACTGCCCATTACGAGTCACCTGATCGATTGCTTTGTTAAATAAATTCCCATATTTCAACACGTCCTAAAGATAAGAATACAATATTTCCGCCAAAGGAAACTATATTAGTTTAGTTGTCGTTGAACCTTCCCAAAATTATTAGAGATGGACACCTTTCAGATAAGTTAGTAGGAACAGTGCAAAGACCTCGTCCGGCGATAAAAATACAATACACTGTGGAATTTGCCTGCGACTAGTTTCCCATCTCAGTTCGCTCTCTTTACCTAAGATCCGGTATATAAGGTGATGTTAGTTTTTAAAGTAGTTAGAATTTTTCATCCTCTGATGACGCTAACTTGGTTAGTGAAACGATCGTCTAGTTTTTTTAATGTGTTGTGGTGATTTGGGTTCTCCCAGTGTACTTATCAGTGCTCATCACAGGTTCCAATCTTCACTTAGTGAAGGTTATGGTAATTCATAATTCCAGGTCTTGTTAAATTAGATTCGTCTCTCCACAAAATCTTATGCAGAAATTGTGGATTCATGTCTGTTGAATCTTAATACAATGCACAATCAACCAAGGGTTGCGGTGCTATCGGGGCGGCAAGGCCGCGGACGAGCCCTGAGGGAATCTTAATACAGGCCTGTCTATATAGAACAGATGAATATTTTAATGTAGTGCCGCAGTTGAGATTCTCGATGGCCAGGTGATCCACTGTTTTAGTGATAGGCAGATATTGTGTGTTATAGATGTGTATGTATTTTTGTTAATTTTTAGTTTCACATTTACATGTGCTTGATGTATGATTTTTTATCTTGACTGGCCAATTTCATTTTTTGTGTGATCTTGTGGCTAATAAAGTTATTCTATTCTATTCTATTCTAAAACCCATCTTGAAAAATGTAGACATTTTTCAGCATCTCCTGCCGGCAAACCTTGAACTCGTTGGAAATGATAGCCTTTCGATGATTTTGTTTGAGTGCTCTCAATATTTTTGACTGAGATAAATGGCGCTGCCGGAGTGCTTGGCGTGTGCTTAAAGTTCTATCGATATCAAAAAGGCGAAAATTTCGCAGATTATTTCGTGTTTGTATATTACAGTTCTGTTCATTGTAGTGGTGCAAACCATATTCCGCAAATCTACTCTTTTATTTGGGAACTGTGTTCAATACTCTTGAAGTGCCGCTTTGGAATTGTCGTCACAGAAACCATATGCATAATGTATGTTGGTGTATCTTGCATTTGTAAACGTTCTTGACATATTTTCTTAGCACTAAAAACACTGTATGAAGTAATATTTTTGACAATAGTTTTCACAAATGTCAGCTTACGGAAATTGCTGTGAGTTTTGGTTTCCATTATAATGACATTTAAAAATAGATGTCTCTGCGTTGGGCGCAAGTATAATGAAAATTATAAGCCCAATTAATAATGAATAATCTATATAAAATTGGCTCCTCAGTCAGGGCATAAGCTTTAACACAAATTAAATACAGGACATGGGTTTTAGCACTTATGGTTGGTGGGGTGTAAGACATACAAATAATATTCAAGATAAGATAAAATAAATTTATTGACAATCATCACAGTTATATAATATAGTTAGCTCCAATTAACAAATCTCAATTAATGATGAAGAAAATGAATTAATGCTAAACTAAATCTGAATACTGTTTAGGTGAATTGTGGAGCGGTACTTTTAGTTTTTATAGAAACGGTGTCACAGATAAATAATGTACTTAGTTTTAATGCCGATTCGAACTGCTGCCCTGGAGGTGACAGGATGCTGGATGCTGTAGGGGGCCCCCTTGTGCCGGTGTCTGCGGAGCAGCTGGAGTAGGCTTCCTTATGCCGACAGCTTGACGATGGTTATTGGATGCACGCAGAAGGGGTCTCCTAATAATGGTGATGGATTCCCATGATAACAGTGATGGGTTCCATAAAAACGGTGATGGGTTCCATAATAACGTTGATGGGTTCCATAATAACGGTGATGGGTTCCATAAAAACGGTGATGGGCCCCATAATAACGTTGATCGGTTACATAATAACGGTGATGGGTTCACACGTGGGGAGTTCGTTTATAAAGAGCTTATCTGTCGAGGCATTCGAGTAACCATGTGACCATGTTGGATGTTAGGCGCGTCCTCATCGAGTCTTACTGCGGTAGAACCATTAACCACGGAATGCGTATGTCGGATCACTTACTCTGACATCACTAGGGAAGTCAAACTCTGACGTCACTGCAGGGACTGATTCAGAATCTTTATAGTACGGAGAGAAAAGATGTTCGACGTGTGTGACATGTTACACCATGGCCTGTTATAACGTTAAATGAAATTTATGCGACCAGGACGCCACACTGTCACAAATTTCATTGAATATCTCAGAAAATAGGCCAAATTTCGAGAAAAAAAACAAAGACAAAAAAGTTTCATAACTAATGAGATAAAAACGCCGTGCTCCTGTTTTATTGAAATAAATTTTTGTTGTTGAACTTTTGAAGCATAGTAAGAGGGGGGGTAACATACAAAATACACTTCTAAGAGAGGTGGGTGGTCCATACTTACGTGGCTTCTGTAAGATGATAACGAGTGTTTGTGTTCCGAATGTCACTTCAATCTGATAGGTAACTCAAAAGTTATAAGGAAAAGCGGAAACAATTCCAAGTTTGTTCTATGGCACCGTGGATATAAAATTGCCATCAGTAAACTAAGAAAGCGCTGAAATAACAGTTTTTACTATTCAAAACAAAAAATAAATGAAAAATAATATCGGACCTTCTGATACAGTATTGAGGTATATTTCTGGTGGAAGTTACTATTGAAGTGACGTTTTGTGCTAAAATTAAAGGTGATTGCATTCAGTTATCGTTAAGTTGCATGCAGAACTGTTGCTGGCATGTTGATATTCTACCGTTGTTGCCAGATTTAGTTTTATGCACACAACCTCTAATTTTTGCTGCAGTTTCTTATGTACATGCTTACTGTTGCTTTATGAGGTATTAAAAGAGAGTTTTTAGACATTGTTTTGCTAAATTTTCATCTCTGATAAGGGAAACGACTGAAAACGATTGTCCACCAAAGCATTAAAAAAAAAAGGGAGATTCCACGAGTTATTTTAAAGATAATTATTGTAAATAAATAATACTTTGTGAAAATTATTTTACCTAGTGTGTAAGCGCCTCATTTCTAACGCTTCAAATACGTAACTAACAGCATGTAGGGTCTTCTATATTTTTCAAACTATTTCAGATCTAGGTGTTCGTTTTTCGTATACAGGAATATATTTTTCAAGCTATTCCACATCTAGATGTTTCTTTTCTGTATACAGGATGGATTTTTAATTAGTAATTGCCACTTTATTCAGTAACGTTTAACACATAGAAAAAGGTTTTAACGTAAATTCTTTTTTGTGTCTTTTGTCAAATTTAAAATTATTATGAGTATACAGTATGTTGAGTTTTTTCGTAGGGGAACAAAATTCCGATGGTGGTGTTTTTTTTGTTTTTTTGGAACATCTATATAATAATAATAATAAAGTTTATTTAGTAACAATGCTACTAATTTACACAAAACGATGAGTACATACAATTGACTACTTAAACACAATTTACTAACTAATTTAAATGAAGTCTAATATGTATACTCACAAACTTTTTTTTTCCTCAGGGCTCGTCCGCGGCCTTGTCGCCCTGATAGCACTGCAACGTTTGGTTGATTGTGCATACCCTTAGTCTTACTCCACCCATTCCAAAATCACTGCCTTGAACTAGTCTGCACAGCGATTGGTAGGGTGAAGTTTTATATTGCTCTGTCTCCAGTCTAGACTGACCGTAGATCAGTTGTCTTTTGCGGTCCAGAGCTTTACACTCGCACAAGATGTGCTGGGCTGATTCCTCCCCCTCGCCGCAGAGTCTGCATGAGAGGTCCCCTTCGAACCGGCCCATTTTATGCAGGTGTTTCTTGACGGCCATGTGTCCCGTCAAGAGACCTGTTGTGTTTCTGAGCTGTCCTCTGCTAAGATTTAGTAGCTCCACAGCTCTCTTTGAACTGGGTCTGTCAATTATTGACTTCCCATGTCTGAGCCCTGGACAGTCCGCCCAGTACACCTTGTGTTGGTTTCTGACCCAGGACTTAAAGGCTCCCCTGGCAGTGCTCTTTGTCACGCCCAGAGCCAGTTCTGCTCCCATAAATGGTTCTGCTGACCCTCTTTTCGCGAGACTGTCAGCTTCTTCATTGCCTTTGATCCCAGAGTGACCCGGCACCCAGATCAGGGTGACCTCATTCTGTCCAGCCAGGAATTTACCCGTAGGCTACTTAGTGCCTTAAGGGCTGCCTGGCTGTGAGGATCCGCTTGTTGATGTAGCCCCTCCTCTTGTTCTCCCGCACACAGTGCAGGATGGCATACATTTCAGCCTGAAACACCGTTGCATGGGCTCCGAGGGAAATACTATGACTTACCCTCGGTCCTTCCGAGTAAACACCTGCCCCCGTCCCACGCTCCCCGCCGGATCCGTCCGTGAACCAGACGAGCGCGTCCCGTGGTATGCCCGGCGTCTCCTCCCGCCGTCTCCTCCCGCCATGCCTCGCCGTCGGAGATTTCCACTGTAAAGTTGTTTTCCCTGCAGATTCGCGGGCTCGCGAAGTCTGACCTCATTTAAAGCATGGGCTCCTTCACGATCTCCTGAATTTTGCAGTGGCCCCTGAAGCCTGGGTTGATCTTCAGTCTACCATTGCAGGCTAGTCTGTATAGTCCTAGCCTGGCCTCCCCCATATACTCGCTAACTTACTTATATACAATAAATGTATTTTTTTTTAAACTAAATATAATTTAAACAAACTATGTTAGTCCACTTCTAAATTTAGATATACAGTTTTTAAGGCTAGTTTAATTTTTTTTAAATTTACAGTTTTCAATTTTACTATCTAATTTATTATATGCTATAAGTGCTTTGAAAAAAATTGAATATTGTGCTGGTTTAGAGTTTTTATGATCCATGTCACTAAATTTAGTTAACCTATCTGGCAAATAATCCGGCATTAATCCCAGTTTAATCTTGTGTATAAAAACCAAAGCATTCATCCCGACCATATTTCCCACGCTGATCCAGCTCAACTGTGAGAGCATGCTTCTCACACTGGTTCATTTACCACACCCAAGAATCATTCTCATTGCCCTGTTCTGTAACACTTGGGGCCTCTGTATTTCAGCTTTTGTAGCTAGATAAAGAATCGTTCCACCAAAATACAGATGAGGCAGTATAGTGGTGTTATAAATAATTGTCCTCGAATATCTGGACACACAACTACCAACTCCACCTAATACACCTGTTTTTTTAGCTATTTTCTTACATATGTAGTCAACATGATCATGAAATTTAAGTTTATCATCAACGACGATTCCTAAATACTTAACTTTATTTACAGTCTCTAAAATTTTATCCTCTACTTTTATTTGACATACTGACTTTAATCGTTTCCTATCCTTGTATTTTCCAAAAATCATCACCGTTGTTTTATGTATATTTATTTTCAATTTATTATTTTTTAGCCAACATGCAATACCATTCAATTGATTATTTAATTTTGTTGTTACTTGTGCTGGGTCCTTACCACCAGAGGTGGGAACGTGCTCTTGCAGAAATTATTCCCAATAGATTTACCAAGAGTCCAGAAGGGTTTGCCGCCGTTGGAGCTTAAGGGGACTTTGTTTTTGATGTGGTTATTAAACGAGTTTTTTGCCTCAGAAAGAATGCTGACATAGCGGTTTCTTGCGTCGTTAAATGCTTGACGGTTTTCTTGACTGGGATTGTGTAGAAGCGTTTTGTGAGCTTTGACCTTTTCAAGTCTGGCCTTGTCACAGGATTAAGAGAACCAGGGCTTTTGAGTGGCTGAAGAGGTTTTCTGTGTAAGTGGAATAAATAATTCCTTGCCAGCTTGAATAATTTTGGTGATGTTTGGTGAGATGTCAGGATGAGAGAAGCAGACAAACACCCATGGAAATGAGGAAAAGTAATCTCGCATTTCGTCCTAGTTTGTGGAGTTGTAGTGCCAAACGATACGTGGGTGTGATGACTGTGTGACCTTGGGTTGCATTACGCAGGAAGCAGTGACCATGCCGTGGTCTAAGCGACCAAGGGGGGGCGGTGACTGATATCTTATAGCAGTCAGGATTTGTAGTAAGAAGGAGATCCAAGGGATTTGAGCTGTGTGTTGGGATGCGAGGAAAGTATGTAGGTTGCTGAACCATATTGGCTAAAGAATTGCTGACTGTAAAGGCCTCCGCTGCTTTTCCTTGTGGATCGGTTTTTGAAGATCCTAGCCATTCCTTATTATGGACATTGAAGTCACCAAGAATAGTGACCTCGGAGGAAGGATATTTAGAAATCAGATGGTCAGTTTTTTCAGAAAGGTAGTCAAAGAGCTGGACAAAGTTGTTGTCAGAAGGTGACCGGTAAATGCAACAGCTGAATTTAGTTGCAGCCCTGAGAGAGAGTTTTATCCATAGTATGTCTTTTCTTCCAGCTTCTAAATTGGGGAGTCTGGTGCAGGGTAGATTGCCACGGACGTATGCGCACATGCCTCCATGCAATCTAAAAGTAGTAAGGAGCTCATACCCCGGGAAATTAAGGTGATTAGTGGCTGTTTTAGCACTGATTTGAGTTTCGGTCAGGAAGAGGAGTTGGGGCCTGTTAGCCTGGAGGGAATGGTGGATGGAGTTCAGGTTAGAATTAAGGCCACATATATTCGAGAAGGATATTGTAAATCTCGATGCTGGCGCCCCCTGTACACCCCTCTCCCGGAGATCCGAATGGAGGGGTATTTTGTCTCCGGAATCTTTTGTACAAGGAGGAGCCATCATCATTTTTGCTAATAAGGGAAACCGACTCATACACCAGAACCGGAAACGTCCGTTGGGACTTCACCAGCCCCTTGATGTAAGGGGTGGTACCTCCTTGGGCGTGAAAAAAATCCTTTACTATCACGTAAAGGAAAATTCCACTACCACCTACCATATTGCAAGTATACCACACCAGCCAACTATTAAAGAGCTGACCAGCTTTAGAACTTGCTTGGTGCGGTGCTTATCGCTACCGTTATCATCAGACAAGCTTGTCTCTGTAGATGAGCCAGTTTGAGCCTCGCGATACTACGAAGTGCCTTGGGCCACCAAACTATGGCTCCATATGTTATCATTGGTCTGATAACCACTACATAGAGCCAGTACATCTGTTGGGGGCTTGTTCCCCAGTTATTTCCACAGATTCTACAGCATGTCCACAGGAACACTTTAGCCATGCGGACTACATTCTCTAACTGTATATCCCAGTTGAGCTTTTTATCTAGGGTAACCCCCAGATATTTTGCTTGTTCCGTAAATGGAATCGTTTCCCCCATAAGAATAGGTGGTTTTAATCTGTCCAGCCTTCTTCTTCTGGTAAATGGAACAATGATCGTTTTGCGGGGGTTCACAGACATCTGTGATAGGTAAGTGCTTAACTCCATTCAGCAATATTTTACAGTGGAGCTGAAAGACTAATTTAATTGATGAAAACTAACACTCTACGAAAATTTGTTTTTATGACTACTGGTCAACTCTGGTAAAATATGAAAGTAATAAGTACACTTAGAGACTCCAAATCACCACAACACATATTTCAAAGACCTGACAATCGTTTCACTAACCAAGTTAGCGTCATCAGAGGATGAAAAAAAACAGAATTTTTCATCCTCTGATGACGCTAACTTGGTTAGTGAAGCGATCGTCAGGTCTTTGAACTATGTGTTGTGGTGATTTGGGTTCTCCAAGTGTACTTATCAGTGCGCATCACAGGTTCCAGTTTTCACATAATGAAAGTAATGTTTTTGGTCTTGAGGCTTGTTATTAGTTTTTATAGAGTTTTAATGGAGATAAACTAAAAATCATAGAGATATTAATTTCTTTATCTCGAATAGTTATGTAATTTAATAAGTGATAACTGCCAAAAGTTTACGTTAAAACTTTTTTTTATATATGTGTAACGTTAGTGTGAAAAATTGCCGTTTTGATGAAGAAAACCAGCCTGTATAAAATATATATTGTATTTTTAATGCTGTTGAATGCGGTTGATTAAAAATTAAGATAATTTGTTATATGTGATATACAGGGTGTTTCATATTTATCATCCAAATATACTGTAAAGCTTTCCTAGACGTGAGACTACAGAAGATTAAGTTTTTTGATACAGGTCTTTATAATAACTGTCAAGTGGGGTTAGGTTTCTTATTATTTAATTTTTAAAGGACAGACTTTAAATCTGTTCTTTAAACATGATCCCGGTTTCAAACTGAAGGAAATGCAAATTTAAAGAGATAACTTTTGTTCATATTGTTATCATTTCTTATCAGAGACAAAACAAAGTGGTATAGCAAATTTGTTGGTAATTGGTCGTTTCTTACTGTGTCTTTGCATCTTTTAGAAAGTCAGTATTTTATTTTAAATTTGATTTTTTTTTTGTTCCCTCAGGGCTCGTCCGCGGTCTTGCCGCCCCGATAGCACCGCAACCCTTGGTTGATTGTGCATAGTTATATCAATTTTAAATGTATAGGTTTGAAATTGTGATATACAGGATGATTCATAAGTGGTCACCAAAAATGAAACCCCATGTTCTTTGAACAATTTTAGAGTGGGTATGTCCTATAAAAATGTTTCCTATAATGCTTCATTAAAAAGATACAGGGTGTTAAAGTTAAATTTCAAAAAATAAAATTTCCCAATTTTTTAAAAAGTAGTACATATATTTTGCTGTAACTTCGCATGTGTAGGCTGCTATGTAAGGCGTGTATTCTACCATAACAATTGAATCGGCTAATCCAGCAGTGGCGCACGTACCCACATGTCATTGGTTATCCCTCAAGAAAAAAACTGGTAAGCCAATGATATATTTTTTTATTTTTTGAATCTTACTTTCATTCGTGAACAAAATGACTCTTGATAATTTTCTGTATGACCCTTATTTTACGAGTAAGCAATGAATCAGGTAAGTGTTTTAGAGCACAGTTCATGATTTTTAACAAGTCGTTGTTTGGTAGAAAATCGCAATGATACACTCTTATGCCTCCATTGGCCTGAATACACACACAACATCTTTTTAATATGGAAAATTTAATGCCTTGAGGATTCATTGTTGCTTGAATATGACCAAAGAGGTTGTAAGGGATAGAGGTAACAAAGGTGCAGTTTTGCAATACAAGAAGCCTGTACACTTTTCCTAACTGGGCGGAGTTCGGTGACTTGAGTGGGAGAAACGTCAGGGACGTATTTAGGAATTTTTAGTTTGGTTAGAAATAAAACTGAAATTATTCAATCATTGAAATGTAATGCTTATTCATGAATTTCTTAAGCTTTTGTATAAATAGGTAACCTAAAAAGGTTCGGAACGCAGCAAGTGCGTTATGATAGTGAATTTTCATAACAATATTAAATAATATATTTATATAAGCTGTAAGATTTAGCCTTATATTAAAAGTTATGAAAATTAATTAATTTAATTAGGAACAGTAAAACAAGGTAAAGAAGGACAAGCAAAAACATGATCTATGACATATATTTATAGAGTAATTTGGATACAAAACTCAAACAAAGCAATTGATAAACAGGAAATATACTCTAGAAAAATAAACTAGAAAGCTGGAAAAAAAATCCTTTGGTTGATGCATTGAGGGTGATTGTGTGCATGCAGGAGAAGAACCCCAGGAGGAAGAGGGTTTCTGCTCCTCACCCAAAAATTCGGGGGGTTCTCCTTCCCCTTGTGCATGCATACAACTACCTTCAAAGCATAAAGCACAAGAAAAATTTCTTGTGAGCAACCCCCAAGAAGGTTGCTGGACCTGGGCGAATATGGGGTAGACAGGGTTTAAAGGAGGTATTGCTGTAAAATGTGAAAAACGCATGTTTTCAAAGTCCCTTAATTTTCTTGGGGGTTGTTTGCCAGAAAATTTGCCTTGTGGGCGAGGAAGGTTTTAAGCATGTTGCTGGAAAAAAATATCTAAAACCCTCATGCAGTCAACTGCAAATTTACCGAAATTACATTCTACTTCGTCGCCTATAATGTCTTTTTCAGATAATGTAGAATACAGAGCTAAATTAAATAGGTTCACTTGCATTTTCATTTTTTTTTTTTTTATATTACATTTATACGCACAATATGCGTATAATTAAGGGAACCCTTAATTAACATTGCAGCAACACAAACTTGAAAAGTGGAGAAATTATTTACAGTATGTTAACAGTTATAAACTTGATTTCATCATGTTACAGTAGTATTCTGATAATAAAAAATTACATCTAACTGTATGCACACAACAGCTGGTGTGTTACGAGATGTGATGAAACGCCAAACTGACTGTACCACAGCATTAGCATAATATTATTATGCTGCCACATTATCATATCTCTCTAGTAATGGTATCATGTCAAAAACCTACACTAGAGGCTAAATTTCCAATTTCTTCTTTGTTTATGGTGTCTGTTTCTACTGTCCTAAATTTCCAATTTGATATTGTCAATAAATAACACTACCACACAATGACAAATGACAGCTGAGCTTCAGCACATACGCAGTCTAACAAAGTTGTCGGATAGAGTAAATTATGATCGCAGGGATACCTAAGTTGAAAATCATGAGAAATGGGTAATTCGAAATTTGCAGGTATTAAACACAGTATTTTTTAACTGACTGATAAAATTAAATTTTATAAAATGTTTTCTTTATTATCAGAAGTTGTAAAAATTTCATATGTTTATACATGAAAGGTTTAACTACATGAAATTTCTGAAGATCGGGCAACCCCGGTCAGCAACATCTTGACATCTGGCAATGGTTGTGACTTCCATTATTTAGATTTTATCTACAATTTATTTAAATAGCATAACAGTACAGGTAGCTGTATTGCTCTGCCTTTGTCCAACATTGTAGATATTGCATTACAGAATTTGAAGTGATGTCGAGGATTATTTTATTATTAATTTCGAATAACTTCATTTTTCTTTGATCAAAAGACTTGAAAATTGGTACACAACCACATCTCTGTATGTTCTTTTAAGTTGTAAATTTTCGTTCCAATCACTTAAACAATTTGAAAGCTATTGCGTTTAAAAAAATATATTTAATTTTCTGTTAGGAAAAACTATGTGTTAAGATCTGATGAACGAACTCATCCAAGCCATTAGCAAAATAAGCATAATTCCAAAATTTTCTCCAAATCAGTGAAATATTTTTTGGGTTATTGGTTGGATAAATTGTTGGATGAATATATTGGATAAAGTTTTATATTCAAAAGGTTAGATAAATAATAATAGTTTTTATTTCAACAACAGAAGAAAATACAACATAAAGTACATTGTACTGTTTACAAATTAATGTTAACATTCCTTGTCTTTTTTAAAGAAATAGAGATTAATTTCATTGATTGCTGTTGCCCTTACTTCGTGAAACTGGTCCATACTTCATACAGACTTGGAGACTACTTCTCTGGCTTCACTGTTGGTTTTCGTTTTTGTAGGTGAAGGACGTAGCCAGCGCGTAAGCTAACTGAAGCAAGTGGCCCTTCTGAATTCTAGATGTTCTTCAACGTCTCTGTTACTGGTTTTGCTGCTTGATAGTATCCTCAGACAGAAAAAAATTGAATTAATACGAAATCATGACAATTACAAATAAAGATCTGTTGCTATTTTATGATGTTATAATCAAAAAAATCTTTAAAAGTGAAAATAAAGTAAAACAAATATGACGGATGACGCCTTTAAAATGTCTACGTGATGTATATCAATATTTAACATAAAGATAGAAGAAACCTATAACAGTAATAACTATAATAACAATTACAACAATAAAATAACTAAACAAACACATTAATAAAGCAGACTATACAATGAAAATATCGACACACATCATGTCTTATAACAACTTTTTGAAAAAAATAGTTAGATTTATGTTGTCTGATTTATTTAATTAGGAAGAAGAATATCTCAGAAATCCTAAATATTGTCGTGTATATGCTTTTTTACTTCTAAAGCTTAAAACAAGTCTAGTTTACACTTGTCATGACAAAAATGTTGTGGTTTTATGCCGTTATTTACTGTGGGTCTATGTTGGGTATCAATCATATGTTTTGCAAATGTAGATTTGTCAGCGTGGTTATTTCTAAATGCAAAAATATGTTCTTTGTATTGGGTGTTAAAATTTCTAGAAGTTTGATCGATGTAGATTGCGTTACGTGTGCATTTCACAAATTTTGAATACCTATACAAATACAAAAGTAGCTTTTAAATCTTAGAACATGACGCTTGATTTATTAGATTATTTCAAATAATTGATTGGAAGTATTATCACAGATGATGGTAAGTGTAGGAAAGGTCTGAAGAGGATCGCGATGGCAAAACAAGCATTCAATAACCACAGTACTGTTCTCACTAATAAACATTTTAACCTGTACATGAGGAACAAATGCAAGTCGTACGTGTATGGAGTATGGTAATGTATGGGGCGGAAACTTGGGCTGTAGTTAAGCAGGATATGAAGAGAATATAAGCTTTTGAAATGTAGACAAGAAAAATTTCAAAGACAGTGCAGGTTGATAGAAAGACGCTTCAAAGTGTGCTAGGAGAGGTGAAAGAATAAAGAGGGTTGCTCAAAGAAATAGAGAGGAAGCTAAAATTTATTGGTCATATTATAAGACATAATAACTTTCCGATAACATTATTTGAAGGACATACGAGTACTTGAAATGTACACTGAATTATTGGCCCTTAAATAAGAGAAGTTTGTTATAAACAGCCCTTAAACTTCTACTTTTATCAAATAGATTTTTGTTATAATGATGTATTCTAATAGAAACATACATAGAAGATATTAGTTTAATTAGATGGCCATAATGGCAAGTCAAAAGATTTTGTTCTCGAAAGTGAACTTCAAGTTTTTTAAATATGCTGTTTTGGTTTATTATAGTTTTTAATATTCGCATGTTTATTTCCTTTACATTTATAATCACCGCAGATTCATTTAAGTATGTTTGAAGAACTTTTTCTGCAATAGTGCAAATAGATATTACATCGTCAGATGGGTATGTGAGGAGTTGACCTTTGTCTTTCTGATCTATAAACGATGTTAATAACACAGACCTCTCCCCAACAAGTTCACCCGCGCATTCTTCGCATCTCAGAGCTTTTGTTATTTTCCTTACTACATAGCCAGATATATATGTCACGACTTCTTTCTTAAACTCTGATATATTCATATCTAATATTTGAAGAACTGTGTCGTCGTCAAAATTATCTATTTGACTCATGTCTTCATCTGGTTCTTCAGATATTCGTTCTCGCCCACAAGTTTTATTTATTACCTCAATGGGTGACAGAATAGGAATTGCTTCCAAAGGGATACAATTTCCTTTAAATGAATCTTTTAATTCAAGATGCACCATCATCCTTTTATATGCACTTTTAAATTGCTTTGCTGATGGGTTATTGTTATAGCCTCCCATGGATCTAATTTGCCCAAAAAAAAGCTCAATATGATCCTGACTGATTTTGTAAGTGGGAAAATACAGCAAAAAATTATTGTCGGCAATTAAAGTTTTATAAACAAATTGCAAACTTTGTATGCAAAATAAAAAGCCAATTATACCCATTTTTCTACCACTCTCACACAGAAGCGGTCCATCAATTATCCTAAGTGACGTTAAATATTGTGATAGCTCTTTTAAAAATACATTAATGTTTTCAAAATTTTCTGCGTTTATTGCTTTCTTAAAATCTGAATTGTTTAAATTTCTAGAATTAAGAATGTCAAATAAATTGTTTATAAGTCGGATAAATTTCACAGTTCCCTCACATTCTTTGAACTCCTCAAGATGTAAAACTTCATTGCAATATTCCAAAGAATGTGCCACTGAGTGGCTAAAAAGTTGTGTGGCTAATTTAACCTTCATTTTTTGGTTTGTATAAAATATATGCGATTTTCTTAATTTATTTGCCAAATGAACGCCCTCCTGATCCTGTAACTCACTTAATTTTACTAAATAATCCCACTTTATATTTTCCCCATTCTCATCAATTATTAATTTTTTATCGCCTAATGTGTTTCTTATCAGTTTGATCATATGACATGGATCAAAAAAAACTGCAATTTTCCTACCTGAACTAGGATCAACAAACGTAGAGTTAATGTTCCTCCAATTCAAATCGCAGCCAAGTTCTTTTGCTAACGTTAGGTTATTTGTTGCCTCATCAAAAGTTATTGAGACCACGTATATGCCCGACTCATTTAGTAGCGTTAAACACTGTAATACCAAATTTTGTTTTTGTGTACCCCTTAAAGAGTCGATTAAAAAATATCCAAGAGGAAGCTTCCATGATTGATTAATGCTAACAAGCATAAAAACAAGAGCTTCTTTGGCTACAGGGTTACAATCGGTCTCAAGATTTATACCAAAATCTACAAACCCATAATATTTTACCCCATCCCATTCTATATGTTGGCGAATTGCCATCTCATCTATGACTAAAGAACATATAAGTTTTCCATTTGTGCTTTCTGATTTTGACTTTAATAAGTTGAACACCTCTGACGTAAAACCAGCTTCCCCATTAACGCTTTGATACCATCTAGATATAGTTTTTGGATGAGGAAGAGCCGAGTTAAATGTGTTTCTGACAAAACTGTAAGCTTTGGGAGAGTAATAATGCAGCGTAAGAGAAAAAGCTTTAAGTTGATTTTCATACTTATGTTTACGACCTAATTGTCTTTGTAAAAATTCTTCATTAGGTCCTATTTGCATTAATGTTTCTAATGTTTCGTCGGTTACTTTACCTTTTAGTTGTTTGATTATATTCGCAAGGGTTGCTGTTCTCTTCTTATAATGATGAACACTACTGCTGAGCCGTTTAATTTTTTTTCGTGCATCGAATAACTGCTTCTTCAGTTTACGTTTGCGCGGTGTAACAACCTATAAAAAATGTTCAGTGATAAACCATTTATTTTCTCAAGTAAAATGAATATATAAACAAAATTTCCAACAACACATTTTGGTTAATAGTGGTTGAGATAAATTGCAAAACAGTTGTTTCTAACTTATTTAATCATGGACTATACAAACTTAAACACCATATAAAATGTGATGGAATAACATATTAGGTTTTTTAAAATTATACTGATTTCATAAACGGCAAAAACTGAATTTAACTCACCATGTCCTTCAAAGTGGGTGGCATTGAAGGTGTTTTCATTTCAGCAAATCCTAAACTACTAAACGATCTTTGCGGTACCTCTACAACAGTTTTCTCTTCATAAAAACCAGCACTTGTTGATGGCCGAGAATAATCCATTACAGGTACATTGCTACCAGACCAAGTACTAGTTGACGGGTTAGCTGCAAATGGCACATTGATAGCAGTTATATCAGTCATTGGCTGCTCGCCAAAAACGACTTGTGTTGATGGCTTGTTTGTTACCTGCATAAATAAATTTGAAACGAATACCATTAATGTAAATTTGCAGGGCTAATTAAATTACGATAAATATCATAACAATATATTACGTGAATGTAATTAGTAGCATAGTTACTAGAGATGAGCGATATATAGCTACCGGTGATTTAATCGCTTCTATTAAAAGATCGCTGTTAGTAGCTGTTATTAAAACACAAAACAACAGCGATTGTGAAAACCGAGATTTACACAAATCATTAGAGTAATTATTTCTATGAAATTCATCTTATACTAAAAACTCCATGACAAACAGCAATTGCTGTATTCATAATACACGCAATCGCAGTTTGTGCGAGCGAGTAGAAGTATCTGTATACTTTCCTTCTCGCCAGTATTAGAATACAACATTTCTCCTTTTCTTATAGGTAGAAAACGAAAAACTCATGATACAAATAACGCGAGATATGATAATGAGACTATCTATTTTTAGAACCGTCACGCGCATGGCGTCATGTGGTGAGTCCAATGCAATAATAATATGCTGTCGTACAGTGGAGTTTGACGGTTCATCACAACCCCTTAACAAATTAGGTATTTTACTGATATTTGAGTGCATACAGTTGGAATTAACTTTTTAAGATCAGAATACTATACTATGATTATGTGACATGATGATCAAATCAAGTTTATGAATGTTAAGGCCCCCTGTAAATGTCTACGAACGTCTTCTCTACTTTTTAAGTTTGTGTATCACCAATGCTAATTCAGGGCTCCCCTTAATTATTATACTTCACTTGTGCATATATATATATATATATATATATATATATATATATATATATATATATATATATATATATATATATATATATATATATATGTAATATAAAAATGGAATGGAATGTAACTTCAACCACATTAAAGTGACGTATAGAAACTTTTTGATTGCGAATGACTTTGTGTTAAGTGTGTAGTTGGCCTTCTATAACGTTACTCACCATGTGATGTCATAGGAGGGGACGGGGCATATGCGCAATATCATATATCTTGTAAGTCATTATATCATGGAAAAACCTGCTGAATCTAGAATTAAAGCAGCACCGAACTGTAGCATATATATGCCTTCCAACTTTTTATTTTATTATATTAAAATAAAAATAATATGTAGATTTCTCTCATCGTATATTCTTGTAATATGCTAATTTTATAGAACTTCTATTAATAGTAAAAATCTGAGTAGTTTTAAAATTAATATATAATTTAAAAGTTATCTGAAGATCATATTGTGGTTTCAATTAAGCGGTTAACACTAACACCTTGTAAGTGTTTAAAATAATAGCATACGCACATGCAGCATTGTAAATGGCTAAACCACAATCGCAGTAGCTGTTTAAAGTCCCTGTTATTTAAAAATAGCCATCACTGATATCAGTGCCATTGAAAAACCGCTGTTTGGCTATATATATATATATATATATATATATATATATATATATATATATATATATATATATATATATATATATATGAAGTATGATTATTTTTTAACCTAGTCTCATTGACTCGATGTTGGCTTTTCTTAAGTGATGATCGTTTTTCATACAGCAGCTGCGATATTGAAACGATTTTTCTTCAATATTCAATATATATATATATATATATATATATATATATATATATATATATATATATATATATATATATATATATATATCACTAATAGTTACATAAATTAATAACCTTGATTCAGTACTTACCAATACAGGTATAGAACTTTTTTTTAAGTATACTGCAAAAGGTGATTTTTCTAAATCATAAGATTCCTCGGTAAAATGTAAATTGCACACATTTGAGTTCATAAAAATATCTTCATCGCTTAAATTTAATGCTCGTTTCCAAGCCTCTTATCTTTCACCAGCTTTGGGAAATCTGAAAATAATATCTCAAATTATCTACTTTATCAGTGACTGAACCTCTAGAAAGATGCAGTAATAGATAAAACAAAACTATTCTACTTTTTTTCTGCTTCTACTGGAACTACATAGGTAAATACATCTAATTCAAATAATAATTGCCAAACAAAATGCCTAATTTCATTACAAATATTCAATAAATAATGCATTATTAAGATTTTATTTCTTGAAAAAACACAATTGACAATAATAAATGCTAAAGATTTAACAAAAGCAATACAATGTGTAAATACGGACCTGTGAAAACCAATAAACATTTGGCGCCAAACAAGGAAACAGAAGACATGTAAACAACTTACCGAAATAAATGCACAGTTGCTTTATCCTTTTCATAATTGGCACTTTTATTGTACATACAGTTCTTCACAATACACCTTGGCATTTTTTAACTTTTACACTCTTAAAACACTGCTAAAAAACGGCAAAACACACAAGATAACCTCTAATCGCAAATCAACAAACACTTCAAATACTTGTTGACAGCTGACAATAACTTCAAGAGCGGTTGGGGGAACGAATCAAAACAAAACACATTAGCGCGTTATTCAAAATTTTGTTTGTGATTGGACGGTGACAGGAGTGGGAAATCGACAGGCTGCAAACTCGGCTTTGTTCGCTCTAACATATACAACCTCTTTGAATATGACGAAAAGCATTATTTATCAGTTGTTGTAGCTGCTCTGGTGTATTTATTTGTTCACTGTAGACCAGTCACTTAAAATCACCCCAAAGATAGAAGTCAAGTGGGTTTAAGTCCGGTGATCTTGCAGGCCAATGTATTGGTCCAGTTCTGCCAATCCATCTTTCATTATAATGTTCATGTAGCCATGTAACAACGTTTCTACTATGATGCGCTGGTGTACCGTCATGCTGGTACCACATTATACCTCTTGTTGCTAGTGGAATGTCATCTAGAATGTTTTCTACACAGTTTTCTAGGAGCGCTAAGTACGAAGATGCATTTAAACGTTGTGGCAGGACTTCCATGAACAGTGAGCTGTTAAAAATACCACACCATAAATTAATGGAATATCTATGTTGAAATGTGCGAGTCCTTGTTGCATGTGGATTTTCCAATGACCAGACATGCTCATTATGACAATTATAAATACCATTTCTTGTAAATGTTGATTCGTCAGACCAGAAGATTAGATTAGGGAATAAGATATTTTGATTGTTCATTTCCAACATCCATTCACAAAAGACTCGTCCATGCACATTATCTCGAGGTAGAAGGCAATGAACATTCTGTCGATGATATGGATGTAAGGCTTCTCGATATAAAGTTCTCCAAACAAAGTTTTGAGAATATTGTAACTGTGTGGCAATCCTCCGAGTACTTGTAGAAGGTTGATCCATCACTGCATCCACCACTCTCTCTTTGTCTTCAAGTTGATGTTGTCTTCTACCATTAGCTCTAGCGTCAGGACGTTGTCCAATACAGCACTGCCGAAGTCTTGAAAACGATCGAGAAAAAACCCTTGGTGTAGGTTGACGGCGAGTGGGAAACCTACGTTGATATTCCCGACAAGCAGCTAGAGCATTTCCATCAGCATATCCGTAGATAAAAATTATATCTGCATACTCTTCTGAGGTGTACTCCATTATAAAAAGTAAAAGAGTAGAAAATTTTGCACTTTTATAAAATTTACCACTTACACCTATTCAAAATAATAACTTGTTAACCTAAACGTCAAGTGACACTTAATGACAACTTTGGCAAACCAGACTACTACTTACTAAAATACAACAAAGATAATCGTCGTACAAAAAATTATCAAGGCATTAAATTTTCCATATTAAAAAGATGTTGTGAGTGTATTCAGGCCAATGGAGGCATAAAAGTGTATCATTGTGATTTTCTACCAAACAACGACTGGTTAAAATCATGAACTGTGCTCTAAAACACTTATCTGATTCATTGCTTACTCGACAAATAAGCGTTGTACAGAAAATTATCAAGAGAGTCATTTTGTTCACGAATGAAAGTAAGATTCAAAAAATAAAAAATTAGAAAAAATATCATTGGCGTACCCGTTTTTTTTATTTTTTTAGGGATAACCAATGACATGTGGGTACACGCACCACTGCTGGATTAGCCGATTAAATTGTTATGGTAGAATACACGCCTTACATAGCAGCCTACACATGCGAAGTTTCAGCAAAATATATGTACTATTTAAAAAATTGGGAAATTTTATTTTTTGAAATTCAACTTCAACACCCTGTATCTTTTTAATGAAGCATTATAGGAAACATTTTTATAGGACATACCCTCTCTAAAATTGTTCAAAGAACATGGGGTTTCATTTTTGGTCACCACTTATGAATCACCCTGTATTCACCGAACATAAATTATTAATTGAAAAATTTGTTTTAGCTAAGAATGTATATGGCGGTAAATAATTTAAAGAAAGTTTTTCGAATATCCGAAAAATCTGCTTTGCTAACATAATCACGGACAAGTCAAACAAAATATATACAAACGGTAGTAAAAAGATACACCAGATTGGCTGATTTTGTTGGGACACCCTATATATTTTGATGATTCGTTATGAAATAAGGTAGTATGTATATTCGCTTGTTTATTAATATCTCTCATTATTACATTCCCTTCATATTTTATTGTAAATTTAATGTTGATATTTTATATTTTAGATTTGCCATTTACAAAAAAAATTATACTAATATATCGTTTTTATATTTTTAGTATCATAATATATTTGTATAATGTTACTGAGACTGTATGATTGAAAAAATAAATGTAATAAAATTGTTTATTGTTTTTTTTTCCTCGGAACAAGTAGATTATGGCAGCGGATTTTCATCAAAACCTTATACTAATAATGTTCCGTCGTTATTTTCCACACTTTTTTTGCCACACGCACGTGCCCACTATGAACACCAAAACAGTTGGTCACCCTGAGCGCGTCAAGCAAAGATGTCAGCCTGGAGATTTACCTTTTCGAACGGCGGTCTGATTGGCCAGAGAGGCCGCCTACCCCTTCTCAACCCCTAGAGCCAGGAAATCTTCGGAATCAAGAACTCTGCAAAAGCCCCATTTCATTGATGATCGTTCTATAGTGCAGTTCACTCATCAGTTCGAGTCATTCGTTGTCCCCTGGGCATTGGGCGAACAGGTCCGTAGCAGCCATGTGACATTTTGAAGTGTTGGAAACCACGTGGACCATAGGATTAAGCGGTGCCTCGTTCCCATTTAAGTGCTACAAACTGCGTGTATCAGAGAATGAGGCTGCTCCTTATTCTCCGTCTGTTCAACAAGTCATTTACTCTGTGAAGAAGGGAGGTTCCCGAAACAGATCGAGCTGTTCCTCGTTTGACCCATCAACGACGTCCCAGGCACGAAAGGTATTTTGTTTGTATTACACTACTTCTGTTAAATTATTGTCTGTGTTACTTTGCCCATTGTGCAATAAATTCATTTAATTAACCCGCATTAATGTTTTTCTTCACCATCTAACCCCTGATGTACATGCAACCGTTCAGTTAAACATAATCAATTAGTAGTAGTAGTAGCAGTGGTGGGGAGGCCAACGCCAAGCAAGTAGGCCACAATGGGCCCTTTTTGCCAAGCCCAGCAACCCAGCAACCATGCTCTACTCTTCCTCGGTTCCGTCGCCAAACCGCCTCGACCTCGAGATGAAGGCCGTGACGATCTTCAATTAGACGGTACTTACCTGATTCCTCTGCAGAGTCCTCGATCCGAACAATTCTGCTCGAAGACTCCCAAAAGCCCCGCATTCATACAGGTAGTGGTAGGACGTTTCTTCATCCTCGCCGCATTCCTGTCAAATGGGATCCCTCTCTACGCCTATCAATGTGAGGTGTCTACTAAGGGCGCAGTGGCCTGTCAGCACCCCAAGGATGCGGCGAAGCGTAGGTTGACTCCTTCCGAGTAGCCAGAGAGCTTTATCTCTGTCCGGCCCCTCCACGAAGTCCCTCGCCTGCCTGCAGTCACCAACCGACCCCCAGTGCCTCTCCATTGCTTCCTCGGTCCACCAACGTAATCAATTAAAGCTAACGAAGAACGTACCGAATCAACGGTACAAATAATTTCTATCCACCTTAACCTCATCCAAGTAAAGCTGATATTTGAACAAAATAAACCAATGTTGATGCAAAAAGCCTGTGAAATTCGAGTAAATATGCCAGCGTCTCAACCAAGGCGCTCGTGTTTCGTGTATTTAGCGGACCAACTTGTAGAATATAAAAAATCACTTTGCACTTTCACTTTAGTTCACGAAAAGTGAATATGTTCAGTGAAATAAGGTACTAAAACATTACACGAGTATATTTGTATCGGTCATGTAAAATGAGATTTTTTCTCTCCCTCAGGGCTCATCAGCGTCTTTACCGCCCCGATAGCCCTGATACCTTTGGCTTATTGTGCATTCCCTTAGTCTTTTCTACTTTACCCATTCCAAAATCACTGTGCCTTGAACTAGTCTGCACAGCGATTGGTATGGTGAAGTTTTATATTGATGTGCCTCCGGTCTAGAGCGTTAGACTTGCACAAGTTGTGCTGGGCTGATTCCTCCCCCTCGCCGCAGAGTCTGCATGCCAGGTCCCCCTCGAACCACCCCTTTTTATGCAGGTGTTTCTTGACGGCCATGTGTCCTGTCAAGAGACCTGTTGTGTTTCTGAGCTGTCCTCTGCTAAGATTAAGCAGCTCCCCGGCTCTCTTTGAACTGGGTTTGTCAATAACTGACTTCCCATGTCTGAGCCCTGGACAGTTTGCCCAGTACACCTTGTGTTCGTTTCTGACCCAGGACTTCATTGACTGTGCGCTTTGTCACGCCCAGAACCGGTTCTGGTCCCATAAATGGCTCTGCTGACCCTCTCTTCGCGAGACTGTCAGCTTCTTCATTGCCTTTGACCCCCGAGTGACCCGGCACCCAGATGAGGGTGACCTCATTCTGCGCAGCCAGGTCGCTCGTCTCGTCTCGGCACTCACTCACCAACCTGGAATTTACCTGTGGGCTACTAAGGGCTTTAAGGGCTGTCTGTGGCTATGAGGATCCGCTTGTTGGTGTAGCCCCCCCCTCTTGTTCTCCCGCACACAGTGCAGAGTAACGTACATTTCGGCCTGAAACACCATTGCATGGGCTCCGAGGGAAATACTATGTCTAGCCCTCGGTCCTTCCGAATAAACACCTGCCCCCGTCGGATCCATCCGTCAACCAGACGAGACTGTCCTGCGGTAAGCCCGGCGTCTCCTACCGCCATGCCTCGCAGTCGAGGATTTCCACTGTAAAGTTGTTTTCCCTGGAGATTCGCGGGCTCACAAAGTCTGACCTCATTTCAAGCATGGGCTCCTTCACGATCTCCTGAATTTTGCAGTGGCCCCTGAAGCCTGGGTTGATCTTCAGTCTACCATAGCGGGCTAGTCTGTATAGTCCTAGCCTGGCCTAGCTAAGCGAGATATGCTCCAAAACATGTCACAGAAGTGACTACTTTTCTTACCAGAAAAATTCAAATAACTCCAAAAGTTTGCTTCTGTCCTCATTTTTGTTGTGAGTTTGGCAATCTACACCCTAAAATACGTATACGAAATTTCATAAAAATCAAACACATTTATGGAAAATAAACCGTTACCTCTTCTTCTGCTCCTTCTTCTCTTAATATCAGGAAAGCCTCTGGCCTTGATAAGATCCCAGCAATTGTTCTCAAAAAATGCGCACCAGAACTTGCTCCTGTCCTGACTCGTCTGTTTCAGACATCTTACAATAGGGGCATATTCCCTAGTAACTGGAAAACTGCTCGAGTACAACCCGTCCCCAAGAAAGAATCCAAAGCGCTTCCTAGCAACTACAGGCCTATTTCTCTCCTTTCAGTCGTCTCTAAAGTTATGGCAAAGTATATAAACACCGAATTACTAAAATTTCTTTAAAAACAGTCTAATTCACGACAGGCAGTATGGATTCTGTCAGCGCATATTAACTGCTGACCTCCCTTCCTTTGTCACCCATTCTTGGAACAAGTCTATGGAACTACACGGTGAATCCCAGATTGTCGTTCTAGACATAACCAAAGCATTCGACCAGGTTTGGCACGCAGCACTGCTTAATAAACTTCTGGCCTATGGCCTACCACCAAAACTCTGTACCTGGACAGCAAATTTCCTCTCCAACCGGAGCATTTCTGTTGTAGTGGATGGCCATTCCTCTAAACTATATCCAATGAATGCAGAAGTTCCTCTAGGTTCGGCTTTAGCCCCTACTTTGTTTCTTCTCCACATCAATGGCCTCCTCTCTAGCACATCCAACCCAGTTCACAGTTACATGGACGACAGCATCCTCCACTCAAATATACAATATTCTAAGCTTGTCTCTTTAACCCAATTAGATGAGGATCGCAGACTCATGAAAGGTTCTGTCTCCGTGGATCTCCAAAAAATATTAGACTGGGGAAGTAGAAATCTTGTACAATTCAACCCCACCAAATCACAGTCTTGCTTTCTATCTGATAAGAGATACACCAGCCCTAGACCGAGCACAGTGAACAAGCAAGTTATTCAAAGTCATGAGTCCTTTTCAATTGTTGGCGTTTCTGTGGATCAAAATCTCAATTGGCACCAGCATGTCACATGAATTGTAGAAGCGGCTGCTAAGAAATTAGGTTTCCTCTTCCGGGCTCGCAAATACTTTTCACCAGCTAATCTCTATACCTTATATACTTCACGAATAAGGCCAAACCTCGAATACTGCTCCCACATCTGGGGTACCGCTGCCGCTTCTACACTCGCTATCCTGGACTCCATTCAGAAGAGAGCTATACGTCTCATCGGTGACCGTACCCTCACCCAAAGGCTGCCATCCCTTGTCCACTGACGTGCCATTGGTGACAGCTCTCTCTTTTATAGATATCTGCACGGGCACTACTCAGAGGAGCTTTCTTCCATAGTAGACGGGTCCAGTCATTTCATGCATTGCGAGAGCGGCATTGCCGGACTGTTCTTAATGCTCTAGTGGCCTGCCTGAACTGACCAACAGGGCAGGTCAGGTCAGGCAGGACCCTAGAGCCATAAGCACCGTCCGGCAATCCGCTCTCTTGATGCATGGACGGGACCCGTCTACTTAAGGATCGCCCAAGTATACAGCGTCTACCTGTCCATTTTTTTACTGTATCATAAAAATGCACTACCTTAACTTTCACTGTGACAGTAAAAATTTATTTGCAGCACTATAACAAAATAAAAGAGGGTAGATGTGCACTTCAAGCACCCCAATTCAATTCAACCCATCTCCTGACCACGAGTGTGCCTAAATGAAAAGGCAGGGGAAGGAAAACCAGAGTGTAGTGTGGTGTAGAGATGTACAACTGGGTTTCTTGAAATGCACATTTACCTAAAAGATGGTTTAATTCCTACTTAGCTCACATCTAACTATGGAGGATGACATTAATATGCAAGAGAACAAAACTACCTTGTATTTCTAAATTTATTTGAACACCTTTGTAACTTGAGAACTAATAATATACATTTCCATTATAAATAAAATCAGCGCCTCATTTCAATTTGCTGAAAAGTGTCTTGGAGACGCAATGGTCTACGCAGTGGAGGAAATCGAACAACTCTTCCAGACAAGTCTCTGTTGTTCTTGTTTTAGAATTGACACGGTCATTACAAGACTCGTATTTCTCTAGTAAATGTTTGCAATGATCCGATTCCCTGCATTGATCCTGTGAACATTACAAATATTAGGTGATTTTATAGTGAAAACATTTTTAGGTTAAATTTACCCGAAGGACTTGCTGTGGATCAACTAGCTCGTCGTCATCGGCTTTCACAGCAGGGAATCTGGGGATGATTTTCTTTAAAAACCACATATTTTTACTGCTTTTTAAATGATTACCCCCTTTACGTAACTTAACGAAAATGGTTCTTCTGACATCTATAGAGCAAAAAGTAATTATCTATAGTTTTTGACGTTTTCGAACTTTAATTCTAGGATGTCCAAAGTTGCGATGAGTAAATTAAATTATAACAGCGCACATAGATGGCAGAATAACCGAACAAATATTAAACGATGCATAATATAGCCACTGTAACAAATATCATCTTATCGATAAGCAGAAAGGCCCAAGTGCTCGTAGCTACATAATTCGAGAAACAATATAAAACCATTAAACTCAAAATAAGGTATGTATTAGTGAATAAAATAATTGGTAAAATATAAGAAGTGATTACTGTATCAATAATGGAAAACAAGCATCTGAAAATAATAGACAATTTTAATATTATATATATAAACTCATAAAATATAACAGTAACTCAACCATATTTTTCCAGTTGCCACAAATAAACTAAACTAGTGTTTTATATAAAGAAATAATTACAGTGCCATTTATCAGGAACAATAATATCATGTCCACCTGGCGCGACATTTGGATTGTTGTGACATCGTTTTTGTTCACCTTTCCCGCAAATTTTCTGTTGGAACTCAACTGTTACCGATTTGACACAGCGGAACGAAAGACAAACCTCATAAAATAGTGCTTCAAGCTAACAATGCGTCCATCAGCCGACAATATCAAAAATGTATCGGTAGTCAGCAGATGAGCGCCTAATCTTACTAGCGTCTCGCGACAGTACGAACTCGGTTGCATTAATCATGCTCACTTTGCAGAATATATTAAGTAATGAAATAAAAGACCTCCCTGACGTGCTGTTTACACACAATCCTCCCAACTGACCTGCCCTGACATCTGTTTGCCTAATCAAAAAGCTAAAGGAAAGAAAAGTACATTATACCCACATGAATGGTAGGGTTGACTTCCCTTCCCCTTTTAGCTTTTAATTAAATAAACTGGTGACGGAGCAGGTCAGGTCAGGTCATTTAGGTGGATTCTGTTTAAACAGTACTTCAGGGAGGTTTTTATTTAGTTACTTAAAATTATATGTGTAGTGCACATGGGCAGTGCAACTGAGATTTTACTATCGAGAGAAGATAGTATAAACTTAGCTGTTGGCGCCTGGTAAACCTTGATCTGTCAAAATTGATTTGCGTGTGGTTGTTAGTAGGGGTGTCCAAACAGAAACGGAGTTATTTTATATATTCCACTGTGGTATACCATTAGTCAACAAAGCAACTACACCTTACCGAAATTTCCTTTAGTATACTGTTTTGTTTATTTATATTAGTATGAGCCTGGAATAAAATGTAAGTAATTTTAGTGACATTCGCATTTAATTTTATTATAAGTAAAGTATTACGATTACAGTTGTCCATAAATATGAACAGAGGTGTTTGTCTGACTAACCTATCTGGTTTTGACATAAACGGAGGTTAGAACATTTGTATGCCTCTCGTTGTGTATTATTTATTATAATAATCGTAATTTTCAAAAGTTTCTCGTTGGTTATTGAATGAAAAACTAGTGTAGTCGTTATTGGTACAACATTAGCTAAAATTTCAACAGTAACAGATAATGCCCGCGTTTTTTATTTTTGACCCAAGCTGATTTATAACATTCTTCATAGTACTGTTAACACAACTGCTGTTTCTCGACTTGTTATTTTTGTAATTTGTCTATACAGGTTTGTTTCATCGATAGGGCCGTGTCGAATCTGAGTAATAACGTTGTTTCTCTGTGTTTCAGAATGAATGGTACCATGGACCATCGAAGTTACTCTACTGGTAAGCATCCAAAAAATTTCAAGCTTCTTGTGGATCCTTTTCTGGTAAAAGGGGCTGCTAAGTTGTATAGATACGATGGAATTGTGCCCTCGGATAACTCGTATCCACCTGTTGTCCCAAGAGATCCCAGAAACGTCCTGGCAAGGATTTGGACCAGGCTCGAACCTATTGATTTACCTATACCTAGGTATGTATAATTTATGTACTATCAAAACTAAATTGGAGCGCGAAGTTATTTGTTATGTTCAAATAACTTAAAACAAGAAGAGAGAACAGAAGAATGGAAATATTAAGTTTTTTTATGGTAAGGAAATAGTATATCGTTAAGACTGGTTGTGTTGGCAATAAAAGGCTAAGCTTCAAACAATATTTAAAGAAATGGGAAAATAAATAGTTTAAATTTGATAATTAACTGAATAATGACAGTTATATGTTCTTAGTTGTCTCAAAATGTGTTATTGTCAGACTTTGAGACTGATGACATTTCAATACATTTTGCAAAAGAAATCAAGAAATAATGCTGAAGAAGCCTTAAGTAAAGAATATAAAAAGTGAAATTGTTCCTTATAAAGACCTTTACTTTGGTATACAAAAACATTTGTTAACTTTAGCTTGGTTACCAATTCTTCATTACAAATATATTTAATCAATATAGCTTTGCTTTCAAATCTAATTGGTCTTCATGGCCTGCTAGATCGAATTTCACAACAAATTTAAAGTTTGCATTACACCTTCTGAACATAACCTCAAAATCGTTATTTATTTTGATGTATTCAAAATAATTTTTGATTAGGCTTGTAGTTTCATGTATTCAGAATAATCATCATATTTTCTTTCAGCGTTTTGCAACATTATTTTCTTTAAAAATCGCTTTTGCAAGCTGCATTGTTGAATTTTGAATTTATATATAAATCTTATAGAAAATGTTTGGTTAGGTTTAAATCTTCAAGTTGTTCAGCACACAACTGAATATTAGATTTTTAAATTAAAAATGCAAGTAATTAGAAAGCTTACAAATGTTTTTGATTATTATATTAAAATATAACCTTAAATAATCAGAGAAAATAGATGGTAATGGCCTTGGCTATCTTTGATTAACTGTGTATACAATGACAAGTCAAAAAGTTATGTACAGGTGCTAGTCGAAATGTTATTGTGTAAATGTGTCTATGCATTGGCTGGTTTTTATCAAACTTGGTTGTTATTTTGACTAAAATTGAATAGATTAAGGGACTTTCAAAAATACCAAAGAACATTTTTATTTGTAATTTGTTCAACAAGTTTGCTAGTTTATCATATGATGAGGTTACAGGTTTCGAAAACAAATGATAATTAACCAGTGTTTTGTTTTGTTGTTTTTAATTTCGTCAATGATAATAATATAATTTAATTTAATATATTTAGTTATTGGCGTCCAATTTTTTATTTTTCTATTTTTACCACATCATATAGCTACCTATATCAGAGAATTATATACTTAAAATCAGTTTTATTCAGTGAAATTAGGCAAATGTGTTTTATTTGGGGTTACCTACCTTGCATAAGTTTTTCTTGCTGTTTTTTTTTTTTACTTTTAACTTGTTTTCTTTGGTGTTTTTTGTTTCTCTTTTTTCATTTTAGCGAATTTTTGTATAAAAAATGTGCTTTTGAGATTGCCACTTTTAAGATACTTCAAAAATTTTCTTCAAATGAGCATCAATGAGTGCCCTTAGAACCTATATACAGGGTGAATTTAAATATATATATATATATATATATATATATATATATATATATATATATATATATATATATATATATATATAACAGTCGAACTTCTGTAAGTCGAATTTGAACGAACCAGAAAAAAATTCGAGTTAAGGAAACTTTGAGTTACAGAATAATAGAAATACCAATAACCACATTAGAATGAAGTTCTACACAAATAAGCTTTCGGGGCCCTAGTTGATGCATTTGAAAGTATTTTCAGATAATATTTTTAAATGTTATTTATTGTTGACTTGCGTCACATTACAGTTTAAAAAAAAAGAATTATTAAGAACTCACCATATATTTATATATCTCTTGTAAATTTGTCAAAAAAGGTATATTATCTCTTTCTGTAATTTTTGCTTAAATTTGTCCTTTACACTAAATGTTTCCACTAAAACTACACTTAAACCAATAAAGATGTCTTTGACAATCTCTTGAAAAAGTCGTTATCTTTGACTGCACTCTTCGGTTGAATTTGTCCTTAATAATAAATTTTTCCACCACACTCAAACTACTGAAGAAGTCTTCTGATACACTGTCTTTGCTCTCTAGATATCCTCTTAAAGTTTCAATTGAGGCATCAACCTCCGGCAAGGATGTTGGATCGTTAGGTTCGTTTTTGTCATCTTCAGAATCTTCATTTTCTTGGTCTTGTTTTGTGGTCGTATGCAAAACACTTGTCACAACATTAACATAATCAACAAAGTCAAGCTCTTCACCATTAGTCATTGCGATTTTTCCACATAGCCTTTAGTTTCCCTAAGGGAATGTCAGCCGTGTCATTCCAAGTTTCAGATTCACATGACTCAGATTCTGTTCTGACGAATCCAGCCTTTCTGAAACAATTGGCAATGGTTTCTGACTTGACATCTATTGACCAACAACTACTCAGTTCTCTAATTGCGTTAAGAATTGTAATTTTAACAGTTTGTCCACTTTCCATACACGATATTACTGTAAGCAATATTCTTCTCCTGTAGTGCTGCTTAAGGCTTTGGATGATTCCCTGGTCGATAAGTTGCAAAACCGAAGTCATGTTGGGTGGAAAATACGCAAGATCTATATGGGATAGACTGTTAATATGTATTTTTGGGATGAACTGGACAGTTGTCAACAAATAACAACATTTTTCTATTCTGTTGAGTGAATTTTCTGTTTAGTTCGACAAGCCACTTCCTGTATAAGTCGCTGGTCATCCATGCCCTGCTGTTGCTTTTATAATTAACTTCTAACGATTTTATGCCCTTAAAACACCATGGAGTTTTGCTCTTCCCAATCACTAATAATTTCAACATTTCAGACCCCATCATGTTTGAAGCAACCATTATCGTTAGTCGTTCTTTCTACCCTCTCGTGATTAGAGGTTCAAATGGTAAACAAAGTTTTTTTTTTCGGATTTCTCTCTTACGTACGTACACACAAAAAATGGCCAGTCTGATTTTTTTAGTAAATCAGTTAATTAATTTTCCTTTAAACAAAAATAGATATACCAAAGAATTAAAATATATTAAGAAAATATAATGGATACACTGCTTGCTAAGTAGAAAAATTAATCAGCAAACAGAAAACAAAGAAAATGTTGACGGAATCAACGACGTTTAGAAGAGAGAAAGCCGAAAAAACTTTGTTTGTTTACCATTTGAACCTCGAATCACGAGGGGTCTAGATAGCATTTTTAAAAAAGTCAACTTGCAGTTAACATTTTTGACAAAAAATACCTTGAAAAACTTGCTAGATAACCCAAAAGACTAGGATAGTACGGCCAAAACGTCGGGAATTTATGAAATAAATTGTAAAGATTGTAATCTCAAGTACGTCGGACAAACAAAAAGATCTATTGGAATTAGAATCAAAGAACACTTAGCACAATTACGTTACGGCACTATAGATATATCTTCGGTCGGCCGACATATTTGAGATAATAATCATCACAATAATGAAGATAATCTAAAATTAATAAAAAATGTTACAACCAGGACAGCTATACGCGTCCGAGAGTATATATATTGCGAAATACAGTCACAACAAAAAATGTATGAACGTTTCACCACCGCCGATTATGTCACCTGACTGATTGCATCGTAAAATAAATTCCCATGTTTCAACACATCCTAAAGATAACATAAGAATACAGATATTTCCGCCAAAGCAAACTATGTTAATTTAGTTGTCGTTGAACCTTCTCAAAATTATTAGAGATGGACACTCTTCAAAGATCTTGTCCGGCGATAAAAATACAATACTCTGCAGAATTTGCCCGCAACTAGTTTCCCCTCTCAGTACGGTCTCTTTACCTAAGATCCGGTATATAAGGTGACATTAGTTTTTAAAGTATTTAGAATGTTTCATCCTCTGATGACGCTAACTTGGTTAGTGAAACGATCGTCAGGTCTTTTAAAATGTGTTGTGGTGATTTGGGTTCTCCAAGTGTACCTATGATGTTAATGTTACAGTTTGTACTAAAAAAGTGAAAGGAGTACCCTGGGATCTAACCCAGTACCCTTCGGTTCAGAAGCACATGTTCTTAACACTGAACCACCCAGGCTCATTGATAATAGTTAATTTTTTGATGAAATTTGGTAGATAACAGTTATGAAGAGTGGCAAATCCAGTGCCTTACTAATTATTTTCCTAAAAGTAACCCTAAACGTTTTTTTTTCTTTAATAATTTTTGACATAGGAAAATAGTTTTAGTAGGCCGTGATCGAATGGCATAGGAAGCAATTTTCACAGGACCCACACATTTTCTATCTTTTAAGATCTCTTTAAAAAATCGCGTTCTAAATATGAAAGTTTCAGGGGTGTTTCCATACCAGAAAGGTCACACAAGTAAACTTCTTAAAAATGATTAATACTTCTTGATTTTTGATAAAATTTGGTATATATCTATTTTGAGGGATGCCGAATGCACTTTAGAAAAACGGCCCAAACTTTTTTTGTTTGTTTTGGACATAGAAAAACTGCATTAGTAGGCTCGGGTCAGGTGGCATAGAGAACAATTTTAACAGCATATATAGAGTTTCTAGAGATTTATCTGGAAAAATTCGAAGAATTTTTGTTTTTCTGTGAGTTAAGAATATAAAGAAATTTTTATGAAAATTCTCTACCTTAATTTTATTTTAGTTCTTACTGAATTACATTAAAGTTTTAGTCAAAACTGTAACAATTTTTTTTGGATTTTTCAATCAGTTGATTCTGTTTCAGGTTCAAAATTGACGTCAACTATGTGGGAGAACCACCCTCTATCGAAGTGACCATCTTCCACCTGAACGACAACATAGACAAGCAGTTCCTCAAAGATATAGTGCAGAAATTCGGCACGATCGAGGAGCTCTTCATCTACTACCACCCCAGCACCCACAAGCATCTCGGTATAGGCAGGGTGGTGTTCGAGACGGTTAAAGCTGCGAAAGCTTGTGTGGAAAAGCTGAATAACACCAGTGTGATGGGAAAAATACTGCAGGTGTTCCTGGATCCCTTCGGCGAACTGTGCCGTCAGAAATACGAAGAGTACACAGCGGAGAAAAAGACGCTCCCACCGCCGCTACCCGTGGATACTCCCAGTGTAGACTCTGAAAAGACTTTCGAAGAGGAGAAAACCGATTATGTGTCCAAAGATTACAAAGAGAAATGCAGGGAGAGTAAAGATTTGGATGAAGATCGCGGTAGACGGGACAGAGAACGGGAAAGAGAAAGAGATAGAGAACGCGAAAAGTATGATAGTAGAGATAGAGACAGGTACAGCAGGCCGTATTCTTCCAGTAAAACCGACTATGCGACACCTAGCAGCTCGGATATGGGTTATGGTACAGCTCCGACACCTAGCGACTACTCTACCAACTACAATTCGGCAGGAACTACTCCTCTTACGTAAGTAACTTTGTTATTAGAGATGACTTGATTTCATCAGGTATATTTGTACTTTCAGGTTCGACTATCCCCCGCACAGTATACCTGCTGCCCCTCCAATCGCCCACCCCCAGTTCACTTTCGCCACACCCTATCATCACCATGCACACCATCCCACGATCCCTGCTTCGCCATGGGCAATGACTCCGGCGGCTCCACAGTGGGGAACACCTGATCCACCTCCAGTGGTCGCACCAACCGCTTGGGACCGTCCTCCCGTCGCCCCTGTCCTGGCCCCCGTCGGAATGCCTCTCCATCACCATCCTTCCATCAGCGATATTCCACCCCCTCCGTATGTCAAGGAGGACAGGTGCGATAGAGACAAGAAGAAGAGCAGTGGTGTGGGTGATGGTCTGAGCAATAGCAAGAACAGGAGGGATAATGAGAGAGATAGAGAAAGGGAAATAGAGAAGGAGAAAGTGGTGGAAGAGGAGAAGAAAACGTTGGATCTGGACACTAGGTGAGTGAAGATCGTTCTATAAAAAATTAAAATAACTTTATTTTACTTTGAGCTATACAATTTTCTTTCCTCTTTATATACAACAAAAAATATTTATGCGGTATTTATTGCACTTTATCTTGTGGAAAAGACAAACGCTGTGTAGTTGTATCAACAACATCAACTTGCCTCCAAGTGTTCCCCCACATACAATCACGCTAACCTGACTCCTCATCCGTTTTACCAGAGCATTGCGTCCAAATAATATGACCTTAGACTTGGCCGGATTAATGGAAAGGCAGTATCGATTAGTAAAATCAGCCAAAGCTTCTAGGCCAGAACCAACAGCATCCCACGAACCCTTTATAGTAGATGGTTCAAACAATAAATACACCTGTGTGTTGTCAGCATAAAAATAAGTTTGGCTTGACTACGAGCAAGAAGGCAGTTTTGAAATATAAATGCTGAACAATAACGGACCCAGGATGGAGCCTTGTGGGACACCAGCTGTTACAGATAAATAGTCAGATCTCTGGCCATAAATTTTTACATGTTGACCTCTACCAGACAAATAGTCTCCAATTTGTGAGAGTGTATTGTTCTGAAAACCATTATATTTTAGTAAGGAGATGAGAAGTTGATGGTTTATTCTGTCTTTTCAAACACTTGAAAAATCAACTAAGGTTAAGAGTGTTAAATGGTTGTTATCTGCCACTAGAGGATTGGTTCAGAATAGTATGACCTTAGATTTGGTCGGATTAATGGAAAGGCAGTATCGATTAGAAGAATCAGCCAAACTTTCTAGGTCAGAACCAACAGGATCACACGAACCCTTTATAGTAGTTGGTTCAAACAAAAAATACACCTGTGTGTTGTCAGCATAAAAATAAGTTTGGCATGGCTGCGAGTAAGAGGGCAGTTTTGAAATATAATGGCTGAACAAGAACGGGCCCAGAATGGAGCCTTGTGGGACAACAGATGTTACAGATAAATAGTCAGATGTCTGGCCAGAAATTTTTACATGTTGGCCTCTACAGGACAAATAGTCGCCAATTTGTGAGAGTGTGTTGTTCTGAAAACCATTATATTTTTAGTAAGGAGATGAGAAGTTGATGGTTTATTCAGTCTTCAAATACTTTTGAAAAATTAACTAAGGTTAAGAGTGTTAAATGTTTGTTATCTGCCACCAGAGGATTGCGTCCAAATAGTATGACCTTAGATTTGGTCGGATTAATGGAAAGGCAGTATCGATTAGAAGAATCAGCCAAACTTTCTAGGTCAGAACCAACAGGATCACACGAACCCTTTATAGTAGTTGGTTCAAACAAAAAATACACCTGTGTGTCGTCAGCATAAAAATAAGTTTGGCATGGCTGCGAGTAAGAGGGCAGTTTTGAAATATAATGGCTGAACAAGAACGGGCCCAGAATGGAGCCTTGTGGGACAACAGATGTTACAGATAAATAGTCAGATGTCTGGCCAGAAATTTTTACATGTTGGCCTCTACAGGACAAATAGTCGCCAATTTGTGAGAGTGTGTTGTTCTGAAAACCATTATATTTTAGTAAGGAGATGAGAAGTTGATGATTTATTCTGTCTTTTCAAATACTTTTGAAAAATCAACTAAGGTTAAGAGTGTTAAATGTTTGTTATCTGCCACCAGAGGATTGCGTCCAAATAGTATGACCTTAGATTTGGTCGGATTAATGGAAAGGCAGTATCGATTAGAAAAATCAGCCAAACTTTCTAGATCAGAACCAACAGCATCCCACGAACCCTTTATAGTAGTTGGTTCAAACAAAAAATACACCTGTGTGTCGTCAGCATAAAAATAAGTTTGGCTTGACTGCGAACAGGAAGGCAGTTTTGAAATATAAATGCTGAACAAGAACGGGCCCAGGATAGAGCCTTGTGGAGTACCAGATGTTACAGGTAAATAGTCAGATCTCTGGCCATAAATATTTACACGTTGACCTCTACCAGACAAATAGTGAATGTGTTGTTCTGAAGACAATTATATTTTAGTAACTAGATGAGAAGTTAATGATTTATTCTGTCTACACTTTTGAAAAATCATATAAGGTTAAGAGCGTTAAATGGTTGTTGTTTGCAGTCTGTAGTATATCACCGCACAACTTAAGCAGAGCAGTAGCGCAACTTTGAGCTGGTTCAAACCTGACTGATTTGATGGGATTATGTGGTTATGTTCAGCATAAGATTTTATATGTTTGGGTGCTATTTTCTTTAAAATTTTAGACAGAGTACACAGAATGCTTATCGGTCGACGATTAGTCAAGCCGTCTGAAGTTTTCATTTTTGAAAGCGATAAGATATCATATTTTTCCACAAGGATGGAAAGACATCATTGAGCTGGCAAAAATTCAAGAAACATGTTAAATAAGGCAAAATAAATGGACAGCATTACGCCTACGGCTTTAGTTTTAATTGAGAGCAAATTGTTATACTTTTCATTGTCATCTATAGTGCAAAATTTGAAGATGTGAGTTTTTCTTCATGAATCGAATCACTTCTAATTATTGTGCAAAAAAACTTAGTGTTGAAGATTGATATTATTTCTTCTTTATCAGGATCGCTCTTCTACTGAAAGGGAAGGGACCAGGTGGGATGGCCCCACCATTTTTAAGTTTGGCCGTAGATTCAGACGACGAAACCAAATCATCATTGGACAAGCTGCCCAAGTCGATCCACATACCGACCTCCCTAGACAGTGACGATGATGGTACGTTTTTAATTTATTATTTACACTCAGTTCTATAAAAAGTGACATACTAAATACAGATGTAGATGCTTCTTCTCTGGCTTCACTTAATGCTTTTTAAAGATCTATTTTTAATTCCGTTCATTGTTTTTTTAATTCATTTACTTACTATTTTTTTCTAATGTATTATTTACTATTTGTATTTAATTAATCATTACTATTTTTTAATTTATGATTTAGTACATTTTTGTTTTACCCTGTAATTTTGTACCAGTCAGGTTTCATTTATTAATATATATTTTTTATTATTATTTTTTATCACTCGTTTTCAATGTATTGTTTACTGTTTTTGTTTAATTTGTCATTTACTATTTATTTTTAATCCATTATTTACTACATTTGTGTACTAAGTGAAGATTGGAACCTGTGATGAGCACTGATAAGCAAGCTTGGAGAACCCAAATCTCCACAACACATTTAAAAAAACCTTATGATCATTACACTAACCAAGTTAGCGTCATCTGAGGGCGAATAATTCTAAATATGTGATATCCACAACTCTATTTATATTCTTCTGTAGCTGGTCAGTCACTAACGACTTAGGCAGGTTCAACGACACCAAAATGAACATAAATCGTTTCTGTCAATATTTATTTGTAAAGTAGTCTACCAGGAGACTACTCATAGGCGGCGTGAGATTTATACATTATTTATTATTACTATATTTAGCAGAATATATATATATATATATATATATATATATATATATATATATATATATATATATATATAGAGAGAGAGAGAGAGAGAGAGAGAGACATACTTGGTTCTCGGGTTGAACCACATTCAGAATTTATGAAAACTCGACGTTTCGGCTCCTGTTTTGGAGCCATTTTCAAGACGTAAAGGAAATATGTAAGGACACTCTAAGGCCTCAATCTGCCTACTCCTTAGAGCGGTGGACAAAGGTGGGTTGGGTTGATTTCAAGAGGTAAAGGAAATATGTAAGGACATTCTAAGGCCTCAATCTGCCTACTCCTTAGAGCGGTGGACAAAGATGGGTTGGGTTGGTTTCAAGAGGTAAAGGAAATATATAAGGACACTCTAAGGCCTCAGTACTGTATCTTAATTGTGCTAAATGTTCTTTGAATCTAATTCCAATAGATCTTTTTGTTTGTCCGATGTATTTTAGATCACAATTTTTACAACTTATTTCATTAATTTCTGACGTTTTGGCCGTACTATCCTTGTCTTTTGGGTTACCTAGCAAGTTTTTAAAGTATTTTGTCGAAAATGTTAGTTGCAAATTTGGCTTTTTTAAAAATGCTATCTAGACCGCTCGTGATTAGAGGTTCAAACGGTAAGCAAACGAAGTTTTTTCGGCTTTCTCTCTTCTAAAAGTCGTTGATTCCGCTAAGATTTTCTTTGTTTTTCATTTGTTAATTAATTTCTCCATTAGGCAAGCAGTGTATCCGTTGTATTCGGCCATGTTTTTAATATAATTTAATTCTTTGGTATATCTATTTACTTAAAGGAAGATTAATTAACCAGTTTACTAAAAAATTCAGACTGGCCTTTTTTTTGTGTTCATATGATGTGAATCATTCGGAATGTAGCCTAAAGTGGTGGTTTTCTTTCTATGGACATCGAATTCTAGATGTACTAGTTATCAAAAATAAAGACGCTTTAGAATTCGACGATGCACGTCCGACAGATAATAAAAGAATACAGATATTTCTGTGAAACAAAATATGTAGACTTTGGTGTCGTTGAACCTCCCTAAGTCATTAGTGACCTGCAAAAGAATATAAATGGAGTTGTGGATATAAGAACATCCTCTGATGACGCTAACTTGGTTAGTGAAACGATCGTCAGGTTTTTTAAAGTGTGTTGTGGTGATTTGGGTTCTCCAAGTGTACTTACATTTGTGTAGTTTTACCTATATATATATATATATATATATATATATATATATATATATATATATATATATATATATATATATTTTAATTTCTATTTATAGATCGTTCAAGCATTTCCCTGAGTGACATGCCTATAAATCCTCCTGCCCCTGACATAGATCTTGAATTTACAAAAAAAGACAATGAAGAACCGCCTTTGTCAACTCCGCCTTCGCCATTTTTATCACAGGAAATCTACTTGGAGTGTCATCGAAACGCCATAGAGCAGGTAATTTTTTAAGGTTATATTTAGTTTCTGAGAAGTCTTGCAATCTATAATTTTATACCAATTAATTATGTTGCTAAATCCAAGTAGATGTTTCTATTACGATACTAATCTCAACACATGGTTTCACTGAATATCGGATTAGAGAGATTTACTGATCAATTTTTGGATCGTAACAGTTTCTAACGAAAACTTTCTTTAATTACTGAATACAGTTAGTTTTAATATTACAAAAAAATGTATTTAAACACTCACATTTCTATGATACAGCCTGATCAGTTTGATCTCAAAAAGGAATCGCTGAAGTCAGTCTTAATACCGTACAATACAGCTTAAAAAATTATTTGTTAATGCCAGTATGTCCGCTCCGGCAGCTGATGTGTGTGTGACGCGTCGGAGGGGAGGTGGGGGTGGGGTCGTCCTATCCATACTCGTTACAATAATTACTCAAGGAAAGCAATGAATCCTCACCCGGATTATTGACAGTCACATCTTTGTTAACTTCTGAGGATAATATTAGATTGACTAGGCCATTCGCCTTCAGGATCCCCAGTAGGGATCAGTGGAGGGAAAATGAGGTTGCATTCCAGCCCGCAAGCCTGGTCTGTTTCACCGACGGATCGCGGCTGGAGGAGCAACAATCCTCCGGGGCAGGAATTATACATCGAGGGCCTGGAGGTGCTCAAGAGCTATGCTCTTGGCGCATATACCACAGCGTTCGAAACAGAGATGTATGCTATCCTGTCTGTGGCCAATAGACAGGATGTGAAGAGGAGTCCCGAGAAATGTGTACATCTGCTCGGAGAGCCAGGTGGTCCTCCGGGCAGTCTGCACAGCCAGAATCCGGTCAACACAGGTTCAGGAGTGCGCTGACGCCCTCAGAGGACTAGCCAGGACGAAGGAGGTGCAACTGGTGTGGGTTCCGGGACACTGTGGCGTTGAATGAGGTGGCGAATAATCTCGCAAGACTCGGTTCCCAGCGGCCGTTCTGTGGCCCGGAGCCTGCGATAGGCATAAGTAGGAAGACAGTCTCTGTCGCCTCAGGCAGGTGGACCAAGGAAGCAATGGAGAGGCACTGGGGGTCAGTTGGTGGTTGCAGGCAGGCGAGGGACTTTGTGGAGAGGCCAGACAGAGATAAAGCTGTCTGGCTACTCGGAAGGAGTCGACCTACGCTTCGCCACTTCCTTGGGGTGCTGACAGGCCACTGCGCCCTTAGAAGACACCGCACATTGATAGGCGTAGAGAGGGATCCCATTTGCCAGGAATGCGGCGAGGATGAAGAAACGTCCTACCTCTACCTGTGTGAATGCGAGGCTTTTGGGAGTCTTCGAGCAGAATTGTTCGGATCGAGGACTCTGCAGAGGAATCAGGTAAGTACTGTCCAATTGAAGACCGTCACGGCCTTCATCTCGAGGTCGAGGGGGTTTGGCGACGGAACCGAGGAGGAGTAGAGCATCGTTGCTGGGGTTGGCAAAAAGGGCCCATTGTGGCCTACTTGCTGAGCGTTGGCCTTCCCACCACTGCTACTACTACTACTACTAACTCCCGGAAAGCCCTATTAAACTAATTGTTAGTGCCCGGCGTGATAATAATTTACTTTCATCGTTTACGCTTAATTAGCAGGGGCTTCTAAGAGGCTCGAGATCGCCTCTGTAGCTGCACTAGACTGCACTGATGCTGGAATAAGGTCGCTCTGTGTTCCAATCCACTTACTCTGGTGCGACATCCACGTATCCCTTCCTCACACGTGCAGTATTTTGTTATAGCTATCTCTTTTACACATAAAGGTTTCCTCATTAGTTAGAGAGAGGGATGGAATGTGAGTCACGTACTTTAATAGTTGTCATTTGAATTGTTTACGACACAGCATCATGCCAGCCTGACGTAATTCTCGGCATTCTATTTATAGAAATGATCCTTATGTGAATAAAGTCCCTTTGTGGTTCCTCTTGCCATGTTCTTCTTTATTTTTCAAGGTTTTTCAGCTTTTAACGTCTCCCTAACTTTTCTGTAGCGACTTGTATATTTTAAAGACACTACATTTCTGAGATGTGTATTATTGATTCTTGTTGATAGCGAATTTTCATTAATTAACAGGCGATGTATTTATCAAGAATCTAATTTTGCCATTATTCAATTTTTGGAGCCATTATATGGTACATTGACTTAAATTAGGTATTGTACTATTGTTTTATCCTACATATTATGTACTTTTGTAGGCTGTGGTAGCAAGGCAAAGGGAGGCGTTAGAAACGACGGCGCTCCTGAAGAAAGTTCACATAGAAATGGCGAAGATCGGCAGTGATATAAGCTCCAGCGAGGATGAACTGTTAATGGGCGGCAAGATCGAAACCAATTACAGTCCCATAGAGAGAATGTCTGACGTGAAAAGTGATAAATCTGAGAAAGACGATGACAGAATGAGTCTGTCCTCGCTGAGCGATAATGATCAGAAGATAGAAGAGTCGAAAATCAACCCTAATCCACCGTTACCTCCCCCTCTACCACATATTCCAGGAGGGACTCACATTCCCACAGCATATCCCTTTCAGCAGTATACAGGTGAGTCGTAATTATAATCATAATTGTAATAGTACAAGGATGTTGTGTATCGTCAGATTGCATTGGCTGCGGTATGATTAAAATATAAGAATGTTATCGAAAATAATTTTTATCTAACTTAGTTCGAATGTGAATTAGTTGTTTTGAATTTGGTTTAAGTCATTAGCGCCAGAATAATTGTTTTCACCATTTTTCATACTTTTTTGTGTACAATCATTGAGAAGTATTGTGTTACACCCTAGGTTAGGTTAGATTTGAATGTGAGTGGGCCATACCGGTCCCTCCACCGCGACCATAAGGTCTATTGTGGCTCACGCCTAATGGTCTATATTTCCCCCAACAAAGCCAGCCTCCTGCAGAGGTCGATAATCTTTGTGGGCAAAAGTTGATCCAGATCTTCGGGAGCAAGGTTTGTCTTGCCAAAGAGCAGGTATCTAGTCCTGTCCGCCGCCAGACAGGAACACAGTACGTGCTCTGCTGTCTCGTCACCCTCCATACACAGCAGGCACTCGGTCTCCTGACCGACCCCAATACGGTGCATGTGGTGCCGCAAGCGGCAGTGTCCTGTATACAGGCCGACCAGAGTACTGAGTTGTTGTCTGTTTAGCTCTAGAAGTTTTTGAGCCCTTGACTCTGAAAGGCCATTTATGAAGGCCTTAGAGTGAGCTAATCCTGGCAGATTTTGCCATTGCTGGATTGTCATTCTTTCTGTCCAGGTTTTAAGATGTGTTTTGCTGTGCATGATGTTATCCCCAGCACCGGTTCTGGTCCGATAAAGTCCCTCTGGGCACCACTCCTGGCAAGCGTGTCGGCCGCAACATTGCCATCATGGTCCGAGTGACCCGGTATCCAGACCAGCGACACCTCATTACAGCTGCCCAGTTCGTTGAGGACAGATTTACAACTCCATACCGTTTTTGAGTTGCAACGGTAGGAACCAAGAGCATTTATTACAGCTTGGCTATCTGCATATATCTTTATCGATTTGTGTGTGCACTGGTTTCCTATGCTTTCCCTTGCACACATCTCGATGGCATACACTTCTGCCTGGTGTATGGTTGCGTACTTGCCGAGGCTAGTTGATAGTCTAGCATCGGTGTTGCTCCCATATGTGCCGGCTCCTACTCCCATATTGGTTTTGGAGCCGTCAGCATATCAGCAGAGATCAGCTCTCAATAGGGTCGTTTGATTTCGTTCCCAGTCCTCCCTTTCCGGGAGGACGGTCTTAAAAGACAGATCTCTACTGATCTTTGTAGGCATCAAGTCTGAGACCATTCCCAGAATCTCATGAACCTCAATGTCATCAAGGAGTCCGGACCCTCCCAGACTGATTTCCTTCGGCATGCTGTCGGCCGTTTGTTTTTGTCTGTATGTTGTCCACCTCGCCACCTTCTCCAGCCATATGTGAAGAGGTGGAATATTAAGGAGGAGCGGCTGATGGTGCGGTGCTTATCGCTCCCGTTATCATCAGACAAGCTTGTCTCTGTAGATGAGCCAGTTTGGCCCTCGCGATACCACAAAGTGTCTTAGGCCACCAAACTATGGCTCCATATGTTATCATTGGTCTGATAACCACTACATAGAGCCAGTACATCTGTTGGGGGTTTGGTCCCCAGTTATTTTCACAGATTCTACTGCATGTCCACAGTGACAGTTTAGCCCTACGGATTACATTCTCTAACTGTATGTCCCAGTTGAGCTACCTGCTCTTTGGCAAGACAAACCTTGCTCCCGAAGATCTGGATCAACTTTCGCCCACAAAGATTATCGACTCCTGCAGGAGGCTGGCTTTGTTGGGCGAAATATAGACCATTAGGCGTGAGCCACAATAGACCTTATGGTCGCGGTGGAGGGACTGGTATGGCCCACTCACATTCAAACCTAACCCTAACCTAACCTAGGCACTTCTACGTCATTTTCCAGTTGACGAATGGAGGTAGGAGGATTGTCGATGACACTTTGCAAAACAAGATTTTCAATATTTTTGTTAGGCACTCTATTTCGATTGTGTTTTTTAAAGTTACCATAGGTAATTCAATTATTTCTAAGCATTCTGAAGGTCGATAAGCCTGGTTGTCGTCTTTCTGGATATTGATGAAACTACATGTCTTAAGCTTGTGCAGCGTTTCTATGGCACAAAATGAAACAATCATACATGTCCACTTTTTCCCAATTTGAAAACCTTTCCATATTAAATTTAATTGGTAGTGTAACCCAAATAATATCACAATGATTTGGCAAATTTTAAAACTCTTAAAAGAAAAATGCAAATAAATGACAAAGATAGTTACACAGCTATGACAACAAACACAATTACATTTATTTCTCAGCCAAGTAAGTGAAAAACTTTTTTTTTTATAAATTTACATTTTCCGTCATCCAAAGATAGGCTTGTTATACATGGTTGAAAAGCTCTATTTATGCTCTATTTAATGACGTATAAATCCAATATTGCGGCCATTAGAAATAACAAAGTTGGTTATGGTTGCAAAAAAACTAGAAGGTCTAGAAAAAATTCGTTAACGTCATTTCGATTGGCCGTAGTCGCTAATACAACACTACCAAGTTTTATTAAATTTATTTACAAGATTGCGAAGATATTTCAATTTTTGGAAAAACAAAATTCTTTGTTTTTGCTCGATAGTTTAAAAAACCTGTGTAGATATTTTAAATTTCGATAAGGCATCTGATTGGGCTAGGAATTTTGTCCCATTTAACCAAAATGGTATCGCTTATCGTTTCCGAAATCACCATGTAGTTACTTTTATCTGGGACACCGGTATATTCTTTTTTAGGCATTTTTTTATTATATGAAACCAGTTTTATGTTGTATATTAATTTTATGCCTGTTTCCTCAGCATACCCGCCTGCGCCTTATGGTTACGCCACGGCCACCGTGGCAACTTACGGACCACCCCAAACTGACTGGCGGCAAGCCTACCCGTTCCCGCCACCCCCCACCACCCTATACCTACCACCACATCCTGCTTTCCCTCCCAATTTCACGCAGCTGCCTCCTCATGTGACACCGTTTCTGTCTTACCCCGCCCCACTGCACAACAGGAGACCGGACAGCGACAAGGATCCTCATGCTCCTACCATCAATTCTGTTGTGCAACAGGTGACACAAGAACTGAAAGCCATACTTAAGAAGGACTTCAACAAGAAGATGGTCGAGTGCACAGCGTTCATGAAGTTTGAGACGTGGTAAGTTTGCAAAATATTTTTTCTTTTGCTTTAACGTCGCCCTATTTCCGCGACTAAGGTCAATCACCGAGGCCAGGGAGCAGTTTCACCTCACTATCCTGGAATTTTTTCCGAAAACCTGCCTTTCTATAAGGAGGGTAGGGATATTTAATGTGGCCAGCATCATACGGACACGCGACCGTCGGCTTTACGCCCCCCTCCGAAGCAATAATAAGTAAAATATTTCCTAAATAGTGTAGTGCAATTATTCCATACTGAGTGTTTTTAAGATTTTGTACTGTAACATTTTGCATTGTAACATTAATCATAATAAATATATGATGACGATAATCATAATCTAAATAAATGCTTACAATTTTTCCCAGGCTCCATGGATCTAATTATTTAAAGATTATGGCATTTGTATCTAGTGGGCGGAGCCAACAAATCGTAGGCGGGGCTGCCTTTTATATGCCAATATCAAAGCTGGCATATGGAAGGAGTCGTCTTCGATTGGCGGGAGGCGGGATCTGTTTTAATTGAGAGGATATCAGCCCTGCATGGGCAGTACTCACTCAGAGTTTTGAGATTATATTTTAATTATGTAAATAATTTACTAATTTTGAAGTAATATGCTAAGTATGTTACAAATATTACTCTTACTACATACAGAGTTGGGACTACTTCTCTGGCTTCACTGTTGTTTTTCGTTTTTGTAGGTGAAGGACGCAGCCAGCACGTAAGCTAACTGGAGCAAGTGGCCCTTACGAATTCTGGAAGTTCTAGGATGTTCTTCAACGTTTCTGTCAAGCAGCGAAACTATAGTCACAGAAACGTTGAAGAACATCCTATAACTTCCAGAATTCGTAAGGGCCATTTGCTCCAGTTAGCTTACGTGCTAGCTACATCCTTCACCTACAAAAACAAAAACCAACAGTGAAGCCAGAGAAGTAGTCTCCAAATCTGTATGTAGTATGGACCAGTTTTACCAAGTAAGGGCAACAACAATCAATGAAATATTACTGTTATTCGACTGAATGAAAAATTAGTTTAGCCAATACGGCAAACATCTAATCCTAGTTCTAGAGGTTCCAGGCAGGTTGAGTTTCAAATGTATGCTTTATATTAGAAAGCATAACGAATAAGTTCTCATTTCATACTTATTTTGATCAAGTCGTTACCTTATCCATTACCATAACGCACTTGCTGTATCAGTATTTCTTTCCCAATGCATATTGATACCTTATTCATTATCATAATGATCTTTCGCCGTCAGTATCTTTAAATTTAGTTTCATAAATAAGTCCAGAGAAGTAGAGAAGTAAATCATTCTAAGGTCGCAATTTCCACATTAGCGAATTTTTCCTACGAAAATACTGTGAAAGCATGTCCCGATCTCCCTTCTAAAGTAGTTTCAACTTTAATTACTTAAAGAAAAACCTGTTACTCATTAAGCTGATAATTTAATGTTGAGGTTAAAATTGCGCATATTTAAACAAAGATTTCGTAGAGGTTTTTAGTGAATTCTAAATTTTTGAATTTTGAAAACATTTCTTCAAATGAGCGCAAACTAGTACCCCTGGTACCCAAATCCGAGGTCAATTGTCAGTTTTAAACTATATATATATATATATATATATATATATATATATATATATATATATATATATATATATATATATATATATATATATATATATATATATATATATATATATATATATATATATATATATATATATATATATATATATATATATATATATATATATATATATATATATATATATATATATATATATATATATATATATATATATATATATATATATATATAATGTCGCACCGATAACTCAAAAAATAATAGTCCGGTTTAGATAAAATTTGGTGAGTACCTTCCTTTCACAAGTCGCTTGGATAAGTTCGTTGTCCAGGAAAATAAGACTGTTTTTTCCCGGAAAATTCTGTGTTTTCTTTCGTAAAATGTTTACATCTCCGGAAATAAGAGAGCTATGGCATTCAAATTTGGTACGCAGGGTTATATCATAAAAAGCAAAGCACGTACCAAACTTCCGATCTCTATGGAGGAAAGAGGCAACTTGTTAATTCTGGACTCGAAGGTTTGGAGGTTCGGGGGAGAAGGAAAAACATGTGCTGGCAAGGAATTCCACAACTTTAAAGTCCTCGGGACAAAAGAGCGGGCATAACAAGATGTTCTATGTCTGGTGACCTGGACAGTAAAAGGGTGCATTCGCTCTGTTCCCCTGGTAGATCTGTTGGGGCAGCAGGTGGAGGAACTATGGAAGAAAGCTCCTCTGAGCAGTGCCCGTGCAGATATCTATAAAAGAGAGAGAGGTCACCAACGGCACGTCAGTAGGCAACGGATGGCAGCCTTTGGGTGAGGGTAGGGTCACCAATGAGACGTATAGCTCTCTTTTGAATGGAGTCCAGGATATCAAGTGTAGAAGCGGCAGCAGCACCCCAAATGTGGGAGCACTATTCGAGTTTTGGCCTTATTTGTGAAGTATATAAGGTATAGAGATTAGCTGGTGAAAAGTATTTGCGAACCCGGAAGAGGAAACCTAATTTCTTAGCAGCCGCTTCTGCCATTGATGTGACATGTTGGTGCCAATTAAAATTTAGATCAACAGAAATGCCAACAAGTGAAAAGGACTCATTACTTTGAATAATTTGGTTGTTCATTGTGATGGGTCTAGGGCTGGTGTATCTTTTATGAGAAAGAAAGCAAGACTGAGATTTGGTGGGGTTGAATTGTATAAGATTTTTACTTCCCCAGTCTAATATTTTTTGGAGATCCACAGAGACAGAACCCTCCATGTGTCTGCGATCCTCATCTAATTGAGCTAAGGAGACAGGCTTAGAATATTGTATATTTGAGTGGAGGGTGCTGTCGTCCGTGTAACTGTGAACTGGGTTGGATTTGCTAGAGAGGAGGTCATTGATGTAGAGAAGAAACAATGTAGGGGCTAAAGCTGAACCTTGAGGAATTCCTGCATTAATTGGATATAGTTTAGAGGAATGGCCATCCACAACAACAGAAATACTCCGGTTGGAGAGGAAGTTTGCTGTCCAGGTACATAGTTTTGGTGGTAGGCCATAGGCCGGTAGTTTTATAAGCAGCGCTGCGTGCCAGACTTGGTCGAAGGCTTTGAAAATGTCTAGAGTGACAATCTGGGATTCACCGTGTAGTTTCATAGACTTGTTCCAAGAATGGGTGACAAAGGAAAGGAGGTCGGCAGTTGATCTGCGCTGACGGAATCCATACTGCCCGTCGTGGATTAAACTGTGTTTTTCAAGAAATTTTAGTAATTGGGTGTTTATATACTTTTCCATCACTTTAGAGACGACTGAAAGGAGAGAAATAGGCCTGTAGTTGCTAGGAAGCGCTTTGGATCCTTTCTTGGGGACGGGTTGTACTCGAGCAGTCTGTAATATTCAATAGTTTTTGTTAACCACACGAAATATTCTGGTTTTGTGTCAATCTCTGATCTCCAATGGCACTTAACTATATATTTTTTAAAAGCCTATAACTCTTTTCTTTTAACTTGGAGATCTAAATTTTGATATAGTATACTTTTTATAACATAAACCTGCTTACCAAATTTGGTTGCCATAGCTCTGTTATTTTTGGAGATACAAAAAATGTCCCAATTAAACAGAAAATGGCTAAAAAAATACCTCCAACCCACTTACAAAAGGAAGATACCAGCTACCAAATTTCATTAAAATCGCCACATTATTTTTTCTCTTATCGGTAAACATATAAAAATTGAAACCGGCTGCGGAGATATGTTCTAGTGATGCTAGTTTGCACTAATTTTAAGACATTTTTTCAAAATTTAAAAGTCGCGATCTCCGCAATAGTGATGTTTTACGAAACTTCACTAAAAGGGACACACCGTTAAAACTTCCCATGTATTCAACACGATTCTCTTAAATTTTCAGGTGGGAAGAGGAGAGCACCAAAGAGTACAAGCCGAAGGAACGTGAGGAAGATCGTTTCATCACCAGCAAGGACAACATTAACGTCCTGTTGGAAACCAACCGGGAGATGTACAGCAACATTAACCTGGAAACCCTCGGCGTTGGCTTGGGTCTGCGCGCCTCCCTTCCCAAGATGCCCAGCTTCAGACGGAAGAAGATTCCCTCACCGGTGCCAGAAGACGAGGATTCTCGCAAGTTGTCTGACAGCGAGGAGATTGTGCGTGATTCTGACACAGAAGAAGTGACTGAGGAAGTGGCCAGTGAACCCGCAAAATTGGTACGCACCAAATCGACCAGTTCGGTCAGCAGTTCCAGCAGTTCTGCGTTCAGTTCGGACAGTGAGAGTTCTAGTGACGACGAGAGCTCCTCCGATTCGGAGGAGGAGGACGTTAAACAGACTGAGAGGAGCAGGTCACCGGTGACTGCTGAAAGTGAGGTTATGTTCGATGTGACTGTGACTTCACCACTGCACGACGGTATAGAGGCCAGGAATAAGACTCCAGAACCCATGCAGGTATGATGTTTATTTTTGTGTGTGTTTAAATTTATGTTAGTTGTTTGTTTGTTTATTTTTGTTAACTACTATGCTTATTAGAGGAGGGGTTGCACGCTGGTAATCTCACCAGACACAGACGGCATTCTAAAAGTGTCAGAAATGTACCTGTATACGATGGTGCTCAACTTCAAGTACCATTGGTACATATCTGAACTGTGTTGTCAAATCGGAATTATGTATTTATTTATTGATAGGAAAGTCTTCGATTAAGTATCAGCGGTTTGTATCCGTCCGAACTGTACGGTCAAATCGTAATTATTTATTTTAAATGGCCTTGAAATAATTATAAAAAAATTTAATTGCACAATCTGGCAATATTGAATTCTAAGTTGATATCTACTACCATGGTGGTTTTGGAAAAAACAGTTGGCTACATTGTTTTTACATAACCTTATAACTTAACTGGTTTCCACTGAATGAAATTTAAATCGCAAAAGAAAGTGCACGGCTAGCCACTGGTGAGCTGACACTAAATGCATAATTTAAATAAGAACTCATTTGTTTCAAACTGTTTTGGCTTTTGGGGCTTGTTCCAAAAACATTTTGTACTTAATGAATTGAATAGATCTTTAGATTTAGTTTTTAGTAATATAGATAACATATGTGTTGGTGCGTCTTTGGATCCGGTTTTTCCTGCTACTGCACATCATGTGCCCCTGGACATTTCTTTTTCACTTGAGACTCCTCCAACTGAACCCTATGAAGAGTATTTTTATGACTTTCGTAATGCCGATTATTGTGCCATGAATTATTTTCTTTCCGAGTTTGACTGGGAATATCTTGAGCCATTGGAGATAAATGATGCTGTGAAATGCTTTTATGATGTTCTGTTTAATGCTGTGGATCTGTTCCAGTTAAGAGATGTAAAAGATCATGTTTCCCTCCTTGGTTTAGTGTCGAGCTTAGAGGCATGATAACTGAGAAGAACAGGGCACACAGTCAATATAAGAAATATGGTAGAATATATGATTATTAGGTATTCTGGTCTCCGGGAGGAATGTAGGAATCTTCGTGATACCTGTTACAGAAATTTTATTGCTTATACTTAAAATAATTTTGAAAACAATCCGGGTTCTTTCTGGTCTTATATTAACAAGTTGAGGATGGTTCATGATCTTCCTGAGGCTGTGTATTATGATGATGTTAGGAGTGATTCTTTGCATGATTCGGTGGGTCTTTTTGCTAGTTTTTTCTCATCTGTGTATGAGGGTCAAGCTGGGAGTGTCAGTCTCGATCCTTTTTTGCGTGAGTCGGTAAATATGACTGTGCCAAGTGTTACTTCTGCTGATATCATTGATCGTATCTGTAGTTTGAAAGATAAACTTACTTACGGTCCAGATGGAATCCCCTCCCATCTGTTAAAATCTTGTGCCTTCACCTTGGCAATTTCACTGAGGATTCTCTTTAACATGTCTTTGTTGTCTCGTGAGTTTCCACATATTTGGAAACATTCTTATTTGATGCCCGTTCATAAGCAGGGGCCAAAGAATTTGGTTACTAATTATAGAGCTGTTTGTATTATGGTAGGTGGTAGTGGAATTTTCCTTTACATGACAGTAAAGGATTTTTTTCGCGCCCGAGGAGGTACCACCCCTTACATCAAGGGGCCGGTGAAGTCCCAACGAACGTTTCCGGTTCTGGTGGAACCGGAATGGAACTACACGGAAAATCCCAGATTGTCACTCTAGACATATTCAAAGCCTTCGACCAGGTCTGGCACGCAGCGCTGCTCAATAAACTACCGGCCTATGGCCTACCACCAAAACTCTGTACGTGGACAGCAAATTACCTCTCCAACCGGAGCATTTCTGTTGTCGTGGATGGCCATTTCTCTAAACTGTATCCAATTAATGCAGGAGATCCTCAAGGTTCAGCTTTAGCCCCTACTTTGTTTCTTCTTCACATCAATGACCTCCTCTCTAGCACATCCAACCCAGTTCACAGTTACGACAACACCCTCCACTCCAATATACAATATTCTAAGCCTGTCTCTTTAGCCCAACTAGATGAGGATCGCAGACTCATGGAGGGTTCTATCTCCGTGGATCTCCAAAAAATATTAGACTGGGGAAGTAGAAATCTTGTACAATTCAACCCCACCAAATCACAGTCTTGCTTTCTTTCTCATAAGAGATACACCAGCCCTAGACCCATCACAATAAACAACCAAGTTATTCAAAGTAATGAGTCCTTTTCACTTGTTGGCATCTCTGTTGATCGAAATCTCAATTGGCACCAACATGTCACATCAATTGCAGAAGCGGCTGCTAAGAAATTAGGTTTCCTCTTCCGGGCTCGCAAATACTTTTCACCAGCTAATCTCTATACTTTATATACTTCACAAATAAGACCAAACCTCGAATACTGCTCCCACATCTGGGGTGCTGCTGCCGCTTCTACACTCGCTCTCCTGGACTCTATTCAGAAGAGAGTTATATGTCTCATCGGTGACCCTACCCTCACCCAAAGGCTACCATTCCTTGCCCACCGACGTGCCGTTGGTGACCTCTCTCTCTTTTATAGATATCAGCACGGGCACTGCTCAGAGGAGCTTTCTTCCATAGTTCCTCCACCTGCTGCCACCAACAGATCTACCAGGGGAACAGAGAGAATGCACCCTTTTACTGTCCAGGTCACCAGACATAGAACATCTTATTATGCCCGCTCTTTTGTCCCGAGGACTTCCAAGTTGTGGAATTCCTTGCCGGCACATGTTTTTCCTTCTACCCCGAACCTCCAAACCTTCAAGTCCATAATTAACAAATTGCTTCTTTCCTCCTTGTCGACACCCACGGTACGATAGTATTTAAGCTGTAAGCCCTCGTGGTATGTTGTTGAAATAAAAATAAATAAAAAATAAACTACATCAAAGGCTTTACATAGATCAAGGAAGACTGCTATCACACTCTGTTTATTGTCAATATTCTTATATATAAATTCCATTGCTGTCGCAATAGCTGTTTGAGTTCCTCGTTTATTTAAAAATGCATTCTGATTTTTAGTTATTATAATGTTATCTCTCAAAAATTCCGTTATTCTGTTTCTTAATACATATTCAAAGATTTTTGCAAATACATTTAATGTTGTAATGGGTCTATAATTAAATGGGTCTTCTTTTGACCCTTTTTTTTTGGACAGGTATTACTCTTCCTACCTTGAGTTCTTTAGGGCGACATTCATTTTTGAGATTATTATTTATTAATTTCGAAATTTTTGATGACATTTTTTTATGAAAATTCCCTAAAACAATGTCATTGTCTTGAAAGTATTTAATGAGTATGCTGTGTATGTATGTAATAAGTGTTGCATAAAAATCCTTCTGTCATTGGGGAACCAATCCCTAAATTGGGGGAGAAGTTTATCCATCAAATCTTGTTTGTCATGGTCTTGTCATATGGTTCCTTGGAAAATGTACCTCCTGCTCAGATCCTTGGCACTGATGATGGACGAGATCATGATTGATGATGGGCGTTTTAGCGCCTTAACAATGCAGTCGGGATGATACTTTTCATCAGCTCCTTTTTTATATATATACTGAGATATCCCAATTAATATCTGAAATATGGATCCTCCAGGAAGCGGACCTATAGTTAAAACTGTTAGTTCTGATAAATTACTGAAGGATCGTTAGATGATAAAGAACATACAGTGTCCTAGTTTTCTTCTGTGAAGTGTTTATAGAATTTGGCCTAATCCAAACTATTATGGATCATTTTGGTGGTAAGTTTAGGCTTTTTGTCTGACTTTATACCGTTGAAAATCATCTCGTATGGATTTCTACTAATTCAAAGTAGATGCATTACAGTGAGCCTCTTCAATTTTCTTCTTTAAATCAGCCTGTGATCGCGTCTATTTACAAGCATCATGATCTTCCAAATTCTTGGACTGCTGGAAGTCACCAGCCTTTTCCTACCACAACGACTGTTCCACTATCTTGTCTTCGGATGGTCATGGCTGAGTTTTTGAGATCCTATTCACAGATGTGGCGAAACATTTCAAATTGCAGCTACTTATCATCGCCTATGATAAAAGTGTTCCAGCAGGGTTGAAATCTCCGTGGTTTTCTCGTTACTGTGATCTTTCATGTTGCCCATTCTAAAGAAAAACAAAATAATAAGAATTTCTGGGAATGAAGCAATCTAATTTTCTAAATACAGATGTAGACTTCTTTGGCTTAACGAATACTTGCTTTCTTTTCTGCAACCGGTGGTTCCGAATGTAATCATTTGAACAGGGACTGTAAAATAGAGACAAGTAAAGACTACTTCATAAAATAATGAAAATAGAAATCACTGAAATGTATAAAAACAATTAGATACAATTTACCTGTAGAATAATTGAAAGTAATAAATTTTTGTTTTGTTTTACAGATTGACACTGATAGCTTAGAAGACACTACCCAACTCAAATTATCCCCAATCACAACAAAACAACCCCCACCAGATGAAATCAAACCCGCTGACGTCACCACCAAAACCTCCACGTTGCACTACAGCCATCTGTTGGACAGCGACAGTGAAATGAGCGAAGGCGAGCTTGAGTATTTCGAAAGGCGAAGACGCAACACCGAATGGATGGAGCAGATCGAGAAAGAACAGAAGGAGAGGGAAGAAATAGAACTGAAGAGAAAACAGGAAAAAGAAAAGGAAGTCAGGGTTGAAACGGCTGTGAAAGCACCGACTGTAGAAGACACGATGGATAACAGCCTTCAAGATATCAGCGATAAGGAATTATCGATGGAAGAAGGCGAAGTATTAGATGATGTTGAGGATGATAAGATTAACATCGAAGCGACAGGTGTCAAAGAGAAGTCTCTGGAAGAACTGGAGGCAGAGAGAGATGCTCTCTTGAGGAAGGTGAGTGGTTCATTTTTTGGGTTTTTTTTTTGTTTTGTTTTTTATTGTTTCTTGACTCGTAAAAATAATATTTCGGTATATAAACATACCGGCTATTATAAAAATAAGAAGAAAATGTACAGTACAAAAGCTGCATGGACTAATGAGAACTACAAACCAAAATTAATTCTGCACACACAGGGTTGTGCATAAATTGGACATGGGCTAAACTTCATGATTTTAAATGTAACGCCTGTATGTTGTTTTATTTTTGGGTTGCTCTCGTTTTGGCAATTTGCCTAATGTATGGTTTGTGGAGTCTACACAGTCATTCAAGATTTATGGCCACTATACATAAATACAAAGTTTTTGACAAAACCCCATTAAGTCAGGTGACCTAGGTGGCCATGCAACCAGTCTTTCTCTTTCAATCCAGGGTTCTTGAAATTGTTCGTTAAGAAATGTATGAATGTTAGCTATTTGAACTGGGGCGCCAGCACGGATAAACCACATGCGATCGTACACCTTCATAGGTATTTGGTCTATTAGTGGTCCAAGATCTTCTCTCAAAAACTGGAGACATCCCTTTGCAGTAAGCCGGTCTTGAAGAAAATGCAGACCGATGACAAAATTCCTAATAATTCCACCAAAGAAGTCCATTTTGTTAAGTCAGGTAGTCGAAGCAGCCTTGTAACCAGTCTTTCTCTTCCAATCCAGGGTTATTGAAGTTGTTCTTTAAGAAATATGTGAATGTTAGCTGTATGATGAACTGGGGCACGAGCATGCTTAAACCGCAGGTGATCGTGCACTTTGATAGATATTTGGTCTAATAAGGGTCCAAGATCTCTCAAAAACTGGAGACATCCTTTTGCAGTAAGCCCTTCTTAAAAAAAATGTGGACCGATGAGGAAATTCCGAATACCAAAGAAGTAAATTTTGTTAAGTCAGGTGATGGAAGCGGCCACTCAACCAGTCTTTCTCTTCCAATCCACGGTTCTTGAAATTGTTCGTTAAGACATGTGTGAATGTTAGCTGTATGATAAAGTGGGACACCAGCATGCATAAATTACATGCAATCACAGACCCTGATAGATATTTGGTATAATATGGTCCAATATCTTCTCTTAAAAACTGGAGACATCCCTTTGCAGTAAGCTGGTCTTAAAGAAAATGCAGACCGATGACAAAATTCCGCATGATTCCACGAAAGAAGTCCATTTTGTGAAGTCAGGTGATAAAAGCGGGCACGCATCAGTCTTTATCTTCCAGTCCAGGGTTCTTGAAATTGTTCTTTATGAAATGTATGAATGTTGGCTATATGATGAACTGGGGCATGAGCATGCATAAACCACACGCCATCACACATCTTTATAAGTATTTGGTTTAATAATGATCCAATATCTTCTCAAGGCAGGATGTGATCAACTCATATAGGGTCGGGAGACGAGTTATTGGTCGGTATCTGACGGGGTCTGCAGAAAACTGTTGGTACTTCGGCAGAAGATACGTATCACCTTTTGTAAAAAACACTGGCATCCTCTTTGGGTCAGGTATAACATCATTTATTAACACCGTCAATAGATGATGTGTACACCCAAATTCCTTCAGCCAAAAGTTTGGGACCCCATCAGGCTCAGGTGTCTTCAAATTATGAAGCGCTTTAATAACCTCGAGGGCTTCATCTGTGGTAAACGGCTCATGATGCATCTGTTCATAACTCTGACAAGCTCGGTGTTCTTCGTTAACCCAGCTGGCGCCAATATTGCAGGAGGCTGTTGTGACTAGTTGACTTTTCCAAAACTCTTCAATTTGTTCCTTATTAGGAAAAATATCAGTGGCTGCATTCGTAGCTGAATTAAACTGACAGTAGAAAGTCCTTTCAGAACGTTCAAACATTGTATTGTTGCACTTCCTATTGTTGCTCGCTTTATATCTCCTCAACCGTTCTGCATATACAGAAAGCTTCTGTTTTAAGGTGTCCAAACATTCTCGTCCAGTGTGGTTGACTGGATCGTGTGCTGAGTGTTGTCAAACCTGAACTATTATTTCCTCTACTCGTTTCTGCAATTTTCTAGTCTGTACTCCCCCAATGTGTTGCGTCAGTTGTCCAATTTATTTTCGAAGTGTTTCCACTCTTATCAACCTTTTTTCCCACAGGGGCACTTCTTGAGGCGAGTATCTGTGATTAGACCTTCGATCAGAAATCCTAATACATAAAGTTTTAATTGCTGCAGTTACATCACAGTAAATCCGTGTATCCATGTGCTCCAATGTGTTGATCTCGTATGCACAATCAACCAAGGGTTGCGGTGCTATCGGGGCGGCAAGGCCGCGGACGAGCCCTGAGGGAACAAAAAAAAATGTGTTGATCTCTAGAAGGTGAGTTGGCAAAATTATTCTGTTCAAAAGTTCCAATACAGTTGCCAGCTTTCTATATGATCTTGGCCTAGCTAATGGTGGTCTAGTAAGAGGATTTGTTCCTTCATACTCCGCAACTGCACGACTCATTTCTATGGACAATTTGTCGATGAGTTCCTCATTGTCTTGCGTACCCCCGATGTCATCTCCTTGCTCGGTGTGTACAGGTTGCACGTTACTACCATCAAACAGCATCTCGTTATTTCTGTAACCGCTATGTTTTTTTTTTTTTTTTTTCAACACACCACGAGGGCTCACAGCTTAAATACTATCGTGCCGTGGGTGTCGATAGGGAGAAAAGAGGCAACTTGTTAATTCTGGACTTGAAGGTTTGAAGGTTCGGAGGAGAAGGAAAAACATGTGCCGACAAGGAATTCCACAACTTGGAAGTCCTCGGGGCAAAAGAGCGGGCATAGCAAGATGTTCTATGTCCGGTGACCTGGACAGTAAAAGGGTGCATTCGCTCTGTTCCCCTGGTAGATCTGCTGTGGGCAGCAGGTGGAGGAACTATGGAAGAAAACTCCTCTGAGCAGTGCCCGTGCAGATATCTATAAAAGAGAGAGAGGTCACCAACGGCACGTTGGTGGGCAAGAGATGGCAGCCTTTGGGTGAGGATAGGGTCACCGATGAGACATATAGCTTTCTTCTGAATGGAGTCCAGGATAGAGAGTGTAGAAGCGGCAGCAGCACCCCAGATGTGGGAGCAGTATTCGAGGTTTGATCTTATTTGTGAAATATATAAGGTATAGAGATTAGCTGGTGAAAAGTATTTGCGAGCTCGGAAGAGGAAACCTAATTTCTTAGCAGCCGCTTCTGCAATTGATGTGACATGTTGGTGCCAATTGAGATTTCGATCCACAGAAATGCCAACAAGTGAAAAGGACTCATTACTTTGAATAACTTGGTTGTTCATTGTGATGGGTCTAGGGCTGGTGTATCTCTTATGAGAAAGAAAGCAAGACTGTGATTTGGTGGGGTTGAATTGTACAATATTTCTACTTCCCCAGTCTAATATTTTTTGGTGATCCACACAGACAGAACTCTCCATGAGTCTATCTAATTGGGCTAAAGAGGCAGGCTTAGAGTATTGTATATTTGAGTGGAGGGTGCTGTCGTCCGCGTAACTGTGAACTGGGTTGGATGTGCTAGAGAGGAGGTCATTGATGTGGAGAAGAAACAAAGTAGGGGCTAAGGCTGAACCTTGAGGAACTCCTGCATTAATTGGATACAGTTTAGAGGAATGGCCACCCATGACAACAGTAATACTCCGGTTGGAGAGGAAATTTACTGTCCAGGTACGGAGTTTTGGTGGTAGGCCATAGGCGGGAAGTTTATTAAGCAGCGTTGCGTGCCAGACCTGGTCAAATGCTTTGAATACGTCTAGAGCGACAATCTGGGATTCACTGTGTAGTTCCATAGACTTGTTCCAAGAATGGGTGACAAAGGAAAGGAGGTCGGCAGTTGATCTGCACTGACGGAATCCATACTGCCTGTCGTGGATTAGACTGTGTGTTTCAAGAAATTTTAGTAATTCAGTGTTTATATACTTTTCCATCACTTTAGAGACGACTGAAGGGAGAGAAATAGGCATGTACTTGCTAGGAAGCACTTTGGATCCTTTCGTGGGGACGGGTTGTACTCGAGCAGTTTCCAGTTACTAGGGAATATGCCTCTATTGTAAGATGTCTGAAACAGACGAGTCAGGACAGGAGCAAGTTCTGGTGCACATTTCTTGAGAACAGTTGCTGGGATCTCTTCAAGGCCAGAGACTTTCCTGGTATTAAGAGAAGAAAGCATCTTTCGTACCTTTTTAGTTTTGAAAATAATATCCGTCATTTTATGTGCGACATTGGGGACTGTTGGTGGTTGAACATTTGGAGGTGGGTTGAGAGTAGAATTGCCGGCGAACAACGAGGCAAAAAGTTCAGCCTTGCCCAGGGCGGTAGAAACAATTTCATTTCCTGAGACAAGAGGTGGGAACATGCCCTTGCAGAAATTATTCCAAATAGATTTAGCAAGAGTCCAGAAGGGTTTGCTGCCGTTGGAGCTTAAAAGGACTTTGTTTTTGATGTGGTTATTAAACGAGTTTTTTTCCTCAGAAAGAATGCGGACATAGCGGTTTCTTGCGTTGTTAAATGCTTGACGGTTTTCTTTTATTAAACTTTTATGCTGCTTATAATTAAGCTTACCTTATCAGTTCTAATCATGGTTTTTTAGAGTAGCCTAGCATTACTATAATACCTGTGCTGCATTTCTCTGAGATGTTTCTTTGGGGGAAATGTTAATACTGTCTATGTAAAAAGAAATTTCCGTTAATAGATGTTATGTTATGATAGATGGAAAAAATTGTTCTTACTATTACTATTATTTGTTTAGGGAAGAAATCCGGAACCACCAATGGACATAGTGAAAGAAGCTGACGTCATTCCGCTACAGCTGCCCAATAGAGATTACAGGAGTGATTCTGTCACTAGTCCAAGGAAGGAAAATGCTGAGGTTAAGAGAGTTAAAGAACTTCAAGATAGAGATGCAGATATCAACACACCAGATTCACCAGCTGATGTAAGTGCCGTCCAGAAAAATTTTATTATCTGCCTGTTTTTTTTTACAAATCCATTGACAACAAATTATTTATCATCACTAAAATCAAACAGAAAATGTATCTCTAGCCAGCATAATATTTCTCTCGATCAATCTCTCTGTTGTTAAAGTACTGATAGATCTTTTCAAGCATGTGGCACAACAGCAATAATTTTTTGGTATAGCGGAAGACAATCAATGCTCTCCTATGGGCGGGTGTCATTCTTATGGGTTTCATTGACCATTTATTATTAAGCACTCCTAGTGATGAGAATTCCTTGTTTGTTCATTATCATAATGTTGGTGGACTACGAACAAAATTACCCAGGCTTCGACAGGGTCTGTCTTCTTGCTGTTTTCATGTTGTTATGTTGGCGGAGACATGACTTACTGCTTCCCACTCTGATGCTGAACTCTCTTTTATGAATTATAATATTTACCATAGTGATCGTGACAGTATTCCGGGCAATATCAGGGATCGAGGGGGTGGTGTGCTGATAGATGTGCATAAAGACCTTGATTCTACTAGGATTGCTGGTGATATTTCACTCAATGAAGTTTATGTGTTGGTGAAGGCGGAGCCTCATTTTTGGTGTTTGTTACATTCCACCTAATTCAGAAGTTGCTATATATGAACATCATTGTGATTCAGTCGATCGTGTTTTGTCTGATCATCCCAATTCTGAGGTCGTCTGTGGGGACTACAACCTCCCAAACGTTACCTGAACAAGCAGTGCTGAGAGTGCTCCAGTTATTAGTGGTTACAGTCCATCAGCCTCACTTGTTTCTAACAGTTTTGGCTTTTGGGGCTTGTTCCAAAAAAAATTTTGTACATAATGAATTGAATAGATCTTTAGATTTAGTTTTTAGTAATATAGATAACATATGTGTTGGTGCGTCCTTGGATCCGATTTTTGCTGCTACTGCACATCATGTGCCCCTGGACATTTCTATTTCACTTGAGACTCCTCCAACTGAACCCTATGAAGAGTATTATTATGACTTTCGTAATGCCGATTATAGTGCCATGAATTATTTTCTTTACGAGTTTGACTGGGAATATCTTGAGTCATTGGAGATAAATGATGCTGTGAAATGCTTTTATGACATTCTGTTTAATGCTGTGGATCGGTTTGTTCCAATTACGAGATGTAAAAATCATGTTTCCTTCCTTGGTTTAGTGTCGAGCTTAGAGGCATGATAACTGAGAAGAAGAGGGTACACAGTCAATATAAGAAATATGGTAGAATAGATGATTATATTAGGTTTTCTGGTCTCCGGGAGGAATGTAGGAATCTTCGTGATACTTGTTATAGAAATTTTATTGCTTATACTGAAAATAATTTTGAAAACAATCCGGGTTCTTTCTGGTCTTATATTAACAAGTTGAGGATGGTTTATGATCTTCCTGAGGCTATGTATTATGATGATGTTAGGAGTGATTCTTTGCATGATTCGGTGGGTCTTTTTGCTAGTTTTTTCTCATCTGTGTATGAGGGTCAAGCTGGGAGTGTCGGTCCCGATCATTTTTTGCGTGAGTCGGTAAATATGACTGTGCCTAGTGTTACTTCTGCTGGTATTATTGATCGTATCTGTGGTTTGAAAGATAAACTTACTTACGGTCCAGATGAAATCCCCTCCCATCTGTTAAAATCTTGTGCCTTCACCTTGGCAATTCCAATGAGGATTCTCTTTAACAGGTCTTTGTTGTCTGGTGAGTTTCCACATGTTTGGAAACATTCTTATTTGATGCCCGTTCATAAGCAGGGACCAAGGATTTGGTTACTAATTATAGAGCTGTTTGTATTCAGTCAGAGATACCCAAACTTCTTAAATTTGTTGTCTATAGACATAAAACTTGGGAATGCAGACATGTTTTCGTCGAACAGCAGCATGGTTTTCTTAAAGGAAGATCTACAACAACCAACCTTCTTCTTTACCAGAATGTATTGGTCTCAGCTTTGGAGGTTGCAGGTTGATTCAGTGCATATAGATTTCTCCAAAGCGTTTTATAAGGTTAATCATGCCTTATTATTGTCAAAACTTGCATTGTTGGGTTTTAATGTCAATTTGTTGCCTTGGGTGCGCAGCTTCCTTACGGGTAGGTCCCAGAGTGTAAAGATCAGAAACTTCATTTCTGATAGTATTACTGTTTCTTCAGGAGTTCCTCAGGGTTCACATTGTGGACCAGTCCTCTTTAATCTTTTTATCAATGTTGTCATACATTCACTTAAGCATAGTCAGATTTTGATGTTTGCTGATGATATCAAAATTTTCAAGATTGTTCGTTCCAGGCAGGACGCTTTACTTTTACAGGAAGACTTAATGCGTTTTGCTCGGTGGTGTGGTGACAATCTTCTGACTCTGAATGTTGATAAGTGTTTCTGCATTACATTCAGTAGAGCTCAGTTTCCCATTGACTTTGTGTACTTCATGGGCTCTAGTGCTTTACAGAGGAAGGAAATGATTAAAGACTCGGGCATTGTATTGGTTAGGGAATTATCTTTTAAGGATCACATAGAATACATAGTATCTAAGGCATATAAAGTGTTGAGATTTATTCATAGATCAACTCTGGATTTTTCATGCAATAGCTTGAGAAGACTGTATTGTGGTCTGGTTTCCTCTTTGTTGGAATGCTCTTCTGTAGTCTGGAGTCCGAATTACAATATTTATATCAATCAGATTGAAGCCATACAAAATAGATTCTTAAAGATTTGTGCTTACAGAATGGGCTTGCAGAGAAATGATCTTAACTTGTCTTATTTGTGGAATCGGCTGCACTTGCAGTCACTCAGTGGTAGAAGGATTGTCAGTGATGTTTGTTGTCTGCATAAATTATTAGTAAATAAAATTGATAGTCCTTCTTTGCTTGAGTTAGTCTCTCTAAGGATTCCGGACCGCACGAGAGCAAGGGAGGTTTTTGTGGTTCCCTTCCATCGAACCAATTATGGCTTTTTCAGTCCGATGTCGAGAGTGGCGAGAACTGCAAATGAGTATTCGGAGCTCTTGGATATGTTTGATGAGTCTGACCGTTCAATTAGAGACATTTTGAGAGGTGTTATTGATTAAATTCTCATACACACGGTGTGCAGGTTATGTTTTACGTTTTTGTTATGTTCTCATATTGAGATAGGTTATTTAAGACTAATGTAGTTTTAGATGTTCTTATTATTATTGTAAATGGTTGATCCGTTGCATAAATAAATAAATAAAATAAATATATTCTCTTGGGTGCCTCACGGCTCAATACTAGGCCCTGTCCTTTTCAATATATTCATCAATGATCTTGATAGCATAATATCTGTTACAAAACAATTCTATGCTGACGATCTGAAAATATGTCTTCGTGTGAATTCTAAGCTTATGTTCAGTCAGCACGTAAGCAACATTTCGTCATCATCAGTAAAATGTCTGGGTTTTGTAATCTGAAACAGCAAATCCTTTTCTGATGATGCTACTTTAATCATCTTGTATGATTCCTTTGTCTGTTTAAGATTAGAACTTCACTTAGGCTGATCTGAGTGTGATAAAATTTAATAGACATGTATTGAAATAACAATCTGTGGTCTCGAACAATCTTACGCTCATAAATTATCTTTTATTTGAAACGTCCAAGCACATCTCACATCTAATTTCTTACAGGTGACAATGGAACACTCATATTCCATGCAGCCTCACGAGAAGGAGAACCAAACCCTGGCGTCGGCAGAACAAAAAGACCTAGTTCACGATCACGGCTATACAACCAAAGAAGTACAGCAACCTATTGTGAATAAAGTGAAAGAAAAGCAGCCACGCCAGAGGAAGAGGAAAGACTACAGGAAACTGCAGGAGCTCCAGAATCTGGCCTACGAGGAGGAATGCAAGAGAAACAGCGTCCCGCCCATGCTACATCATACGGTACAGCACAAAGAAAGGGACGTCGTGGCTCAGGTGGGAATACTGTACGAGTTCCTGACGAAAGGTGAGTCTGAAGTTTTGAGGACAAGTTCCGTCCTGTTTCTAATAAATAATGGGTAGTTAGATTGGCCTTTAGTTAAAAATCACTTCAATTTAGATTTTAATTTGAATAAGAGAAGTAAAAGGTCACATGGAACTAAGTAGGGTAATTAGGGAGGTTTTCCAATTGCCTGGTCGTTTTTTAATACAAAAATTTTGTTTGTTTTTGGTTAGTAAGATATAGCAGTAGATTAAAAATTTTCTCAGTTTTAGTTTTAACTTGAAAACAAGAAGTGAATAACAAAGATGGTCTTCTAATTCTCCAACCTAGTATTAAAGTAAAGAAACTCATTTAATTGATCGTTACTAATACAGTAGACAATTAAAACCGCGTATAGTTTTAACTCGAGACTAAAAGTCACATGGAATCAGATAGGTTAAATAGAGAGGCTTTTTCAGTTGTCTCGTCTCATTTAAAGAGGTGTTGTATATGCTAATATAAAATCAAGCATGTTTTGTGGCAAGGTGATAGTAGTAAAATAACGTTAATTAATATTATTGCAGGCATCGACCGCGAGGACATAGAATTTATGCGTCGTTCGTATGAAGCGATGTTGGCCAACGACTCGCTAAGCTACTGGCTGAACGATACACACTGGGTGGACCACTGCGTGACAGATCTCTATTCTTGTCCGCCGAAGAGACGGAAACGGGAGGACCAGCGAGTTCACGCGACGGGATGCGCCAGAACAGAGGGCTTCTACAAGATAGCGGCACACGAGAAGGCCAAGTACAAATACCACCACACCAAAGCCAACACGGTCGCTCCAGCGAGCAACCAGCTAGTTTCAAAGATGCAAGGTAAGTTGCACTTTGAGTTCGCCAGATTTATATCCAATTGAGTTCATAGTTAATTTAATGCACTTGGGTTAAAGTTCACCATATTTAAATTTAGATTTTGCAATTTTTGGGTTTGACTAATTTGAAACCTATTGAGTTCAGGTTCAGTTTGAAATTGCCGAGTTCTTTCACTTAATTTTTATTTAGTCTTTGTAAGTTTAGAGTTTGCCTGATGCGAATTCTGTTGAGTTCGTTAAATTAATTTAAGTTTGAAGTTCGGTTAGTCTGCACCTTATTGAATATAATTTTAGTTTAGTTCAATCTCGTTAGATTTCAGTTAATTTTCATCCGGTATTTGCAAGGTTTAAGTTTACCTAATTTAGCTTCACTTGCGTTTATATTGAGCTTAAGACGGTTAATATCAATTTTCTTTCTTTTTCAGGCCTGTCTCGAGAAGCCCGTTCAAATCAGCGTCGTCTCCTGACGGCATTCGGCAGCGACACCGATTCCGATCTGCTCAAGTTCAACCAGTTGAAGTTCCGCAAGAAGCAGCTGAAGTTCGCCAAGTCTGCCATACACGACTGGGGTCTGTTCGCCATGGAACCTATAGCTGCCGACGAGATGGTGATAGAGTACGTGGGGCAGATGGTCAGGCCCAGCGTGGCTGATCTCAGGGAGACCAAATACGAGGCGACTGGCATCGGCAGTTCTTATCTCTTCAGGATCGACCTAGAAACCATAATTGACGCCACCAAGTGCGGGAATTTGGCCAGGTTCATCAACCATAGTTGTAATGTGAGTATTCAAATAGTTCACATTGAAGTTTTAGTGGTCGCATTAAAATTCCAGCGTGCTCTTTAATAAAATTCGAGCAGTCACATTAAAATTTCCAACAGTCGCATTAGGTTAGGTTAGATTTGATGGTGAGTGGGCCATACCGGTCCCTCCACCGCGACTATAAGGTCTATTGTGGCTCACGCCTAAAGGTCTATATTTCACCTAACAAAGCCAGTCTCCTGCAGAGGTCGATAATCTTTGTGGGCGAAAGTTGATCCAGATTTTCCGGAGCAAGCTTTGTCTTGCCAGAGAGCAGGTATCTAGTCCTGTCCGCTGCCAGACAGGAACACAGTACGTGCTCTGCTGTCTCGTCACTCTCCATACACAGCCGGCACTCGGTCTCCTGACCGACTCCAATACGGTGCATGTGGTGACGCAAGCGGCAGTGTCCTGTATACAGGCCGACTAGAGTACTCAGTTGTTGTCTGTTCATCTCTAGAAGTTTTTTAGCCCTTGACTCAGACAGGCCATTTATGAAGGCCTTAGAGTGGGCTAATCCTGGAAGATTTTGCCAATACTGGATTGTCATTCTTTCTGTCCAGGTCTTTAAGGTGCGTTTTGCTGTGCATGATGATATCCCCAGCACCGGTTCTGGTCCGACAAAGTCTTTCTGGGCACCACTTCTGGCAAGCGAGTTGGCCACAACATTGCCATCATGGTCCGAGTGACCCGGTATCCAGACCAGTGACACCTCATTACAGCTGCCCAGTTCGTTGAGGGCAGATTTACAACTCCATACCGTTTTTGAATTACACCGGTAGGAACCAAGAGCATTTATTGCAGCTTGGCTATCTGTATATATCTTTATTGATTTGTGTGTACACTGGTTTTCTATACTTTCCCTTGCACACATCTCGATGGCATACACTTCTGCCTGGTGTATGGTTGCGTACTTGCCGAGGCTAGTTGATAGTCTAGCATCGGTGTTGCCCCCATATGCGCCGGCTCCTACTCCCATATTGTTTTGGAGCCGTCAGCATACCAACAGAGATCGGCTCTCAATAGGGTCGTTTGATTTCGCTCCCAGTCCTCCCTTTCCGTTCTTTCTTACCTGTGGTTGCTAGGTTTCTGGAAGGTTTCCGTTTTTTTTTTCTTTTAAAGCATTTCTAAATACTAAATAAAACCATAATTTAAAGGGGAGGATCGCAGACTCATGGAGGGTTCTGTCTTCGTGGATCTCCAAAAAATATTAGACTGGGGAAGTACAAATCTTGTACAATTCAACTCCACCAAATCACAGTCTTGCTTTCTATGTCATAAGAGATACACCAGCCCTAGACCCATCACAATGAACAACCAAGTTATTCAAAGTAATGGGTCCTTTTCACTTGTTGGCATTTTTGTGGATCGAAATCTCAATTGGCACCAACATGTCACATCAATTGCAGAAGCGGCTACTAAGAAATTAGGTTTCCTCTTCCGGGCTCGCAAATACATTTTCACCAGCTAATCTCTATACCTTATATACTTCACAAATAAGACCAAACCTCGAATAATGCTCCCACATCTGAGGTGCCGATGCCGCATCTACACTCGCTATCCTGAACTCCATTCATAAGAGAGCTATACCTCTCATCGGTGACCCTACATTCACCCAAAGGCTGCCATCCCTTGCCCACCGACGTGCCGTTGGTGACCTCTCTCTCTTTTATCGATATCTGCACGGGCACTTTTTTTCCCTCAGGGCACGTCCGCGGCCTTACCGCCCTGATAGCACTGCAACCTTTGGTTGATTGTGCATACCCTTAGTCTTACTCCACCCATTCCAAAATCACTGTACCTTGAACTGGTCTGCACAGCTATTGGTAGGGTGAAGTTTTATATTGCTCTGTCTCCGGTCTAGACTGACCGTAGATCAGTTGTCTTTTGCGGTCCAGAGCTTTACACTCGCACAAGATGTGCTGGACTGATTCCTCCCCCTCGCCGTAGAGTCTGCATGCGAGGTCCCCTTCCAACCGCCCCATTTTATGTAGGTGTTTCTTGACGGCCATGTGTCCCGTCAAGAGACCTGTTCTGTTTCTGAGCTGTCCTCTACTAAGATTTAGCAGCTCCACAGCTCTCATTGAACTGGGTCCGTCAATTATTGACTTCCCATGTCTGAGCCCTGGACTGTCTGCCCAGTACACCTTGTGTTGGTTTCTGACCCAGGACTTAATAGCTCCCCTGGCAGTGCTCTTTGTCACGTCCAGAGCCGGTTCTGGTCCCATAAATGGTTCTGCTGACCCTCTCTCCGCGAGACTGTCAGCTTCTTCATTGCCTTTGACCCCCGAGTGACCCGGCACCCAGATGAGAGTCACCTCATTCTGCCCAGCCAGGAATTTACCCGTCGGCTACTTAGTGCCTTAAGGGCTGCCTGGCTGTCTGTGGCAATGAGGATCCGCTTGTTGGTGTAGCCCCTCCTCTTGCACAGGCACTGCTCAGAGGAGCTTTCTTCCATAGTTCCTCCACCTGCTGCCCCCAACAGATCTACCAGGGGAACAGAGCGGATGCACCCTTTTACTGTCCAGGTCACCAGACATAGAACATCTTGCTATGCCCGCTCTTTTGTCCCGAGGACTTCCAAGTTGTGGAATTATTTGCCGGCACATATTTTTCCTTCTCCTCCAAACTTCCAAACCTTCAAGTCCAGAAGTAACAAGTTGCCTCTATTATCCTTGTCGACACCCACAGTACGATAGTATTTAGGCTGTAAGCCCTCGTGGTGTGTTGTTGAAATATATTTTTAAAAAAGGATTTTTTTGTTGCTGCAATTAGTTTATAGAAGATTCTAAGAATTCAACAGCATGTGTTAATCTAATATAAATATTTCAATATTTGAGTGTGAGTTATTATCATATATTTTTTTTTTATAATTTCAGCCAAATTGTTATGCAAAAGTGATAACGATCGAATCGCAAAAGAAGATAGTGATATACTCAAAGCAGAGCATCGGAGTTAATGAAGAAATAACTTACGACTATAAATTCCCCATAGAAGATGAAAAAATACCTTGTTTGTGTGGTGCCGCCACCTGTAGAGGGACTCTTAATTAATTTATTCACCTTTTTTTTATAATACGATTTATATACAGAGTGTTCATAAGTGAGAAGATGAAAATAACAGAGACAAAAAGAAGGAAACATATACATAGACATTTTATGAATAGTTTTATGAGAAAAATGTGTACATTAAATAATATAGCTATGATTTATTTTAAATTATATGTTTTTTATCTGTAAATATGCTATTGTAAATATTAGAATAATACTTATTGTTTATTTGTGACTGTAAAATTTTTCATCACATTCACAAATATAAATCTGATTTTTTGTTTTAATCTCTTCTTTTATTTACCTGAACCACCTAATAATAGGAAAAAACATGTTAACGTTTATTGAAACGTTCGTTGGGTCATATAAATTGGGTTCTCCCAAATGTACTTATCAGTGCTCAGCACAGGTTCCAGTCTTCACTTGGCAATGGTAACCTTATTGAAGTATTTAGTTGTTCATATTTGGAATAGCATTGCTAAATAAAGGAACCGTATATTTAATCGTTGATAGTGGCATCTATCCTTAAATAAACGAACTATTTGTTTAGTTTATTATATTATCATTGACTAACATTACCCTAATATTATGAATGAATGCTGCAACTTGCGGATTGCGTTTTAACAAACAAAATATGCATTGTATTTTAAAACCTGCCGAGTATTTAACCAAAATCGTAATGATTTTCAAAGGTAGGAACCCAAATTAATAAGATAATGGTGGTGCCCCGCGTTGGAATAGTGAACAATGATATCTAGTTAGTCGATGATACTATTGACTATAAAATTTTCTAAAGCCAACTATGCATATTGATTAAACTATTCAAGAGATACATTACATTTATGTGTAATGAAGCTATAAATTAAATGACTACAAGAACAAAAGAAATTAGAAAAATCACCTTCGGTAAGCAATCATTGAATATTTTATGTTAGTCAATTAAATTTATATTCAATGGAGTAAAGAAATAATGCTGTCGTATAAGTAACATAATACAAACACTGTTATTCGTTTCGCTTCTGATTAATAGATGGCACAGCTTTCGACCAATTTAAATACATTTCCATTTTATAGACGAATTATTTTAGTTGCACATAACCTAATATCGTTTTGTCTTTATTGGACTTTTTAAGAGCATAATGAATTTTTCCATATTCATTTCTTGTGGTTCTACACAATTCCTCCTTTACTTCACTTTTAAAATTATTTAAGCTATGTTTATAATGACAACACAATTCTTCACGTTTCTGCTCTCCTCATACGAAATTAAACTTCAATGCACTTTTCAAAAAATATAATTCTATGTTTTTAATCAAACTTTTTTGTATCCATATAATTCCTCCCGTTTCTGTTCTCCTGATACAAAAGTTCAGTTTTAGTTAATTTTTAAGAGAAATATTGTCTAAAAACCATTTTTAATTTCACACAATTCCTCGCGTTTCTGCTCTCCTGATACAAAAGTTCAGTTTCACTTCATTTCTGAGCGATTTACACTTCACGTTTACAAACTAATTTTTCGTTTCCCACAATTCCTCGCGTTTCTGCTCTCCTGATACAAAAGTTCGGTTTTAGTTAATTTTAAGAGAATTTATACTGTTTAGAAACGATTCTTGCAGTTTCACACAATTTCTCGCGTTTCTGCTCTCCTGATACAAAAGTTCAGTTTCACTTCATTTTTAAGAGAATTTATACTATTTAAAAACGATTTTTAGTTTCACACAATTAATTCCTCGCGTTTCTGCTCTCCTGATACAAAAGTTCGATTTCAGTAAATTTTTAAGAGAAGTTATACTATTTAGAAACGAGTCTTGCAGTTTCAAACAATTCTTCGCGTTTCTGCTCTCCTGATACAAAAGTTCGGTTTCAGTTAATTTTTCAGAGAATTTATACTGTTTAAAAACGAGTCTTGCAGTTTCAAACAATTCTTCGCGTTTCTGCTCTCCTGATACAAAAGTTCACTTTCACATAATTTCTGAGCGATTTAACTTCAAGTTTACAAACTAATTTTTAGTTTTCACACAATTCCTCGCGTTTCTGCTCTCCTGATACAAAAGTTCAGTTTTAGTTAATTTTTAAGAGAATTTATACTGTTTAAAAACCATTATTAGTTTCACACAATTTCTCGCGTTTCTGCTCTCCTGATACAAAAGTTCAGTTTTAGTTAATTTTTAAGAGAATTTATAGTGTTTAAAAACCATTATTAGTTTCACACAATTTCTCGCGTTTCTGCTCTCCTGATACAAAAGTTCAGTTTTAGTTAATTTTTAAGAGAATTTATACTGTTTAAAAACCATTTTTAATGTCACACAATTCCTCGCGTTTCTGCTCTCCTGATACAAAATCTCAGTTTGGCTTAATTTTTGAACGATTTATACTTTTAATTTTGCAAACTAATTATTTCGTTTTCACACACCTCCTCGCGTTTCTGCTCTCCTGATACAAAATGCCAGTTTGACTTAATTTTTGAACGATTTATACTTTTAACTTTGCAAACTAATTATTTCGTTTTCACACACCTCCTCGCGTTTCTGCTCTCCTGATACAAAATCTCACTTTTGCTTAATTTTTGAACGATTTATATTAACTTTGCAAACTAATTATTTCGTTTTCACACACCTCCTCGCGTTTCTGCTCTCCTGATACAAAATCTCAGTTTCACTTAATTTTTGAACGATTTATACTTTTAACTTTGCAAACTAATTATTTCGTTTTCACACACCTCCTCGCGTTTCTGCTCTCCTGATACAAAAGTTCCGTTTCAGTTAATTTTAAAGAGAATTTATACTTTCAAGTTTACAAACTAATTTTGTAGTTTCACATAATTCCTCGCGTTTCTGCTCTCCTGATACAAAAGTTCGGTTTCAGTTAATTTTTAAGAGAATTTATACTTTCACCTTACAAACGATTTTTGTAGTTTCACACAATTCTTCGCGTTTCTGCTCTCCTGATACAAAAGTTCAGTTTCACTTCATTTTTAAGAGAATTTATACAGTTTAAAAACCATTATTAGTTTCACACAATTCCTCGCGTTTCTGCTCTCCTGATACAAAAGTTCACTTTCACTTCATTTTTAAGAGAATCTATACTGTTTAGAAACGATTTTCGCAGTTCCAAACAATTCCTCGCGTTTCTGCTCTCCTGATACAAAAGTTCGATTTCACTTCATTTTTAAGAGAATCTATACTGTTTAGAAACGATTTTTGCAGCTCCAAACAATTCCTCGCGCTTCTGCTCTCCTGATACAAAAGTTCGATTTCAGTTAATTTTTAAGAGAATTTATACTCTTTAGAAACGAATTTTGCAGTTCCAAACAATTCCTCGCGTTTCTGCTCTCCTGATACAAAAGTTCAAAATCACTTCATTTTTAAAGGAATCTATACTGTTTAAAAACTTTTCTGCACAATTCCTCGCGTTTCTGCTCTCCTGATACAAAAGTTCACTTTCACTTAATTTTTGAACGATTTATAACTTCAAGTTTACAAACTAATTTTTAGTTCTAAACAATTCTTCGCATTTCTGCTCTCCTGATACAACAGTTCAGTTTCAGTTTATTTCTGCGATTTATGTTTCCAGTTTGCAAACTACTTTTAGTTTATGGTAAAAGGTGTTGTCAATGAAAAGCGAACCAGTAAAACTTCCAATATATTTTATTAGTCAATAGTTATATAATTTCTGAATACAATTGACTAACAAAAATAATAATGCTTATGCTTCCATTGACTATTTTTTTAAAATATTATAAGTCAATAGTTAAATAATTTGTCGATACAATTGACTAACAAAAAATGTAACCATTCCTTCCATTGACTATTTTTACAAATGCCAATGAAAAGATCTATCTTATCATTGACTAAGGCCCATTAGCACTTAATACAATTTCATTGAGTATGTCCAATAGTTGTCTAACTACGCATTTCAACTATTGAACAATAGGTGGCGTTATCAATATTATGTTAATACTTGGAGTTATCTGCTTCTTTGAAGCAATTATATGACGCCTTTTATTCTTTTGTCATTTATTAGTGCATTGATATGATATAAAGGTTAAATAAAAACTACCATAAAACAACAAAGCATTTTTATTGCTACTTTACATGTTTTACAATGAAAACTGATAATACCGAGACAATTTCATCGAATAAATTAAAAATTAAATGAGAAAAAAAGTAAAATATACAGAAATAAATTATTAAATTTTTACAACGCTCTTTAGAACAAATTACATCCATATTTATGCCACGATATGTAATAAATTTACAACTTAAAAAATAATGGTTCAATAATATACACATATTTTTTTTCCATATTATAACGATTATACAGTAATATTGTCAATTTCATCCTATCGTACATTCCCTAGAATTTAAAACTATACTGTGTCCGTTGCCGCTTCAGCAAATAATAGCTTTATTCGAGAGGAAAACGTGCAAACTTCCAGGTTTTCAAGTTGAAATAAAAAAGTAGGCTTCTTACGTTATCCGGGAGACTTGGATATTATTACATTTTGATGAAATACATGGAAAAATAACGCGCAATTTCTAATTTCCCAAGTTGAATTTAAAAAAACGGGTTTTCGGTTATTCCGGACAACTAAATTTTGATATACAAAAATAAAGAATCAACAAAGATGTAAAATAAAACACGTTACTTTTTCCTTTCCTCCCATTCAAAGATCAGATGAGTTTCCCCCTATCATTTACTAAAGCGATAACAAAGAACATGGCTTAAACATTTGTAAAATCAAAAAATAACGCACAATAGTATCAAAAATGGCTTCAAAACAGAAGAATAAACATCGATTCGAATAATAAAAACAATAATACTTTTAACAAAAAAATCATAGCCGGGCTGTTATTTTTTTGCTTCCAACATATTCCACTGAAACTTTTCGTAATTTTAACCCAGTATCTTTGAAATCTATCACAATTGTTCCAAATTAAACGTAAATAATTATAATATAATAATTACAAATTAATTAAATGGTATGATAACCTTAGCGAGATTCTAACATGTTTATTGACTCATGTACGGATAGTAGATTTCCTTGAGAGGTACGAATGTTTCCTTTATGGCCTGGGGGTTGCCCCATCTTAAACAATAGTGTGGACCGCCCGCCTTGTCGTTTGTACCTGGAAGAGAAAACAAACATAAGCACACATCAAAAATTATTTTCATCAAATGTGTCCATGTAACTGTGAACATCCATCAACCTATGAGGTAAGCGTAAATTTCTCAGCCTGACTATGAAAGAAATGCCGTAGACTCGCAATTAGATTTTATTTTTCATTATAGTCCCCCCTAACATCAATGCTGGCAGGTGGTCGTGGACTTTTCCTTTACCTGATAGTAAAGGATTTTTTCACGCCCGAGGAAGTACCAGCCCTTACATCAAGGGGGCCGGTGAAGTCCCAATAGATGTTTCCGGTTCTGGTGTATGAGTCGCTTTCCCTTGTAAACAAAAATGATAATGGCTCCTCCTTGTACAAAAGATTCCGGAGGTAAAATACCCCTCCATTCGGATCTCCGGGAGAGGGGTGTACAGGGGGCGCCGGCATCGAGATTTAACATATCCTTCTCGAATATATGTGGCCTAAATTCAAACCTGAACTCCGTCCACCATTTCCTCCAGGCTAATAGGCCCCAACTCCTCTTCCCCACCGAAACCCAAACCAGTGCCAAAACAGCCACTAATTACCTTAATTTCCCGGGGTATGAGCACCTTACTTCCTTTAGATTGCATGGAGGTGTGTGCATATACGTCCGTAGCAATCTACCCTGTACCAGACTCCCCAATTTAGAAGCTAGAAGAAAAGACATACTTTGGATAAAACTCTCTCAGGGCTGCAACTAAATTCATCTGTTGCATTTACCGGTCACCTTCGGACAATAGCTTTGTCCAGTCTTCGACTACCTTTCTGAAAAAACCGACCATCTGATTTCTAAATATCCTTCCTCTGAGGTCATTATTTTTGGTGACTTCAATGTCCATAATGAGGAATGGCTAGGATCTTCAGAAACCGATCCACAAGGGAGAGCAGCAGAGGCCTTCACAGTCAGCAATCCTTTAGCCAATATGGTTCGGCAACCTACTTACTTTCCTCGCATACCAACACAGCTCAAATCCCTTGGATCTTCTTCTTACTACAAAACCTGAATGCTATAAGATATCAGTCACCACCCCCCTTGGTCGCTCAGACAACGACATGGTCACTGCTTCGTGCGCAATGCAACCCGAGATCACACAGTCATCACACCCACGTATCGTTTGGCACTACAACTTCGCTAACTGGGACGAAATGCGGGATTATTTTTCTTAATTTCCATGGGCGTCCGTCTGCTTCATCCTGACCCCTCTGATATCTCACAAAACATCACCAAAACTATCCAAGCTGGTACAGAATTATTTATTCCACGTACACAGAAAACCTCTACAGCCACTCAAAAGCCCTGGTTCTCTAAATCCTGTGACAAGGCCAGACTTGAAAAGGTTAAAGCTCACAAAACGCTTCTACACAATCCCAGTCAATCATTTAACGACGCAAGAAACTGCTATGTCCGCATTCTTTCTGAGGCAAAAAACTCGTTTAATAACCACATCAAAAACAAAGTCCTCTTAAGCTCCAATGGCAGCAAACCCTTCTGGACTCTTGCTAAATCTATTTCTACATTTTTGTTCCCTTAAATATTTTGTTTAACTGTTTTTAGGAGGCAAGACGGCCGGCCTCGAATGAAGAGAACCCTAAGACCCATGATTTGTTTTAAAATATTCTCTATTTACGAACTCAAAACAGTACATTTGCACTGGAACAAGTTCTACAATTAATAACATAAAATGCAAGAGCACGTTCCCACCTCTTGTTTCAGGGGATGCAATTGTTTCTACTGCCCTGGGCAAGGCTGAACTTTTTGCCTCGTTGTTCGCCAGCAATTCTACTCTTAACCCACCTTCAAATGTTCAACCACCAACAGTCCCCAATGTCGCGCATAAACTGACAGATATCATTTTCAAAACTAAAAAGGTACGAAAGATGCTCTCTTCTCTTAATACCAGTGAAGCCTCTGGCCTTGACGAGATCCCAGCAACTGTTCTCAAAAAATGCGCACCAGAACTTGTTCCTGTCCTGACTCGTCTGTTTCAGATATCTTATAATAGAGGCATATTCCCTAGTAACTATAAAACTGCTCGAGTACAACCCGTCCCCAAGAAAGGATCCAAAGCGCTTCCTAGCAACTACATGTCTATTTCTCTCCTTTCATTCGTCTCTAAAGTGATGGAAAAGTATATAAACACCGAATTACTAACATTTCTTGAAAAACACAGTCTAATCCACTACAGGCAGTATGGATTCTGTCAGCACAGATCAACTGCGGCCCTCCTTTCTTTTGTCACGCATTCTTGCAACAAGTCTATGGAACTACATGGTGAATCTCAAATTGTCGCTCTAGACATATCCAAAGCATTCGACCAGGTCTGGCACGCAGCGTTGCTTGATAAACTTTCGCCTATGGCCCACCACGAAAACTCTGTACCTGGACAGCAAATTTCCTCTCCAATCAGAGCATTTCTGTTGTCGTGGATGGCCATTTCTCTAAACTGTATCCAATTAATGCAGGAGTCCCTCAAGGTTCAGCTTTAGCCCCTACTTTGTTTTTTCTCCACATCAATGACCTCCTCTCTAGCACATCCAACCCAGTTCACAGCTACGCGGACGACAGCACCCTCCACTCAAATATACAATATTCTAAGCCTGTCTCTTTAGCCCAATTACATGAGGATCACAAACTCATGGAGGGTTCTGTCTCTGTGGATCTCCAAAAAATATTAGACTGGGGAAGTAGAAATCTTATACAATTCAACTTCACCAAATATCAGTCTTGCTTTCTATCTCATAAGAGATACACCAGCCCTAGACCCATCACAATGAACAACCAAGTTATTCAAAGTAATGAGTCCTTTTCTCTTGTTGGCATTTCTGTGCATCGAAATCTCAAGGCACCAACATGGCACATCCATTGCAGAAGCGGCTGCTAAGAAATTAGGTTCCCTCTTCCGGGCTCATTAATACTTTTCACCAGCTCATCTCTATACCTTATATACTTCACAAATACGGCCAAACCTCGAATACTGCTCCCACATCTGGGGTGCTGCTGTCGCTTCTACACTCGGTATTCTGAACTCCATTCAGAAGAGAGCTATACGCCTTATCGGTGACCCTACCCTCACCCAAAGGCTGCCATCCTTTGCCCACCGACGTGCCATTGGTGACCTCTCTCTCTCTCTTTTATAGATATCTGCACGGGCACTGCTCAGAGGAGCTTTCTTCCCTAGTTGCTCCACCTGTTGCCCCCAACAGATCTACCAGGGGAACAGAGCGAATGCACCCTTTCACTGTCCAGGTCACCAGACATAGAACATCTTGTTATGCCCGCTCTTTTGTCCCAAACACTTCCAAGTTGTGGAATTCCTTGCCGGCACATGTTTTTCCTTCTCCTGCGAACCTCCAAACCTTCAAGTCCAGAATTAACAAGTTGCCTCTCTCCTCCTTGTCGACACCCACGGTACAATAGTATTTAGTCTGTAAGCCCTCCTGGTGTTGTTGAAATATAAAAAAAAATCTATTATGCAAATATTATGTACACTGTTTTATCTAAGTTTATCTTCAACTTATTACTTAATAACCACCTGTGATATCTATCCAAGTCATCATTGACTATTTTCTCCAATGAATTCTGGGAGTCATGCGAATACCACAGCACTGTGTCATATGCGAAAGTTATGTATGTAGCCTTTAATTTTGCTAATGATAGATTCTGTACATACAACAAATAGAAAATTGGTACAAGTACAGATTCCTGTGGAACACCTGTTTTTACAATTTTTGAGGTGCTTCTTTTATTATTCACAACAGTTGTTTGCTTTCTGCCAAAGAGATAACTAGATATAAGTTTATGCGCAATGCCACATATTCTTTTTTTTTTTAAATTTCAACACACCACGAGGGCTTACAGCCTAAATACTATCGTACCGTGGGTGTCGACAAGGAGGAAAGATGCAACTTGTTAAATCTGGACTTGAAGGTTTGGAGGTTCGGAGGAGAAGGAAAAACATGTGCTGGCAAGGAATTCCACAACTTTGAAGTCCTCGGGACAAAAAAGAGGGCATAACAAGATGTTCTATGTCTGGTGAGCTGGACAGTAAAAGGGTGCATTCGCTCTGTTCCCCTGGTAGATCTGTTGGGGGCAGCAGGTGGGGGAACTATGGAGGAAAGCTCCTCTGAGCAGTTCCCATGCAGATATCTATAAAAGAGAAAGGTCACCGATGAGACGTATAGCTCTCTTTTGAATGGAGTCCAGGATAGCGAGTGTAGAAGCGGCAGCAGCACCCCAGATGTGGGAGCAGTATTCGAGGTTTGGCCTTATTTGTGAAGTATATAAGGTATAGAGATTAGCTGGTGAAAAGTATTTGCGAGCCCGGAAGAGGAAACCTAATTTCTTAGCAGCCGCTTCTGCAATTGATGTGACATGTTGGTGCCAATTAAGATTTCGATCCACAGAAATGCCAACAAGAGAAAAGGACTCATTACTTTCAATAACTTGGTTGTTCATTGTGATGGGTCTAGGGCTGGTGTATCTCTTGTGAGAAAGAAAGCAAGACTGTGATTTGGTGGGGTTGAATTGTACAAGATTTCTACTTCCCCAGTCTAATATTTTTTGGAGATCCACGGAGACAGAACCCTCCATGAGTCTGTGATCCTCATCTAATTGGGCTAAAGAGACAGGCTTAGAATATTGTACATTTGAGTGGAGGGTGCTGTCGTCCGTGTAACTGTGAACTGGGTTGGATGTGCAAGAGAGGAGGTCATTGATGTGGAGAAGAAACAAAGTAGGGGCTAAAGCTGAACCTTGAGGAACTCCTGCATTAATTGGATACAGCTTAGAGGAATGGCCATCCACAACAACAGAAATGCTCCGGTTGGAGAGGAAATTTGCTGTCCAGGTACAGAGTTTTGGTGGTAGGCCATAGGCCGGAGGTTTATTAAGCAGCGCTGCGTGCCAGACCTGGTCGAATGCTTTGGATATGTCTAGAGCGACAATCTGGGATTTACCGTGTAGTTCCATAGACTTGTTCCAAGAATGGGTGACAAAGGAAAGGAGGTCGGCAGTTGATCTGCGCTGACGGAATCCATACTGCCTGTCGTGGGTTAGACTGTGTTTTTCAAGAAATTTTATTTTCCCATATTATACAGTTTGTTTAATAAAATTCTATGATTAACTGTGTCAAATGCGTTTTTTACATCTACAAACATTGCCAGCACATATTTATTCTGGTCTAGATTTGTAGTAATAAAAATTTTTTTTTGTTGGAAAATCGCGGTCTACCAATAAAAAATTAAGAGTTGTTAGACAATGGCCGAGTTCAACAGGTGCCAACAGTTGACACAACAATTCAACTGTTGGCGCCTGGTGAACTCGGCCATTGCTCCAAGCCAATCACCAGCAGATGAATTTAGCAAGGTTGTTGAGGCAATTACTGTAATGTACATGCCACCAAAATCATTTCATCGGATTTACAGGCATTTTGGTCCATGTGTTCAATTCATGAACTTAAACAAAATACGTCTCACAAAACTATTTTATGACATTCCTACCTGACATTCTAGCACCTCCAAATGGCTGCTGTCCCACCACACTACCCGTCGACTTATCATTGATATAGAAATTACCAGCGGTCATCTTCAATTCTTCCGTCGCTCTTTTCAGGAAAGCCCTGCAAACCAAATAAATCATTGTATCTTAAAACCATAGCTAAATTAGTAACAACAAGAATTGTGTTAATCAATACACTCACAAGGGTTCCCACTAAAAACAGCATTTTGATTTCCCTCACTTTTCCCTGGCATGCCAAAACCTATTTCCCTGACTTTGATATTCTACAATCTACCCACAAAATGTGTTACATACTACTACCGAATACAGTAGGTCTTCACCTCATAGCAGAAAATACATTCTCGTAATTACATTTATGAAACATACACGTTTTTCCTTACAAATAAATGCAAACGCTACTGTATACAAATATGCACCTATCATTGTGTTACATTTATTTATCATAGAACGGAAACAAATAATTTATCCCTGATATGGACAATTCCCCGACCTTTAGTCAATTTTCACAATTTTTCCCTGGCAAAATTTTTCCTTCTACAAATTCCCTGACATTTCCCGGTTTTCCAGACCCTGACTCAACAATAGCATTCATAATATTATACGAGGAAGATACTTACTCATCTTGAGCGAATACTGCGCCCGTTAGAGCGAATGGAGTAGAAGATCCTACGAGATCTAAAGCCTTATCTAGGTCGCTATCTTTGTAAACGTAAATGGTCAAGACAGGGCCAAAGATTTCTTCGGTCATTATCTTGTCCTTTGGATCTTTAGTGGTGACGATCGTTGGTTCAATGAAGTAACCGGTGCTGTGAACAAGCATATTAATTTAATTTCAATACCTATATCCTATTATTTATAAGAATACTTAATAAAGAAATATGATTTTAGTAGTTCTGTATCATTTTAGTACAATTATTACATAGGTTTTAAATTATGTTTCCAAATAAGTGGAAGACGAAATAATTGTCCTCAAAAGTGACCACCCTGATCACCAGACCTTAACATATGCGATTTTGGGGATCACTGAAGAACTTTGTCTATTCTTAACCAATTGCATGCTTTGTCCTCAAAATTGACCACCCTGATCACCAGACCTTAAGATATGCGATTTTGGGGACCACTGAAAAGTTTTATCAATTCTTCACCAAATGCATCCTGAGAAGATTTGTGGAATCACATAACGACTAAATCAAACACACCTAACCCACTCTATCCAATTAAAAGGAGATGAACTCTGAATGTAATGAAACGTCAATGGAGACCTCTTACGTGTGTAGGTTATAGCCATGCATTTACCCACATTTAATTACAACACATTTCGCTCGCACCACCAATGCAATAAACCGCGATCACTCCGAAGCTGAAAACAATCATTACTGACACAAGCAGATTCAAGTCATCAGCATGAGAAGGTCCCATAATATTCAAATGATTATCTCGGTCACTTATAAATAAAATAAACAGAAGAGGTCCTAGCTTCAAACCTTGGGGTACACTAGACTCTGCAATGAATTCAGATGACATGACACATTTGTCTCGAGCGAACTGAGCTCTATCAGTCAAATAGCTGCCAAAAACCCCAACATTGAATTTCTAAAGTCAAATGACCCGGACCTATGCAAAAGTATCAAGTGACCGACAGGATCAAAGGGTTTTGAGAAGTCAAAAACACTTAACCCATTCTATCTAATTAGATGGAGATAAACTCAGAATGTAATGACACATCAGGCGAGACCTCTTACAGATGTAGATCATAACTGCATTTACTCACGTTTAATTCCAACCCATTTCGCTTGCACCACCAATGCAATAAATCAAGATCATTCGGAAACTGAAAGCAACCTTTAGATAGTGTTGCTCGCACGAGCTGCTTCAAGTTATCAGTACAAAAAGGTTTCATATTCTTCAAATGGTTATCTCAGTCATTTATAGATAAAAGAAACGGAAGAGGTCCTAGATTAGAACCTTGGGGTACACCGAACTTTGCAATGAATTCGGACGACCTGACACCACTGTAACCAACAAACTGAACTCTATAAGTGAAATAGCTGCCAAAAAGTTCAACATTGAATTACTAAAGACAAAGGACCTTTGCAACAGTATCGAGTGATCGAAATGATCAAAGGACCTCAAGAAGTCTATATCAACTGTGTTAGAAATCCATTGTGTGAATAACACAAAATCTGTTATGGTTATACGTCTAGTAACATACTCATGTGGGGTCAAGGAGTCGTGGGCCAAATAACTCCAGGGGGCAAGCTGAGAGAGTGAAAATAACAACATAAACGTTTGGTGAAGCTTTCCCCAAAACCGTCATGTGCGGTGAAAATCCGCATCCTGCACGAGGTGACCCTGCTAATAACTAAACATGACGGATCTAGACAAGGAGGTCGAACTAAACTCCCCCAATCTACGGTGTCACGTGACCCGTGCCTAGGTCTAGGGATGGATGGCATTAGGGTGATGGTGTCGTGAACGGAACCGACCATCCCTCCAGAGTAACCCGCCTTGCACCACACAGGGGGTTCCGATGATTTCGACAGTATTTCCCCCATTCTCGTGGAAACAACAAGAAGATCATAAATATATATGGAACCAAAACCAATGAGGCTCGAGGAGTGGCTCCGGCTACAGACTAGTGTTGCCCACTAGTGAAACAACCAGGGGTTGATGGGACTTAGGTTCCTTCAGGTCAACCTCCAACACAGTAGGGCAGCCACGGCTGGACTACTGAGGAACACAGATGTGGCCCTCATCCAGGAACCGTACTCCTATAAAGGAGAGATCAAGGGATCCGGCGGTGCTGCTGGGCAGCTCATCTACAGCACATCCAATGAGAACCCGAGGGCCTGCATTTTTGTCAGGGAAGGGATAGAGTTTCTGCCTTTAATTAATTTCTGTTCCAGGGACCTGGCAACAATCAAAATTAGATGTGGAGGAGAGGACGGGTCGAGGGACATTACTGTCAGATCAGCCTATCTGCCAGGGGACAGTACGGACCCTCCTCCACCCAAGGAATTGAAGCAGCTGATGGTGGGTAGCAGCGCAGGTGAATGGCAGACCATCATCGGCATAGATGCGACGGCTTCAAGGGCGACTGAAAAATTCAGGAGATCGTGAATGAGCCCATGCTTAAAATGAGGTCAAATTTCGCAAGCCCGCGAATGTGCAGGGAAAACAACTTTACAGTGGTAATCCCCGACCGTGAGGCATGGCGGGAGGAGACGCCGGGCATACCACGGGACGCGCTCGTCTGGATCACGGACGGATCCGGCGGGGAGCGTGGGATGGGGGCAGGTGTTTACTCTGAAGGACTGAGGGTAAGTCATAGTGTTTCCCTCGGAGCCCATGCAATGGTGTTTCAGCCCGAAATGTACGCCATCCTGCACTGTGTGCGGGAGAACAAGAGGAGGGGCTACACCAACAAGCGGATCCTCATAGCCACAGACAGCCGTTAAGGCCCTAAGTAGCCCACAGGTAAATTCCTGGCTGGAGAGTGAGTGCCGAGACGAGACAAGCGACCTGGCTGGGCAGAATGAGGTCAGCCTCATCTGGGTGCCGGGTCACTCGGGGGTCAAAGGCAATGAAGAAACTGAGAGTCTCGCGAAGAGAGGGTCAGCAGAACCATTTATGGCACCCTGGGTGTGACAAAGAGCACTGCCAGGGGAGCCATTTCGTCCTGGGTCAGAAACCAACACAAGGTGTACTGGGCAGACAGTCCAGGGCTCATACATGGGAAGTCAATAATTGACTAACCCAGTTCAAAGAGAGCTGTGGAGCGGCGAAATATTAGCAGAGGACACCTCAGAAAGATAACAGGTCTCTTGACGGGACACATGGCCGTCAAGAAACACCTGCATAAAATGGGGCGGTTCGAAGGGGAGCTCACATGCAGACTCTGCGGCGAGGGGGAGGAATCAGCCCAGCACATCTTGTGTGAGTGTAAAGCTTTGGACCGCAAAAGACAACTGATCTACAGTCAGTCTAGACCAGAGACAGAGGAATATAAAACTTCACCCTACCAATCGCTGTGCAGGCTGGTTCAAGGCACAGTGATTTTGGAATGGGTGGAGTAGAAAAGACTAAGGGTAATGCACAATAAGCCAAAGGCTGCAGTGCTATTGGGGTGGCAAAGCCGCGGACGAGCCCTGAGGGAAAAAAAAAGTATGGAACTGTGCTGCACTCCAGAATTTATCTTATGTTAGATTTGGGGCTCCTGACCTCAACATATTGCCTGCTTCCATTCAGGTAAAATTTGAATCAGCCCAGCAAGTCCTCAGATAATCTGATAGCCCTCATCCTGTCAATTAGAACAGAATGATTTAGACAATCGAATGCCTTAGATAGATCAGTATACACACCATCAACCTGTGAAGAGAGGTTGAGAGTGGATGCATTCTGGTAATGTCAACTAAATTCCTCACAGTCGATCTCCCTGGAATAAAATCATGCTGAGAAATAATGACAACAAAAAACAGGAAAGAATGGAATTTTGTACAAAAAATAAAGAGTAGTGTATTGTTTACCTATCGTCACATTTTCCTCCACCGATAACTTCCAGGTTGGGGGAGCTTTTAGCATGATCAATGTAACCCTTGATTCTTTTGTATGCGTTATTGTCAATGACGGCAGACGTGAAGCTATCGTATTTGGTTGGGTCACCAATTTTCAGTTCATTCCTCTTCGCTAACAAACCTTCTTTTACCTGGAAGAAAACAAAACATACATAGATATTATTCAACAATAAAACGTTTAATTAAAAAAAGTGAAAGAAAGCTTTAACAGGGGTACACAATTATTATAAGAACAGAGTAACGACATTTTTAGCAATTATTAAAGGTACGCAACACACAAATTTAAAATTTTCGAAGCAGATTCATATATCACATTCTTTTATTTTCATGTGTGTAAGCATGAACCTATCCTATTTACCAGCCTTATGGAAATACGCCGTGATTATTATGATAGCTAAGCAAGACAAACCTGAGCATCAGATTGCATCTTATTGACCTATAAGCTTGCTATCCATACTAGGCAAAATAGCTGAAAGACTATTGCTGAAGAGGCTAAGGAAAGATGTTAACCTGCATAATATAATACCAAGACACCAACTAGGCTTTAGAGAACATCACTCTACACTCCAGCAAATTCACCGAATAGTCAACAGAATATCAACCAGTCTTGAAAACAACGAATTTTGTAGTGCAGTATTTTTAGATTCCTCTCAAGCATTCGATAAAGTATGGCACACTGGACTCTTATACAGTATCAAGAATCTTCTACCACAGCCATACTATTTGTTACTAAAATCCTATTTGTCAGATCGTTACTTTTCTGTGAAACACAATGATGCAATATCAAGTCTATATCCCATAGAATCTGGCGTACCACAAGGGAGCGTGCTGGGACCACTACTGTACTTAATCAGCACATCAGATATACCAGAGTCAAGTAACACAACACTTGCTACTTTTGCTGATGATATTGCAATACTATCATCGAATCGAAAATGTGAGATAGCTTCACAAAACTTACAACAACACTTGGACAAGATCAGTAAATGGTTTAAGAAATGGTGTTTCAGTGTAAATGAAAACAAATCAGTTCAAGTAACATTTACTAATAAAAATACGATCTGCCCAAAAGTAACTCTATTCAACAACCACATACCTGTAAACACTGAAGCAAAATATCTTGGTATACATCTTGATGAACGTTTAATGTGGGAAAGGCATATACAGTCAAAGAAAGCACAAATAAATTTTAAGTTTCGTCAGACGCACTGGCTCCTAGGAAGAAAATCAAAGCTCACCATCAGCAACAAGCTATTGATTTACAAGGCATTTTTAAAAGCAATCTGGGCTTACGGAATCCAGTTTTGGGGAGGCGCTAAACCAACAAATATCTGAATTATACAAAGACAGCAATCCAAAATACTTCGCTCAATAGTAAATGCTCCATGGTACGTTTCCAACCTTACCTTACATCAAGATCTCAAAATCCCTTTCGTTCATGAAGAAATTCGAAGATACGCCCAAAATTAACACGCAAAGTTGCCTGGCCACGAGAATCCCCTCATAGAACAACTCTCTGAAGACCCTTTCTACGAGAGACGCTTAAGAAGAACCTGGCCAAGAGATCTACTAAATTAACCATTTAGTGTTGTCCGAGAGGCAGTGCCGACACTGGTGGGCTTCTCCTCACATGCTTTGCATTATTTATTATTTATATATGTATATATATTTTTTAAAGTTATTTTTAATTATCTTTATTTTCGTTCTTTTGGGTTTATTTTTATTTTCCGACTAGAACATACGTGTAACATATTTACTTAATACTCCTTAGAGTAGATTGTAAAAATTTAATAAACAAACAAAAAATGCGTGTAGGCGTTGTAAAGGCAAGACTGCTTATTCGAAATGTGCTGGCAATTATTCGGCAGTCGGTTGCACAGCTAAAACTTTCAAATGTATTAATTGTCTAAGCACGGCCAAAATCAACAACAGAATATCTTCTGACCATGCTGCCTGGAGCCATGAATGTACCGTTTATAAGCAGAAGTTGCAGGCTGTTAGGGCAAAGATTTTGAACTCTCAGTAGTAATTATCTCCTGATCTGTGTCTTAACTCTCCTAGGAACAATTCTCATACAGCTGGGGGTCCTGCTGAAGGCTGCCCTATGCACTTATTTTATCAGAATGTTAGAAGTCTAAGAACTAAAATAATGATATGTATGATTTTGTTTGCTCACAAGCACTACCTTTTGGGTCCATTGCTTTCACGGAGACCTGGCTGGACAACGGAAATCATAATAGTGAGTTATCTGAGAGCACCTATAATGTTTTCAGAACTGATAGAAAGTTTCATTCCGTTGGTAAGACCCGAGGTGGCAGAGTGCTGATTGGTGTTCCCTCTGATCTTAATGCACATGATCTTAACATTCACTGGCAGTACCCTTTTTTTCCCTCAGGGCTCGTCCGTGGTCTTGCTGCCCCGATAGCACTGCAACCTTTGGCATATGGCAGTACCCTCTACCTGGTAGTCTTCCTCATATTGACATTGTTGGAGTGAACATTTTCAACAGTAGTCTCTTTTAACATCTTTGTCGTGTATATACCTCCTAGTGTTTCAACTAACGACTACACAGTTTTTCTTGAGGCACTAGAAATTTTATATATGAAATGTGGTCATGACACTCTTGTTACTGGCGACAGAATTTGTTGCTAACCATAGGTCAGATGAGTCTTCTGCCCATGTTGATGTTTTGAGGTTGAGATTTTACTGGCACAAACTGAAAAAATCTGGCGAATCTTTGTTCCTTGTTAATTTTTGTTTCAGCAACACACCACGAGGGCTTACAGACTAAATACCGTGGGTGTCGCCAAGGAGGAAAGAGGCAACTTGTTAATTCTGGACTTGGGGGTTTGGAGGTTCGGAGGAGAAAAGAAAACATGTGCCGGCAAGGAATTCCACAACTTGGAAGTCCTCGGGTCAAAAAAGCGGACATAACAAGATCTTCTATGTCTGGTGACCTTTATATATAATATATTTCAACAACACACCACGAGAGCTTACAGCCTAAATACTATCGTACCGTGGGTGTCGACAAGGAGGAAAGAGGCAACTTGTTAATTCTGGATTTGAAGGTTTGGAGGAGAAGGAAAAACATGTGCCGGCAAGGAATTCCACAACTTGGAAGTCTTCGGGACAAAAGAGCGGACATAACAATATGTTCTATGTCTGGTGACCTGGACAGTAAAAGGGTGCATTCGCTCTGATCCCCTGGTACATTTCTTGGGGGCAGCAGGTGGAGGAACTATAGAAGAAAGCTCCTCCGAGCAGTGCCCGTGAAGATATCTGTCAAAGAGAGAGAGGTCACCAACGACACGTCCGTGGGCAAGGGATGTCAGCCATTGGGTGAGGGTAGGGTCACCGATGAGACGCATATCTCTCTTCTGAATGGAGTCCAGGATAGCGAGTGTAGAAGCGGCAGCAGCACCCCAGATGTGGGAGCAGTATTCGAGGTTTGGCCTTATTTATGAAGTATATATGGTATACAGATTAGCTGGTGAAAAGTATTTGCGAGACCGGAAGAGGAAACCTAATTTCTTAGCAGCCACTTCTGCAATTGACATGACAGAGATGCCAACAAGTGAAAATGACTCATTACATTTGAATAACTTGGTTGTTCATTGTGATGGGTCTAGGGCTGGTGTATCTTTTATGAGAAAGAAAGCAAGACTGAGATTTGCTGGGGTTGAATTGTACAATATTTCTACTTCCCCAGTCTAATATTTTTTGGAGATCCACAAAGACAGAACCCTCCATGTGTCTGCGATCCTCATCTAATTGTGACAAAGAGACAGGCTTAGAATATTGTATATTTGAGTGGAGGGTGCTGTCGTTCGCGTAACTGTGAACTGGGTTGGATGTGCTAGAGAGGAGGTCATTGATCTGGAGAAGAAACAAAGTAGGGGTTTTTTTTTTTTGTTCCCTCAGGGCTCGTCCGCGGCCTTGCCGCCCCGATAGCACCGCATCGTCCAAGTAGGGGTTAAAGCTGAACCTTGAGGAACTCCTGCATTAATTGGATATAGTTTAGAGGAACGGCCATCCACAACAACAGAAATGCTCCGGATGGAGAGGAAGTTTGCTCTCCAGGTACAGAGTTTTGGTGGTAGGCCATAGGCCGGAAGTTTATTAAGCAGCGCTGCATGCCAGACCTGGTCGAATGCTTTGGATATGTCTAGAGCGACAATCTGGGATTCACCATGTAGTTCCATACACTTGTTCCAAGAATGGGTGACAAAGAAAAGGAGGTCGGCAGTTGATCTGCGCCGACGGAATCCATACTGCCCGTCGTGGATTAAACTGTGTTTTTCAAGAAAAGTAATTCAAGTAATTGGGTGTTTATATACTTTTCCATCACTTTAGAGACGACTGAAAGGAGCGAAATAGGCCTGTAGTTGTTAGGAAGCGCTTTGGATCCTTTCTTGGGGACGGGTTGTACTCTAGCAGTTTTCCAGTTACTAGGGCATATGCCTCTATTGTAAGATGTTTGAAACAGACGAGTCAGGACAGGAGCAAGCTCTGGTGTGCATTTTTTGAGAACAATTGCTGGGATCTCGTCAAGGCCAGAGGCTTTCCTGGTATTAAGAGAAGAGAGCATCTTCCGTACCTTTTTAGTTTTGAGGGTGATATCCGTCATTTTATGAGCGACATTGGGGACTGTTGGTGGTTGAGCATTTGGAGGTGGGTCGAGAGTAGAATTGCCGGCGAACAACGAGGCAAAAAGTTTAGCCTTGCCCAGGGTGGTAGAAACAATTTCATCCCCTGAGACAAGATGTGGGAACGTGCTCTTGCAAAAATTATTCCCAATAGATTTAGCAAAAGTCCAGAAGGGTTTGCTCCCCTTAGAGTTTAAGAGGACTTTGTTTTTGATGTGGTTATTGGAGTTTCTTGCCTCAGAAAGAATGCGGACATAGCAGTTCCTTGCGTCGTTAAATGCTTGACTGTTTTCTTGACCAGGATTGTGTAGAAGCGTTTTGTGAGCTTTTACCTTTTCAAGTCTGGCCTTGTCACAGGATATAGAGAACCAGGGCTTTTGAGTGCCTAAGTTAGGATTCCAATGCTGTTGCTGGCTCTCAAGGCAGGGATGTTGATAAGCCGTTGTCCTTTTTGTCCTTGTTTGATGGTGTGCTTCAGTAAATGGATGATGCATGTATTCATATATTACTACTATAAACGCATCAGCCGCATACAGCTCTTTGCCTGAAGCTTTAGCGGTGTTACATTGTTTCTTTGCACTATATGTAGGTGTTATATTATGCATACTATTTACGTATATAGTTTATATTTATTGTAGTGGTTTTTGCGAATAAACTTATTATTATTATTATTATAGAGAGTTGCAACTTACCTTTGGCCACAGGGATTCGGGGACGTACATCCTCGAGCATGCGCTACATTTCTGTCCACAGAATTCGAAGGAGCTTCTGATGGTACCATTCACGACGCTTTCAACATCCGCGGATGGATGGATGAAATGATAATTTTTGCCGCCGCATTCTCCGACCAGCCTGGGGAAGTTTGTGTAATGGCCCAAGTTCTCTCCGACTTGACGCCAGAGACGTGTGAACGTTCTACAAAAATAAAAAGAGAAAATATATATCTAGCTTTTAATATGTAGGTATAGCATAATAATAAAATTGTATTATATTGTCAAAATATTTCGAATAGTCGTCATGTCAATTACAATTTTATGCATCCTAGGAGGAACATTTCAAGTAAGATAAACAAATGAGACATATTTGAGATAGATGGAAAAGATATATTTATTTTGGCGCATGATGTGACATTCGCTGCGTTTTTTGGCAGTTAAAATTAATATACCAAATGGCAGCCGCAATGTTGTCAGATATATTTCCCTAAATACAAGACAAATACTTAGGTGAGAAAGACTCTTATAATATACTTATATCATTTGAAACCAAAAAAACCTGCTTGTGACGGAATTTTACAAATACATAATTTCCAGCTCTGCTGAATGATTTCCATGACATTTAAGTAAAATCACAAATTTCCGACATTTAAGGGGTATTTCAAATTCCCAGATTTTTCCCGGTTTTCCAGGTCGCTGGGTACCCTGAACACCATTGCTGTGTTTATATTATTATTATTATAAATTTTCAGGGGTTCAGAGGTGTTTAAATATCGACAAAAAAAAGAAGGGAAAAACCTAAATTTCTGCCTGAGTAGTGATCAAAACGGGACAGGTCGTCTGTTTCCTCCAGAAATCTGAGAGCGGTCGAAATTGAATGTTTAAAACTTTTTACATGTGTTTGGCTACTTTTTATTTTGGAATTGTGAGCAGAAAATGTTTAAATGGCAGTCAAAGTTGAAAACACCCAGCTGAGTCAGCGAAAAAGTTTGTTTCTTGGGACAAGTAGAGAGAGGAGGGGTCGATTCGACCAATGGGAGAATAGCAAAATGTAAGGAAATCAATTATGGAACACGCTGTATATAAATAAATACTTACGGTACACTACCAGTGAAGTTGATACCAGCTAAGTGGGGCGATGCAGTAATGGTATCACCAAAAACTGGACCGTCGGTTGGAATGAAGTTGACCACACCTGGTGGAAGACCTGCTTCACGGCACACCTTGAAGATGACCCAGTTCGATAATAGAGCTGTGTCGCTGGGCTTCCACAAAACTGAGTTACCCTGGAAAACATTTAAATCATGATTAGCGTAATTTATTAAATATAGGTCTGGATGCAGAAAGTACGTTATGGTATAAATTTTCATAAAAATGTTTTTGATAGCAAATATTTTAATGAAATTTGGTGGATATGTTGCCTTAGGAAAGGCTTTACTATATACCAAAATTCACCTTTATAAGTTTATAGAAAAATTGAGTTATTAAAGTTTGACGCATTTATTAAAAATTCACTACCATAACGCACTTTCTGTGGCCCGAACTTTTAGTGAATTTTTATTTTAAAAAATTCACTAATAGAGAGGTATCGATGGTGAGAGCAAATTTTTTTCAAATCAGCGCGAACTAGGATCCCTAGAATCCATACCCGGGGTCAGTTTCAATTTTTATATGTATATATATATATATATATATATATATATATATATATATATATATATATATATATATATATATATATATATATATATATATATATATATATATATATATATATATATATATATATATATATATATATAAATTACAAAGCTGCTTTAATGAAATTTACTACATGTATTGCCTTGGGAGAGACCTTACTACGTACAAAAATTAAACTTTCTAAGTTTAAAGAAAATTGAGTTATTCAACTTTTGAATTTTCTTTCAAAAAAAATTGTTTTCTCCAAATATTACATAGCTATTTTAATGAAATTTGGTGAATATGTTGCCTTAAGAAAGACTTTACTACATACCAAAATTAAACTTTCTAGGTTTATAGCAAATTAAGTTATTCAAGTTTGAAGCATGTAATAAAAATTCACTACCATAATGCACTTGCTGCATCCCGAACTTTTTAAAATTGAATAGGAATCTTAATAACAATTCACTAAAAGACAATCTGACAACACACCATTTGTTATAGAAAGACACATCAAAGTAGACTTAAGAGAACTTAATGACTAACAATTAAATTTAATTGAAAAGATTTTTGTGAATGTTCGTAGAAAAAATTCACTAATGGGGAGTGGGGAGATTTTTGAATTTTGAAAAATGTGTTGCAAATGAGCGCGAACTAGGACCCCTAGAACACATATCCGGGATCAGTTTCGATTTATATATATATATATATATATATATATATATATATATATATATATATATATATATATATATATATATATATATATATATATATATATATATCACACCGATAACTCAAAAAATAATAGGCCGATTTTGATAAAATTTGTCATGTACCTTCCTTTTGTAAATGGCTTGGATAAGTTCATTAGTCAGGAAAATCGGACTAGGTTTTCCGGGTAAATTTTGAATTTTCATTCGAAAAAAATTTGTATCTCAAAAAATAAAAAAGCTATGATAACCAAATTTGGTAGGTAGGTTTACGATATGAAAAGTAAACTATACACCACAATATAGATTTCTAAGTTATTATTTTTCTATGCTTCTAAGATTTGCAAAATGCTGTGAAATAATTACGATCTGACAACACAGCGCAGCAAATTAAAGGTCGCCAATAATAAACCTAACAAAGTAGACTTACCATCAGTGCTGGTGTGAACGCTAAGTTTCCTCCGATGGCAGTGAAGTTGAATGGCGAAACGGCTGCTACGAAACCGTCGAAACCTCGATACCTCATTATGTTCTTCGTTACTTTGGGATTTTCTGAGATTGGTTGGTATTTTGTTGCCTCTTTCAAGAAGTAAGCGTTTATTCTGAAAGTTACATATTTACTATTATATAACATAACTATAAAAAACATATAGACATTGTCCAAGATTAGGCTCTTTAATAGGAAAAATCATGGCAAACCTTTTTTTTTAATCAACGTAGCTATAACAGCTTGACACCTATCAAAAGATATCTTTTTTATAAAGAAGGCTATGAAAAATTGAAGTCATATCAAGTTTTACTCTAAGTAACTGTTAAGTGATTAATGTCAGCTGTCAATTTTAATAATGACAGCTTGACACCTATCAAAAAGTCTCTTTTTATAAAGAAGGCTATGAAAAATTGAATTTATATCAAGTTTTACTCTAAGTAACTGTTAAGTGATTAATGTCAGCTGTCAATTTTAATAATGACAGCTTGACACCTATCAAAAAGTCTCTTTTTATAAAGAAGGCTATGAAAAATTGAATTTATATCATGTTTTACTCTAAGTAACTGTTAAGTAATTAATGTCAGCTGTCAATTTTAATAATGACAGCTTGACACCTATCAAAAAGTCTCTTTTATTAAAGGAGGCTATGAAAAATTGACGTTATATCAAGTTTTACTCTAAGTAACTGTTAAGTGATTAATGTCAGCTGTCAATTTATATAATGACAGCTTGACATCCATCAAAAAATCTCTTTATAAAGAAGGCTATGAAAAATTGCCATAAATTGTACTCTAGGTAACTGTTAAGTGATTAATGTCAGCTGTCAATTTATATAATGACAGCTTGACACCCATCAAAAAATCTCTTTATAAAGAAGGCTATGAAAAATTGACATAAATTGTACTCTAAGTAACTGTTAAGTGATTAATGTCAGCTGTCAATTTTTATAATGACAGCTTGACACTCATCAAAAAATCTCTTCATAAAGAAGGCTATGAAAAATTGCCATAAATTGTACTCTAACTAACTGTTAAGTGATTAATGTCAGCTGTCAATTTATATAATGACAGCTTGACACCCATCAAAAAATCTCTTCATAAAGAAGGCTATGAAAAATTGCCATAAATTGTACTCTCAGTAACTGTTAAGTGATTAATGTCAGCTGTCAATTTATATAATGACAGCTTGACACCCATCAAAAAATCTCTTTATAAAGAAGGCTATGAAAAATTGCTATAAATTGTACTCTAAGTAACTGTTAAGTGATTAATGTCAGCTGTCAATTTATATAATGACAGCTTGACACCCATCAAAAAATCTCTTTATAAAGAAGGCTATGAAACATTGCCATAAATTGTACTCTAAGTAACTGTTAAGTGATTAATGTCAGCTGTCAATTTATATAATGACAGCTTGACACTCATCAAAAAATCTCATTATAAAGAAGGCTATGAAAAATTGCCATAAATTGTACTCTTAGTAACTGTTAAGTGATTAATGTCAGCTGTCAATTTTTATAATGACAGCTTGACACTCATCAAAAAATCTCTTCATAAAGAAGGCTATGAAAAATTGCCATAAATTGTACTCTAAGTAACTGTTAAGTGATTAATGTCAGCTGTCAATTTATATAATGACAGCTTGACACCCATCAAAAAATCTCTTTATAAAGAAGGCTATGAAAAATTGCTATAAATTGTACTCTAAGTAACTGTTAAGTGATTAATGTCAGCTGTCAATTTATATAATGACAGCTTGACACCCATCAAAAAATCTCTTTATAAAGAAGGCTATGAAAAATTGCCATAAATTGTACTCTAAGTAACTGTTAAGTGATTAATGTCAGCTGTCAATTTATATAATGACAGCTTGACACTCATCAAAAAATCTCATTATAAAGAAGGCTATGAAAAATTGCCATAAATTGTACTCTTAGTAACTGTTAAGTGATTAATGTCAGCTGTCAATTTTAATAATAGAAGGTTTAATTTAATACTGACTTATATTAATTATATATATATATATATATATATATATATATATATATATATATATATATATATATATATATATATATATATATATATATATATATATATATATATTTTGGACCTAATTAAAAATAGTTTTCTAAAATTTACACCACTAAAATACCAGGTGATTAATAAAGAATACCATTTTCTCTTAAAAATGATATTTGTTGATAAAAATAATTGAAATTATGGATGCTACTGGATTATGAAACTAGCCTGCCAAACGCACTTTTCTACATCGACCTTTGGAAAACAAGTTCCGTTCATTATTAGTGCTACTGGATTATGTAAATGGCCTCCCAAACTATTTTTTTTACACCATGATCGACCTTTGGAAAAAAATTCATTATTAGTCACATGGTATATTTCTAATGTTTTATTTTATATATTGAATTAGGAAACGCATGCCTACCAAACTGGCAAATCTACTGAGTTAGCACTCAATAACCTCATCGAGAAGATCACACACTCCCTGGATAACGGGGAGGTGGCAGTGGCTGCATTTCTCGACATAGAAGGAGCATTCAACAATGCATTACCTATCTCCCTCAACGAAGCCACCATCGCTAGAGGGGTGGAACCTACCATTTGTGGCTGGATCGGAAGCATGCTCCACAATCGGACCGTTATTACCTCGTTGCAGGGGGAGGTGGTCAGCTTCAGGTCTGCGAGGGGGTACCATCAGGGGGGAGTTCTATCCCCCCTGCTGTGGTTCCTCTTTGTGGACGATTTGCTGGCTATCCTGGGGCTGTGGGAGGTTGAGGTCCAGGCGTATGCTGATGATCTAGTCATGATGGTTAGGGGCAAATATAAGGAGGAACTAGCAAGTACTCTTCAAATGTAGTGAATGATTTGTGTCAGAGGGAACAGAACCAGAAGAAAAAGGCTGGACAGATTAAAACCACCTATTCTTATGGGGAAAACGATTCCATTTACGGAACAAGCAAAATATCTGGGGGTTACCCTAGATAAGAAGCTCAACTGGGACGTACAGTTAGAGAATGTAATCCGCAGGGCTAAATTGTCCTTGTGGATATGCCGTAGAATCTGTGAAAATAACTGGGGAACAAACCCCCAACAGATGTACCGGCTCTATGTATTGGTTATCAGACCAATGATAACATATGGAGCCATAGTTTGGTGGCCCAAGGCACTTCGTGGTATCGCGAGGGCCAAACTGGCTCATCTACAGAGACAAGCTTGTCTGATGATAACGGGATGCGATAACCACCGCACCATCAGCCGCTCTGGAGGTCCTCCTTAATATTCCACCTCTTCACATATGGTAGGAGAGGGTGGCGAGGTGGACAACGTACAGACTAAAACAAACGGCCGACAGTATGCCGAAAGAAATAAGTCTGGAAGGGTCCAGACTCCACGATGACATTGAGGGTCATGGGATTCTGGGAATGATCTCAGACTTGATGCCTACAAAGATCAGTAGAGGTCTGACTTTCAAGACCGTCCTCCCGGAAAGGGAGGGCTGGGAACGAAATCAAACGACCCTGTTGAGAGCTGATCTCTGCTGGTATGCTGACGGCTCCAAAACCAATATGGGAGTAGGAGCCGGTGCATATGGGGGCAACACAGATGCTAGACTATCAACTAGCCTCGGCAAGTACGCAACCATACACCAGACAGAAGTGTATGCCATGCAAGGAAAAGCATAGGAAACCAGTGCACACACAAATCGATAAAGATATATACAGACAGCCAAGCTGTAATAAATGCTCTTGGTTCCTACCGTTGCAATTCAAAAACGGTATGGAGTTGTAAATCTACCCTCAACGAATTGGGCAGCTGTAATGAGATGTCACTGGTCTGGATACCGGGTCACTCGGACCATGATGGCAATGTTGCGGCCGACGCACTTGCCAGGAGTGGTGCCCAGAGGGAATTCATCGGACCAGAACCGGTGCTGGGGATAACATCATGCACAGCAAAACGCACTTTAAAGACCTGGACAGAAAGAATGACAATCCAGCAATGGCAAAATCTGCCAGCATTAGCTCACTCTAAGGCCTTCATAAATGGCCTGTCTGAGTCAAGGGCTAAAAAACTTCTAGAGTTAAACAGACAACAACTGAGTACTCTGGTCGGCCTGTATACAGGACACTGCCGCTTGCGTCACCACATGCACCGTATTGGAGTCGGTCAGGAGACCGAGTGCCGGCTGTGTATGGAGAGTGACGAGACAGCAGAGCATGTACTGTGTTCCTGTCCGGCAGCAGACAGGACTAGATACCTGCTCTTTGGCAAGACAAAGTTTGCTCCGGAGGATCTGGATCAACTTTCCCCACAAAGATTATCGACCTCTGGAGGAGGCTGGCTTTGTTGGGTGAAATATAGACCTTTAGGCGTGAGCCACAATAGACCATATGGTCGCGGTGGAGGGACCCGTATGGCCCACTCACATTCAAACCTAACCTAACCAAACCGAGGAAACACATACAGATGTAAAAACAGATAGATTCTAACCTCAATCTGTCATATTTCAATCCACAGTATTTTTCTACTCTGATTTACATTATATGCAATAGTTTTTACTGTTTTAATGCTTAAATTATATATCATGATTTATAACTATTTTGACTTTTATTTATGAATTAGGTAAAAATTAACTAACCTGAAGAAGTCAATCAATTCAGCAGCAGAATCGATTTCTGCCTGGATAACTGTCTTCGCCTGGCCCAGCATTGTCGCTGCATTCAAGGTCGCCCTATATTCATTGGCCATAAGGGAAGCAGCCTTGTCCCAGATTTTTAACCTGAAAATCCAATCAAAACATTAATACAATGCAAAAAAAATGAATCAATCTTGATTTCTGGGAATACGACAAACATTTTGTTTGCAGCAGTTAACATAACAAAATTTCGACATTATTATATAATGTGAGCTAAAAATACAGAATTACATGTAGGGCATATGAGGAACTAGATGTTGGTAACATTGCAAACGCTTGAAACTTATGGAAATTTGTGTAAAATAACACTGGGCTTTAACTGGTTGCAGATAATGGAAGTTTGCAAGATACCTGATGTTGGCAACACTGCCAACGTTTGATACCAAGGGAAATCTTTGTAAAATAACACTGGGCTTTAACTGGTTTCACATTTGACAGTATTTATAAATGGAGGTTTGCAAGATACCTGATGTTGGTAACACTGCTAACGTTTAAAAACTGGGAAAATCTGTGTAAAATGCCACTAGGCTTTAACTGGTTTCACATCTGACAGTATTTATAAATGGAGGTTTGCAAGATACCCGATGTTGGTTACACTGCCAACGTTTGAAATATATGAATGTTTGTGTAAAATGCCACTGCGATTTAACTGGTTTCACATTTATTTATTTATTTATTCAATATGCAAATACACAGTTTATAAACCATTTACGTATTGAATAACAAGATAAACTATAACTATGGTGCACACCTATAATTCTACAATCTCACTTATTACCCACATTAAATCAATAGCAATACAAAACAACATTTCGGCAAGCTTATATTCCATTTCAGGCTTCACAGGCAGTCGTCCATCAATTGTACGAAACTAATATCAAATTCAAATTTATTCTGTCTATTCCAAATTCATATCTCATTCAGTACAAGTAATTTGGAGACCCAACAAAGTCAACAGGACAACGTGATCAGGCATGTATATGTTCAGTCAATGCATTCTTAAATGCTCTAAAATTCATGTTGAAGATGTCAACATGCTTACACAGTCTGTTATAACTTGTGCACATTCTATAAATCGGAGAACTAACAGACTACTCATTCTGCACCCCGGTATATAAAACAGTTGCTCCAGTCCACTATCCCTCTGAGGGACTCTAAACTGAATGCTGCCCAAAAATTCAGAAAAATGTACCAAGTTCCTCACGATTTTAAACAAAAACACCAGGTCAGCAACTATACGCTTGCTCTGAAGACTGGTTATGTCAAACACAGCAAGCAAACTCACATAGGGTGTAAAATTGGGATAAGATCCAAGAAACTTAAAATGCAGAAAAGGAACAAACCTCCGCTGAACTTTCTCCACCACGTCAGAATGAACCTTGTAAAAAGGATTCCACACCACAGACAGATACTCCATTTTTGGACGTATATATGCATTAAAAAGAATTTTAAGTGTTTCCACTCTACTAAATCATCTCGAGTTTTGCACAATAAAGCCCAAAGTTTTCAACCCTGAGGCAGCAATTTTTTCCAGGTGCTTCGCAAATGATAATTTAGTGTCAAACTCAATTTCTAAGTCACCAAACTGGGTCCTATGCAAAAGTTGGTCACCCCCAACAGTATATTGGTACTCAACAGGGGCAAGACATCTCGTAAAAGCAGAAACAAAACATTTCCCAATATTCAGGAACATTCTATTCTCAAAACACCATTTTGACAGTGCATCAATGCTCCTCTGTAATTCCCCACAATCACTAATGCTAGAAATAACACGAAACATCTTTAAATCATCAGCAAACAACAAGCAACGGGAGTCAGCTATACTTTTCAACAGATCATTGACAAACAATAAAAACAATAAAGGTCCCAAATTGGACCCCTGGGGCACCCCAGAAGGTGACGAAAACAATGAGGACTCGCTGCCACCATAAACCACATATTGTATCCTTCCAGTTAAATAAGATGTAAATAACTCTATCAGGTCCAGAGAAAACCCACACATATAAAGCTTCTTCAAAAGAACCTTGTGGTCCACCTTATCGAATGCCTTCTGAAAATCTGCATATATGGTGTCCAGCTGACCACCAGCATTGATTGTCTCGCTTGCCACCTGAGTAAAGAGAGCAAGGTTGGTAGCAGTAGACCTGCGCGGCAGAAATCCATGTTGTTTATCTACAATCAGATGCTGTACATGTGAGAATACTTTAGAATGCAAAATACTTTCAAAAATTTTGGAAAAATTGCACAGTATAGAAATAGGTCTATAGTTTTCCACGAGTTTCCTTAACCCAGACTTAAAAACTGAAATGACCTTGCTGACTTTCCATAGTAGGTGATACTGGCATTTCACCAGTATTAGATTAAACACATAGCATAGGGTGTGATCAAAAATTCCATACACCCCCTAATCACATACGAAGGAACATCATTAACACCCATTGCACCACCAACCGTTACATTCCATAACTCGTCAAGAAACGAGGACGTGTCCCCATCATGTTCCGGTTCTGCATACACTGAGGAGAAATACACAGCAAACCCATCAGCTATGCTTTTACTATCACGTAAAACTTCATCACCTACTTTCATTTCAGACTTGTCATGTGTATTCCTGCAGCGCTTTACATGTTCCCAGAAAACATCTGGATTGGTCACAATATTTTCTTCCAGACCTGACATATATGCCCGATGTGCTTCATGAATACTCCTTTTTATTTCCCTTCTCAACTGCCTGAACCTTGAATTAAGTTCTGTGTTCCCCGTTCTCATAAATAGTTTTCTACACTTATGTTTTTCCCGAATACACTTTATTATTTGAGGCGTAAACCACATCTGCCAGTATTTATAAATGGAGGTTTGCAAGATACCCGATGTTGGTAACACTGCTAACTTTTAAAAACTGGGAAAATCTGTGTAAAATGCTACTGGGCATCAACTGGATTCACATCTGACAGTATTTATAAATGGAGGTTTGCAAGATACCAGATGTTGGTAACACTGGCAACGGGGTTAAGGAGTCGCGGGCCAAAGGACTCCAGGGGGCAAGCTGAGGAAGTGGAAATAACAACATAAACTCCCGATGAAGCTTTCCCCAAGACCGTCATGCGCGGTAAAAATCCGCATCCTGCACGAGGTGACCCTGCTAATAACTAAACATGACGGATCTAGACAAGGAGGTCGAACTAAACTCCCCCAATCTACGGTGTTACGTGACCCGTGCCTATGGATGGATGGCACCAGGGCGATGGTGTCGTGAACGGAACCTCTGGAGTACCAGGCAACCCTCCAGAGTAACCCGCCTTGCACCACACAGGGGGTTCTGATGGTGTGGACAGTATTTCCCCCATTCTCGTGGGAACAACATGAAGATTATAAATACATATAAAACCAAAACCAATGAGGCTCGAGGAGTGGCTCCGGCTACAGACTTGAGCCTTGAGTCTATCCCGGAAACGGAGACGAGCCAGGGTGCGGCAGCGGACTCTGGAGGTCCCACGACCGGCGTAGATACGGGGGATCAGGGGGTAGCTTCGGCCAGAGACCTGTCCCCGACACCCAAGCTGGAGGCTGGGTCCCACCGGAGGGCGGCGAGCTCCGCGGACTCCGGGGGCCCCTCCACCAGTGAGGACTCTACTGTTAGAGTAGAGGGACTGCCCCGGCAGTCCAAGCGTCTTTCCGGGGCGCAAAGAAAGAAGCTCCGGAGGGCGCAAAAAATGGCGGCCGGGACCTGGACGGTCGAGAAACCTGTAAAGGCGCAAGAGGGGAGTGCGGGTCAGAAGAGGACGCGCTCGAACTCTAGCACGCCCACTACAGACAGACGTTCCAAAAGGGCCAGGGTGCCTGTAAAGGCGCAAGAGGAGAGTGCGAGTCGGAAGACGCCGCGCTCTGGCTCTAGCACGCCTACTACAGACAGACCTCCCAAAGGAACTAAGGCCGGAACACCGGCGCAGACTGGCTCTTACAGGGAGGCTGCGGAGGGCCTCGGGATGGCGGTGATTGACAGACGCCATCCTGAGGTCACGCTAGACCAGGGGAAGGCGGACCTGATCCAGGCTGCGGTGGTAGCTGCAGTGGACTCTCTTCAGGAAGGGGAGAGCCCGCCTCAGTTCCACCGGACGCGCCTGACGGGGGGCATCCTCTGGATAACCTGTGCCGGCCCGCAGTCGCGGGACTGGCTGCGGAAAACGATCGGGGGCCTCGGTCAGATTTGGGAGGGGGCGGACTTGACAGCCGTCGAGCCCAAGGAACTCCCAAAGAGACGCAAGGTCCTCGTACGGATCCCTGACACCGTCCCGCAGGAGACGGTGATCAGCAGACTTAAGATCCAGAACCCTGAACTGGGGACGCAACACTGGTCGGTTCTAAGCAGGAAGGCAGAGGAGAAAGGACAGACGCTCGCCTTCTCGATCGACCCGACATCTTACAGAGCCCTTGAAGGAACCTCCTTCAAGGCATTCTGGGGCATGGGAAGGGTTAGCTTCCGCCCACTGGGGAAGCAATTAAGGGTTAATGGGACTTAGGTTCCTTCAGGTCAACCTCCAACACAGTAGGGCAGCCACGGCCGGACTACTAATGGCTCTGAGGAACACGGATGTGGCCTTCATCCAGGAACCGTACTCCTACAAAGGAGAGATCAAGGGACTCGGCGGAGCTAATGGAAAGCTCATCTACAGCAGGTCCAGCGAGAATCCGAGGGCCTGCATTTTTGTCAGGGAAGGGATAGAGTTTCTCCCTCTAATGAATTTCTGTTCCAGGGACCTGGCAACGATCAAAATCCGATGTGGAGGAGCGGATGGGCTGAGGGACATTACTGTCGCGTCAGCCTATCTGCCAGGGGACAGCACGGACCCTCCTCCACCCAACGAATTGGAGCAGCTGATGGTGGGTAGCAGAGCAGGTGGATGGCAGACCATCATCGGCATGGATGCGAATGCGCACCATGAGTTGTGGGGTAGCTCGGACACAAACTCTAGGGGTGAGGCACTTTTACAATTCTTTATGAAATTTAATTTAGACATATTGAATAGAGGTAATAAACCGACATTCGTCACAACACGGCGTGAGGAAGTTTTAGACCTAACAGTTTCCACCCAGTTTCTGGGTGACTTTGTTAAAAGCTGGGCTGTGTCTGGGGAAGTGAGTAGCTCAGACCACAGATACATCCGGTTTGAAATCGCCAAAGTCGAAAGAGAAACGGTATGGTACCGGGACCCCCGCAAGGCGGACTGGGAAGCCTACAGGGCAGACCTAGCTGTGGAACTGCGGGGGGTTGAGAGGGCCATAAGGGATTCAATAGACCTCGAGATTGCAGCAGTCCAATTGCGAGACGCAATTACCTCGGCCTATAACGCCAACTGCCCCCTGAAAATGAGGGTGTCCACCAGGAACGTCCCATGGTGGAACGAGGACCTCAGGCAAAGGAGGACGCAGGTTCGTAAGCTGTTTAACGCGGCCAAAAGGTCGGGAGCATGGGATGAATATAGACAGGCCCTATCGACCTATAACAAAAGACTGAGGGACGCCAAGAAGGAGTCGTGGAGGAGGCACTGCGAAGAAGTGGAAAACACGTCCGAGAGTGCTCGACTACACAAGATCCTGTCTAAGGGCCCTCAGACTAACATAGGCTCCCTTAGAACACCCACGGGAGGCTTTACAAGCTCGGGGGAGGAAACTATGGAAATTTTACTCCAGACGCACTTCCCCGGCTGTAACATAATAAACCAATCACCTCCGGACTGGGAACACTCAGAAATAGAGGCGCCTTATAGGCGGGCATCTAGAGTAGACTGGACAGTCGCTAAAGAGGTGGTTACCTGGAGCAAAATCAGATGGGCCATTAACAGCTTTAAGCCATACAAATCGCCGGGATTTGATGGAATAATGCCCATCATGCTCCAACAGGGGATAGATATACTGGCGCCGGTGCTTACCCTCATTATGAGGGCCAGCCTGGCTCTGGGGTACATTCCGAGGGCATGGAGACTGGCCAGGGTTGTATTTATTCCTAAACCTGGGCGTCCAACAGACCAGGCAATGTCCCTGAGGCCAATAAGTCTCATGTCCTTCTTGCTGAAAACAGTGGAAAAACTGCTCGACCGGCACATTAGGGGCGGTGTACTGGAAGCATATCCTCTACACTGCGGACAATATGCATACAGAGCAGGATTCTCAACAGAAACAGCACTGCACCAACTGGTGCTGAAACTGGAGAATACGCTGGAGAACAAGGAGGTGGCGCTGGGGGCCTTCCTAGACATAGAGGGGGCCTTTAGCAACACCTCGTTCGGATCGGTTCTGGCAGCTGCCCGGGAGCGTGGAATAGAGGAGACCTGCTGCAGGTGGATCGGTTCCATGCTCAGGGACAGGGCGGTGTTCACCTCACTCGCGGGAGGGACTCTGCTGGCGGGGGTCGCGGCGGGGTGTCCGCAGGGGAGCGTTCTGTCTCCCTTGCTCTGGTGTCTAGTCGTGGACGGCCTGCTGGGGAGGCTCTCGGGAGGGGGGTATGAGGTACAGGGCTATGCGGACGACATTGTCATCATAGTCCGAGGAAAGGTCACACAGGCAGTGTGGGAGCGTATGCAGACTGCACTGAAAGTGGTGGAAGGGTGGACGGTTGATCAAGGGCTCGGGGTGAGCCCCGAGAAAGCAACCGTCGTGCCGTTTACGAGGAGGAGGAAGTGTGAAAGCCACAGAACTCTCACTCTATACGGTAGGAGCGTTCCAATGGCCAGGGAGGTAAAATATCTTGAGGTCGTATTGGACTCTAAGCTAACCTGGAATGGTCACATTGGAAAAATACTGCGTAAGGCAGTCATGACCTTAGCCGTCACTAGGCGGCTATATGGAAAAACGTGGGGACTAAGACCTAGTATGGCCCACTGGCTGTACACAAGGGTGGTCAGACCATCGTTAACATATGCGGCACTGGTCTGGTGGCCTAAGGTGACACAATCCAGTGCCAAACAAAAACTAGGCAAGATCCAAAGGATGGCTTGCCTAGGCATCACAGGGGCCATGTCTTCAACCCCAACAGCCGCCATGGAGGTGTTGCTGGATCTACCCCCCCTACACTTCGTTATTATGGGAGAGGCCAGGCTAGGACTATACAGACTAGCCTGCAATGGTAGACTGAAGATCAACCCAGGCTTCAGGGGCCACTGCAAAATTCAGGAGATCGTGAAGGAACCCATGCTTGAAATGAGGTCAGACTTCGCGAGCCCGCGAATGTGCAGGGAAAACAACTTCACAGTGGAAATCCCTGATCGCGGGGCATGGCGGGAGGAGACACCGGGCATACCACGGGACGCGCTCGTCTGGTTCACGGACGGATCTGGCGGGGAGCGTGGGACGGGGGCAGGTGTTTACTCGGAAGGACCGAGGGTAAGTCACAGTATTTCCCTCGGAGCCCATGCAACGGTGTTTCAGGCCGAGATGTACGCCATCCTGCACTGTGTGCGGGAGAACAAGAGGAGGGGCTACACCAACAAGCGGATCCTCATAGCCACAGACAGCCAGGCAGCCCTTAAGGCACTAAGTAGCCCACGGGTAAATTCCTGGCTGGTGAGTGAGTGCCGAGACGAGACGAGCGACCTGGCTGGGCAGAATGAGGTGACCCTCATCTGGGTGCCGGGTCACTCGGGGGTCAAAGGCAATGAAGAAGCTGACAGTCTCGCAAAGAGGGGGTCAGCAGAACCATTTATGGGACCAGAACCGGCTCTGGGCGTGTCAAAGAGCACTGCCAGGGGAGCCATTAAGTCCTGGGTCAGAAACCAACACAAGGTGTACTGGGCGGACTGTCCAGGGCTCAGACATGGGAAGTCAATAATTGACGGACCCAGTTCAAAGAGAGCTGTGGAGCTGCTAAACCTTAGCAGAGGACAGCTCAGAAACACAACAGGTCTCTTGACGGGACACATGGCCGTCAAGAAACACCTACATAAAATGGGGCGGTTCGAAGGGGACCTCGCATGCAGACTCTGCGGCGAGGGGGAGGAATCAGCCCAGCACATCTTGTGCGAGTGTATAGCTCTGGACCGGAAAAGACAACTGATCTACGGTCACTCTAGACCGGAGACAGAGCAATATAAAACTTCACCCTACCAATCGCTGTGCAGACTAGTTCAAGGCACAGTGATTTTGGAATGGGTGGAGTAAGACTAGGGGTATGCACAATCAACCAAGGGTTGCGGTGCTATCGGGGCGGCAAGGCCGCGGACGAGCCCTGAGGGAACAAAAAAAAAAAAAAAACACTGGCAACGTTTGAAAAATATGGAAGTTTGTGTAAAGTGACACTGGGATTCAACGGGCCTCACATCTGACAGTATTTATAAACATAGTTTTGCAAGATACCCCATGTTGGTAACACTGCCAACCTTTGAAAAATATGGAAGTTTGTGTAAAGTGACACTGGGATTCAACTGGCCTCACATCTGACAGTATTTATAAACATAGTTTTGCAAGATACCCCATGTTGGTAACACTGGCAACCTTTGAAAAATATGGAAGTTTGTGTAAAGTGACACTGGGATTCAACGGGCCTCACATCTGACAGTATTTAGAAACATAGTTTTGCAAGATACCCCATGTTGGTAACACTGCCAACCTTTGAAAAATATGGAAGTTTGTGTAAAGTGACACTGGGATTCAACGGGCCTCACATCTGACAGTATTTATAAACATAGTTTTGCAAGATACCCCATGTTGGTAACACTGCCAACCTTTGAAAAATATGGAAGTTTGTGTAAAGTGACACTGGGATTCAACTCGCCTCACATCTGACAGTATTTATATATGGAGGTTTGCAAGATACCTAACCACAAATTTGTTTAAAGTTGCAACAGGTTCAGTGCTGTCAATATTGAAGATACTTACATAGCCTAACAAAATTATTTTTAAATGTGATCCTAATGTGGTCACAAAATAAAAATTATACTCACCTTTCAGGGATTGGTGTCTTATCCCATTTCTTTTGTGTTTCCGTTGCAGTATCAATAGCTTTTTGTACGAGTTTCTTGTCAGCATAGTAGAACTTGGCAATCTTTTTCTTATGATTATGTGGCATTACCTGAAAAAAGATCATAACTTGAACAATACCATTCAGCGATTCATGAATTAGCATGATATAAGACAGCCCTGTATAATGTGTCAATAACCTAAGCAAAATTTGATTTAGTTACCTAAAACAAAAAGCAGAATCACCCCAAAACCCACAAAGATAATAACAGTGAGTTAGGCGCTAGATACGTATTTCGACAACGAATTTGTCTTCATCAGTAGCTGTCGTTAAACATTTATTGGAGATTCTGCTTTTTGTTTCAGTTTCCAGCCACAAGGCGCAGCCTCAGTCTTTTGGTTACCTGATATCTGACGTCGTTAGTCTTGAACTCTTGGTCGCCGATCACTATAGGAACATCTTCTGTGGTGGCAGCAGTCTTCTTGAGGGCCTCCTCCAATTGCGCCCTCTCCTTAGACCCCTTCAGATATTCATAGACAGGTTCGTTTTTCACGCCGAAATCGTTGATCTTCAGTTCCGGCACCACTGACCCCAGACATCTTGTTCCCAGTCTACCAAAACAACACAAATAAATGCATACATTCGCCAAAACACGATACATACACACATTACACCATCATTTGAAAATATAAAACACAAGCGTGGACACAGCAAGTGCGTTATGGTAGTGAATTTTCATTAAAAAGCTTTAAATATCAAAATTTGGTAGATATTATAATCTTTATAGTAAAGCCATCGGTCCAGTGCCTATGCGATGTTGGACACGTTAAAGATCCCGGCCCTCTTTAGAGAAAGGCAGGGGTTCGGAAAATTTTCCAGGATAGTGAGGTGAAACTGCTCCCTGGCGTCGGTGATTGGCCATAGTCGCGAAAATAGGCCGTCGTTAAAGTATACAAAAATAGTAGAAACAATGTACCACATTTAATCAAAATAAAAAAAAATCTGGACGCGACAAGTGCGTTATGGTAGTGAATTTTCATGGAAATGACCTGGCACCAAACATTTTTTAATTAAATGCTTATAATTTTTTGGTAATTATCAGCAGGTGGTAGTGCAATTTTCCTTTACGTAATAGTAAAGGATTTTTTTCTGCTGTCTGCTTTTCTCATCCTGACCCCTCTGATATCTCACAAAACGTCATCGAAATTATCCAAGCTGACATGAAATTATTTATTCCATGTACACAGAAAACCTCTTCAACCACTCAAAAGCCCTGGTTCTCTAAATCCTGTGACAAGGCCAGACTTGAAAAGGTCAAAGCTCACAAAACGCTTCCACACAATCCCAGTCAAGAGAACCGTCAAGCATTTAACGACGCAAGAAACCGCTATGTCCGCATTCTTTCTGAGGCAAAAAAATCGTTTAATACCCACATCAATAACAAAGTCCTCTTAAGCTTCAAGGGCAGCAAACCCTTCTGGACTCTTGCTAAATCTATTGGGAATTATTTCTGCAAGGGCACGTTCCCACCTCTTGCCTCGTTGTTCGTCGGCAATTCTACTCTCAACCCACCTCCAAATGTCAATCACCAACAGTCCCCAATGTCGCGCATAAAATGACAGATATCATTTTCAAAACTAAAAAGGAACGAAATATGCTCTCTTCTCTTAATACCAGGAAAGCCTCTGGCCTTGACGAGATCCCAGCAATTGTTCTCAAAAAGTGCGCACCAGAACTTGCTCCTGTCCTGACTCGTCTGTTTCAGACATCTTATAATAGAGGCATATTCCCTAGTAATTGGAAAACTGCTCGAGTACAACCCGTCTCCAAGAAAGGATCCAAAGCGCTTCCTAGCAACTACAGGCCTATTTCTCTCCTTTCAGTCATCTCTAAAGTGATGGAAAAGTATATAAACACCGAATTACTACAATTTCTTAAAAAACACAGTTTAATCCACGACAGGCAGTATGGATTCCATCAGCACAAATCAACTGCCGACCTCCTTTCATTTGTCACCCATTTTTGGAACAAGTCTATGAAACTACACGGTGAAACCCAGATTGTCGCTCTAGACATATCCAAAGCATTCGACCAGGCCTGGCACGCAGCGCTGCTTAATAAACTACCGGCCTATGGCCTACCACCAATACTCTGTACCTGGACAGCAAATTTCCTCTCCAACCGGAGCATTTCTGTTGTCGTGGATGGCCATTTCTCTAAACTATATCCAATTAATGCAGGAGTTCCTCAAGGTTCAGCATTAGCCCCTACTTTGTTTCTTCTCCACATCAATGACCTCCTCTCTAGCACATCCAACCTAGTTATGCAGACGATAGCACCCTCCACTGAAATATACAATATTCTAAGCCTGTCTCTTTGGCCCAATTAGATGAGGATCGCAAACTCATGGATGGTTCTGTTTTCGTGGATCTTCAAAAAATATTAGACTGGGGAAGTAGAAATCCTGTACAATTCAACCCCACCAAACCTCAGTCCTGCTTTCTTTCTCATAAGAGATACACCAGCCCTAGACCCATCACAATGAACATCCAAGTTATTCAAGGTAATGAGTCCTTTTCACTTGTTGGCGTTTCTGTGGATCGAAATCTCACTTGGCACCAACATGCCACATCAATTGCAGAAGCGGCTGCTAAGAAATTAGGTTTCCTCTTCCGGGATCGCAAATACTTTTCACCAGCTAATCTTTATACCTTATATACTTCACAAATAAGGCCAAACCTCGAATACTGCTCCCACATCTGGGTGGCTGCTGCCGCTTCGACACTCGCTACCCTGGACTCCATTCAGAAGAGAGCTATACGTCTCATCAGTGACCCTACCCTCACCCAAAGGCTGCCATCGCTTGCCCACAGACCTCCCGTTGGTGACCTCTCTCTCTCTCTTTTATAGATATCTGCACGGGCACTGCTCAGAGGAGCTTTCTTCCCTAGTTTCCCCACCTGCTGCCCCCAACAGATCTACCAGGGGAACAGAGCGAATGCGCCCTTTTACTGTCCAGGTCATCAGACATAGAACATCTTGTTATGCCCGCTCCTTTGTCCTGAGGACTTCCAGGTTGTGCTATTCCTTCCCGGCGCATGGTTTTCCTTCTCATCTGAACCTCCAAACCTTCAAGTCCAGAATTAACAAGTTGCCTCTTTTCTCCTTGTCGACACCCACGGTACGATAGTATTTAGGCTGTAAGCCCTCGTGGTGTGTTGTTGAAATAAAAAAAATACATACATACATACATACATACATATATATATATATATATATATATATATATATATATATATATATATATATATATATATATATATATATATGTATATGTATATGTATATATATATATATATATATATATATATATATATATATATATATATATATATATATATATATATATATATATATATATATATATATATATATATATAAACATATAAAAATTGAAACTCACCTCGGATATGGGTTCTAGGGGTCCTAGTTCGCGCTCATTTGAAAAATGTTTTGCAAGGTCTCACCATCGATACCTCTATTAGTGATTTTTTTAAAATAAAAATTCATTAAAACATAAAAATTGAAACTCTCCCCGGATATGGATTCTAGGGGGCCCAATTCGCGCTCATTTGGTACCGAAAGGGAGATGAAATCGCAGGGAATTTTTTCAGTGTATTGTATTTTAATTGTCGGACGAGGTTTTTGAACTTCGGTTATAACTTTAACGGCCAAGTTTCGGAATATTTACTATCAAAGACAGAATACTAACAAATGGCTCTAACATTTTGGGTGATCAATATGTACAAATTATATGTGAACTGCTATTTTAGTCTTAAGTTAGAATTAGAATGGTAAGGAACTTATCTCCATAGGCTTTACTTATGTAATTTTGCTGGTTAAATAAAATGAAATAAATAAATATAAAATGTGAGAGGGGAAATTTCAAACAGACGTTTTTCACTGTGAAATTAAATGACAAGCCAAGTTATAAATTTGATAAAATAATGTGTTTTTTTAGACCACTTGTCAAAATATATGATTATATAAAGCACTGTTTCCACAAAAAACAATCAGGAATAGATTTGGCAATGTTCCAACAAAACAAGAAAAAGAAGGACAGAAAATCTACCAACGAGACTTCATCAATCAGTGAAAGACAATTTGTAGCAGTCAGTTTTAATCTTTATTTTGTTTGTTTGTTCTAAGACGTTACTTCGATCAAGTATTGAGCAACAAGTAAAGGTTGATCTAAAAAAAAGTTTGGAACGCAGCAAATGCGTTATGGTACTGAATTTTCATTAAATGCTTCAAATTTGAATAACTCAATTTTCTACAAACTGGCCCCGGATATGGGTTCTAGGAGTCGCGCTCATTTGAAAAAAAAATGGCAAAGTCACCATCGATACCTCCCTATTAGTGATTTTTTAAAAATAAAAATTCACCAAAATGCCCATACTGTTACTATCACTATAAATGCATTAGTTATTTCCCCCGGTTATACAATAATAATAATGGCTATGGGGTCCTATTTTCGTGGCTCAATTAAGAAACATTAAAAACCGAGTGTTAACACTGCTCTTAGAATATGATTTACTGATATATTGAATTTCTTTTTTACACAAAATTGTATTGCTTAAAGTCATTAATAGTTGGCTGGTGTGGTATACTTGCAATATGGTAGGTGGTAGTGGAATTTTCCTTTACGTGATAGTAAAGGATTTTTTTCACGCTCCAGGAGGTACCACCCCTTACATCAAGGGGCTGGTGAAGTCCCAACGGACGTTTCCGGTTCTGGTATATGAGTTGGTTTCCCTTATAAGCAAAAATGATGATGGGTCCTCCTTGTACAAAATATTCCGGAGGCAAAATACCGCTCCATTCGGATCCCCGGGAGAGGGGTGTACAGGGGGCGCTAACATCAAGATTTACAATATCCTTATGTGGCCTAAATTATAACCTGAACCGTCCACCATTTCCTCCAGGCTAACAGGCCCCAACTCCTCTTCCTCACCAAAACTCAAATCAGTGCCAAAACAGCCACTTATCAATTAATTGATTGTTGTTGCCCTTACTTGGTGAAACTTGTCCATACTACATACAGACTTGGAGACTACTTCTCTGGCTTCACTGTTGGTTTTTGTAGGTGAAGGACGTAGCCACTAATCACCTTAATTTCCCGGGATATGAGCTCCTTACTTCTTTTAGATTGCATGGAGGCGTGTGCGCGTAGCAATCTACAATGCACTAGACTCCCCAATTTAGAAGCTGGAAGAAAAGACATACTATGGATAAAACTCTCTCTCTCAGGGCTGCAACAAATTCATCTGTTGCATTTACCGGTCACCTTCTGACAACAACTTTGTCCAGCTCTTTGACTACCTTTCCGAAAAAACCGACCATCTGATGTCTGAATATCCTTCCTCCGAGGTCACTATTCTTGGTGACTTCAATGTCCATAATAAGAGCAGCGGAGGCCTTTGCAGTCAGCAATTCTTTAGCCAATATGGTTCAGCAATCTACTTACTTTCCTCGCATCCCAACACACAGCTCAAATCTCTTGGATCTCTTTCTTAATACAAATCCTGAATGCTATAAGATATCAGTCACCGCCCCCCTCAGACGCTCTGACCATGGCATGGTCAGCGCTTCCTGCGCAATGCAACCAGAGGTCACACCGTCATCACACCCACGTATCGTTTGGCACTACATCTCCGCGAACTGGGACGAAATGCGAGATTACTTTTCCTCATTTACATGGGCCGTCTGTCTGCTTCTCTCATCCTGACCCCTCTGATATCTCACAAAACGTCACCGAAATTATCCAAGCTGGCATGGAATTATTTATTCCATGTACACAGAAAACCACTTCAGCCACTCAAAAGCCCTGGTTCTCTAAATCCTGTGACAAGGCCAGACTTGAAATGGTCAAAGCTCACAAAACGCTTCTACACAATCCCAGTCAAGAAAACCGTCAAGCATTTAACGACGCAAGAAACCGCTATGTCCGCATTCTTTCTGAGGCAAAAAAACTCGTTTAATAACCACATCGAAAACAAAGTCCTCTTAAGCTCCAGCGGCAGTAGACCCATCTCGACTCTTGCCAAATCTATTGGGAATAATTTCTGCAAGAGCACGTTGTTTCAGGCGATGAAATTATCTCTACCGCCCTGGGCAAGGCTGAACTTTTTGCCTCGTTGTTCGCCGGCAATTCTACTCTCTACCCACCTCCAAATGTTCAACCACCAACAGTCCCCAATGTCGCGCATAAAATGACGGATATTATTTTCAAAACTAAAAAGGTACGAAAGATGCTCTCTTCTCTTAATACCAGGAAAGCCTCTGGCCCTGACGAGATCCCAGCAATTGTTCTCAAAAAATGCGCACCAGAACTTGCTTCTGTCCTGGCTCGTATGTTTCAGACATCTTACAATAGAGGCATATTCCCTAGTAACTGGAAAACTGCTCGAGTACAACCCGTCCCCAAGAAAGGATCGAAAGCGCTTCCTAGCAACTACAGGCCTATTTCTCTCCTTTCAGTCATCTCTAAAGTGATGGAAAAGTATATAAACATCAAACTACTAAAATTTCTTGAAAAACACAGTGTACTCCACGACAGGCAGTATGGATTCCGTCAGCGCAGATCAACTGTCGACCTCCTTTCCTTTGTCACCCATTCTTGGAACAAGTCTATGGAACTACACGGTGAATCCCAGATTGTTGCTCTGGACATATCCAAAGCATTCGACCAGGTCTGGCACGCAGCGCTGCTTAATAAACCACCGGCCTATGGCCTACCACCAAAACTCTGTACGTGGACAGCAAATTTCCTCTCCAACCGGAGCATTTCTGTTGTCGTGGATGGCCATTCCTCTAAACTGTATCCAATTAATGCAGGAGTTTCTCAAGGTTCAGCTTTAGCCCCTACTTTGTTTCTTCTCCACATCAATGACCTCCTCTCTAGCACATCCAACCCAGTTCACAGTTACGCGGACGACAGCACGCTCCACTCAAACATACAATATTCTAAGCCTGTCTCTTTAGCCCAATTAGATGAGGATTGCAGACTCATGGAGGATTCTATCTCCGCGGATCTCCAAAAAATATTAGACTGGGGAAGCAGAAATCTTGTACAATTCAACCCCACCAAATCACAGTCTTGCTTTCTTTCTCATAAGAGATACACCAGCCCTAGACCGATCACAGTGAACAACCAAGTTATTCAAAGTAATGCGTCCTTTTCACTTGTTGGCATTTCTGTGGATCGAAATCTTAATTGGCACCAACATGTCACATCAATTGCAGAAGCGGCTGCTAAGAAATTAGGTTTCCTCTTCCGGGCTCGCAAATACTTTTCACCAGCTAATCTCTATACTTTATATACTTCACAAATAAGACCAAACCTCGAATACTGCTCTCACAAAATTGAGCTTTGGGCATTTTTCTCAAAAGGAGTTAGAACACAAGATTTTTTTGATAATAGAGAGATATTGATGGTAACACTTTCGAAAATCGATTTTCAAGGTCTGTGTAAGTTTAAAGTATTAACTTTACTAATATACTGTATAATATTAGTATACAATTCTTATGAAAATTCGCTATTATAACGCACTTGCTGCGTTCCGAATTTTTTTTTTGTACACCAGCAGAGACGCATCGTCACATAATGAAAGCATATATAAATCTTTGAGTGTGAGACGATTTTTTAATGCCTTCTGTGATCCAGCCCACATCACGAATTTCGTATTTTCCCAAACTTCAGGAAAATTGAGAATCTCTGGAAGTTTCATAAAACTGCCTCTTGATTCCTTTCTGGGTGTTCAGTATTTTCTAAAACCAATGGCAAATTGATATCTCTGGGAGTTTAGTATTTTCAAAACCGATGGCAAATTGAGGATCTCTGGAAGTTTATAAAACCCTCCTTTTGAAAATTGTGAGCAAGACGATTTGATTGGTTTTTCTGAGTATTTCCTATTTCCTAAACCTTGTGGAAGATTTAAGAATTTCTGGAAGTTTTGAAAAAATGAGTCTTCAAAATTGCGTGAAAGACAATTTGATTGTTTTTCCTGGGTATTTCATATTTCCTAAAAGTCGTGAAAAATTTGACAATTTTTGGAGGTTTTGAAAAACTGCCTCTTGAAAATTGTAAGAAAGACAATCGATTGTTTTTTCTGGGTATTTAGTATTTCATAAAAGTTGTGGTAAATTTGCGAGTTTATTTAAATAAAATAAATGCCAGATGTACAGGTTCACCATCCAATAATACAAATGTTCTGTATAAAAATTTGCTAAAACAAACTTAATTTGGCAAGTAAACAATACTGTAAAAAAAACAATCCGACAAAACTTTTCACATACTTTACTGTATTTATAAATTGCTAATTTTTATTTTTAAATTATATATTAAGGAAAATAACTAGGTACGCTACAAAAACAAACAACTTGTGTAATTTATTGTTGCGTTTTCTCCGGGTTCTGGATAAGTGAGACTTTAAATTTTAACAAAACAACTTTATTTACACTCTAAATATGGATACAATAAAATTTCTAGAATATTTCTCTCACAAAACACTTAATTTACTGTCTACAATTACTAATCTCCACACAAGTCTCTACACTGGTACTACAGTAGCTACTCTCTTAACACTTTACACTGCTTCTTCAAGTCACTACCACATTCTCTTACTGAGCTGAACTAACTTGGGCTGGCTTGCTTTCGCTTTTATATACTCGCCGTACCTTCCCCTCCTTTCTAGAGCCTTCCATTCCAGAACGTTCCAGGACCTTCTTTTACTAGAAGGTTCTGTGAATACAGATCGGCCCCGTGTGTATACAGGGGGATGTATATACAGGATGATCCAAATGTGGTCACCACTCCTATGTTACACAAGAGGTGTTTCTCGAACTATAAGATCTCTCTGCGTATACAGGGTGTAAGGGTTCTCTGCGTATACAGGGTGTATATACAGGGTGTTCGGAATGTGCAGACCTCAGTTATCCGTTCCGACGGGGTACAAGTTGGTAACTTCGTTATTTCTGGTCCTAGAGGGTTGAGACTTCGCCTGAGGGGGGTCACCCCAGGCACCCCCAGGGGGGTGGGGAGGCGGTGTTGCCAGATTGTGCAAAAATTCCCAGATGTTGGGGAAATTCTGGAGATGTGGCAACACCGCACCTACGTCTATTGAAGTGCTTTGTAACACTGCCCCCCTCCTTAAGACTGTTCGTCCCGAACAGTATTTACCGGCCGCCAACTTGGGGGTTCGTTGCCCCGATAGGGACTCAACCTCTCGATGTGAACAACTTTGGGTTTAGTTCTTGGAGACAGCTGGATTCTGTAGACTAGGTCGTTAATTTTCTTAGTCACCAAGTATGGCCCTTCCCATGGTTTCTGAAGTTTGGGACTGAGGCCCTTTCTCCTTGTTGGTTGGTACAGCCACACTGCATCACCTTCCTTGAATGTATGGGGTGTTGCTCTGCGATCCAAGCGCATCTTCATCCGGTCACTGCTTAAGAGGAGCCTATCTCTGACACATCTGTGTATAGTGCGCAGTTTTCCTTCTAGGTCGGCGACATACTCAGGTAACGTAGCTAGGTCCGCTATGTCCTCGTTCGGTGGTGGTCTCGTCATGTCGATTGGTAACCGCATCTCTCTGCCGGTCAACATCATGGATGGAGTGTAGCCGGTAGATTCATGCTGAGAGCTTCTGTAAGCTAGGAGGAACAGAGGTATCAACTTGTCCCAGGTTCTCTGATTCTCGTCGACAAACATAGCAAGATACTGATTGATGGTCCTGTTATGCCGTTCTACCATGCCGTCTGATTGAGGGTGGAGTGGCGTTGTTCTCGTTTTCTTTATGCCTAGCAAGTCCATTAGGCTCTTCCAGACCTCTGATTCGAAATTCCGGCCCTGGTCGGTGTGAATCTCCAAGGGTACGCCATGCCGTGATATGACATTTTCCATCAGGGCTTCTGCTACGGTCGTTGCCTCTTGGTTGGGGATCGGCGCAACTTCAGGCCATTTCGAGAAGTAGTCCATCGCCACCATTATGTATCTGTTCCCAGACTCTGTGATGGGAAAAGGTCCTGCGATGTCTACGGCAACTCTCTCCCACGGTGTACCTGAGATGTACTGCATCATTTTTCCTCTGGATCGGGTCTTTGGTCCTTTCTTTGAAGCACATTGGTCACACCTTTTGCACCATTCTTCCACGCTTCTTCGGCAGTTTATCCAATAGAAGCGGTCTCTCACTCTGGCAAGAGTCCTGTTGACCCCAAAGTGGCCTCCACTTCTACTATTGTGTAACTCTTGAAGAACACTGCTTATGCACTCACTTGGCACAACGGTCTGGTATATACAGTCTCTACCATCGGCAGTTTCCCATTTTCGAGTGATCATGTCATTCTTTAGACACAATGAGTCCCATTGTAGCCAGTAGCCTTTAACCTCCGCCCCAAACCGGGACACATCGTGCCACTCAGGTCTTTTCCCCTTTTGTAGCCATTCTCTAATATTTTTCAAGTCTGGATCTGTCTTCTGTGCGTCTCTGATGTATTCAAGATTTACGTCTAGATCGGTGTTATTCTCCTGTCCTGCCACCAGTTGTTTGATCTGATGAGTTACTTTGTCGATCTCTTTGTTCTCTTGTCGCTCGCAAAATTTACATTCATGCACTGAACATGTTCTTCTTGACAGGCTGTCTGCATTGGCGTGACTTCTTCCTCTTCGATGTTCAATCCGGAAGTCGTAGCTCTGCAGTTTCTCTATCCATCGTGCTATCTGTCCTTCGGGATTTCTAAAGTTCAGAAGCCATTGCAGAGCAGAGTGATCTGACCTCACGCGGAATGTTCTTCCGTACAGGAAGCTGTGGAAATGTTCGATGGATCTTACAACTGCCAGCAGTTCTTTCCGGGTTACACAGTAATTTCTTTCTGCTTTTCCGAACGTTTTGCTGAAGTAGCCTATCACAACTTCTTCTCCGGCTTGGAGCTGTGAGAGTACTGCCCCAATGCCATACTGGGAAGCATCGGTGTCCAGTATAAACAGTCCTTCGTCCTGAGGATAAGCCAGCACAGGAGCAGTGAGAAGACGATGTTTGAGCTCTCTAAAAGACTCTTGGCAATCTGGTGACCAGATGAACTCGGCCTTATTTTCAGTCAGGCTATGCAGAGGTTTCGCAATGCTGCTGAAGTACTTTACAAAGCGTCGGTAGTAGCTGCAAAGTCCCAGAAAACTTCTGACCTCATGTTTGTTCTTCGGCACAGGCCAGTCTCTTACTGCCTTTATTTTCTCTGGATCAGTTTCTATCCCTTTCTCAGAAACGACATGTCCGAGGAAACTCACTTTCTTCTGGAAGAGGACGCATTTCTTGGGATTGAGTTGCAGATTGGCACCTCTCAGCCTGGAGAAAACCTGCTTCAGATTCGACAGGTGTTCATCGAAAGTCCTTCCAATCACCATGACATCGTCGAGATACACCAGGCATGTTTCCCATGTAAGTCCTCTCAGCACTAACTCCATTAGTCGCTCGAAGGTGGCAGGAGCATTACATAAGCCGAATGGCATGACCTTGAATTGGTACAACCCATTCCCGGTTGAAAAAGCAGTCTTCTCCTTATCGTCTTTATGGAGTTCTACTTGCCAGTAGCCACTTTTCAGGTCTAATGTAGAGAACCACTTTGATCCGGCCAAAGTGTTCAAAGTGTCGTCGATCCGGGGCAGGGGATAACTGTCTTTCTTGGTGACATCATTCAGCTTCCTATAGTCCACGCAAAATCTCATAGTGCCGTCTTTCTTGGTGACCAAAACTACTGGGGACGACCAAGGACTATTAGACTCCTCAATCACACCATCTTCCAGCATTTCGTTAACCATCGCCTTGATTTCTGATTGCTTGGCAAAAGGCAGTCTTCTCGGCGGCTGTCTAATTGGTCTTGCGTCGCCAGTATTAATTCTGTGTTGCACTAGACTCGTACGACCTGTGATTTTATCTTGAGCGAAAATATCGGCCTCCTCCAATAGGAACTTCAGGGCCATTTCCATCTCCATGTCGTTCAATTGGCCCCAAGAATTCTTGAACCGCTCTACCATTTCTACTGGCAGTCTTCTGTCTAATGCCGTGGGTGTCACCTTTCTTGACAACGTCACTCGGTCAATGGGCTCGCAAGTGGCGATAACCTCACCTTTCTTCAATGTGACCCTGTTAGTTTGCACGTTAGCCACTCTTATGGGTATTGTCCTCTTCGGGTCTACTAAGCATCGTGCGACGAGGGCACCATCATGTCTATCTTTTAGGGGCTCCGCTATGAGAGCAGACATACCATCAAGTTTCTTCTCTAGTCTGGCTCTGACAATCTTCTCACTGTTACCAGGAATCCGTGTATCCTCGTCGACAATAAGTCTCACCCTGGGATTAGCTTCGCCTGCTGTTGGAGATAAATACAACTCTTCGTTACCGATTTTCAAGATCTTATTCTGGAAGTCTACTGACAGGACATCGAAATCTTCCATTAAATCCAGGCCCAGAATAAATTCGTCGACGATTTCTGCGACGACAGCCCTTACCTGTAGCTCAGTACTGCCCAGCCTAATGAAAACAGTGGCCTCTCCATGCACAGGTATCCTATCTCCTTTTGCCGTCTCCAACACAGGCTGTTTGTTGGTCGTGAGTGCGGACCTGTTTGGCAACATGTCTGGACGTACAACGGATCTAGTAGCACCAGTATCGATGGTGAAACTGCATTGTCTTCCGTCTATGCTGCCAGGTATAACGAGGCTCTCGCGGTAGCGTCGGATAGTGGAGACCCTGACCTTGGGGCCCTGGGTCTCGCATGCCACGTGTCGCCCACCTACACTGGCGTCAGGTCGTTTTCCCTGATGGCGCTCCCTGTTGGTATATTCTTGTCTTCTGCGAGCCACCTGTTGGGTTTGTAAGCACTGCCTACTTATGTGGCCTTTCCTACCACACTTGTAACATTCTATGTCTGACCAATCTGCTTTCGTTTTACGTGCTCCGACCGTTGCAGTGAGCTTGCTTATGGCTTCCTTTATAAACTTTATTTCTTGCCTAAGTTCCCCAGTCGTGTCTGAAAGGTCCTCTTTCTCCTTCACTTCGCGCAGCCTGTTGCGGCGAGGTTGAGATGCATTCTTCGCTGCTTCAAATTCCAAGCCATAAATTACGCAGTCCGTAAGTGTTTTGAACCTTCCGAGCCTTAAAGCTTGTTGCATTTCATTATCAAGTACCCCATCGATGAAGGTCTGGACGGTTATCTGGTTGACAAATTCTTCTGGGGCTTGGGGATATGCCAGTCGCACAAGTTTCTCCACTTCGGCACTAAATTCTTGCAGCGTCTCATTTGGCTTCTGGACCCTTGACTTTAGTTGTGTCTGGTAGACCTGGCTCATGTACTTGTTACCATATCTCAAATCTAGGGCCTGTATCACTGTTAAGTAGTTTTGCTGTTTCGACTCCGGGATGTTCTGGAGGATCTCTAGGGCTTTACCTCTAAGCGAGAGAATTAGAGCAGTTGCTGCCTGTTGTTCGCTCCACCCATTGCTGAGAGCTGCCGCCTCAAACTGCCTCCTGTACATGGGCCACGATGTTTCTCCGTCAAAAGTCGGCGGCTTTAAGGTTCCATGAGGCTGCTGCACGATTGGTATGCCTTCTTCCGGACGATTTTGAACTGGGGACATTCCAGTAACTCCTCTTGGTTGAGTTCTGTCAGTCTGGCCCATCACCTGCTCTGTCAGTTCTCTATGTCTGACTTCTGTGCCTTTCATCATCATCTTCATTTGTTCTTTCAACCCCTCCACTTCTTCCCATCGTTTGTTCCAATCCTTTACATTTTCTGTTACATTTTCTACTTTACTGTTCACATTTTCTATTTGTTCGTTGATCAGTTCAATTTCCTCTTTTACATCGACTCTCATATTGTGAAACATACTTCGGAGGTCTTCTTTGTCTTCTAGTCGTCGTTTTTCGTCTTCTTCGCGTTGCTTCTTGAGTTCTTCTTTATCTTCAAGACGCCTCTGTTCCTCCTCTTGTCGTCTTCTCTCGTCTTCTTCGCGCCGTCTTCTTTCATCTTCTTGTCGCCGTTGTTCGTCTTCTTCGCGTTGCCTCTTGAGGTCTTCTTTATCTTCTTGCCGCCGTCGTTCCTCTTCTTCGCGCCGTCTTCTTTCTTCTTCTTGTCGTCGTTGTTCGTCTTCTTTGCGTCGTCTTCTTTCATCTTCTTGTCGCCGTTGTTCGTCTTCTTCGCGTTGCCTCTTGAGGTCTTCTTTATCTTCTTGCCGCCGTCGTTCGTCTTCTTCGCGCCGTCTTCTTTCTTCTTCTTGTCGTCGTTGTTCGTCTTCTTCGCGTTGCTTTTTTAGTAAGTCCATCAACTCTTTGATTTCAGCCATCTTGTCGTAGTCAGTCGATCTGGTGTTTACCATTTACAGCTAGCTTGCTTGTTCACTTCTTCACTCACTTATCCCACACTTCTGACACCAAATTGTTGCGTTTTCTCCGGGTTCTGGATAAGTGAGACTTTAAATTTTAACAAAACAACTTTATTTACACTCTAAATATGGATACAATAAAATTTCTAGAATATTTCTCTCACAAAACACTTAATTTACTGTCTACAATTACTAATCTCCACACAAGTCTCTACACTGGTACTACAGTAGCTACTCTCTTAACACTTTACACTGCTTCTTCAAGTCACTACCACATTCTCTTACTGAGCTGAACTAACTTGGGCTGGCTTGCTTTCGCTTTTATATACTCGCCGTACCTTCCCCTCCTTTCTAGAGCCTTCCATTCCAGAACGTTCCAGGACCTTCTTTTACTAGAAGGTTCTGTGAATACAGATCGGCCCCGTGTGTATACAGGGGGATGTATATACAGGATGATCCAAATGTGGTCACCACTCCTATGTTACACAAGAGGTGTTTCTCGAACTATAAGATCTCTCTGCGTATACAGGGTGTAAGGGTTCTCTGCGTATACAGGGTGTATATACAGGGTGTTCGGAATGTGCAGACCTCAGTTATCCGTTCCGACGGGGTACAAGTTGGTAACTTCGTTATTTCTGGTCCTAGAGGGTTGAGACTTCGCCTGAGGGGGGTCACCCCAGGCACCCCCAGGGGGGTGGGGAGGCGGTGTTGCCAGATTGTGCAAAAATTCCCAGATGTTGGGGAAATTCTGGAGATGTGGCAACACCGCACCTACGTCTATTGAAGTGCTTTGTAACATTATTAAAGGTGAAATTATCTAAAACTAAACAACACATGACTATTTTTTTTCTAATCAGTAACTAAACATCAGCTTATAACTTTTCATCAATGCATGAGTCCGAATTATACTTATATGTATGTTAAGAAACACTAAAAACTCTGGACGCAGCAAGTGCGTTATGGTAGTGATTTTCATAAAAATGTTTTTAATAGCAAATATGTTTTTTTAAGAAAGCAGGCACCAAATTTGATTACCAGTATAACCTATATATTAGAAACAATGTGCCATGTTTCATCAAAATAACTTTATTGTTTGAAAATGTACAAAAATTTCCGAAAGTAAACTTAAATTGTTCCCGAAAAAACTGGTTTTCTGGTCAACCTTATAGGTTAATAGCAAATTGAGCTATTCACATTTGAAGCATTTAATGAAAATTCGCTACCATAACGCACTTGCTGCGTCCCGAATTTCTTTCCTTACAAAGATGTATTATTATATTTCGATGGAAAATACAAAAATGCAATAACATAGGGCGTGTTCGATTAAAAAAATTCAATAAAAAAAAAGAAAAAAAAAAAAAAGAAAATTTGAATCACCAACGACTGGGCCACCCTGTAATTGTGGAAATATTTTTTAAGATGTAGCTTAAGACACCCTACAATTAATGTATACAACTTTTTTTCGTAACTTGCATAATAACGGATATATTGGGCTTTAATGATTTTTTTACGAAAATTCGACAAAAATGATATACCATTAAACGATAAACTCTATAGCCCACACTACTGCTAAAGCATCAGAGAAAGGGTCTATTTGAAATGAATTTTCTGGGAATATTTTAGTAAAATGAAGGACAATGACGATTGAAACTAAAAGTTCAGGCTTTGTAAAACATTCTTCTTGAGACATTTTCCTTCCATAGATCATATTAATTTCAGGTTCATTGCCTAAATATTAACAATTTTGACGTTTAAAATCGCGACTTAGACGTTTTGAAGAAAACCCAAATTTATTTTTCTTTAAATGCCTGTAACTTTTTTGTTCTTTAGCCTACAGTGCTAAATTTTGGTAGGTTTCTTACCCATAATGATATAAACCCGTGTACCAAATTTCGTTGCCCTTACTTTGTTAATTCCGGGGATATAATTTTTTTTCGATTTTTTTCGAAAGAAAACACAAAATTTTCCGGGAAAAGCTCGGCGGATTTTCCTGGATAACGAACTTATCCAAGCCACTCGCGAAAGGAAGGTACTCACCTAATTTTATCAAAATCGGTCCATTATTATAGTCTGAAACCGACCTCGGATTTGGGTTCCAGGGGTCCTAATTAGCGCTCAATTGAAGAAATTTTTTCAAAATTCAAAAGTCGAGATCTTCTCATTAGTGAATTTTTTTTAAAGAAAATTCACTAAAAACGTGAACTAAATGATTTCTTATAATTTTTAAAGGACAGTTTCTCAAAACTTCCAGAAATTCACAAGTTTCCCACAAATTTTAATAAACAGGAAAAACCCAGCAAAAACAATCAAATTGTCTTTCAAGCAATTTTCAGAAGACAGTTTTTCACATCTTTCAAAGAATCAAATTTTGTAAAAGTTCCGGGAAATGCCAAACTCTGAAAACAAAACAATCAAATTGCCTTTCTTACAATTTTTAGGAGGCAGTTTTCAAAACTTCCAGAGATTCAAATTATCCACAAGTTCTAAGAAATAAGAAATACCCAGAAAAAACAAATTATCTTTCTCACAATTTTCAAATTTTCTACAAGTTTTGGACAAGAAAAAAAAATTCTCACAATTTTAAAGAGGCAGCTTCTCAAAACGTCCAGAAATTGTCAAATTTTCCACAAGTTTTATGAAATGTGAATACCCCAAAAAAGGAATCAAAAAACCTCTGGACGCAGCAAGTGCGTTATGGTAGTGAATTTTCATAAAAATGTTTCTAATAGCAAATATGTTCTTTTAAGAAAGCAGGCACCAAATTTGGTTACCAGTATAATTTATATATTAGAAACAATGTACCATATTTCATCAAAATAACTTTATTGTTTGAAAATGTACAAAAATTTCCGAAAGTAAACTTAAATTTTTCCCGAAAAAACTGGTTTTCTGGTCAACCTTATAGGTTAATAGCAAATTGATTCACAATTTGAAGCATTTAATGAAAATTCGCTACCATAACGCACTTGCTGCGTCCCGAATTTCTTTTCTTACAAAGATGTATTATATTTCGATGGAAAATACAAAAATGCAATAACATAGGGCGTGTTCGATTAAAAAAATTCACTAAAAAAAAAAAGAAAATTTGAATCATCAACGACTTATGGGCCACCCTGTAATTGTGGAAATATTTTTTAAGATGTAGCTTAAGACACCCTACAATTAATGTATACAACTTTTTTTCGTAACTTGAATAATAACGGAAATATTGCGCTTTAATGATTTTTTAAGATAATTCGACAAAAATGATATACCATTAAACGATAAACTCTATAGCCAACACTACTGCTAAAGTATCAGAGAAAGGGTCTATTTGAAATGAATTTTCTGGGAATATTTTAGTAAAATGAAGGACAATGACGATTGAAACTAAAAGTTCAGGCTTTGTAAAACATTATTCTTGAGCCATTTTCCTTCCATAGATCATATTAATTTCAGGTTCATTGCCTAAATATTAACAATTTTGACGTTTAAAATCGCGACTTTGACGTTTTGAGGAAAACCCAAATTTATTTTTCTTTAAAGGCCTGTAACTTTTTTGTCCTTTAACCGAAATCGCTAAATTTTGGTAGGTAGCTTACATATAACGATATAAACTCGTGTACCAAATTTTGTTGCCCTTACTTTGTTAATTCCGGAGATATAATTTTTTTCGAAAAAAAACACAAAATTTTCCGGGAAAACCTCGGCGGATTTTCCTGGATAACGAACTTATCCAAGCCACTCGCGAAAGGAAGGTACTCACCAAATTTTATCAAAATCGGTCCATTATTTTTTTAGTTATAGGTGTGACACATAAATATATAAACATGTATATATATATATATATATATATATATATATATATATATATATATATATATATATATATATATATATATATATATATATATATAAACATATAAAGTCTGAAACCGACCTCGGATTTGGGTTCCAGGGGTCCTAAATAGCGCTCATTTGAAGAAATTTTTTCAAAATTCAAAAGTCGAGATCTCCTCATTAGTGAATTTTTTTTAAGAAAATTCACTAACACAATTTTTAAAATTTCCAGAGAAAACAAAACTGTTTTTCTCACAATTATAAGAGGCAGCTTTTCAAAACTTCCAAAAATTGTCAAATATTAAACAAGTTTTAGGAAATGGGATATACCCAGAAAAACAACCAAACTGTCTTTCATGTAATTTTCACAAGGCATTTTTCAAAACTTACAGAAATTCTTAAACCTTCCACAAGTTTTAGGAAATACGTAATACCCAAACAAAAAAACAATCAGACCCAGACAAAAAACAATTGTCTTTCTTACAGCTTTTATAAGCAGGTTTTCAAAACTTCCAGTTTTAAAAAATACGAAATACCAAGAGATAAAAAAGATCAAACCACCTTTCCCACAATTCTCAAAAGCCAGTTTTTCAAAACTATCAGAAACCTTCAAATCTTCCACAAGATTCAGTAAATACGAAATGCCCAGAAAAACAAACAAATCTTCTTTCTCACAATTTTCAAGAGGGGTTTTTCAAAACTTCCAGAAATTCGCAAAATTTCCACAAGGATTAGGAAATACGAAATGCCGAAAGAATGCGGACATAGCGGTTTCTTGTGTCGTAAATGCTTGACGGTTTTCTTGATTGGGATTGTGTAGAAGCTTTTTGCGAGCTTTGACCTTTTCAAGTCTGGCCTTGTCACAGGATTAGAGAACCAGGGCTTTTGAGTGGCTGCAGAGGTTTTCTGTGTACATGGAATAAATAATTCCATGCCAGCTTGGATAATTTCGGTGACGTTTTGTGAGATATCAGAGGGGTGAGGATGAGAGAAGTAAACAGACGCCCATGGAAATGAGGAAAAGTAATCTCGCATTTTGTCCCAGTTCGCGGAGTTGTAGTGCCAAACGATACATGGGTGTGATGACTATGTGACCTCGGGTTGTATTGCGCAGGAAGCAGTGACCATGCTGTGGTCTGAGCGACCCAGGGGACAGTGACTGATATCTTATAGCAGTCGGGATTTGTAGTAAGAAGGAGATCCAAGGGATTTGAGCTGTGTGTTGGGATGCGAGGAAAGTAAGTAGGTTGCTGAACCATATTGGCTAAAGAATTGCTGACTGCAAAGGCCTCCGCTGCTCTTCCTTGTGGATCGGTTTTTGAAGATCCTAGCCATTCCCTATTATGGACATTGAAGTCACCAAGAATAGTGACCTCGGAGGAAGGATATTCAGAAATCAGATGGTCGGTTTTTTCAGAAAGGTAGTCAAAGAGCTGGACAAAGTTGTTGTCAGAAGGTGACCGGTAAATGCAACAGATGAATTTAGTTGCAGGCCTCAGCGAGAGTTTTATCCATAGTGTGTCTTTTCTTCCAGCTTCTAAATTGCAGGGTAGATTGCTACGGTTGTACACGCACACGCCTCCATGCAATCTAAAGGAAGTAAGGAGCTCATACCCCGGGAAATTAAGGTGATTAGTGGCTGTTTTGGCACTGATTTGAGTTTCGGTGAGGAAGAGGAGTTGGGGCCTATTAGCCTGGAGGAAATGGTCGACGGAGTGCAGGTTAGAATTTAGGCCACATATATTCGAGAAGGATATGTTAAATCTTGATGCTGGCGCCCCCTGTACACCCCTCTCCCGGAGATCCGAATGGAGAGTATTTTACCTCCGGAATCTTTTGTACAAGAAGGAGCCATAATCATTTTTGCTTATAAGGGAAACCGACTCATACACCAGAACCGGAAACGTCCGTTGGGACTTCACCGGCTACTATCACGTAAAGGAAAATTTCACTACCACCTACCATATTGCAAGTATACCACACCAGCCAACTATTAAAGAGCTGACCAGCTCTAGAACTTGCCTGTTATCCCAAACTTTTAAAGATTCTGCAATTTTCACCCAGAAAAAATCAAATTATCCCAGTTTTCAAGGGGTAGCTTTTCAGAACTTCCAAAAATGTTCAAATTTTCTATGAGTTTTCGGAAATATGAAATACCCATGAAAAAAATCCAATCAAATTGTCTTTCTCGCAATTTTCACGAGGCAATTATTCCAAGCTTTTAGAGGGTCTCCAATTTGCCAGATGTTTCGCAAAATGGAAACATTTTTGAAAAATAAAACCAACCAAAACATTTCTGTTAATTTTTAGTTTTTCTACGAAGTATATCATACGATTGTTATTATTAAATACAAATCAGAAATTTGTTAACGCATTTTTACATTCTTAATAATGTACCTAGTTTTGACACATCTTGCGAATCATTCTTCAATTTTCACTATTAACATTACTATTATTATTATTAATCATCTAGTGGCGATCCTGACCTGCCCTGTAGGTCAGAAAGGTCTGTTCAGGCAGGACCCTACAGCAATAAACACCGTCCGGCAATGCTGCTCTCTCAATGCATGAAATGACGGGACGATCCGTAAGTAGACAGGTTCCGTCATTTCATGCATCACGAGAGCGGCATTACCGGACGGTGCTTATGGCTCTGGGGGCCTGCCTGAACTGACTTGCCCTGTAGGTCAGGAAGGTCAGTTCAGGTAGACCCCTAGAGCAATAAGCACCATCCGGCAAAATGCCGCTCTCGCAATGCATGAAATGACAGGACCAGTCTACTTAAGGATCGTCTCATCTTGCTCAATTGCCGATTATGTTGATACGCCCTCTAGCCACTAAACTTCTTAATAATTTATAAAATAATTATGTACCAGCAAAAAAAGTAGGAAAAGTAATATTTCTCTAGAAAGATAAATTAAAACTGCTCAACACAAAAAAATTAGTAAATAAAAAACAAAGGTCCAAAAATCACAATAAAATACAGTCCTGACCTGTACTTACTAATACAACATATGTTCGCACCCACCGCCCGATTCACCCCCCACTTTACCATCGAATATGTAAATTCGTGGGTCCTATGTGTTATGCGATGTTGCGGTCGTAAATATCCCCGCCCTCCATAGAAAACGGATGGGGTTCGGCAATATTTCCAGGCGTTGAGGTAAAACCCCTCTCAGGTGTCTCTGATTAAAAAAAATCTCGGGACGCAGCAAGTGCGTTATGGTAGCGAATTTTCTTTAAAATATTTTTAATAGCAAATGTCTTTCTTTGATGAAAGCAGGAATCAAACTTGGTTGCCTATATAGTAGAAACAATGTATCATATTTCATTGAAACAAATTTATTGTTTGAAAATATATAAACATTTTTCAAAAGTCTAGATGCAGCAAATGTGTTATGGAACTGATTTTCCATAAAAATGTTTTTAATAGCAAATGCGAGCAGGCATCAATCTGATTACCGGTATAGCCTATGTGGTAGAAACAATGTACTATATTTTATCAAAATTACTTATGGTTTGAAAATATACAAAAATTTTCCGAAAATAAACTTAAATGTTGGTTTTCTATCCAACAAAGCTTACGTTAATAGCAAATTGAGTTATTGAAATTTGAAGGATTTAATGAAACTTTGGTAAATTTGCAGATTAGCACCCGAACGCTTTTCAACAAATTGTTTTCAGAGACATTACTAGGACCTCACCTGCAGGTTTCTGAACAGTTTTTTGAAAAACGTTCGGGAGCTAAACTGCAAATTTACCGAAAATTTGCTACCAAAACGCACTTACTGCGTCCAGATTTTTTTCTTACAAACGCATCATATTTCGATAAAAAATGCAAAAATGCATTAACGAATTTGTTCTACGAAAATTAGTTTAAAAAAATTATACACCCCTACTCACTCCTGGTCCCGTAACTTCCTTGGGGAGTGTGAACAAGAAATTTTTTTTCGGGGTTTGTGGATCCAGAGGGGTGGGGGCCTAGGCAGGTTTTTGAAAACAGTTTTTTGAAAAGCGTTCGGGAGCTAAACTGCAAATTTATCGAAAATTCGCTACCAAAACGCACTTACTGCGTCCAGATTTTTTTAAGATAAACGCATCATATTTCGACAAAAAATGGAAAAATGCATTCACAAATTTGTTCTACAAAAATTAGCTAAAAAAATTATGCACCCCTACTCACTCCTGGTCCCGTAACTTCCTTGGGGAGTGTGAACAACAAATTTTTCTTGGGGTTTGTGGATCCAGGGTGGGTCTAGGCAGGATTCTGAAAACAGTGTTTTGAAAAGCGTTCGGGAGCTAAACTGCAAATTTACCGAAAATTCGCTACCAAAACGCACTTACTGCGTCCAGATTTTTTTCTTATAAACGCATCATATTTCGATAAAAAATGCAAAATTACATTAACGAATTTGTTCTAAAAAAATTAGCTAAAAAAATTATGCACCCCTACTCACTCCTGGTCCCGTAACTTCCTTGGGGAGTGTGAACAACAAATTTTTCTTGGGGTTTGTGGATCCAGGGGGGGCTCTAGGCAGGTTTCTGAAAACAGTGTTTTGAAAAGCGTTCGGGAGCTTAACTGCAAATTTATCGAAAATTCGCTACCAAAACGCACTTACTGCGTCCAGATTTTTTTTAAGATAAGCGCATCATATTTCGATAAAAAATGCAAAAATGCATTAACAAATTTGTTCCACGATAATTAGCTAAAAAAATTATAGGCCGTTAAACCATAAACTTCACTAAACCTACAAATAAATATCCAAACAGCTACCAAACTTAACTAAACTGACAGCCAAAGCACCAGAGAAAGGGTCTATTTGAAATGGATTTCCTGTAAACGTTTTAGTAAAATGAAGGGCAATGACGGTTGAATCTGAAACTTAAGGGTTTGTAGAACAGTCTTCTTGCAACATTTTTTTTTTCACAAATGGTATTTGTTTTACATTCTTTGCCTAAACATTGCCAATTTTGACGTTTAATATTGCGAGTTTGACGTTTTGAGGAAAACTCCTACATTTATTGCTTTAACTGCCCATAACTTCTTTGTCTTTAAAGCTATGGACTTAAATTTTGGTACAGAGTTCACTCTTTATAATACAAACACGCGTACCAAATTTGGTTGCTCTTACTTTGTTATTTCCGGAGATATAATTTTTTTTATAAAGAAAACACAAAATTTTCCGGGAAAACCTGGTCAGATTTTCCTGGCTAACGAACTTATCCAAGCCACTTGCAAAAGGAAGGTACTCTGCAAATTTTATCAAGATCGGTCCATTATTTTTTGAGTTATCGGTCGGATATATATATATATATATATATATATATATATATATATATATATATATATATATATATATATATATATATATATATATATATATATATATATATATATATATATATATATATATATATATATATATATATATATATATATATATATATATATAACACAGATCTCCCCATAAGCGAATTTTTTTAAAAAAAATTCGCTAATAGTCGGGGAAGTAGATCGACGTTAAATTTAAAAAAAAATTAGAACCGAATAAAAAAGTATCTTATATGGCCGCACCCTCCGCCCGATTCACCCCCCACCTTACCATCGGATATGTAAAATCGACGGTCCTGTGTGTTATGCGATGTTGCGCCCGTAAAATATCCCCGCCCTCCATAAAAAAACGGATGGGGTTCGGCAAAATTTCCAGGCGTTGAGGTAAAACTCCTCTCAGGTGTCTGATTAAAAATGGTCGGGGAAGTAGATCGACGTTAAACTTTTAAAAAAGAATTTATATAATATATATATAAACACAGATCTCCCCATAAGCGAATTTTTTTTAAAAAAATTCGCTAATAGTCGGGGAAGTAGATCGACGTTAAATTTAAAAAAAAATTAGAACCGAATAAAAAAGTATCTTATATGGCCGCACCCTCCGCCCCATTCACACCCCACCTTACCATCGGATATGTAAAATCGACGGTCCTGTGTGTTATGCGATGTTGCGCCCGTAAAATATCCCCGCCCTCCATAAAAAACGGATGGGGTTCGGCAAAATTTCCAGGCGTTGAGGTAAAACTCCTCTCAGGTGTCTGATTAAAAATGGTCGGGGAAGTAGATCGACGTTAAACTTTTAAAAAAGAATTTCAAACCGAATAAAAAAGTATCTTACAATAAGATGTCTTATATAAGGATTAAAATTTCCTGATATTATTTTTTAGCTGTTTTTTTTTTTTGTAATTTTTCGTATTCCACCATCAAAATTGTTTCAACAAAGAAGCTGCTGGAAATAAATAAATTACACGGAAAAATTGACAAAAGCCTGACGTAGTTAACAGGTTACAAATTTATCAGGTGGCAAGCATTTGACAAATTTAACGCAAATTACGCAACACCAAGGTCACTTGATACTTATATTGTTAGGCGAAAATTCACAAAAATCTAATAATAAAATGACACGATGACACCAAAATCATGCAGAATTATTCCCGTTTTGGAAATCTACCCGAAATATCACTTTCCTTTTTATGAAAAGTCACCTTACTTCCAAATAATGTAGTAAATAAAATAATAAATAGAATGGAGGCCAAAATTAAATTAATAAAGTTTAATCGCCAAAAGAAGTTAAAAAGCAGGAGTGTTGTTATTTGATTCGAACAATTGAAAATTAATGGGATAATTACAATAATAATAATGAATGAGATAAGAGTTATTCAATATTACGTTCAGATATGAACTCTATTGATTTTTCAAGGTGGAATTTTCCATGCCTTGTACAATCTCCGGACAATGATACGATGAACCTTGAAAATAATAAAACAGCTAATATCTCCCTGTATAATCGCGATAGACTAAATCAGACGATTTAAATTGATAAGGCTGGATCAAGTTACTTATATCTAATAGTCAAAACTGGGTCGAGAAATGCGATAAGATTATAAAGACCTCTCTCGTCATTGATAAAATATGATTTATCTAGAAAATGTCAATACAAATACTGACCTTTGAAAACTCGAAGACACTGTTTGTTTACACACTGATAACATTTTCCTTTTCGGTTTTGCCGACTTCTGATAAAAACTATCACGGATTATTTAAGGGGTCAAATACACAAACAGACTTCTTCCATTTGACACTTCAACCTGTGTGACGCAATCAGATTTTTATATAACGAACTACGAGCTCCTATGACTGCCTACTTCATTCCAAACAGCTTGGCACCGTTGCCGTTTCTTCCAGATTAGAATAATTTAATTTTTATGTCTATTTAGTTTTTGAAATGATTAATTTTTGAAGACGCTTCGCGTACCTTACATTTTAAAATTTTTAACATCATCCATTGCAGAAGGAACAACGACACTGTTAAAAAAAATGCGTTATCAATCTGGAGAGCTTCTTAAGGTCCGTGCATATAAACTGAACGATTTTTGAGGATGTCATTTGTTTATTTTACATTGTAAATATGTTAACATCATAATATGCTATAAAAAAAGTCTAGTACCTTGACATATAAGCAATTTTGATAAAATTTAGATGGCGAAAATAACGAAGCAAATTAGGGCGCAGGTGTATTTTCCGAGATATTGCCATTTTCCGACGGAAATTTTCATCATTTTCATGATCGTGTTTTTCGCAAATCGCTATGCTATTACATCATATTCATTGCTTATTACCTTTCTAAACACAGTGTATCACCCAATTGTAACGTAGCTGTATGATATTCCCCATTCTTTTGTACGTAATTTCCTCAAAAATGCAGAGTAACCACATGAAAGTGCACTTGGGCATGCCTCGTGCCGGGACGACCAATCAATGGCGTTTTACGAAGAAAAACGACCAGCGTCTCGCGACAGTAAAAACTCAATTACCCTGATCATGCGCACTTCGCAAAATACTTTAAGTAACCCAATAAAAGACCTCCCTGACGTGATGTTTACACATAATCCTCCCAAATGACCTGCCTAAAATCAGTGTGCCTAATCAAAAGCTGAAAGAAGGAAAAAGGGGAAGGAAAAGTACATGCTCACATGAATAGCAGGGTTGATTTTCTTTCCCATTTTAGCTTTTAATTGGGCAAACTGATGCCAGGGGATGTCTGTTAGGAGGAGTGTGTGTAAACAGCACGTCAGGAGGAGGTCTTTTATTTAATGACTTAGATTATTCTGTGAAGTGCGCATGATCCATGATATAATGACTTAGAAGAGATATGATATTGCGCATATGCCCCGCCCCCTCCTCTGACGTCACGCGGTGAGTAACGTTATAGATGTCCAACTACACACTTAAAACAAAGTCATTCGCAATCAAAAAGTTTCTATACGTCAGTTTAATGCGGTTGAAGTTACGCCTATATTGTCTTTTTCAAATAATATAGATCACAGCACTAATTTTAACCTTTTTTATTTTTATTACTTCCAACTGTATGCACTTAAATATTAGTAAAATACGTAATTTGTTAAGAGGTTGTGATGAAACGTCAAACCTCACTGTAAGACAGCATATTATTGTTGCATTGGACTCACCACTTGACACCATGCTCGTGACAGGTCTAAAAATAGGCAGTCGGAATATCATATCTCTCGTTATTTGTATCATGCGCATGATCAATGCGACCGAGTTTTTTCTGTCGCGAAATGCTCGTGGAAAACGAAACCTGGCGTACATTATGGTAATCTGAGAATAATACGTACATAACCTCACGGTTTTCTTCCCATTTTCCCTTCTTTTAGCTTTTAATTAAACAAACTGAAGTTAGGGCAGGTCAGAAAGGTCAGTTCAGGCAGGATTATTACTAAATAAAGCACCTCAGCCAGGTCTTTTATGCCGTAAAATCGCAAAACGTCATTGAATGGTCGTCACTGCACGAGTCACGAACATGATACAAATACCGAGAGATATGATATGATATTCAGACTACCTATTTTTAGACCTGTCACGCGCATGGTGTCAAGTGGTGAGTCCAATGCAACAGTAATATGCTGTCGTGCAGTGGGGTTTGACGTTTCATCACAACCTCTTAATAAATTACGTATTTTACTAATATTTAAGTGCATACAGTTGGAAGTAATAAAAATGAAAAAGATTAAATTTAGTGCTGCGATCTATATTATCTGAAAAAGACAATATAGGCGTAACTTCAACCGCATTAAACTGACGTAAAGAAACTTTTTGATTGCGAATGACTTTGTTTTAAGTGTGTAGTTGGACTTCTATAACGTTACTCACCACGTGACGTCATAGGAGGGGGCGGGGCATATGCGCAATATCATATCTCTTCTAAGTCATTATATCATGAGGCACAAATACTGATGATTGGAAAATCTGACTCAAATTAGAATCATGCACAAGTTCTTGTGGTTTCTCGTTTCTCGTTTCTCTGCATTTTTGAGGAAATTATGTACAAGAAACGAAAAATATCATACAGGTACATTACAGTTGGGTGATATACTGTGTTTTGAGTGATAATAAGCCATGAATATGATGTCGAAAATGAGAAAAACACTATCATGAAAATTTCCGCCGGAAAATACGCATGTGCCCGAATTTTTTCATTACCAAAATTACAGTTTAAAAAAATGTGCTCTATGTTTTGAAATGTTCCTTAAGGTCCGTTCACATTGACCGAACGACTTTGGTGCTTAACATAAACATATATTGAAATATGTATATCAAAAACTAATTTAGCCAAACGTAATTATGGATATTAAAATACTGATTGAGCTAGATTTCTGAGCTTATGTCACAGATACACAATTAGACAGGTAAGGCGACTAACCGTCTAAAATGCCTGGCTGTTTATGTCATATGGGCAAGGACGGCAAATGCTATGTCATTTGAGTGTATAAACATTAGATATTTTTCATGGATATACAATAGGACAGGTAAGACGATGACAACTGTCTAAAATGTGCTAATTTATGTCGCCCCGACAAGGATCAACATATAGGCTTAATATTAATAACAATAATATATTTTTTTCGCTACCTATACAATTTATTACAATTTTTTACAACAGAAATAAGTAGGTATATGTTCACTTAACGTTATATACCTAACTAATTAATTCCCTCGGTACTTACTGCAGCTGAGTAAACCTGAAGACCATAAAAAAGAAAATCCACGGGATTCAGGTCTGGCGATCTAAGAGGCCACAGACTAGGTCCGCCGCATAATTATCAGACAAATAACGACGCACTACGTTGTTATAATGTGGCGGCGCACCGTCATGCGAGTTCTAAATTGCAAGGCTACATTTTCCCATCATTTATTTTCATTAAGGTGCAAGAATTTTTTTTGTGGGGCGTAGTTGGCGCACCTGCTGAACCAAGTTAGTGGCTCCCCTGAACCGCTTTATTACATACTTTACGAATTAAATATAGTTTTGACCTCAATTTTCAAGAATTGAAAAATTTGCCCCTGAGGATGGCTATTTGTTAGCCGAAACGCGTAGGGATTTTAAGAAAATTTACTGTCTGGATCAGAAGCGTTTCATTGAGTATTTAATTATATATATATATATATATATATATATATATATATATATATATATATATATATATATATATATATATATATATATATATATATATATATATATATATATATATATATATATGTATGTATGTATCCAACCGATCTCAAAAAAATACACCAATCGAAACATCGAAACCAAATTTGGCGATTTCCTTCATTTTCTTAATAGGTTGGATGAGTTCGTTAAACAGTTTTGAAACTCAGATACTTTTAGAAAAAATGACCAAACCTGCTTGAAAACGAAATATCTTTTTAATTACTAGAAATATTAAAGTAAAACTTGACAAACACGTACCCGTGGTACAAGTGGTCCTACCTTCCAAATTTAAACTCAATTGGTTCAGTAGATTTTGAGTTATAACTAAATAAAAAATCAATAACCTACTATATGACCTGAAATTACCTCTAAATGGATGCCTATAATGTTAGACAAGGTCAGACAGATAAATCAGGGTTACGCTGTCATTGCAAACAAAATCTCCAAATTAAGTTTTAAACGGGTAGACTACGAAAATATGTCACAATAAACAATCCGCGGGGTTGCCATTTACGACAACTCTCATCTAAATCTGTAGATATCAGAAAAATGTAACTAAATAGAAAATTTAATGAGTGATTCAATTTGTTTAAAAGCAATATAGAACTACTTTTTATTATGTATAAATATTAAGCTTCCTATTTACACGGTACTTAAAAGCCATCCATCCTTATCTCTAGTTTAATCTGACAACACCACTATTTGTCATTTGTTAACTGACAGGAGTCATTAGAGAAACGTGTACGTTCTGCACATAACTTCGAATTCGCCTCCGCTAATACCTTAGAATCTCAGAATATAAAACAACTACCTATATTCGAAGGATAATACAAATAGTAGGTGAATAATAACCCAACTTTTAATTTTAACATAACTTTAACAAATGTCTGCAGGCGTCGACTGTGACTGCAGTATATTATAATTCCAACATCCAATCAAACAAATAAGAAAGTGGTTGTGTACATCAGATTCAAATTCCTAATCAAAGCATATAGGTACTGTATTACCAAAGTGAAACAAAATTATTAAGTGCTGAAAAGAGTTTAGGTGCAGCAAGTGCGTTATGGTAGCAAATTTTTTTAAAAATATTTCAAATAGTGATAACTCAATTTCCCACTAAACTAGAATCTTCAGTTTTGATACATAGTAAAACCCATATAAAGGCAGCGTGGGTACTAGATTTGAAAAATGGCTACAAATTTCTTTTTAAAAACCTTTTTTTATTTTCTTTGCAGAAACTGGTTCGATTGAGTTGACTAAAATAGATCATCCAAGCGATTAATAAGGAAAAATACCTGCCACGTTTATAATTTTGCAGGTACATTCCTTTTGGAAATAAAAATTATATTTTCGGTAAATGTTCAGTTTAGCATATGGGGTACTTTTAGAAAAAAAAATCAGAAACATGCTTAGAACCTTTTCTGGATGCACATACCACAAGAAAAATTTCTTCCAAACGGCCCCTAAGAAACTTACAGGACCAGGAGTGAATAGAGGTGTTGGGCAGGGAAGAAGATAAAAAGGAAATATAAGCGGAAAGTTCGAAAAAACCTTAGCTTAGCTAGGCCTGTATAAGCTACCTTTTTGCAGCTATACTGCTTTAAAATCCTGTTTACTTCGCCCAACACCCTTATTCCATGCACAATGGGCCAAGGGCTGCAGTGCTATCGGGGCGGCAAAGCCGCGGACAAGCGCTGAGGGACAAAAAAAAACCTTATTCACCGCAGGTCCCGCAACTTTCTTGGAGGTTGTTCCGAAGAAATTTTACTTGTTTATGTTGTTCTTGTTTATGCATCGAGGGTGGTTGTAGGCATGTAGAATGGGGGGTGGGGGTGGGGTTAGAGAGAGAACACCCGTGACGAAGCCGTGAACCAAGATTTTAAAATTATGTTTAAATTGTTACCTCATTTCATTTCATTGTTGTTGCCCTTACTTGGTGCAACTGGTCCATACTACATACAGACTTGGAGACTACTTCTCTGGCTTCACTGTTGGTTTTTGTAGGTGAAGGGTGTAGCCAGCGCGTAAGCTAACTGGAGCAAGTGGCCCTTATGAATTCTAGATGTTCTTCAACGTTTCTGCGACTAGTTTCGCTGCTTGACAGCATTCTCAGACAGATAAAAATTGAATTAGTACGAAATCATGACAACTACAAATAAAGATCTGTTGCTATGTTATGATATGATGTTTTGAACAAAAAATTCATCAAATTGAAAATAAAATGAAACACAGATGACAGATGAGGCTTTCAAAATGTCTATGTGATGTATGTCAATAATTAACATAAAAATAGAACTAGCCTATGATAACAGTTACAACAATAAAATAACTAAATAATAACAGTATAAAAGCAGTCTCTATATAACGAACATATCGACATACATCAACTCATTATCTTATTATAACTTTTTTGAAAGAGTAGTTAAATTATATATAAATATCTGAGAAAGGGGAATTCATTAAAGCAGTTTGCTCGTTTAAAACAAGGTTGTTTAAAATATTATTCCAAAAATAAATTTGAGGTTGCCTTGTATGTTAGCCTCACATACAGAGCTACAATATTTTATCATTTAAAAAAGTATGGATACAGCAACAGTAAATAAGCGATGAACAGGATCTGGGTGCAGCAAGTACGTTGTGGTAGAGAATCTTCCTAAAAAGATTTCAAATCTAATAACTCAATTTCCCATTGAGTTATAATCTTCAATCTTGAGCCACAGTAACACCTATGTAAAATACCTTTTGCTTATTTTGTTTGCAAAAATTAGTTCGATTGGGTTGACTAAAACAAAACCATCCAAGCAATTAATAAGAAAAAATATCTGCCTTGAAGGTTTGGAGGTGAAGAAAAAACATGTGCCAGCAAGGAATTCCACAACTTGGAAGTCGTCGGGACAAAAAGAGCGGGCATAACAAGATGTTCTATGTCTGGTGACCTGGACATTAAAAGGGTGTATTCGCTCTGTTCCCCTGGTAGATCTCCTGGGGGCAGCAGGTGGAGGAACTATGGAAGAAAGCTCCTCTGAGCAGTGCCCGTGCAGATATCTATAAAAAAGAGAGAGGTCACCAACGGCACGTCGGTGGGCAAGGGATGGCAGTCTTTGGGTGAGGGTCGGGTTATCGATTAGACATATAGCTATCTTCTGAATGGAGTCCACGATAGCGAGTGCAGAAGCGGCAGCGGCACCCCAGATGTGGGAGCAGTATTCGAGGTTTGGCCTTATTTGTGAAGTATATAAGGTATAGAGATTAGCTGGTGAAAAGTATTTGTGAGCCCGGAAGAGGAAACCTAATTTCTTAGCAGCCGCTTCTGCAATTGATGTGACATCTTGGTGCCAATTGAGATTTCGATCCACATAAATGCCAACAAGTGAAAAGGACTCATTACTTTGAATAAAATGGTCATTGTGATGGGTCTAGGGCTGGTGTATCTCTTATGAGATAGAAAGCAAGACTAAGATTTGGTGGAGTTGAATTGTACGAGATTTCTACTTGCCCAGTCTAATATTTTTTGGAGATCCACAGAGACAGAACCCTCCATGATTCTGCGATCCTCATCTAATTGAGCTAAAGAGACCGGCTTAGGATATTGTATATTTGAGTGGAGGGTGCTGTCGTACGCATAACTGTGAACTGGGTTGGATGTGCTAGAGAGGAGGTCATTGATGTGGAGAAGAAACGAAGTAGGGGCTAAAGCTGAACCTTGAGGGACTCCTGCATTAATTGGATACAGTTTAGAGGAATGGCCATCCACGACAACAGAAATGCTCCGGTTGGAGAGGAAATTTGCTGTCCAGGTACAGAGTTTTGGTGGTAGGCCATAGGCCGGAAGTTTATTAAGCCGCGCTGCGTGCCAGACTTGGTCAAATGCTTTGGATATGTCTAGGGCGACAATCTGGGATTCGCCGTGTAGTTCCATAGACTTGTTCCAAGAATGGGTGACAAAGGAGGTCGCAGGTGATCTGCGCTGATGGAATCCATACTGCCTGTCGTGTATTAGACTGTTTTTCAAGAAATTTTTGTAATTCGGTGTTTATATACTTTTGCATCACTTTAGAGACGACTGAAAGGAGAGATATAGGCCTGTAGTTGCTAGAAAGCGCTTTGGATCCTTTCTTGGGGACGGGTTGTACTCTAGCAGTTTTCCAGTTACTAGGGAATTTGCCTCTATTGTAAGAATTCTGAAACAGACGAGTCAAAACAGTTCTGGTGCACATTTTTTGAGAACAATTGCTGGGATCCCGTCAAGGCCAGAGGCTTTCCTGGTATTAGGTTACGGTTAGGTTTGTATGTGAGTGGGCCATATCGGCCCTCCACCGCGACCTTAAGGTCTATTGTGGCTCACGCCTAAAGTCTATATTTCACCCAACAAATCCAGCCTCCTGCAGAGGTCGATAATCTTTGTGGGCGAAAGTTGATCCAGGTCTTCTGGAGCAAGCTTTACCTTGCCAAAGAGCAGGTATCTAGTCTTGTCCGCTGCCGGACAGTAACACAACACATGCTCTGCTGTTTCTTCATTCTCCATGCACAGCCGGCACTCGGTCTCCTGACCGACTCCAATACGGTGCATGTGATGCCGCAAGCGGCAGTGTCCTGTATACAGGCCGACTAGAGTACTCAGTTGTTGTCTGTTCAACTCTAGAAGCTTTTTAGCCCTTGACTCAGACAGGCCATTCCTGGTATTAAGAGAAGAAAGCATCTTTCGTACCTTTTTAGTATTGAAAATGATATCAGTCATTTAATGTGAGACATTGGGGACTGTTGGTGGTTGAACAATTGGAGGTGGGTTGAAAGTAGAATTGCCGGCGAACAAAGCAAAAAGTTCAGCCTTGCCCAGGGCGGTAGAAACAATTTCATCCCCTGAAACAAGAGGTGGGAACGTGCTCTTGCAGAAATTATTCCCAATAGATTTAGCAAGAGTCCAGAAGGGTTTACTGCCGTTGGAGCTTGAGAGGACTTTGTTTTTTATGTGGTTATTAGAGTTTCTTGCCTCAGAAAGAATACAGACGTAGCAGTTTCTTGCGTCGTCAAATGCTTGACGGTTTTCTTGACTGGAATTGTGTAGAAGCGTTTTGTGAGCTTTGACCTTTTCAAGTCTGGCCTTGTCACAGGATTTAGAGAACCAGGGCTTTTGAGTGGCTGAAGAGGTTTTCTGTGTATGTGGACTAAATAATTCCATGCCAGCTTGGATAATTTCGGTGACGTTTTGTGAGATATCAGAGGGGTCAGGATGAGAGAAGCGGACAGACACCCATGTAAATAAGGAAAAGTAATCCTGCATTTCCTCCCAGTTCACGGAGTTGCAGTGCCAAACGATACGTGGGTGTGATGACTATATGACCTCGGGTTGCATTGCACAGGAAGCAGTGACCATGCCATGGTCTGAGCCACCAAGGGGGGTGGTCACTGATATCTTATAGCATTCAGGATTTGTAGTAAGAAGGAGATCCAAGGGATTTGAGCTGTGTGTTGGGATGCGAGGAAAGTAAGTAGGTTGCTGAACCATATTGGCTAAAGAATTGCTGACTGCGAAAGCCTCCGCTGCTCTCCCTTGTGGAACAGTTTTTGAAGATGCTAGCAATTGAAGATAAACAACTTCTCCAGCAATATTTGTGTTACTGGCTCTAAATTCGCCACGTTGGATAGTATTTGCTCTTTTTTACTAGCATAACTGTTGCAGTTTTAATTTATCTCGTCGGTGGTTCTCCAGCCTTAAGATGTGGTGATTTTGTTCAAAGGAGGATTAATTAGAGACGTGGAAGCAATAAAACACAGGTCGGATTTTTCACAACATTTCATTTAACACAAGTGCTCTGTACATTTAATATAATATACCAATCATAATAATAATATTAATAGTAATATTTAACAAGAAACCACGTGCTAAGGCACTCTCACATTAAAAATCTCTTTATATAAAAACTGACTTAGTGAAAAACAATGATATATCATTTATTTTTTATTAAATATATTATATATACAGGAAAATACATGGCTGTGGACCGGTTATACATATCTTATAAACTCATTGGAATTTCATTCTGAAGATTGGTAGTCATATTTTTGATAACCCTAAAGTATTTGTGCTAAGTTAAACACATTACAGTCCAAATTTTGATAAGAGCATGGAATGGAAGTAATTAAACAACTTGCCGTAATTTTAAATCAATAATGCCCATGTACACGTTTTATTTTTAAGTTAGAAACAGTATTTAAAGTAAAACCTGTAATAAAATCAGCAAAAACTGGCTTATATGTCGTACAAAACATATAACATCAATTTATTTTACTAAAAAGTCCACATATTTAATTTGAAGCATATCTATAAATAGCAGGGTATTTTGTACTGCGATCTTAATAGAAAATTCTACCACTAAATAGTCGCGAGTAAATATACCCCCAACTGCCCTTGAAACAACAACGACAAAGACTCTCCCTCTCTCTCTCTTCACCCCGATAACAGCGTTGATGTTGAAAGTTCGGCGAGCCACTTATGTACCAATAACCAGGTCAAGTGAATGCCGAATATTTTTACGTTAAAAATACCTGGCTAATCAAGTAACTGTCTTTTTTTATCTAATAGAATAAAAGCTACAAAGTGTTTCGAATGGTTTACGTTCCCATTTTTTATTCAAAGGGTAGGTCGTCTTGTTCTAATTCATAAGTAGAGATGGCTCTAGCAGCATAATTTCAATTAAACATAGGTTCATCCGGATGGTCAATAAATTAACCGATGCTGTCAATAGCTTCACCCATGAGGGTTTAATTAGCGTCCTATTGATACAGTTTGCAGAAATTGCTCACCCTTTTGAAGACCAGACAATTAAAACATTAAAAAACATAGACCAGGATGAAAAACATATAAGATTACCAATTTTCAGAATTAACTTCCTGTTTATTTAAAAATACATTTAACTGTACATTACCATAGACCACCCTGTATATTTGCTTTTAAAAAACACTACTATATCCGACATTAGGTATAAGTACTCGCCACTTTGTTCCATTTTTTCTTCTCTTGTTTCTTTGAAGAAAAATAATCACAAATGCTGGAACATCCGGCGAGGATAAAATATATATTTTTGTACAAAACCTTATCTTATCGATATATATATATATATATATTTATATATACTATACTTAGACGAATCAGTGCACTTTTGGTAACCATTTATATTATATTCTAGCAAAAATACAACCTATGCAGCATCAAAGAAAATATGTTTATGTGAAAACAGAAAAGTTTTGACTTCAAAGGACTAATCTTTCTTAAAATAAAAAGGACCCTGAAAATCCGTTAAAAAATACAACCAGATATAGCCACTTTGGTGACCAGACTTATAGCCGTTAGATTTCTTTTGGTTGCTTCATTCGATGATAAGATTCAATAATAGCAGACTTTTTTGTTAAGGACACATTACATCTTGAATTTCAAGCCTTTCAGTACTTTTAAATAATTTTATAATGTTATAAAACTGATAAACCAGACAACCATATTTGTTTTCTTTGTAGAAATTCGTCAACATTTTAAATAATAGTCAACAATAAGACTTTTAGAGCTATTAAACACCACACATTTACTGACGTAATACAGAATACCACAGAAAAATGATTGTTTTTTATTTTAGACTTGTAACATTTGAAAGGTTTAATTTTTAGTTCTATAATTTTAGGTACAAAACTCAGATAAATTTGTTATACAATGAATGGTTTTGATATCTTTTTTTTCCTGATAATTCAACGGGACTCATTGCCAGTGACGTCACCAGTCTTAGATCTACTAGATATTGCTTCAAGTCATGTATTTTATGTTTATATTATAATGGACGACACTCTTGTTAAACATGATAATATTCTGAGAAATATGTATGTTTGGTTTTATGTAACCATGTATAATACATACGACTTTTAAAACAATCTTTCAAAATTTCAATGTTATTTTACATTTATAAACAAATATAAACGGGAAAATGATCTATGAAAGGAAACAGTTTAAAAAATGAACACTGTAATACTTATTAACTTGTAATGGCCAGTGAATTGACCATATTTATATGTAATAGTTTCTTTTTCATCATCAAAATCTATAAATTTTATCTTTTACAAATAAATCTATATACCAAAACCCTTTAAAAGAAAACAATTTTAAAACAAACAATAAAACCCATAAACTTGTGAGCACCAGTGAATTGACATGATGTATACCTAGCGATTGCTTTTTGGTCATTAACTTTGGCAAATTTTATATTGACACAACAAAAAAAAGACTGGTGTCCTTTTTTTGGGTAAAGCATTTTTTTAAAATATCCCCAGCATCTGTTTTTAATTTAACCATTCTATTATAAGCCCAAAATAAGGTTTCAGGGCATATCTATCTCTCTCTCTCTCTCTCTCTCTCTCTATATATATATATATATATATATATATATATATATATATATATATATATATATATATATATATATATATATATATATATATATATTTGGTGTAAACATGGAAAAGAAATTTGTGTATTAAAACAAAAGCAATGATTAAATTAAAAAATGACCATGTAGTACTGCCAAAAAAAAATCGACCTCCAGCAACATTTCCAAATTTAAATGCATGATAAATTCGCATTATTTAATCCCATTTTTAGGCCACATGGAATAAACTGAATTTTTTGTACATTTAAATAGATCTAATTTATAAAAAAATAACAAAAATAAGTGATACTGCGGAAATTTTTTGTTGACCAGCAACATTCCCAGATTTGAATACATGAAACTTTTTTGTCTTTAAATATTATCTTTAAGTAACATGTAACAATTTTTTTGTGAATAAGTAAATAGATGCAATAAGTATAAAACCTAACACCAAAAAAGGATTATTATTGCTAAAAAGATTTTGGCGACCAACAACATACCCAGATTTAAATCCATCAGACTGTTTTATTATTTAATCCAGTTTTTAAGTGTGGTTGTAAAAATGAATTTTTGGAAGTTCAAAAAATATCAATAATCAGTATTACTAAAAAGATTTTGATGACCAGCAACATCTACAGATTTAAACCCATTCAATTTCTGGTATATTTGAACAATTATTAAAAAACAAACTAATCACAGTAAAAAATGATAAAGACCGAAAATGAAAATTTGTTAGCCACCAACATCTCCAGTTATAATCCATAAGATTGTCATTTTATGCTATTTCATGGTATTTTATGTAAAAAATTTGTTTCTTGTAGATCTAAATCAATGACATTATTAAAAAAAAACATTAAAAATAATCAGTACTGGTAAAAAGATTTTGACAACCATCAATGTACCCAGATTTAAATAAATCACATTTTATAATTATTTAATAAATTCAATTTTTCGTATATTAACCTAGACCTAAATAATGAATAAAATAAATATCAATAAAAAATTATTTAGCATTGCTAAAATGACCTTGACGACCAGCAACATCTGCACATTTAAATCCGTGGGACTTTCTCATCTTTTAACTGCATTTTTAAGTAACATGTAAAACATTTTTTGTATATTACACTTCATTATAAAAAGACTAACACTGCAAAAAAAATTGTGGACCAGCAATATCTTATCACTGAATATGATTTCTTGGTAATATATGTAAAAAAATTGAAAACAGTATTAAAAATTGACCAATACTGTTAAAAAGACTTTATCTGCCAGCATAATCCCCAGTTTTAAATCCATCAGAATTTTTCGACATTTAATCTTATTTGGTGGTAAATTTAAATGTATCCACTACAGTTTTCTATTGTTTTATTTTGTTTTTCGGGTCGTTTTCAAAGTTGTTGTCTTTTTAAATTGGATATCAAAATTGCAAACAAAACATATTTTCTAAGATGCTTTTTATATGAGAATCTCGATGGCCACACTTAAAAATATACAACAGAATGTATTAGTTAGGTAGGCATGTATAAAGTATGGAGATATTTGGTACATTTTTCGCTTATATACATTTTCTCTTAATGTAGTTATAAATTTGTAACAAAAATATTAACATCAAGATCAATCCCTATAAATTTTTTTATTATATAATACAGTACAATTGTCATAGTTAATGAAATAATTTATAGATGGCGTTGTAAGCGGTAAAAAAATATTTTTTTAATAGCAAAAGTACATATACTATATTTAATATTTATCTGATTATAAACATAATAAATTTTAATCAAATTGAAACAAATTTGTGCAAACATTAAAAATTAACGTATCTAACAAGCACTTTTATATTCCGGTAAAAATGAATTCTAAAATTTCCCTCTCTTACTGTCCATAAATCATATTATAAAGTTTCATCCCGATAAAGATAAGAAAGTATATGCCTATAGGTATGTTGGAAGGTGACTTGAACTCTTAACCAATATAAATTAACCACGCCCATTAGTGTGCGTAAGCCACGCCTATTAGTGTGCGTATGCCCCGCCCACTAGGTAATTTAGGCTCCACCTTCAACCAATAGCATTTCAGTTCACAATTATTATTACTACTAGGTGAAACAAGACTGCTGTAGGATCTCAGATGATAAATATTTACATCCCTAACTAAAACAAGATATCGTCGATTCAAAATCACAAATGTTAACAGTTTTCAAGGCAATAATGTCTAAAAACAAAATAGCGTTATTTTATTTTGTAGAATTTGACCTGAAAAATGTACCAAATAGTGGAAAATAAAAATAAAACTATCAAATATGTGGTCTATGCATAGAAAAATACAACAGTAAGGAATGCTTTTGTTGGATGCTTGCGAAATAATTGAAAATGTACACACACGAACACACAAACATGATAAATGCATTATATTGTTTCGTTTTAAATTTAAACAATCACAAATAACATTATTCATATTATATTTTTATCTATGATTTATTTAAAATATATCTATTTTATATATCTGTAACTTTTCATATTTAAATGCGGGTGTTCTGAGGAAGGTGTTTTTGTTTAATATTTAGAATATTTTTAGACACTCTGTTAATACTGAATATGAGCTGTACATTGGAAAAATTAAGACTGGCCTTGAAGTAATACAAACCAAGTATTTAACTGCAATAAAAATTTCGATTTACAGAGACCATTTACAAAAAAAAGTTCAAGTAATAGAAGTAATTTAAACAGAAAAAAATGTGCTTAAACAAATACATACGTTAAAAAAAATTTAAAATCAACTTATTTTACATATAATCCTGAGATAAACTTTCTAAAGAATCAACAGATTTGAGATATTTTTTCTGATATTTTTATTATCTCTCCACTCATAGCCAATGAAGTCGCCAGATTTATACCCAATAGATAATTTTTTTATTGTCAGAAATCATGGATGCAACTTTTTGGATATGAAAACATTCTCATCACAACTTGACGGCTGATGAATTGAAATCTTGTTTTCTGATATTTTTATTGAACAGGACTCATGTGCAGTGAAGACACCAGATTTATATCCAATATATATATATATATATATATATATATATATATATATATATATATATATATATATATATATATATATATATATATATATATATATATATATATATAAAGGAGGGTGCTCCTTTCCAATATGAAAACATTCTCAGAAATATTTATAATGGTTACCTCATCTAATTATTTTGTAATGTGAAATACACACAATTTTTAATACAATCTATCAAAATTTCAAGGTTACTTTGCATTATAAATAAATATAGCAAATGAAACAGTTTAAAATGAAGACTAATAGCTATTAACTCGATGGCCGGTGAACTGACCAGAATTGTGCCCAGTAATTTCTTTTTTGTCATTAAAATTGGCAAATTTTATACATAAATCCATATACCAAAAAGATCTTTTAACGGAAGGAATTAATAAATGAGCACTAAAACGTAATACACTTGTGGTAGCCAGTGAATTGACCAGATTTATACCTATTGATTTCTTTTGGTCATCGCTGTTAAAAGAAGTTATACTAAACTTTTTGATAACTTGAATTTCAGTCTATTGGTCCACTGAAAAGTGACAAGAACTACTTCGACAGCTCAAGCCAAGACTGAGTTAGTAGACAGATAAATCATAAGCTGCAGTCAGATAAGAAATAAGAGAATATAATAGTGGGGTGGGTATCGTATTTGGCTAAGGCGCAAGCCATTGGCACAAATATAATAATAAATAGTTCAATGATGTCACCAACCCTAGGAAGAAAAGGAAGCCGTTTACGATTTACAGCGATACTATTATCTTGTTGGAAGACAACATGGATTATATTGATATTACATACGATTTTTCCAGTTGACCTAAAGAAGATGAGATTCCAGATCTGACCTTTGAAAATAACACACATGGACAATGCATCCTAGTTCAAGACCGGACCAAGAAAACTATAAAACACTTTGTAGGTCAAAAGGTCAAATAATAGAAATTGAAAGCTGTGGGTAGATCGAAGTTAAATTTGTGAAAACGTATACAACCAAACATGTGTTGCTGAAAGTATGGGGTCATCATAAAGCAAGGGGTATACTTTAAAGTCTTACATAATTTTAAGAAATCAAGTTAGTATCAAAAATTAAATGGAATCTAGTTGCTCCAATAATCAGATTTTACTGTATCTACGGAAAATAAAAGAGTTGCCGGGTCAACTACTGATACGATTGTCAAATACAACACTGGAAAGGCAACACTGGATGCACTGCAAGTGGTCGCACGGGTTAGGAAGGATGACTGTTCTAATACGAGCCTACAAGGCATAGACATGTCTATACAGGAACAAGATATTGCAGACGAAGATACATCAAATGACATACTACATTCGTAAGGCTGAGAATAAGATGAGAGCAACATGCAATGTGCTAAATTCTACAAGTAGCGATAAAATAAGGGATAATGTTCAGAAAAAGGTTGACAAAACAAACTGGTAATGTATAGATGACACATCCGTGCTGAAACCTAATAAATATAAATCTTTGAGTAGGCTGAACAATATGAAAATCGACAACTCAAAAGTCATTTTTCCTGAAATACATCACTGAGGAAGACGTTCTAATAACATCTAGAAGCCTGAAATCTAAATAATCCCCAGATTGTAACGGTATTAGCGTGTATGTACTGAAGACTGTGATCACGGCTATAGCAGCACCTCTCACAGTTTTGATTAATAGATGTTTTAGTGCAGGTGTGTTTCCGGATGTCTTGAAGATGGCCAACACTCTTGCAGTACCTAAGCAAGGGGACGCCAACAGCTTGAGGTCCATATCGATATCGCCCGTGCTATCAAAGATAATTGACTCACTAATAAAACTTTATAACTCAGCGTCAGTGCGGATTCAGGGGTGGTAAATCAACAGTCACTGCAATGGTGGAGATGGGTATACATCGGACGCCTTCAATAAGGGAGATGTTGCTGAGGGTGTGTGTTACGACTTAAGTAAGGCCTTCCACAGTGTACCTCATGATGTGCTGCTGGAGAAGATGGAATACTATGGAGTCAAAGGAATGCCACAGAGATTGATAACATCGTTCCAGGCAAACAGGAGGCAACGTCTGGTGTGTGGGGACAAAATTCGGATTGCATGACAGTTGCCCGGGGTGTTCCGCAGGGGTCCATACTTGGAGCATAAGATCCTCTTCTGAAAAAACGGGTTTTTAGCCCCCCAATAAAGGTCGGTCCCCAAAAACTACAAAAAATCAAAGAGCGGGATATAACGGAGGACGTGTTTGATCCTTTTGTAACCTCAAGAAATCCACCAAATGTTGAAGAAGCATTGCTAGCTCTAAAAGTTGACAATAATTCTACACTGCCAAAAGACTGCACCAATTCTACATCAACAAATAAAAGAGACAGTTCATCATTTGAGGCTCTCATTTTATCAAAAATTAAGCAACCTGCTCCTACAAGCGTCCAAAGGAAGAAAATAGATACAGATGCAAAGGTGTTAACATCTGCGGAATTTTTGAAGAAAATAAAAGAAAAACAAATGAAACAAAGGAAAATAAACAAAAGCCGAGTACCAGTAGAAAAGGGCATGAAAGAGTCGCCAAGGAAGTGGAAAAGGAAATTCCGATTTCCGCCTTTAAGGTGCGGGATGCCGAGGATGATATTAGGTTGACTGGGCCATACACCCTCAGGATCCCCAGTAGGGATCAGTGGAGGGAAAATGAGGTTGCATTCCAGCTCGCAAGCCTGCTCTGTTTCACCGACGGATCGCAGCTGGAGGACCAACAATCCTCCGGGGCGGGAATATACATCGAGGGCCTGGGGGTGCGCGAGAGCTATGCTCTTGGCGCATATACCACGGCATTCGAAACAGAGGTGTACGCTATCCTGTCTGTGGCCAATAGACAGGACGTGAGGAGGAGCCCCGAGAAATGTGTGTACATTTGCTCGGATAGCCAGGCTGTCTTCCGGGCAGTCTGCGCGACTAGAATCAGATCAACACTGGTTCAGGAGTGCGCTGACGCCCTCAAAGGACTAGCCAGGACAAAGGAGGTGCAACTGGTGTGGGTTCCAGGACACTGTGGCGTAGCGGGGAATGAGGTGGCGAATAATCTCGCTAGGCTTGGTTCCCGGCGGCCGTTCTAAGGCCCGGAGCCTGCAATAGGTATAAGCAGGAAGACAGTCTCTGTCGCCTTAGACAGATGGACCGAGGAAGCAATGGAGAGGCACTGGGGGTCGGTTGGTGGCTGTAGGCAGGCGAGGGACTTCTTGGAGGGGCCGGACAGAGATAAAGCTGTCTGGCTACTCAGTAGGAGTTGACCTACGCTTCGCCGCATCCTTAGGGTGCTGACAGGCCACTGCGCCCTCAGAAGACACCTCACATTGATAGGGGTAGAGAGGGATCCCATTTGCCAGGAAAGCGGAGTTTATTTTAACAGGCTTAAGCTAGGTTCATACACTCCCGAATGGCAAAATCGTTGTGAAATGTATCTCCATTGGTTTATTTTAAATAATATCGTAATATTATTTAAAATGGACCAATAGGAATTCGTTTCGCAATTCGCGAGTGTATAAATCTAGCTTAAAGCTTAAGTAACCAAAAATTGCTTACCACTTGCCTTAGCTACCCTCACACTTTTCTTTGACATTTTTAGTGTCAGACTGATCGGAGCTATTTTAAAGGGATTTTATCGAATAATTGAATACAGCTGCACGAAAAATCCAGTCTACTGCAATTTGTTTTTTGTAACATTATCAGATGATTAATTAATGCTACTAAAATATTCTCAGATGGACGGAAATTAAACCTTGACTTCTAGTTATTTTCTTCGTAAATGGTCTCTAAAAATATATACTCTTTTTACAAATATAAATGATCAGGTAGGTACACTGAAATTTAGATTTACACTGTTGGCATCACACAAAAACCAAACTTATGTAATGGTATAATATTCTATGACTTTTTAGTTTTGTCTATGATTCATTAACCTATTGTCAGATTTCCAAGGTTCATTTTAAAATTATCATGCAATCTCCGTTTCATCCAAATCCGAATAATACAACAAAATTATGCAATCCTACTGAATATTTGTTTTATTTGTCGTTTAATTAGTCAGCAGATTAATATTCAAGCCATAATAAATGAAAACCTGTCCAATATTGCAACCACTAATTATTAAATTGAGGTTTACCTAAAAAATATTTCCTAACCTAAAAATAATGGTTCAACTTGAAAACAGGGTACAGATATATAGACAGGTACGAAATTCAAGCCGTTAATATTGCTTGCATGGTTGCCATATTTAACAACTTTTGACATTTTTACAAGTTACTTCCGTTGATTATCTATTAATAGTTGTTGTCATCACATTAGTTTCACTCGTTTATCAAAACATGCCTATTTTTGCGCTCGCGGGGGGATGGGGGTTAAGGTGGTGGCGGCGTTTTCGCTTTCCCCTGAACTTCTACAGGGGTGCATGATACAACTGTACATTCCACTAGTTTTTTAATTGAGAGAACCAGGAGTCTTTCATTTCAGGGGGGAACAGGAGGAGTTACGCGCGATGTCCGTCTTCTGAAACATTCTTGAGTTTCTCTCTTTACTCTCTGCAGTGATGCATTTTGATGTGGTTTTCCCTTCCCCCAGCTTCTTGTTTGGGCCAGCCGAGAGTCTTTTGGGAGGAAAATGAGGAGGTGGTGCAATGTTCGCTTTCCGAATTTTTTCTTCTTCTTAAACTGTTGTATGCATATACCCCAACAGAAATGTGGTGTTTTCCGCTCCATGCAAAGTATGTTTTGTGTTTATTTCAGGTGTTAGTATAATTTCTTTAAGCAGGCCAAATATTATAATTGGTAGTAATTTTAAGTACACTCAGAAATCCCAAATCACCACCAAACCTTTTAAAGGACCTGACGATCGTTTCATTCTAACATTTTTCAACTTTTGATGATGCTAACTTTGTTACTGAAACGATCGTCAGGTCTTTAGAATTGTGTTGTGGCGAATTAAGCATACTTATCAGTGCTCACCATAGGCGCTAGTATTCACTTAATGTAGTAATTTTAGATAAATTTCCTTGCCGATATTTTCATTTAATCTGGGAGAAATAATCATAGGCGCGTGTTCAATATAAATTCTAATAATTACGTTACATTCCAGTTTTTAACCGATTTTGAGTAAAATTTGCCAATCTGTCAACAATGTAAGATATTTCTCGCCATGCGATACAATTTCGCACATGCGCATATCTGCACCTATTTCAAGTACTCTTACTGAAACACTGGCGAATTTTTAAGTTTTTGAAATTTTGAAAACCATGACGAAAGAATTTTTTAAATTAAAAATTCGCAAAAAAAAAGCATATGCCATGAACAAAGAAAAAGGAGAAATAACTTAAAATACTGAGAAACGTCACTTTTGACAGTGACAGTATAGAAGAAGCTTACAAAGCCTACCAGGATCTTTTTTATTTGTAAAGAGTATATTAATTCAACGATTTAAACTTTTATGCATTATACTGGCAATGATCGAGTTCAGCAGGCGCCAACAGTTGAATTGTTATGTCAAAAAATATTGACAAACGTCAACAAATGTTGTTGACACAACTGTTGGCGTCTGGAGAACTTGTCCACTAATTGGTCTATAAAAATCACCGAAAATATATGAAATATGCTCTAAACCTTTTTCTATGTAACAAAGTCAAATAATCATGACATTATTGTGTTCAACATTTAAAAAATAAATGTAAGTTTTAAAACGAAATTCAGCAACTTGACATTGCACTTTAAACAAAAGAATTAAGATATATTCCTTAAACTTTAAATATAGATTATTTAAAAATAAAACGCATCTTGATGAATCGTAAGATTCATTTTATATTAATATCACTAGGAACATTTTAAGAAATAATAAAAGAATTACAGAACTTTCATTATCAACATCAGAAGAATCTTGCAAAATTAATATAACAATCATTATGGAAAAAAATTAACGTAAAAATAAACAAAAGATTCAAATCGGAGGACGAAGTTTTGATTCCTGTTGTTATTTTAATTTCAAACGAATCCTCGACATACTAGAAATCTCAAAAAAAAAAAAAGTAAAATCTAGAGGGTCCAAATCAGGAAAATATAGCGGTCAAGATTTGATTTTTCTGGCTTTTCTTAAAATATAACAAATTATTGACGAGGCAACAGACAAATAATAATTTTCAACTAAATCTTTCAGTGTGTACTCAGAAAACTTCTAACATTGATAACGAGGTGTCCAGTACCATATTTCAAACTCTGATAAATCAAGAATTAGCTACCATATATTGTTAATTGAAAAACATATCTGCATTGTCATTATTTGAGAAATACTTCTCTTATGTGTAGTAAAAAATACACACATGAAAAGTCTCATCTACAATAAACGAATTTTTAATCAGGCTGGATTAAGAAAGGTAAAATCACATGTACGATCTTAGGCACCATTTATAAAGCAGTATTCTGTCTGCGTTAACACAAATCAATGATACTTTGCATCTGACATAAGCAAAGTTGTCAAACTGTACAATTCCATTTGTTTATCTGTCAATACATAGAGGGCGTGTCAAGTCTTCGTGACAGATATAAGTTGACAATTTGAGATAAGCAACATTGACAATATTGCATTGCATTTGTTTAGACCTAGTGATAAGTTTTTTGCATTAATTATGTGACAACTTTTGTAATGTAAAGTAAAACAATGAAAATAATGTAGTTTTCATACGCCAGAAAATAAAATTTTAAAAAACTACACCTTCATTTAGTTAATAGCATAAAATACAGTTTTATATTATCAGAGAATCAAAAATTATAGCACTTAAATAAAGAGCGACCACAATGGCACTTTTATCGAATGGAACATATTGCATACATACTTGGAGAATACTTTTCTGGCTTCACTGTTGGTTTTTGTAGGTGAAGGACGTAGCCAGCGTGTGAGCTAACTGGAGCAAGTGGCCCTTCGAATTCTGGAAGTTCTAGGATGTTCTTCAATGCTTCTGTGACTATAGTTTCGCTGCTTGACAGCATTTTCAAGCAGCGAAACTAGTCACAGAAGCATTGAAGAACATCCTAGAACTTCCAGAATTCGAAGGGCCACTTGCTCCAGTTAGCTCACACGCTGGCTACGTCCGTCACCTACAAAAACCAACAGTGAAGCCAGAGAAGTATTCTCCAAGTCTATATGCAGTATGGACAAGTTTCACTAAGTAAGGGCAACAACAATCAATGAATGGAACATATTGCTTGATATAAATGACAGTCTATGATATGTCGAGCGTGTACTATTTCAAAAGGATTGGCTGATTAACACATTTTACTGAATTTTGGTCTATTTCAAGGAAAAAATCAATATCAATATCAGGTCAGCTCAGGTTAGGTCTGGTCAAGTCAGGTCAGGTCATCAAAACAAGAATATCATAGTAGTAGAAGGAATAAATGTAAAGTCAGTTTCAATGGTATCATCCAGTGCTAAATGAATTGGGACAAATTTTGGTGGAAATATTGGCAGTAATGCATTTTCAATCGGAAAAACATGCAAGGAATGTCAGTGTGTCCCTTATCAATCTATCGTTTTGCGTAAGTAGAATCGCTGGGCATATGCTTTTGTGGAAGGTGACTGAAGAAGAGAATTTTGTGGTTTTTAACATCAAATTTACAGATACTAATACCATTAGGAATAATCGTAGCTATCACGTGAGATTGTGAGTAAATGAGATGGGTTCAAAACTATAAAATAGAAAACACAGATAAATTAAAAAATTCCAAAGGGCACACATACAAACTAAAAAATTCCAAAGAAGGGCCATCAGCAAATAACAGTCTAGACCAATTAATATATCATAAAAATTCTTTGTAGGCAGCTACTGCCCAAGAAATACGTAGGGGAATATTAAGAACAGGCACTCTATATATTACTGAACGGAAGATGTCGCTGCAGTGAGAAGAGCATGCTTGGCTAAGAAAAGAAATTGGTATATGCTAACGCTAACTGTACTAGGTCTATCTGAGATGATGGAATCTGATGCAACTACAAAGAACAAAATTAGCCAAATTATCACAGCAGCTAAAGAAAATCCACGGAAAAAAATGTCAGGGTTTTAGATAATGACATACGCGGCCTTGCCGCGCCGATAGCACTGTTCAAAGACCTTACGATCGTTTCGCTGATGAAGCAAAACGATCGTAAGGTCTTTGAAATATGTGTTGTGGTGATTTGGGTTCTGCAAGAGACCTCTTTGCACAAAATGACGTTTACCAATTGGATTTTAAACCACCGTCAAGAGAATGAGGTACCTATGTTCAAGCAAGATAAAAATCGTTAACAGCAGCAGCTAAAACGAAAAGAAGAAAACCGGGAAAGTCTCAGGGCCGGATGGCGTACCACCTACCCTTGTGAAAGTTACTATTCGGGAGTTTGCTGATTGGTGTTTGGCAACATCTCCCATTCCCTGATCAGTGTAAGAAAGCTCGACTCGTATTGCCGGTGAAACCAACACTATTAGAACCACATGTTTATTGGAAGTACCAGGCAAAGCTTTTTAACATCTCAAAATAGGATTAGAAGAATAATTGTAGGGTAGTGGGGGATTTGCAGAACACCAAAGTGGCCTTAGGTCTATGGTAAATGCAATAGGTATGTTACAGTGATTTGCTAATATTGGAAGCTACAGATCGAAATATTTCTGACATCAGTAGTGTGTTTAATTCTGCCATGTGGAAAGGTGTTCGGGAAGTACTGAAGAAAAGAGAGGTTGCGACCTAGAAGAGAACAATAATAGCTGGCTACCTTAAGAACAGATGCCTACTTATAGGGGAAAAGAAGAGTTAACATGTGGTGTTCCACAGGGGTCAGTACTGGTACCAATCCTGTGGAACATATACTATGATAGGCTATTCAGGGTTAATTTTTGCTGATAAACTAGGGAAATAACCTTGCATCCATGGTCAGAACTGAAGTTCAAACTGGAGTAAATCTGACTGTTTTACGGGTGCAGGGATGGGGGAAAAGTAAGGGGCTACAACTACTACTACGTTTTTGAGCGTTTTCATTTCGCTAACCTCAAAATTTTAAAGTTTGCTAAAAGTATATGGGTCTCTAACGTGCCCAACATCATACACCACACGGAAATAATTTTTCTACAAAATGTTTAATGCAGATGATGTTTTTCGACTATATACAGAAAGACCGAACCATACCATAATCAACACAAAATAAATAGCTATGGGAATAATATAACATGAAAAATATATACTTACATAACAAAAAATAGAACTAAACAAAAATAACTTTGGTCCCTGCAGATCACTTAACTGTATTTCCGTTTCTTAGCTAATAAATCTAAATAATATGATCGCTCCAGCCTGACAACCGGTTGGAGGTCAGTCGTTATCGTTCTTTTGATAATCAACTTGGGCACACCCGTAGAGTTTTTTTGGTACACAGAATAATCACCTAAAGCTTTGAAACGATCACTATAGTCGCTTGATGCTTCATCCGACGAATCGGCAGCATAGAGGTTACGAAAGCGTTTCCTCTTTCTTCTAGGAGCTTCTTCGATCTTCCTTAGATGCAGCTTAAGCTGTTTGGTATTGGAAACAGCATGTTCGTCCTTTAATTCGTAGTTGGGCTCAGCCTGTTTGCTTCTAACACGGTGTAACATCTCTATTAGCCTTTTATAAGAGATGATCTTCCGTACTTTTGCGATTTCTTCAGTGCACAATTTCTCCCGATTCAAAAATCTTCTCATCAAATTATTGCTTTCACTGAGTTCTCTCTGGCTCAAAGCCAGGCCGCTTATTTGACGGATGTATTTGGTTTCTAAGCTTTCTTCGGGTTTTTGCGGTCTGAATATTGGTATTTTAAGATTGAGCGAATTAAGCTTTAGATCGACTTCGTCTTTGTACAACTGTAACATGTCAGTTTCGCCGATATTGGCGGATTGCGTGCTACTCGAACTCAAATTACTACAAATCGATTTTACATCGAATTCTCTCATATCTATGATACATTTAGATCTTTTTGCTTTAGAATTAAGTATAAGGCATTGATTCTCACTTGAGTTTGTGCAGCTTTGTATTGGAGAGGCACATTTCGGTGAATCTTCCCAAGTGTTAATAAGTAACATCTTCCGTTTTTTCGTATCTTTGGTTTCTTCATCGACTGTAGCATTTTTTGCGACGTCTTCATTAGTATCTGTGCTATCTTTTGTGGTTTCATCTGGGTTTGTCTCATGATCATGGTTTCGTTTCGTACATACATCAGTACTTGATGTTACTTTTGATTCGTCCGAAGCATTATCAGATATATTACTGTGGTCGTCCGATTCTAAAGACTGCTGCCGTTTTTTTATATATTCTTGCAGCGTCAACCTCTTTTTAATAGTATTTTCAACTGTAGTGCTAGCCGTTACTAGCTCCTTCTTCAAATTTGCAACTTTTACTTTATTTTCTTCATCTGTATCATAATTATAAAATACTTCAGGTCCTTCAGAAGAAAACGACACTCTTTTAACGGGCTTTCCGAGATTGGTAGTTGCTTTCGTAATCAATTTTTCCAGTGGGTTATCAAGAATTTGTTCTTTAACCACATAAATCTGATTTTCTTTCAAAGTCGCTTTTACATCGCTGACTAAATGTTTGTCCGAATCGTTTTCTTCAATTCCAGCGCCGTCTGATGGGTTTTTATCTGTCTTCTTCTCTTTCTTTTGTTTCCTAACTTCCATTAGTCGTCTCAAGGCCTCCTTAGAGCTGTGTTTGGTTGTATCGTTTTCATGTTTTTCAGACAGTCGCCTCGATCGTTTTAGAGCCTTTTCATCAAGATTCTGAGCGAGATTTGATGTGGTTTTGTTCTTCTTATGTTGCCGTTTTTCAAGCTCGTGCTTTGTATGGGTTTCTTTCAATTTTGGTTTTGATTTTTTAGGTTTGTCAGTGTTTACGATAGTTACGGTAATATCACCCACAGTTTTACTGGACGTGACCTTTCTTTTGACGGGTGGTGGTTTCTTTTCGCAGATTTTTAATTTTTCTTTCCTATTTAAGTTTGTTTTATCGGGAGTACTAATAGAAGATTTGACTTTCGCACTGTTGACATTTTTCGAAACTGATTTTGAACTCTTACTCACTTTTACAACACTAGATTTTGTTTTGTGTACATTAGTCTCGATAAAATCTGTGGCGTACAGTTTTTTAGCTGCCTTAGTACATAACGTTGCTATTTTTGGACAAGTTTGGACTAGATCTATACTGTTTGAAGATTCTCCAAGGCATGAAGATAAGTCTTTATTGCATATTTCAGATTTGAAACTAAATACTTTTTCTGCACCTTCATTTGCTCTCTTGGACTTACTGTACACCCTTAATTTTGGCGGCTCCTTGGTTTTTTCTTCATTTCGATTGTTTTCAGGGAAGCTCTTATCTTCTGAAGATTCAAGCAAGCTTGGATCGTCGTTAATATCACTTATTACCTCTTCTATTATTTCGTCATGGTCGATACTTATTGAATCTTCAAATTCTTCAAAAATACTAATATTTTCAGCACATTTTTCCAGTATCTTAGCTTCTTCACAACGTTCTTCAGCCGATACGCTTTCCTCTACTTTGTCCATTTGAATTTCCTCAATTTTGGCTTCACTTTCAGTTATATTTACTACCGATTCATCCTCTGTAGTGTCTAGAACATCTTCAGTTTCTTCATTTATATGATTAAGGTTCTGGTAGTTATCGTTGATGTCCAGGTAATTGTCACTTGAGTAATTCACATAAACATTCTCAGAAAATGGAGTGACTGATATGACTTTTTTGCCACCGACATTTGCGATGACAATTTCCATTAGTTCCCCACCAACTTCTATCAAAATTTCATTTTCTTCAATTTTCAAAACGTTTCTGAATTGTACAGCTTCAGTATTTGTACTGACATCTTCATTTTCGTCTAGTTTTTCCAAGGTCTTTTCGATATTTTCTTCAGTAACTTCTTTTTCCAAGGTTTCTTCGACATGTTCTTTGATAACATCTTTAAAACAATCTCCTTCTTCATTCAATTCCTTGGATACATCTTTATCCCTTTCCTGCAGTGTATTTTTTGTGATAACTTCAGTAGAACCTTCCTCCTTAACACCAATTTCTTCTTCAATTACATCACCAGAAGATGCATCACAATTTTCTTCATTTTCAAGCATGCTTATAAGATCATCAGTTTCTTTCTGTTCATCTGAAATCTGTGTTTCAGCATTTACAATGGAATGTTTAGCCTTTTCTCGAGGTGCTTGAGTTTTAGGCTCTATCTTGGTTTCTGGTTTATTTTCTTCACTGGCTTCTTCAAAATAGTCTTTGTTTTTTGGTAGTGATGTACATTCTATATTCTGAGAACTTTGTTGGTCAGCTGGATTGTCTATAATTTCATTTTTAGTTTCATCGGCTGGTGTTAAATTATCCAGTGCAACTTCATCTCGATCTTCACTTATATGGAGATTTTCTTCATTTTCTTTAAACTTAATTTCACCTTTAGTTTCATCGAATGGTGTTAAATCAATCAACGAAACTTCACCACAATCTTCACTTATATAGAGATTTTCTTCATTTTCTTTAAAATTATTATCAGCTTCTTTTTTGTAGTTATCAGATTTATTGTCCATACTTTCAAATATCGGGTTTGTTTCTAGCGAATCTGCTTCTTTATTGTCTGGAATCGTATCATCAAGTTCTCGAGGTAAATCTCTGGAAATTTGAGACATTTCTTCAAATTTTGTACTATTGATAATAGAATCTTCAAGATGTTCTTCCAGTTTACATAATTTTTTATTACTTATACAATCTGATTTTGAAATTACTTCACGGCATCTTTCCGCTAATGTTTGGATAATGTCTTTATTTTTGTTTTCAATAGTTTCCGTTATAGGACTCAAACGTTTATCTTTATTTTCTTCATTATGGTCACTTAAATCCATAGGTTCAGATTCAACCCTTTTATTTTCTGCATTCTGTGAAATAGGACTCTTTTCTGTGGCATTTTCATCTTCTACAGATTTCAGATCTTCATTTTTCAATAAATCCCTTGATCTGGTTGCAGAAGTTTCATCACTAGCCATTTCTTCTCTCAATGGCAAATGCAATTCTTCGATTTTGCCTGACTCAATTAATTTAGATGTATCTGTTTCTTCTGCGGCAAGTTCTTCCTTTAGAGATTCTTCAATTTTATGTAGTTCACTTAATGAAGACATATGAGTTTCTTTGACAACCATTTCTTCATTTGATGGGGTTTCGAAATCTTCCATTTGATTTATATCACTTGATAGTGATGCAGAAGTAATTTCAGTGATAAGTTTTTCTCCAAATGAAGCAGGTAACTCTTCCATCTTTTCTTGATCGTTTGAAGCAGATGCAAAAGTATCTTCAATTTTAATCTCTTCTCGCAGGATGGGCTGTAAATCTACGGTTTTTTTCTGACCGTTTGAAGCAGATGCAATGCCATCTTCAGCTTTAATTTCTTCTCTCAATGAAGAATGTGAATCTTCTGTTTCTTGATAACCTGAATTACATGCAACAGTCTTTTCAACTTCAATTTCTTTTCTTGATAAAGAAATATCTTCATTTTTCTCCAGATTTAGAGGGCATGGTTGTTCAATGGTAGGTGCTTTCTTGGTTGAAGATTCTAAGTCTACAATTTCTTTTAAGTTGTCTGTATTTGACTTTTCTTCACTGATAGAAGAATCTAATGCTTGGATTGTGTCAATTTCAGACTGACACAAAACAGCATCCAAAGATGTTAGATCACATACAGATTTATGGATTTCTTTAGGATCATTTTCTTCATGTATTTTTGAGCAAGTATTCAATGCTGGAGAATCGTCAATTTTCGTTTCTTCTTCTTGCGCTTCTTCAGTTACACGAGTTGATAAGGTGTTATTTTCTATCTTTGATTGATCTGTTAATTTTTCGATTGAATTTTTAAACTCAATATTCTGTCTAGGAACAGCTGATATGTCAAATGAAGATATGCACTTTTCAGTTGTGTTTTTCTCTCCTGTTTCTTCAATGGGAATAGAAACATTAATATCACTAGATACTGAGCAAGGAACTTGTGAATATTGATCTACGTTACCTTCATTCTTTGTATGTAAATTAGTCGATTGATTGTCATGTATTGCATAATTTTCTTCTGTTTCAGAGGGAACGATCTCAACGTTTGAAACCTCAAGGCTTGGCCTTTTGGTATGGTTCATTTTTTTGCCGATTTTGTTTATAATGTCGTCTACAGAAAATATGCGTTTCCGTTTTCTGTTATTTTCTTTTAGTCTATCCATTTTGGGAGCCTTTATGATAGGTGAAGGTATAGTATTATGGTCGAGTGATTTTGAAGATGTGCTACTTCCAATATTTTGAATTCCGTAGTTTTCTCTGTGAATTTTTTCTTCACCTAGATTCTTTGAGCGATCCAAAATATTTGATGTTTCACTGACTGTATTATTATCTAGATTCAGGCTTGCATTTTCGATTTGGTTTGTTGCATCTTCAATTGGAACCGTTTCTTCAACGATTTCACTCACTTTTGAAACAAACATACAAACTTTATCACTTTCTAAATCTTTGGATTCTGCCTGACATAGTTTCTCGTTTAGGGCCAAGATATTTTGATTTTGAGTAGAAATACCGTCACTTTCAGGTTTTAATTTTTTATTTAAATTTTTCGCAGCATCAAGATAACTTTTTTCCATATTTTGCTCTAAACTTGTAGCTTCTTCTGTAGGCTGCGTCTTCTTTCCGTCGTTTAAAGGCAGAAAAGTACCACTGATTTTTGAATTTTCTTTAAGTTTCTCTTCTTCGTGGTAATTAGTTCTTACATTATCACCATGTTTAAGCTGATCTTCATGCTCTGTTTTTTCAAACTCTGCAACTGGATCTTCAGGTACTTCTTTTTCTAGAATAGGCATTTCTTCCTCACTCGGCACATGGACATTCTCAACATGTTCTTTAATCAAGTCTTCATTGATATCATTTACATTTGATTTTTTTGAGACTGCAGTTTCAATTGTTTCATCTTCTAAAACCGGCATTTCTGATTCATTATTACCCTCTTCTGTTTTGTCACCTCTCAAAATTGGTATTTTTGTTCCCATTTCAAGCTTGCTATCAGCAAAATTAATATCCACATCCAAAGTTTCTTCTTTTTCATTAACCCCAACATCTGCTAGACTGTTTTCTCTGCCATAATTCTCTGAAGAATTTTCTTCAACATTTGGAGATTTTTCTTCGCCAATGTTTTCTGAAGATTTTTCTTGCTGAATCTCTTCTGATGATTTTTCGTTGTCAGCCCTTCCCAAGGATTTTTCTTGAATGACACTTGGGATATATTCATGTGAAATTTTCAGTTTTTGTAAATCTTCCTTATCCAAATTTCCGGTGCTTTCTAGCAAACAACGTTCTTCATTAAGTGGATTAAAAATTTCAGTAGTTTCTTTGTCTTCTTTGATCTCCACATTTTCGTCACTAAATACTGGATGTTGAGGACCATCAACAGAAACTTCATGTTTTTCTTCGGAATTAACATCTGCCAATTGTGAAATGCCTTCATTTTCAGAAGATGACATGTTAGAGCTATCTTCAATTGCGGAAGGTGTGAATTTTAGAACATCGTTAGTTTTGGTAGAAGTTAGTTTTGTACCATCTGCATTTTCAGGAGCTGTTATCGTTTTTTCTTCTGTAGGATAAGAAGTCAAATTGGGCATAGTTTCACTTTTGTGAGTTGTTGATCTTAATATTTCTTCAGTTGTGAAAGATGTAAATTTTGTGGATTCTTCACTTTTCTGAGCAACAACACTAATCATATCTTCTCTCTTATAAATTGTCAAATTAAAAGATTCTTCAGTTTCATGTGTTGTTGAATTTGAAATATTTTCATTTTCTTGGGCTGGAAGCTTTGACAATCCTTCGGTTTCAACTGTTAAGTTTACACCTTCTTTAGGTTTGGGAGCCGCCAAATTTGAATTTTCTTCAGTTCTGGAATTTGTCAAGTTCAGACCTTCTTTAGGCTTGGTAGCCGCCAAATTTGGAGCTTCTTCAATTATTTGGTTTGTCAAATTTAGACATTCTTCATGTTTCGCAGTTGTCAAATTTAATGTTTCTTCAGTTCTAGTATTTGCCAACTTTATATCTACTTCAAGTTTAACAGCTGCCAAATTTGGACTTTCTTCAGTTATGACATTTGCTGTGTTTAGACCTTCTTTAGGTTTGGTAGCTGTCAAATCTAAATTTTTTTCACTTCTAGTATCGGCCAAGTTTAGACCTTCTTCGGGTTTAATGGATGCCAAATTTGAACTTACTTCAGTTATGGTATTTGCTACGTTTAGACGTTCTTCAGGCTTGGTAGCACTCAAATTTGAACTTTCTTCGGTTCTAGTCTTTTCCATATTTAGACCTTCCTCGGGTTTAACCTCTGCTGACTTTGACCTTTCTTCAGATTTGGTATTTGCCAAGCTTAGGCCTGTTTCAGGTTTGGTAGGTGTCAAACTTGCAATTTCTTCAATTCTAATATTTGACAAATTTAGACCTTCTTCAGGTTTAACAGATGCAAAAATTAATCTTTCTTCAGCTCTGACGTTAGCCAAGTTTAGACATTCTTCAACTTTGGTCACAATCAATTTTGGGTCCTCTTCAGTTCTGGGGTTTGGAAATTCTTCAGCTTTAGAAGCCATTAAATTTAACCTGTCTTCACCATTAGCGATGCTTAAATCTGGACTTTTTTCAATTTTGTGGGATCCTAAATGTTGTCTTTCTTCTGTTTTTAACTTTGAAGATTGTTTAGTCTCTTCATCTTTGTTTGACGGCAAGTTTAGATTTACTTCACTTTCAGGAGAAGGCACATTAAATTCTTTTTCAGTTTTGTTCGATGCCTTATTTAAAATCTCTTCAGTTTCACGAGCTGCCAGAATCTGTTTTTCATTTTGGACATCTGAGAAATTTAGAGATTCTTCGGCTTTCGAACATGCTTGAAGTAAACTTTCTTCAGTTTGGAGAGCTGCCAGATTAAGATTTTCTCTAGTTTTCAGGTCTGTCACGGATTCCCTTTCTTCAATTGTACCAACCACAGCAACACCACGTTCTCCAGTCTCTTCAATTTTCATGTTCATTTCTTCGTTAAAGTGTACCCCATCAGGTTTAATGGGCACAACAGAACAAGGTTGTACATTGGAATTTTCTGGAACTTCTTTTCCAATTTCTTCACTTTGTACACAGTCTCTTTTAATAATATGCACCGGCTCTTCTTCGCTTTTAGTATAGTTATTCTTGTTTTCTGACAAATATTCAGTAATTCTAGGAATTCTTATATCTTCAATAATACGAATACCACTACGAGCAAAATTTATACTACAATCACTCGATTTTGTCTGAAGATTGCTTTCGGTCTGACGATTTTTGGCTGCGACATTTTCTTCACTGGTTTCGTCACCCTTTACAGAACTAGAAATAGGTGCCCAATCCGTTTTAGGTGACCTAAGATCATTTTCCATCGTTTTAACTATATGTTCTATATGCAATATGTTATTTCTATTTTCTTCATATTGTTTTGCGTCTTCTGTTTCTTCCCTGTTATATTTTATATTACCCAAATGCTCTACAGAAGTTGGCAACGCTGCTTGAGCAGCAGACATCGATTGTTGATATGTTTCTTCACTTCTTGTAATATTGAGAACTGATACCTGCCTATCAGCTGTCAGATGTTCTATAGACCTGTCAGCTGTCATATTTGCTACACACCTGTCAGCAGTTAAATGAGCTATATGTCTGTTGGGTGACAGATGATCTACATGTCTGCCAGTGGTCAAGTGTTCCCCAGGTCTCTCAGCTGTCAAATTTAATACTTTTTCTGCGTTAAGGACTGGGTTATTATGGTCCTGCATTGATAACTGACTGCCATTATTATTATTATTACTATTACTATTATTATTAGACATGATTATATGATTATTTTCATATGGAGATCTAATTTGGATGTTGGTATGAATAATAGGACCTCTCTGTTCTGGTAATTTATGTTCTATAGAAACTTCCTGAGGATATATAAGGCCGTCGGTTTTCTGAGATTGTGAACTAATAATATATGAATTTGTTGGTCCCCTGATAGTTTCGTTTGATTCTCTGTCGTTTTGTGAGTTCATTGGTCTCCCCGAAAGCATACAATCAGGGCTGTTTTCATCAACAATATGCAAGTTAACGATATTGTTGTTGTCTGTAATGTGGACTGGATCTTTGGTGTTTTCAATGATTCGTATTATACCTGAAAAAAAAAGTAAATGTACAAAATGCTTCTCAAACAGTTTTTATTAAAATATAGAAATAATTCGTTCAGCATTGTACAATTTGTGAGATGGTAATGCTACTTCCCAACTAGCAGTTCTATATTTTATTAAGGGTGTGAAAACGTTTTCGACAAAAAGTTTATAAAATAATCTTACTCCTTGAATAGTTTTCAATACGTTTATTAAACAGCCATAAACGAAAAATTGGCTACATTTTATAACATACTTTTGCCTCCGTAAATATTGATAAAGCCTTTTGTAACCAATACAAAACAAAACAATTTTATAAACATTACTCTATACTCTACTATACTCTGTACTCCAAAAAGAAAAAAATATCAACACTGACATTATAAAATAGTTTTTAGTGAATTTTCGGTAAGAAAACAACCCACCTTCATAACTAACCTCCACACCGTGAGTCATTTTTGTCTAATTTCCGGACTCTGGATGTGGGTTTTCACTAACTACTCAGTGGTAATCTAATAATATTTATTGATAATGAGAAAACCTAAGATAATATTGGCGACCGTTACAGTTTATATTCATACAAAAACTAAAAAAAAAAAAAAAAATGAGAGCACGGATAACGAGAGTTGTTTGCTCTGCTGTGTGTCAACTGTCATTCAGAATTGCAGAATTGGCAGAATACATCAACAATTTTCACTCAATCAACCTGCAAATCTTGTCAAACATTTGCTTTTAGTGAATTTTCTTAAAAAAAATTCACTAATGAGGAGATCCCGACTTTTGAATTTTGAAAAAATTTCTTCAAATGACCGCGAACTAGGCCCCCTAGAACACATATCCGGGGTCAGTTTCAATTTTTATATGTTTATATATATATATATATATATATATATATATATATATATATATATATATATATATATATATATATATATATATATATATCACACCGATAACTCAAAAAATAATAGGCCGATTTTGACTAAATTTGGTGGAAAAATTCCTTTTGCAAATGGCTTGGATAAGTTCGTTAGCCAGGAAAATCTGCCCAGGTTTTCCCGGAAAATTTTGTGTTTTCTTTCGAAAAAAATTTATATCTCCGGAATTAACAAAGTAAGGGCAACCAAATTTGGTACGCTAGTTAATATCCTTATAGGTAAGCTACCTACCAAAATTAGCTATGTAGGTCAAAAGACAAAAAAGTTATAGGCATTTAAAGAAAAATAAATTGGGGTTTTCCTCAAAACGTCAAAGTTGCGATTTAAAACGTCAAAATCGGCACCATTTAGGCAAAGAACTTGAATCTAATACGGGCTATGGAAATCCTTCATTTTACTAAAATGTTTCCAGAAAATTCATTTCAAATAGACCCTTTCTCTGATGCTTGGCAGTAGCCTTAGCTTTAGAGTTTATCGTTTAATGGTATATAATTTTTGTCAAATTTTCGTAAAACATTAATAAAGCTCAATATATCCATTATTATACAAGATATGAAGAAAATTTGTATATATTAATTATAGGGTGTCTTGAGCTACATCTTAAAAAAATATTTCTACAATCACAGGATGGCCCATAAGTCGTTGGTGATACAAATTTTCTTCTTTTTTTTTTAATCAAACACGCCTTATGTTATTGCATTTTTGAATTTTTCAGCGATGCATGTTTGTAAGAAAAGAAATTCTGGACGCAGCAAGTGCGTTATGGTAGCGAATTTTCATTAAATGTTTCAAATTTGAATAGCTCAATTTGCTATTAACCTATAAGGTTGACCAAGAAACGAGTTTTTTCGGGAACACTTTAAGTTTACTTTTGGAAATTTTTGTACATTTTCAAACAATAAAGTTATTTTTATGAAACATGGCACATTGTTTTTACTATAAAGGTTATACTGGTAACCAAAATTGATGCCTGCTTTCTTAAAAAGGAAACACACATATTTGCAATTAAAAACATTTTTATGAAAATTCACTACCATAACGCACTTGCTGCATCCAGAGTTTTTTGTGAAAAGACTGGGAATCTTCTAGTACCAAATATTGTATGCTACTGTATTAGGGAATCCAATCCTGCACCAAAACTTCGATCCCGCAAACCCGCAGGATAAAAGCTATCAATCCCGCAGATCCGCAACGTTGCGGGATTGTAAACACTATTAATACTCTTTGCAATATTAGTACGCAACCTAATATCCATGCTAATAAAAAGCTTTTATGCAATTAAAAACAGAATATACCTAATAGCAGAAACGTATTTATCTCATATCAGTAGGTACAATACAACAGTAGTTCAAGTAGTTTAAAGGTCAGATGTCACGTTGATTTTGGAAATATATTCGGAGAAAAGATAACATGTCTAATGTCTCATCTTTTAAATTTGATCTTATTTTATTACACATATATCCTGAGGCTGAAAACACACGCTCAGCTTCGACACTTGTCGGCGGAATAGACTTTACATAGTTATATACAGCTTCCAGGTATATTCCGCTATTCCCTCCGCATTCAAAAAGGGTCATTTCATGTTTTATTAACTGGTCAAGTGATGCTCGGGCTCGTACAGCCCTAGAAGAATCCTCTGATTCTGATGCCCATGCAGTACGAAGGCTACGATTCAATTCGTCTTCTAAATTCGAAGGTGATGGTTCACGTCTTGTTATCAGATTAGATAAAGGTACATTATCCTCTTCATCCTCATCAACATGAATGATCTGGGCTTCAGTTTGGAATTGTGGTTGTTCTTCTAAAGACGTGTCTAATTGCAGCCTCTTAATTAAACTCTTTATTTCTTTTCGTAGTATTGATTTGCTGTGAAGCACAAATATATCTTCTTCAGGTTCTTTACCATTCGTAGACACTGACTGCTGTTCCAAATATTTGCCTGGGTTTTCTAAATACAGTAACACGCTAGTCATTAAACAACGGCGTTCTTTTATCCGAAAAAGTAAAGATTTAACCAGTTCTTTACTCAATGTCGAATTATGACTTTTCAATTTGCTGATCATGAATCACAGTGTAGTTTTAGCAGTAATTAATGTTGCATTTTTGCGGCACAAAACGCTTACAGCCAGTTTTACTGGTTCTAAAGCATGTTCAATATCAATCAAAGTATTACATTCTTCCTCAGTAAATAAATATGAAGATGATGTCATTTTAATATCAATGAGAGCTTTAAATATGCACTGTCTGACGAGGTTAAACCTTAAAATCGTTGCTGCAAGGCTGCTCCACCGTGTTTTACAGTCTTTGACCAGTAGCAATTCTCTGCCAAATTCTGCTTTAATATAATTTTGCAGGAGGTCATTTCTCATAAGAGATTTTGAACTAAAAAACTTACATTCAGCTGTACAACCATCTGTAGATTTTAAGAAATGATTCCAAACTGAACTTGAGTCTTTATTTTCCTTGTAAACTACACTGACACTCATTTTAATGATTACTGGTTTATATTCGACGTAATATATTTAGCTATTTGACGAAATTGTCTCCAAGTACTAGTTAAACGCTTTTCACTTACACACATACGTCAAAACTAACCTGGTCGTTGTTTGTCTGACCTATTTTTTTTTTAATTTCAACAACACACCACGAAGGCTTACAGCCTAAATACTATCGTACCGTGGGTGTCGACAAGGAGGAAAGAGGCAACTCGTTAATTCTGTACTTGAATGTTTGGCGGTTCGGAGGAAAAGGAAAAACATGTGCCGGCAAGGAATTCCACAACTTGGAAGTCCTCGGGACAAAAGAGCGGGCATAACAAGATGTTCTAAGTCTGGTGACCTGGACAGTAAAAGGGTGCATTCGCTCTGTTCCCCTGGTAGATCTGTTGGGGGCAGCAGGTGGGGGAACTATGGAGGAAAGCTCCTCTGAGCAGTTCCCGTGCAGATATCTATAAAAGAGAGAGAGGTCACCAACGGCACGTCGGTGGGCAAGAGATGGCAGCCTTTGGGTGAGGGTAGGATCACCGATGAGACGTATATCTCTCTTTTGAATGGAGTCCAGAATAGCTAGTGTAGAAGCGACAGCGGCACCCCAGATCTGGGAGCAGTATTCGAGGTTTGGCCTTATTTGTGAAGTATATAAGGTATAGAGGTTAGCTGGTGAAAAGTATTTGCGAGCCCGGAAGAGGAAACTTAATTTCTTAGCAGCCGCTTCTGCAATTGATGTGACATGTTGGTGCCAATTAAGATTTCGATCCACAGAAATGCCAACAAGAGAAAAGGACTCATTACTTTGAATAACTTGGTTGTTCATTGTGATGGGTCTAGGGCTGGTGTATCTCTTGTGATAAAGAAAGCAAGACTTAGTCTTGGTGGGGTTGAATTGTACAAGATTTCTACTTCCCCAGTCTAATATTTTTTGGAGATCCACGGAGACAGAACCCTCCATGAGTCTGTGATCCTCATCTAATTGGGCTAAAGAAACAGGCTTAGGATATTGTATATTTGAGTGGTGGGTGCTGTCGTCCACGTAACTGTGAACTGGGTTGGATGTGCTAGAGAGGAGGTCATTGATGTGGAGAAGAAACAAAGTAGGGGCTAAAGCTGAACCTTGAGGAACTCTTGCATTAATTGGATACAGTTTAGAGAAATGGCCATCCACAACAACATATATGCTCCTGTTGGCGAGGAAATTTGCTGTCCAGGCACAGAGTTTTGGTGGTAGGCCATAGGCCGGAAGCTTCTTAAGCAGCGCTGTGTGCCAGACCTGGTCGAATGCTTTGGATATGTCTAGAGCAACTATCTGGGATTCACCGTGTTGTTCCATGGACTTGTTCTAAGAATGGGTGACAAAGGAAAGGCCAGAAATGGCCCAGCTGTGAGGGGAATCACCGAGCATCTACGCGTCGACCGTGAGCGTCGATGCATTGCGATCCATTGTTTACCCAATATCCTGTTATGTTGGTCCTGCCAGATTTGCTGCAAAGGAAGAAAACCAGGGTCGGACCGACTAGGCACGAGTTCGTAATTTATGATGATTATTTATGAGTGATTTATTACTTTCTGCGGCGGTGTAAAAGACGTTTGCGCTTTGATTGTCGAATATGGAAATTTGACATCGATTCCCGCAAATCCTGCACAGGTAATCCCGCGAAAATTCAGAGGGATCCCGCGTTTGAGGGATCCAGCATTTGCGGGATTGGATTCCTTATACTGTATACCTAAATGGTGTATTTAAGAAAATGATATATGAACATTGAAGAATTTTGATTAGTTCAATGTTCGATTTTAAATTTTTGAGAAGTTAAATGTGAAGCTGAGACATACTACTTTCCAGGTTCGAAGTTCGAATAAAGATATTTAATTGATTTCGTTCATGGTCCGATTTGAGAAAAACATGGGTTTGCACACCTCTAGTGGAAACATTTCATAAGTAGGCTCTGGAAACTCTCTCATAATAATTCTGTGACTGTTTAATAATATATTTTATAGACCTGCTATATAAACATTTTGAAGATAAACTTATAAAACAATTCAGCTGTCTACAACAGAATGGTGTTTAGTGCGACTTTATATAATGAAGCGGCATTTTGTAAGTGTTAATAAAATACCTAGAAAACAAAACAGCCACAGAAAATACGAATTATAAAACAACTTTGCTGGTTGGGTTGTATTTTAGCCAAGCGAAGGCATCATAATTTTAAATTGGTGACTGTTCTAGACACTTAGAAAAAGATCGCAATGCAGCATGTACCTTGGATAATATTATATTTCAGCATATATCTACTAACCTGAAGCATTATCCACAACACCACCTTTAACTATGGTATACTGTCCGTTCTCCGTCACCAATGGTATACCATTTTCCAGACACTGTGGCAGATCGGCACTGTTAATTACATAAACAGGCTCTCCGGCAATATCGTCTCCTCTAACCCTGACGTTCTCCTTGTAGATGTATTTGGTGTTGTCTATAGTAGGTATGCTGTCAGCGGGATTTTCCTCTTCTGCCCAGTTCTCCAAATAATGCTTTATACTGTTGGAAACGGTCACTACAGGTGGATGGTGTGGATCGGCACTGGTTTCGTCTCTAACGCTAGATGACGCCGACGGTTGGAGCATGTGGTGGGACTGAAGGTAGTCACCGGGACGGTAAGATGCCTGGTGGTGGTAGTAGTCCTGTAATACATTGAATATTGCAATAGTAACTACAGTGAGCATAGTGTGAAGTTTCTAACATACACTAGTCTGTTTTAATACTGAAATCAAAAAGTCAAGTATATATGACACATGCAGGTTTTCAAATGCAATAATAAAAAGTATACTGGAGGTATTTTTGGATATGGATAACATACTGACAGATACGATTGTTTTCGACAAAAAATCAACAACAGTCCTTTCAAATGTTTTGGAAACAGTCTATATAGAATAGAATAGAAAAGCTTTATTAGTGAAGGAGTCAATGCTTGAAATGAGGTCAGACTTTGCAAGCCCGCGAATCTGCAGGGAAAACAATTTTACAGTGGAAATCCCCGACTGCGAGGCATGGTGGGAGGAGACGCCGGGCATACCACGGGGCGCGCTAGTCTGGTTCACTGACGGATCTGGCGGGGAGCGTGAGACTTTGGAAGGACCGAGGGTAAGTCATAGTATTTCTCTAACTCCACAATGGACGGTCCCAAGCCCGGGTGAGAAAGGAGGAGGGCCATACTGTAACCCTACCCAGGCATGTCTTAGGAGGGCCGGGAATGCTTGCCTTAATTGGCCGGCATTGCGAGGAGAGACCTCTATAAAAAACCCACATCGCAAGGTCGTTGGAGGGTTGGTGCCGAAGCGATAATGCTTTTGGCCGATATGGCCGGGCATTGGCAGGTTGGTAATTCTGCCCATAACGTAATCCTCCCCAGGGAAACCGGGCGACCTCCCTGTGTATAAATGCCTCTCCATGGGATACGGGGCTCTTCCATGGAGGTTAACCACAATTTTCCCCAGCTGCTCGTGGGATCAGAATATAAACAGGATAGACACAGACCCAAACGAGATGGGTAATAATACTCTCGATCTCCAGGCAACTGGAGAACACATAGAGGTAGAAATGGGGGTTGTCCCCTCTCTCACCGCTAAACCGATGGAGGGGGGGTCGAGGGTCATCCTCTCCCTATCCTCCAAATCTCTGTCCTCCGATGAGGGGCGGGAGCTCCTAAAATCTCCCGTGAGCCACTCGGAGGAGCGAAGTAAAAAACAACGACTGCCTGGATCCGTAAGGAGACAGCCTAGTCGTCCGCTTAAGGCGGGGGTGCCATATTCAACCGCCTTGAGTCAGGTACTAACGGAAGTCGGGTCCCGACAGGCTCGGGTGGGGGTTGAGGGCTCTGAGGGTAAGATATAACGACCCGAGGAGTCTGATGCCGGTACTGAGGGCGCCGTCAGGGGAAAGCGACTCCGGTCGGACGGCAGCACACCACAACAGAGGGGTGGGAGTGGGCATTATCCACTCTGAATATCCCTCCTCCTCACTGTATAATGAAACGGGCCCTTCCGAGAGGGAGTGGCAGGGGGAATCAAATCCACCAAAAAAATGGGCCTCAGTAGAGGAGGTGGCAGGATACATCCTTCCACCAGACCTATTAGGTGCATACAGGCAAATTTGCATCATGCTAAGGCAGCGACATACCTCCTTAGCATGAAATTAGGAGGAGCAGATAGACATTGCTCTTCTCCAAGAGCCCTGGACCGCCAGGTCGGACCGAACTAAAGGGCTGGGTAACACTTCTGGTAAGATAGTAGAGGTGGGCTCTGGTGCCAACCCCAGAGCCTCTATCTGGATCAGAAACAACTTGCAGTATTTTACACTTTCAGAATACTGCACCAAGGACATGGTAGCCATCCATCTCATGATCACAACCGGGGGGTGAGTCACTATTTGTATACATTTTAGGGAGGAGCTGGTTGTGAACAACATAGGCTCGGAACCCACCTTTCTAACGGTCAATCGAAGAGAGGTTTTAGATCTTACGATCAGCTCAAGGCTGTTGAGCTCAAAAATCCTCAAATGGAGGGTGTCGTCTGAACCCTCATGTTCGGACCATGCCCACATCCTATTTAAGATTGAAACAGGCCCTAGACCTGTGGTGGAGTATCGCGACCCGAGGAGGACAGATTGGGAGGGGTACAAGCAATCCCTTGCCACCCGACTTGTGTCCGCTATCCCCACAGTGAGGGATCGTGAAGAGATTGCGATTGCGGCAGAACAGGTAAGGGATGCTGTGGTCTCAGTATATCACGAAAATGGTCCACTAGAGTCAAAAAAAGAAAGTCGAGGGTCTACTTGGTGGAACAATAACCTCGAAAAACTACGAAGAGAAGTGAGATGTCTCTTCAATCGTGCTAAGACAACAGGCAACTGGGAACAATATAGATCCGCTATAATACAGTACAACAAAGAGATAAGATACGCTAAGAGGAAATCCTGGAGGAGGTTCTGGGGGGACATCTCTAATTTGTCCAGCAGCGCCAGAATCCACAGAATTCTTTCATGCGACCATGTCCAGGAACTGGGATCGATGAAACGACCAGATGGCTCCTTTACTGAATCACGGAAAGAAACGTTAGAGCTCTTAGCACACACACACTTCCCAGATTGTCTGATCCTGAGCAACGAAGATGTCCGGCCAGCCAAGGGTCGATTTAAACGACTCGGAGGGAGGACAGGCGGGTTGTTCGGAGAATAGTTACAGCCTCGGCGGTGGAGTGTGCTGTGAAACATTTCCAGGCATTCAAAGCGCCAGGGGAGGATGGGGTGGTACCGGTCCTTCTACAAAATGGACTGGAGATTCTCCTACCTTTTCTAATCAGGCTGTATAGAGCCAGTCTGGCTTGAAACCATATTCCATCCAGCTGCACAGTGATTAAGGGGGTTTACATTCCCAAATTGGGACGTAATGACCTTCTACCCAGATCACTGAGACCTCTCAGTATTACATCATTCCTCTTGAAGGGATTGGAAAAAATACTGGACAGACACATTAGGGTGAGCATCTTAGTCAACAACCCCCTTAATACCCACCAGTATGCCTACCAAACTGGCAAATCTACTGAGTTAGCACTCAATAACCTCGTCGAGAAGATCACACACTCCCTGGATAACGGGGAGGTGGCGGTGGCTGCATTTCTCGACATTGAAGAAGCATTCAAAATGCATTACCTATCTTCCTCTACGAAGCTACTATCGCTAGAGGGGTGGAACCTACCATTTGTGGCTGGATCAGAAGCATGCTCTACAATCGGACCGTTATTACCTCACTGCAGGGGGAGGTGGTCGGCTTCAGGGCTGCGAGAGGTTGCCCTCAGGGGGGAGTTCTACCCCCCTGCTGTGGTCCCTCTTTGTGGACGATTTGCTGGCTATCCTGGAGCTGTGGGAGGTTGAGGTCCAAGCGTATGCTGATGATCTAGTCATAATGGTTAGGGGCAAATATGAGGAGGAACTAGCAAGTACCCTTCAGGAGACACTAAATGTAGTGAATGATTGGTGTCGGAGGGAACAGATACCTGTGAATCCCCGCAAAACGATAATTGTTCCATTTACCAGAAGAAGAAGGTTGGACAAATTAAAACCACCTATTCTTATGGGGGAAACGATTCCATTTTCGGAACAAGCAAAACATCTGGGGGTCACCCTAGATCAAAAGCTCAACTGGGACATATAGTTAGAGAATGTAATCCGCAGGGCTAAACTGTCCCTGTGGACATGCCGGAGAATCTGTGGAAACAACTGGGGAACAAAGCCCCAACAGATGTACTGGCTCTATGTAGTGGTTATCAGACCAATGATAACACATGGAGCCATAGTTTGGTGGCCTAAAGCACTTCGTAGCATCGCGAGGGCCAAACTGGCTCATCTACAGAGACAAGCTTGTCTGATGATAACGGGAGCGATAAGCACCGCACCATCAGCCGCTCTGGAGGTCCTCCTTAATATTCCACCTCTTCACATATGGTTGGAGAGGGTGGCGAGGTGGACAACATACAGATTAAAACAAACGACTGACAGCATGCCGAAGGAAATCAGTCTGGGAGGGTCCGGACTCCTCGATGACATTGAGGGTCATGGGATTCTGGGAATCAGACTTGATGCCTACAAAGATCAGTAGAGATCTGTCTTTCAAGACCGTCCTCCCGGAAAGGGAGGATTGGGAACTAAATCAAACAACCCTATTGAGAGCTGATCTCTGCTGGTACACTGACGGCTCCAAAAACAATAGGGGGGTAGAAGCCGGCGCATATGGGAGCAACACCGATGCTAGACTATCAACTAGCCTCGGCAAGTACGCAACCATACACCAGGCAGAAGTGTATGCCATCGAGATGTGTGCAAGGGAAAGTATAGGAAACCAGTGCACACACAAATTGATAAAGATATATGCAGATAACCAAGCTGCAATAAAGGCTCTTGGTTCCTACCGTAGCAATTCAAAAATGGTATGGAGTTGTAAATCTGTCCTCAACGAACTGGGCAGCTGTAATGAGGTGTCGCTGGTCTGGATACCGGGTCACTCGGACCATGATGGCAATGTTGCGGCTGACACGCTTGCCAGGAGTGGAGCCCAGAGGGTCTTAATCGGACCAGAACCTGTGCTGGGGATATCATCATGCACAGCAAAACGCACCTTAAAGAACTGAACAGAAAGAATGACAATCCAGCAATGGCAAAATCTGTCAGGATTAGCTCACTCTAAGGCCTTCATAAATGGTCTGTCTGAGTCAAGGGCTAAAACACTTCTATAGTTAAACAGACAACAACTGAGTACTCTAGTCGGCCTGTATACAGGACACTGCCGCTTGCGTCACCACATGCACTGAATTAGAGTCGGTGAGGAGACTGAGTGCCGGCTGTGTATGGAGAGTGACGAGACAGCAGAGCACATACTGTGTTCCTCTCCGGCGGCGGACAGTACTAGATACCTGCTCTTTGGCAAGATAAAGCTTGCTCCGGAGGATCTGCATCAACTTTCGCCCACAAAGATTATCAACCTCTGCAGGAGGCTGGCTTTGTTGGGCGAAATATAGACCATTAGGCGTGAGCCACAATAGACCTTATGGTCGCGGTGGAGGGACCGATATGGCCCACTCACATTCAAACCTAACCTACACAAGCACATTCAAATCACCGAAATTTGCTGGTTAAATGATAAGTTTTGTTAACTCTGCAACTCATAAAACGCGGATCCTACAGTATAGCGTTATTTTAACTGAATATTATTATCAATTATTTTGACTCACCTTTGGAGCCATGGCAGGTCTCCTGAGCTGGTAATGTTGAGCATATTCAGGCGAATTGTATTGCGTATAGTTGGGTGAGATCTTCTGTGGGGGTGCTGCATGTGGCGGCATGTAGTTCATCTGCATCGATAAGTTCTCTGCATAGTTTCTTCTTGGGGAAACGTTACATTCAACATGTTGAGGTTGGAACTTCGGTACTGAAGGAGTGTTTAGTTGTGTCGGGGAACGGCTGTATTCTGTCGTATGTTTATAACTGTAGTTCGTGGGGTTAGCAGTGGGGTAAGTGAAGGATTGGGATGCGTTTTGGTAAGGATAATTAGGATTGTTAGGGTATGGTTGATTGGGCTGGATGGACGAAGTATAGTACCTGAAAAATTTATAGAAATTCAGGTTGCTAATTATATTCAAATTGTACATGCTGAAAACATTCATCACACAAGCCTTGCAATAAAGACTTATACAGTCTGTCCCAAACTGGATGGGAATGTATTGCTATCTCCATTATTATTAGAGATAGGGAGACGGTTAAATTAGCAATGTTTTGTAGAATTTCATACTCGTTCCAAATATGACTTGTATTTTGCCCTGCCTCTTTTCGTTTTCGAGTTATTTTGGAAAAAACAAAATTTGCCGATTTCTTTTTTCTTCAATATTTAAGTAGGTGTTGATTTGACGTGTCTAAGACTTGCACATTATCAGGACACTTTTTACAGAGCAATCTTTTTGTGCTATTCTCAACTTTAGATTGTCATTTGTTTTTGAGCTACAGGTATCCACGTTTGTTTTGATTATGGCAGCCATATTGGATTTTTGCTCATGTGATAGCCTGTGAAAAGAGCTTTCCAATGATGTACAACATGCTTGAGAAATCTTGTAATTGTACTGACAATTTTGAGAAAAACCGTTTGGAGGATAGTAGGCTATGAAATCCAATACCAGAAAACAAATGACAAAAAAACTCTGGACGCAGCAAGTGCGTTATGGTAGTGAATTTTCATAAAACTATTTTTTAATAGCAATAATGTGTGTTTTTTTAAGAAAGCGGGCATCAAATTTGGTTACCAGTATAATCTATAAAGTAAAAACAATGTGCCATGTTTCATCAAAATAACTTTATTGTTTGAAAATGTACAAAAATTTCCGAAAGTAAACTTAAAGTGTTCCCGAAAAAATTCGTTTCTTGGTCAACCTTATAGGTTAATAGCAAATTGAGCTATTCAAATATTAAGCATTTGATCAAAATTCGCTACCATAACGCACTTACTGCGTCCAGAATTTTTTTTCTTACAAACATGCATTATAATTCGACGGAAAATGTAAAAATGCAATAACATAAGGCGTGTTTGGTTTAAAAAAAAAAGAAAATTTGTATCACCAACGACTTATGGGCCAGCCTGTGATTGTAGAAATAATTTTTTAAGATGTAGCTCAAGACACCCTATAATTAATATATACAATTTTTTTTCATATGTTGTATAATAACAGATATATTGAACTTTATTGATTTTTTTACGAAAATTCTACAAAAACTATATACCATTAAACGATAAACTCTATAGCTAAGGCTACTGCCAAGCGTCAGAGAAAGGGTCTATTTGAAATGAATTTTCTGGAAACATTTTATTAAAATGAAGGACAATGACGGTTGAAACTAAAGACTTCAGGGTTTGTAAAACATCCTTCTTGAGACACTTTATTTCCATAGCCCATATTAAATTCAAGTTCTTTTCCTAAATGTTGCCAATTTTGACGTTTAAATCGCAACTTTGACGTTTTGTGAAAAACCTCAATTTATGTTTCTTTAAATGCCTATAACTTTTTTGTCTTTTGACATACAGAGCTAAATTTTGGCAGGCAATTTACCTATAAGGATCTAAACCAGCGTATTTGGTTGCCCTTACTTTGTTAATTCCGGAGATATAAATTTTTTTTGAAAGAAAACAATATTTTCCGGGAAAACCTGGACCGATTTTCCTGGCTAACGAACTTATCCAAGCCATTTGCAAAAGGAAGGTATTCACCAAATTTGATCAAAATCGGCCCATTATTTTTTGAGTTATCGGTGTGATACATATATATATATATATATATATATATATATATATATATATATATATATATATATATATATATATACATATATACATATATATATATATATATATATATATATATATATATATATATATATATATATATATATATATATACATATATACATATATATACATATATACATATATATATATATATATATATATATATATATATATATATATATATATATATATATATATATATATATATATATATATAAACATATAAAAATTTTAAATTGAAGAAATTTTTTCAAAATTCAAAAGTCGGGATCTCCTCATTAGTGAATTCTTTTAAAGAAAATTCACTAAAAAGGGTTCAAAAAGCAGTAGGCCATGGAGTCTAACAATATACTTCTACTTTTAACATAATTTTCCGTAATGATTCACAATAAAAAAAATAGGAACTTTGAGCACGCCAATGAATCGGCCCATTATTAACAATGATATTTTACATTACAACATTATCCTAAAAAATTGTTATAATTTAATTAGATAGGTAAACCTAGTAAATTTGCGGTGCTATCAGGGCGGCAAGGCCGCGGACGAGCCCTGAGGGAAAAAAAAAAACCTAGTAAATTACTAAATTTAGTAACAGAACTCAATAAAAAGCAGAGTAATGATTTACGAAGACGCCTTTGAAAATTGTTTGATTTTTAAACATAAGTCAACTGAAAAACAACAGAAGAAAGGTTGCTATGGATATAACACTATCGCAACAATTAAGAATACTGTCATTCTTAATTATCTGAACAATTTGAGGTGTATTTAACACGTTGATTAAAATTTTGTACTAAATAGTCTGTTTCCTGTTTATTATACATATTATTCAACAATATGTTCAGTAATAAAGAATATTTTGACATGTTGGAATGTTATATTCGTTCTAACCGAAATACTGAGGCAGCTGCAAATTCATATCAAAATAACTACCCAGAAAGACGACAACCAAACACCAAAATATTTCGCAGGATAATGACCAAGCTATTGAACGACGGTAGCTTCCACGCAAAGAAACTACCAATGCCTAGAAATGAAGAAAGAAATAATGCTGTCTTACAGGTTTCAAACGAAAACCCTCCGCAATCTGTTCGGTTTTATGGTGAACAAATTGACGTTCCAAAAAGTACAGTACACCGTGTATTAAAACAACATCATTACCATCCATAAAAACCTACAATCGTACAAGGCTTAAATGTTGACGATTACCCTAAGCGACTTCAATTCTGCAGATGGTATCAAGGACAATGTCAACAAGATGAAATTTTTCATTTAAAAATAATATGGAGTGATGAATCCAGATTTACAAATTGTGGTGTGTATAATCGCCATCATAGGCATTATTGGGCAAATGAAAATCCCCATCTAAAGGAAGAAAGATGATTGCAAGACACATTCGGTATTAATGTTTGGTGCGGCTTATTAGGTAAAAAACTGTGATTTTTATTTGTAGATTAGACAGTTAATTTTAAAAAAATTCAGGTAACTTCATTGTGAGTCCGTTCTTTTTTGAAAATAATTTAACTGGGGTAAGTTATCTTAATCTGTTGAGAAATGATATCTTACCAGCAATTAGAAAAGTTCATGATAATTTAGACGAGATTTGGTACCAACAAGACGGTTGTCCAGCTCACAATGCTAGGATTGTCAAAGAATTTTTGTACCAAAATTATAATAATCGTGTTATTTGTAACAATAGGCCGGTTCATTGGTGTGCTCGAAGTCCTAATATAACACCCATGTATCTTTATTTTTGGGGTACTCTGAAGAATGATGTGTATAAATTCGATCCATCACAAAATATCAATGAATTACGAAACAGAATCACGGAAGCTATAAATCATATTAACCAAAACACTCCCACCAGAGTTTGCAGGCATGTTTCAAAAAGGTGTATAAAGTGCATTGAACAAAACGGTGGCCATATTGAACAATTTTCTATTTAGTGTATTTTTAAGTTTCTATTAGCGAATTTTTTAAAAAAAAAATCGCTTATGGGGAGATCTGTGTTTATATATATATATATATATATATATATATATATATATATATATATATATATATATATATATATATATATATATATATATATATATATATATATATACATATATATATATATATATATATATATATATATATATATATCCGACCGATAACTCAAAAAATAATGGACCGATCTTGATAAAATTTGCAGAGTACCTTCCTTTTGCAAGTGGCTTGGATAAGTTCGTTAGCCAGGAAAATCTGACCAAGTTTTCCCGGAAAATTTTGTGTTTTCTTTATAAAAAAATTCATATCTCCGGAAATAACACAGTAAGGGCAACCAAATTTGGTACGCGTGTTTGTATTATAAAGAGTGAACTCTGTACCAAAATTTAAGTCTATAGCTTTAAAGACAAAGAAGTTATGGGCAGTTAAAGCAATAAATGTAGGAGTTTTCCTCAAAACGTCAAACTCGCAATATTAAACGTCAAAATTGGCAATGTTTAGGCAAAGAATGTAAAACAAATACCATTTGTGAAAAGAAAATGTTGCAAGAAGAGTGTTCTGCAAACCCTTAAGTTTCAGATTCAACCGTCATTGCCCTTCATTTTACTAAAACGTTTACAAAAAATTAATTTCAAATAGACCCTTTCTCTGGTGCTTTGGCTGTCAGTTTAGTTAAGTTTGGTAGCTGTTTGGATATTTATTTGTAGGTTTAGTGAAATTTATGGTTTAACGGCCTATAATTTTTTTAGCTAATTATCGTGGAACAAATTCGTTAATGCATTTTTGCATTTTTTATCGAAATATGATGCGTTTATCTTAAAAAAAATCTGGACGCAGTAAGTGCGTTTTGGTTGCGAATTTTCGGTAAATTTGCAATTAAGCTCCCGAACGCTTTTCAAAACACTGTTTTCAGAAACCTGCCTAGAGCCCCCCCTGGATCCACAAACCCCAAGAAAAATTTGTTGTTCACACTCCCCAAGGAAGTTACGGGACCAGGAGTGAGTAGGGGTGCATAATTTTTTTAGCTAATTTTTTTAGAACAAATTCGTTAATGTAATTTTGCATTTTTTATCGAAATATGATGCGTTTATAAGAAAAAAAAACTGGACGCAGTAAGTGCGTTTTGGTAGCAAATTTTCGGTAAATTTGCAGTTTAGCTCCCGAACGTTTTTCAAAAAACTGTTGAGAAACCTGCAGGTGAGGTCCTAGTAATGTCTCTGAAAACAATTTGTTGAAAAGCGTTCGGGCGCTAATCTGCAAATTTACCAAAGTTTCATTAAATCCTTCAAATTTCAATAACTCAATTTGCTATTAACGTAAGCTTTGTTGGATAGAAAACCAACATTTAAGTTTATTTTCGGAAAATTTTTGTATATTTTCAAACCATAAGTAATTTTGATAAAATATAGTACATTGTTTCTACTACATAGGCTATACCGGTAATCAGATTGATGCTTGCTCGCATTTGCTATTAAAAACATTTTTATGGAAAATCACTTCCATAACACATTTGCTGCATCTAGACTTTTGAAAAATGTTTATATATTTTCAAACAATAAATTTGTTTCAATGAAATATGATACATTGTTTCTACTATATAGGCAACCAAGTTTGATGCCTGCTTTCATCAAAGAAAGACATTTGCTATTAAAAATATTTTAAAGAAAATTCGCTACCATAACGCACTTGCTGCGTCCCGAGATTTTTTATTATTTGTTGAGCTCCATTTCTAATTGTGTTGTTTTGTGGAGTTTAACTTTATATTTGTTATTGCTGGGTTTTGTTATTAAACTGTTTCACATAATCTTACCTAGCATTAATACCTAATTAAATATTGTAAATTAAATCACAATATTTGTTTGTCGTGTATCGTTACGGAAAATTATGATAAAATTAGAAGTCTATTGTTAGAGACTCCATGGCCTACTGCTTTTTGAACACTTTTTTTGTCATCTGTTTTCTAGTATTGGATTTCATAGCCTACTATCCTCAAAACGGTTTTTCTCAAAATTGTCAGTGCAATTACAAAATTTCTCAAGCATGTTGTACATAATTGGAAAGCTCTGTTCACAGGCTATTACATAAGCAAAAAATCCATAATGGCTGCTATAATAAAAACAAACGTTCATACCTGTAGCTCAATAACAAATGACAATCCAAAGTTGAGAATAGTACAAAAAGATTACTCTGTAAAAAGTGTCCTAATAATGTGCAAGTCCTAGACATGTCAGATCAATGCCTACTCAGATATTGAAGAAAAAAGAAATAGACACATTTTGGTTTTTTCAAAATAACTCGAAAACGAAAAGAGGCAGGACAAAATACAAGTTATATTTGGAATGAGCATAAAATTCTACAAAACATTGCTAATCTAACCGTCTCCCTATCTCTAATAATAACGGAGATAACAATACATTCCCATCCTGTTTGGGACACACTGTATAGTTGGCAATCCTTCACGACATTGTGGAATTGCATAATTATTAAACGTAAAGAAATTGGTGTGCCGACGTTTGCGGTGAATCGATAGTCGTTCCTATATTTGTGATCTGTAAGTCACTAAACATTTAAAAAATTCTCTTTAGCACTAATAGAGATTTTATTAACGTTATTTGTTATAAACTGTTACAATGTCTAGGCCTTTACCAAGTCGTGCTCAAGAAATTGTAGCATCTTTCAACAAATATTTTCATCGTGAACGTGGCAATGGAGACCCTTTTTTACCTCTTACAGCTCTACGTGATGTTATAAGTATTAATCATTAATTGTAGCCTGTGATATATTGAATTAGATTTAAGAATGACAAGTAAACGTGTGCACAGACACGCGCAGAGCCAAAAAGGAATGGCATCGAAGTGAAATTGTAATCGGTTGTTATTACTTTTGCATTGTAGAAGTTGTTGTTTCTATTAATAAATAAAGCATCTAAATATAGTGTGTGCATTACTCATGTAGTAGTGAAAATACATTACATAGCCAAAGTTTTGAGGCCTTATTTATAATTGATGTTTCAATTTTATGCCAAAATTGTAGGTCATGTTGGAAAATAATTTATTACAATTGCAGTTATTTGCAAAGCGTTGCAGCTGCGTTAATTATGTAGTTCAAAATGTGATTTATGTTAAAAACTCCTGGAACTGTCTCGTATTTCAGGAACCGTTTAATGAAAAAAAAAAATTGGCACAGAAGGGTCTTTTCATTTTATTTTTATATTTCAACAACACACCACGAGGGCTTACAGCCTAAATACCATCGTACCGTGGGTGTCGACAATGAGGAAAGAGCCAACTTGTTAATTCTGGACTTGAAGGTTTGGCAGTTCGGAGAAGAAGGAAAAACATGTGCCGGCAAGGAGTTTCACAACTTGGAAGTCCTCGGGCCAAAAGAGCGGACATAACAAGATGTTCTATGTTTGGTGACCTGGACAGTAAAAGGGTGCATTCACTCTGTTCGCCTGGTAGATCTGTTGGGGGCAGCAGGTGAAGGAACTATGGAAGAAAGCTCTTCTGAGCAGTGACCGTGCAGATATCTATAAAAGAGAGAGAGGTCACCAACAGCACGTCGGTGGGCAAGGGATGGCAGCCTTTGGGTGAGGATAGGGTCACCGATGAGACATATAGCTTTTTCTTCTGAATGGAGTCCAGGATAGCGAGTGTAGAAGCGGCAGCGGCACCCCAGATGTAGGAAGCAGTATTCGAGGTTTGGCCTTATTTTTGAAGTATATAAGGTATAAAGATTAGCTGGTAAAGTATTTGCGAGCCCAGAAGAGGAAACCTAATTTCTTAGCAGCCGCTTCTGCAATTGATGTGACATGTTGGTGCCAATTGAGATTTCGATCTACAGAACTGCCAACAAGTGAAAAGGGCTCATAACTTGGTTGTTCATTGTGATGGGTCTAGGCCTGGTGTATCTCTTATGAGATAGAAAGCAAGACTGAGATTTGGTGGAGTTGAATTGTACAAGATTTCTACTTGCCCAGTCTAATATTTTTTGGAGATCCACAGATAGAACCCTCCATGAGTCTGCGATCCTCATATAATTGGGCTAAAGAGACATGCTTAGAATATTCTATACTTGAGTGAAGGGTGCAGTCGTCCGCGTAACTGTGAACTGGGCTGGATGTGCTAGAGAGGAGGTCATTGATGTTGAGAAGAAACAAAGTAGGCGCTAAAGCTGAACCTTGTGGGACTCCTGCATTAATTGGATACAGTTTAGAGGAGTTTTGGTGGTAGGCCATAGGCCGGAAGTTTATTAAGCAGCGCTGCGTGCCAGACCTGATCGAATGCTTTGGATATGTCTAAGGACAAAGGAAAGGAGGTCGGCAGTTGATCTGCGCTGATGGAATCTATACTGCCTGTCGTGGATTAGACTGTGTTTTTCAAAAAATTTTAGTAATTCAGTGTTTATATACTTTTCCATCACTTTAGAGACGACATAAAGGGGAGAAATAGGCTTGTAGTTGCTTTAGGAAGCGCTTTGGATCCTTTCTTGGGGACGGGTTGTACTCGAGCAGTTTCGAGCAGTGTATAATAATGAGAATAAAAAGATGGCTGTTCCATCATATAACATACGCTGATGCTGGTTGAAATATTTCTAATAAACTTCATATTCATTGACGAATAGCAACCATAAATTATGAGTAACAACGTTTCTCTACGATACAGAAAATTTCAAATAAAATATCCACCCTGTTGCGAGTTTCCCACTATTTTATTTGATGCAATGTGCTAATCTATGAGTAAATAACGACAATTTACGGGGAACTCACCTCTGCGATTGGGAATACATCCTATTTTGCTCCATACTGGTATAGTTGGACTGGGACTCCCTCAAATGTTGGTCATTCATGATGGACCTGGCCATGGTGGGATGTATCCTCTGCAGATGAGAAAGGAAATCATTACCAGGTGGGGAGTATTTCCTGGTAGATTGGGGAGGCATGCTGTATTTCGGCAAGGAGTACTGTTGGTACTGGAGGTCTTTGTGGAGGAACTGAGATTCTTGCTTGTATCCAGAATGGATCGGTAGCTGAGGAAGATTGTACTAACATTAGTGTTACAGTTATTTGTTCAAATCACCTACAAAACTTAACAAATAATGCTTAAAAAAAATAAAAAAAATAAATTAAAACGTTATTTAATTTGATCGACACAACCTGCGCTGTACATATCGTCTCCGTTTCGCGAAAAGCTTTCCTCATTAGTTAGAAAAAGAGAATGGAGAATTTGTGCTTCGTTTAAAAATTTAGGCATCTTTACGGCGCCATTTTTTCCCCCCCAGGGCTCGTCCGCGGCCTTGCCGCCCCGATAGCACTGCAACCTTTGTGCATACCCTTAGTCTTACTCCACCCATTCCAAAATCACTGTGCCTTGAACTAGTCTGCATAGCGATTGGTAGGGTGAAGTTTTATATTGCTGTCTCCGGTCTAGACTGACCGTAGATCAGTTGTCCTTTGCGGTCCAGAGCTTTACACTCGCACAAGATGTGCTGGGCTGATTCCTCCCCCTCGCCCCAGAGTCTGCATGCGAGGTCCCCTTCGAACCGCCCCATTTTATGCAGGTGTTTCTTGACGGCCATGTGTCCTGTCAAGAGACCTGTTGCTGTCCTCTGCTAAGATTTAGCAGCTTCACAGCTCTCTTTGAACTGGGTCCGTTAATTATTGAGTTCCCATGTCTGAGCCCTGGACAGTCCGCCCAGTACACCTTGTGTTGGTTTCTGACCCAGGACTTAATGGCTCCCCTGGCAGTGCTCTTTGACACGCCCAGAGCCGGTTCTGGTCCCATAAATGGTTCTGCTGACCCTCTCTTCGCGAGTCTGTCAGCTTCTTCATTGCCTTTGACCCTCGAGTGACCCGGCACCCAGATGAGTGTCACTTCATTTTGCCCAGGCAGGTCGCTCGTCTCGTCTTGGAACCCACTTACCAGCCAGGAATTTACCCGTGGGCTACTTAGTGTCTTAAGGGCTGTCTGGCTGTCTGTTGCTATGAGGATCCGCTTGTTGGTGTAGCCCCTCCTCTTGTTCTCCCGCACACAGTGCAGGATGGCGTACATCTCGGCCTGAAACACCGTTGAATGGGCTCCGAGGGAAATACTATGACTTACCTTCGGTCCTTCCGAGGATACACCTGCCCCCGTCCCACGCTCCCCGCCGGATCCGTCCGTGAACCAGAGGAGCGCGTCCCGTGGGATGCCCGGCGTCTCCTCCCGCCATGCCTCGCGGTCGGGGATTTTCACTGTAAAGTTGTTTTCCCTGCACATTCGCGGACTCGCGAAGTCTGACCTCATTTCAAGTATGATCTCCTGAATTTTGCAGTGGCCCCTGAAGCCTGGGTTAATCTTCAGTCTACCATTGCAGGCTAGTCTGTATAGTCCTAGTCTGGCCTCCCCCATAATAACTAAGTGTAGGGGGGGCAGATCCAGCAACACCTCCATGGCGGCTATTGGGGTTGAAGACATGGCCCCTGTGATGTCTAGGCAAGCCATCCTTTGGATCTTGCCTAGTTTTTGTTTGGCACTGGATTGTGTCACCTTAGGCCACCAGACCAGTGCCGCATATGTTAACGATGGTCTGACCACCCTTGTGTACAGCCAGTGGGCCATACTAGGTCTTAGTCCCCACGTTTTTCCATATAGCCGCCTAGTGACGGCTAGGGACATGACTGCCTTACGCAGTATTTTTCCAATGTGACCATTCCAGGTTAGCTTAGAGTCCAATACGACCGCAAGATATTTTACCTCCCTGGCCATTGGAACGCTCCTACCGTATAGAGTGAGTGTTCTGTGGCTGTCGCACTTCCACCTCCTCGTAAATGGCACGATGGTTGCTTTCTCGGGGCTCACCCCGAGCCCTTGATCAACCGTCCACCCTTCCACCACTTTCAGTGCAGTCTGCATGCGCTCCCACACTGCCTGTGTGGATGCGGACTATGATGACAATGTCGTCTCCATAGCCCTGTTTACGGCGCCATACTCTGCTGGCCGAATGCAATTCTTCAAAATCTATATATAGAAATTTTCGTTATGTGCATAAAGAGCCTATTGTTGTACTCCGCCTCATTTCATGATTTTTAACGCTTAAAACTTTTCTGTATCGACTTGTTGATCCTAAGGCAATTTCACATGAACAGTTATAATGATTTTTACTAAAGACTATAATATTAGGTAATGATTAACGTAATTAGATCACATGTTAACATAAGCATTTGTTTATGTGCACTGGTGGTAGTGTTGGTTACGGATTTTGAACATTGTAGTGGAAGTTACATTTGAATTTTCTTTGTTGGAGTGTATTCTGCAATTGAACAGTTATTTTTTATTTTTGCACCGTGGTTATCTTATCTCCTGGTATTGTGTTGATGGAAAAAGCTTTTAACTTTATCAGTTTATTTATAATTCATTTTATACTGTTTATCTACAGCTGTCCATAAATCATGAGTGACTGCTCAAAATGTGGTGTTACTGGTAAGACCTTTAGTTGTGACACCTGTAAGCTCTTGTTCTGTGAGCAGTGTTCAGACCTTAGTGCCTCTGAGATTAGATGCATGGAGATGAAGAAGAGGAAGCTGTTGTTTCTGTGTTCTGATTGTGAGGATGGTCTCAAACAGTTGCCAAACCTGATTGCTAGAATTAGTGATGTCGAGAAGCAGCTTGAGAAATTGAAGGTAACAGCAGAGTTGCCCAATACTGTACAGGTTCCAGCTGGTAGTGACTCCTATATAGAGGATATAATACAGGAGATTCGTGAGCGAGACAAGAGGAAGTCAAATATTATTATTTTTGGACTCCCCGAATCTGAGTCTGGGTCTACTGCTAGCCGTGGTGAGAGTGATGTTGACAGACTGGAAGTGAAGAATATCCTCCACAAGTTGTGTCCTGAGGGTGATTACTCCCAGATTAGGCTATTTCGCCTGGGTAGGCATTCCAGCAGTGCATCCGTTCCTAGACCTCTAAAGGTTACTCTCTCTGATGAACATCAGGTACTTAGTATTCTGCGCAGGACTGGAAGACTCAAGGATGATCATTCGTATCGTAATGTCAGAGTTAGGCAGGACAGAACCCCTAGGCAAAGTGCATACTCCAAGTCTGTGGTCAGTGAATTGAGGCGGAGGGTGGATGATGGTGAAGTAAACCTCAAGATTAAGTATGTTAACGGTGTTCCGACTATTGTTCCCCTCAAAAAAAACTAGGGGTGTCGGATGACCATTTATTGTTAAGCACTCCTGGTGATGAGAATTCCTTGTTTGTTCATTATCATAATGTTAGTGGACTACGAACAAAATTACCCAGGCTTCGACAGGGTCTGTCCTCTTGCTGTTTTCATGTTGTTATGTTGACGGAGACGTGGCTTACTGCTTCCCACTCTGATGCTGAACTCTCTTTTATGAATTATAATATTTACCGTAGTGATCGTGACAGTATTCCGGGCAATATCAGGGATCGGGGGGGTGGTGTGCTGATAGCTGTGCATAAAGACCTTGATTCTACTAGGATTGCTGGTGATATTTCACTTAATGAAGTTTATGTGAAGGTGAGGATAGGAAGGCGGAGCCTCATTTTTGGTGTTTGTTACATTCCACCCAATTCAGAAGTTGCTATATATGAACACCATTGTGATTCAGTCGACAGTGTGTTGTCTGATCATCCCAATTCTGAGGTCGTTGTCTGTGGAGACTACAACCTCCCAAACGTTACCTGGACAAGCAGTGCTGAGAGTGCTCCAGTTATTAGTGGTAACAGTCCATCAGCCTCACTTGTTTCTAACAGTTTTGGTTTTTGGGGCTTGTTCCAAAAAAATTTTGTACTTAATAGATTGAATAGAACTTTAGATTTAGTTTTTAGTAATATAGATAACATATGTGTTGATGCATCTTTGGATCCGATTTTTCCTGCTACTGCACATCATGTGCCCCTAGACATTTCTTTTTCACTTGAGACTCCCCCAACTGAACCCTATGAAGAGTATTTTTATGACTTTCGTAATGCTGATTATTGTGCCATGAATTATTTTCTTTCCGAATTTGACTGGGAATATCTTGAGTCATTGGAGATAAATGATGCTGTGAAGTGCTTTTATGACATTCTGTTTAATGCTGTGGATCGGTTTGTTCCAGTTAAGAGATGTAAAAAATCATGTTTCCCTCCTTGGTTCAGTGTCGAGCTTAGAGGCATGATAACTGAGAAGAAGAGGGTACACAGTCAGTATAAAAAATATGGTAGAATAGATGATTATATTAGGTTTTCTGGTCTCCGAGAGGAATGTAGGAATCTTCGTGATACTTGTTACAGAAATTTTATTGCTTATACTGAGAATAATTTTGAAAACAATCCGGGTTCTTTCTGGTCTTATATTAACAAGTTGAGGAGGATTTATGATCTTCCTGAGGCTATGTATTATGATGATGTTAGGAGTGATTCTTTGCATGATTCGGTTGATCTTTTTGCTAGTTTTTTCTCATCTGTGTATGAGGTACAGGCTGGCGGTGTCGGTCCCGATCCTTTTTTGCGTGAGTCGGTAAATATGACTGTGCCTAGTGTTACTTCTGCTGATATTATTGATCGTATCTGTAGTTTGAAAGATAAACTTAGTTACGGCCCAGATGGAATCCCCTCCCATCTGTTAAAATCTTGTGCCTTCACCTTGGCAATTCCATTGAGGATTCTCTTTAACATGTCCTTATTGTCTGGTGAGTTTCCACATGTTTGGAAACATTCTTATTTGATGCCCGTTCATAAGCAGGGACCAAAGCACTTGGTTACTAATTACAGAGCTGTTTGTATTCAGTCAGAGATACCCAAACTTCTGGACTTTTTTGTCTCTAGGCATATAACTTGGGAATGCAGACATGTTTTCGCCGAACAGCAGCATGGTTTTCTTAAGGGAAGATCTACAACGACCAACCTTCTTCTTTACCAGAATGTATTGGTCTCAGCTTTGGAGGATAGGTTACAGATTGATTCGGTGTATACAGATTTCTCCAAAGCGTTTGATAAGGTAAATCACGCCTTATTATTGTCAAAACTTGCATTGTTGGGTTTTAATGCCAATTTGTTGTCTTGGGTGCGCAGCTTCCTTATGGGTAGGTCCCAGAGTGTAAAGATCAGGAACTTCATTTCTGGTAGTATTACTGTTTCTTCAGGAGTTCCTCAGGGTTCACATTGTGGACCAGTCCTCTTTAATCTTTTTATCAATGATGTCATACATTCACTTAAGCATAGTCAGATTTTGATGTTTGCTGATGATATCAAAATTTTCAAGATTGTTCGTTCCAGACAGGACGCTTTACTTTTACAGGAAGACTTAAATCGTTTTGCTCGGTGGTGTGGTGACAATCTTCTGACTCTGAATGTTGATAAGTGTTTCTGCATTACATTCACTAGAGCTCAGTTTCCCATTGACTTTGTGTACTCCATGGGCTCTGGTGCTTTACAGAGGAAGGAAATGATTAAAGACTTGGGCATTGTATTGGATAGGGAATTATCTTTTGGGGATCACATGGAGTACATAGTGTCTAAGGCATATAAAATGTTAGGATTTATTCATAGATCAACTCTGGATTTTTCATGCAATAGCTTTAGAAGGCTGTATTGTGCTCTGGTTCGCTCTTTGTTGGAATGCTCTTCTGTAGTCTGGAGCCCGAATTACAATATTTATATCAATCAGATTGAGGCCGTACAAAATAGATTCTTAAGAATTTGTGCTTACAGAATGGGCTTGCAGAGAAATGATCTTAACCTTTCTTATTTGCGGAATCGGCTGCACTTGCAGTCACTGAGAGGTAGAAGGATTGTCAGTGATGTTTGTTTTTTGCACAAATTATTAGTGAATAAAATTGATAGTCCTTCTTTGCTTGAGTTAGTCTCTCTAAGGATTCCGAACTGCACGAGAGCGAGGGAGGTTTTTGTGGTTCCCTTCCATCGAACCAATTATGGCTTTTTCAGTCCGATGTCGAGAGTGGCGAGAACTGCAAATGAGTATTCGGAGCTCTTGGACATGTTTAATGATTCTGACCGTGTAATTAGAGGAATTTTGAGAGGTGTTATTGATTGAATTGTCATACATATGGTATACAGGTTATGTTTTGCTTTTTTTTTTGTGTTCTCATATTGTGATTATTTAAGACTAATGTAGTTTTAGATGTTCTTATTATTATTGTAAATGGTTAATCCGTTGAATAAATAAATAAAAAAAAATAAAAAAAAAATAAATAAAAAATTTCCATAGAAATTTCGATAATCAGCTGTAAAAGTGCAGTGCTAAATAAATCTGTATAAATGCACATACCTGTTCTTTATGAAGGTACTGAGGGTGTACTGTTTGGTCCCGTCCATAATTCTGATGCCTGTTTCCATGGTCGACATAAGGTTGTTTCAGCTGGTGAGTCTGTTGGGGTATATTGCACATTTCCATGTATTCTTTTTCCTTATGCTTACTCAGTCCTAAATGGTCCATGTGTTGGATTGGTGCTTGAGGATCCGATATCTCTGAATACTTGACCTGAGTAGTTTCTTTGCATGGTAATCTGTGAGCACAAAGATGAAGATAATGCAATTTAAAATTAAAATGATTATTATATAAAGAACTGTGCTGCTCGCATCCGTAGTACGGTAATATTTTCTTACAATAAAAATATTTATATTGATGAGGATTTCATGACATCCAAAGTGACATACGAGTCTTTGGAGTAAAATATGCAAAGAGCACTATATGTTGTGCCTTCCGCAAGCTGATCAAATTATATAATAGCCTTCCTCTACTGTTTAAAAAATAAACTTCTTCAGTATTTAACTACAAAGTGATTTGCAGATTAACCAAGTTCACTACCAACACAAATTGAATTGAGTTGTTTATAGTAGGTACATATGAATATAAAAGAGAACATAAACGTTAATAAATAAAGTGACATTCAGTTATAGAGTGGATTAATACATATTTCATTATGTTTGTTTGTAATCTTCCTAATGTATTTGTTTAAAAACATTTCATGTCATTTATTAATATTGTTTGGTAATGTTGCATTTCAATTATTTTTAAATATAGATAAATTAATTGTATTGGTAGGGAAAATGAGAACTACCAGTTCTTTAAAGAAGTGGTTAACAACATTTATTGGGAAGAAATTGTGTTTACAATCAAAACGACAATAAGTGTGTCTTAAAAAATTGGGAATACAAACTTAAGCAAGCATAAATTACTATATTCAGAACTTAAGTGAAGAACAACAGTGGGTGCCAGAATTCGGCAGTCAAATTGTTAACAAGCAGAATCCAATGGTTTTCTAACAAAACCGAAAGACAACAATGTGTACAAAATATACATCACGTAGATTAGACATAGATTATAGATCATACATGTGTATGTGTGTTTTGTTTCTTTAACGTCGGCCTATTTCCGCGACTATGGCCAATCACCGACGCCAGGGAGCCGTTTCACCTCGCTAACCTGGAAATTTTGCCGAACCACCCCTGCCTGTATGTGAGGAGGGTAGGGATATGTAACGTGCCCAACATCGCATGGACACGGGACCGATGGCTTTACGCCCCCTCCGAAGGGCGGAACGTGCAGACATTCAACTTGCTCAAATACACTGCCAGAACCTCAGTTGATGTTAATGTTACAGTTTGTACTGAAAAAGTGAAAGGAGAACCCTGATATCGAACCCAGTACACTTCGGTTCAGAGGCACACGTTCTTACCCCTGAACCACCGAGGTTCTTAAGATCATACATCATACACCGTACATCATTAATCATACATTGTACATCATACACCATACATTATATAATATATATCATCATAGGCGGAACTAGCGAATTAGCTTGGAGGGGGCCTAGGTTGGGCCTGTCATTGCCACTTGGGATTTTTTAAAAAGGAAAATGAATATTGATCATAAAAGACACCAACTTTGTTGATCAAAAGGTTTAATATCGATGAAATAAAACATAACTACACAGTAATAGCAATTTTTACTATACCTACAAAGTAAACAAATAAAAACTATGAATTAAAATATATAAAATGAAAATCTATTAGACAAACGACAAAAATCAGATTTCAAAGGATTCCATTTGCGCTTGCTGTTAAAACGTTTTCATCTTTCATTCCGCTGCTGTGTAACCATAATCATTGACGACTAGACGGTACGTATATTGCACTGACAGCCGAACACCGGTCATTTGTTGCTTGTGATTTGTGAAGAAAATATATTGATAGCAGCGATACAAGAGGGCGCAAAGCACATGTGGTTTGCGAACTTACAGAGCGGTTTCATAATACAGCAATTGTTCTCAAAAAATGCGCACCAGAACTTGCTCCTGTCCTGACTTGTCTGTTTCAGACATCTTAGAATAGAGGCATATTCCCTAGTAACTGGAAAACTGCTTGAGTACAACCCGTCCACAAGAAAGGATCCAAAGAGCCTCCTGGCAACTACAGGCCTATCTCTCCTTTCAGTCATCTCTAAAATGATGGAAAAGTATGTAAACACCGAATTACTAAAATTTCTTGAAAAACACGTCAGCGCAGATCAACTGCAGACCTCCTTTGCTTTGTCACCCATTCTTCGAACAAGTCTATGGACCTACACGGTGAATCCCAGATTGTCGTTCTAGACATATCCAAAGCATTCGACCAGGTCTGGCACGCAGCGCTACTTAATGAACTTCCGGCCTATGGCCTACCACCAAAACTCTGTACCTGGACAGCAAATTTCCTCTCCAACCGGAGCATCTGTTGTTGTGGATGGCTATTCCTCTAAACTGTATCCAATTAATGCAAAAGTCCCTCAGTATTAAGCTTTAGCCCCTACTTCGTTTTTTCTCTACATCAATGACCTCCTCTCTAGCACATCCAACTCAGTTCACAGTTACGCGGATGACAGCACCCTCCACTCAAATATACAATATTCTAAGCCTGTCTCTTTAGCTCAATTAGATGAGGATCGCAGACTAATGGAGGGTTCTGTCTCCGTGGATCTCCAAAAAAATATTAGACTGGGGAAGTAGAAATCTTGTACAATTCAACTCCACCAAATCTCAGTCTAGCTTTCTATCTTATAAGAGATACACCAGCCCTAGACCCACCACAATGAACAACCAAGTTATTCAAAGTAGTGAGTCATTTTCACTTCTTGGCATGTCTGTGGATCGAAATCTCAATTGGCACAACATGTCACATCAATTGCAGAAGCGGCTGCTAAAAAATTAGGTTTCCTCTTCCGGGCTCGCAAATACTTTTCACTAGCTAATATCTATACCTTATATACTTCACAAATAAGACCAAACCTCGAATACTGCTCCCACATCTGGGGTGCTGCTGCCGCTTCTACACTCGCTATCCTGGACTCCATTCAGCAGAGAGATATACGTCTCATCGGTGACCCTACCCTCACTCAAAGGCTGCCATCCCTTGCCCACCAACGTGCCGTTGGTGACCTCTCTCTCTCTCTCTCTCTCTCTCTCTTATAGATATCTGCACGGGCACTGCTCAGAGGAGATTTCTTCCATAGTTCCTCCACCTGCTGCCCCCAACAGATCTACCAGGGGAATAGAGCAAATGCACCCTTTTACTTTCCAGGTCACCAGACATAGAACATCTTGTTATGCCCGCTCTTTTGTCCCGAGGACTTCCAAGTTGTGGAATTCCTTGCCGGCACATGTTTTTCTTTCTCCCCCCAACCTCCAAAGCTTCAAGTCCAGAATTAACAAGTTGCCTCTTTCCTACTTGCCGACACCCACGGTACTATAATATTTAGGCTGTAAGCCCTCGTGGTGTATTGTTGAAATATAAAAAAAAAAAAAACAAGAATGTAAACAAAAAATGGGCAGTCTAATTTTAACAAGCAGGAATTAATCGTTGCATGACAAAACTGGAAGATAACAATGTGTAAAAAAAAGCAAGGTGTACCAAAAATTGACTGTCAAATTGTAACAAGTAGAAATTAACGGTATTTGTAATAAAATTTGAAAGCAACAATGTATTCTAAAATTGGGCAGCTAAATTTCAACGTGCAAATATAAAGCGTTTCATAACAAAACTAAAGACAATAATGTAAACCGAAAATGAGCAGTCTAAAACAGAAATTAATTGTTTCCCAACACAACTTGAAAACAATAATTGTTCCAAAATACGGCAGTCAAATTTTAATAACGTAAAAGTGCATGGTATCGTAACAAAAGTGAAAGGTAACAATGTGTAAGAAAATTTGCAGTAACTGGAAAAGGATCATGTATTCCAAAATAGGACAGCCAGCGAAATTTTAACAAGTAGAAAATTATGGTATCACAACAAAACTGGAAGGGAACTATCTGTCGCAAAATGGGCAGTCTAATTGAATCAAAATTATAGGTCTCATAACAAAACTGGAAGACGAAAATGTGCACCAATAATGGGCAACTCAAGAAAATATTTGTTTAAACAATTATAAAATATGTATGGGTCTAAAAAATAGTTGATCAAATTTAAATGTTTGTACAATCCAAACTACTTAGCCTGTTAATAAATAAACGGTAAATATTCTTTCAAATGTCTGGAACAAATACTTACGGGAATTCTGGTGCATACTGTGGATATCTATAATATTCATCTTGTCTTGGTGCCGGATAATGATTATGTGGAGCTACTCTAGCAACGTGACTCGGCGTCGGGTTCTCCTCAGTAGCATTCTCTACATGGTTGCTGATGGAATGTTTATCCACATTATCCTTCTTCCTGAACTGCCGTAAGGCGCTGGTTAAAGACCCACCAGTTGGTTGTACTTGCTAGAAACAAAAAAAAATTAGGTTTCTCAACATTGGGTAAATAATAATAATAATATACTGTTAAAATCTTTAGCAATGATATAAAAATGTCGTTTGGACTCGACAAATGTGCTATAATTAACGTCAGGAGAGGGGCAGTCGAAGGTCACCAACATCCCTTCTGTGATATAGAACAAGTACCGCCTGAGAAGACATACCGCTACCTAGAGTGTCCTCAAAACCAGCGTGTGGACCATAGCCGGCTCAAGCGAGAGTTCCAGGAGAAATATAGGAAGCGAGTCACGAAGCTCATAAATACTAAGCTTTCCGGAGGTCACCTCTGTGCTCCTATCAACTCTTGGGCGGTACAAGTATTGACATACTCTTTTGGAGTTGTCAAATGGTCTAACACCGACTTGGATGAACTGGACAGACTCACGAGAAGGCTTCTTACGAAATTCCGGTGCCTTCACACCAACTTATCTGTTAGAAGACTGTATACACCTAGGAAAGAAGGCGGCAGAGGATTTTAATCCATATAAAGAACCTCTGCTTTAAGCAAGAAAGAAACATGCGACAACGTTTTCTTGCATCGCAGGATGAACTGATGAAGTTGGTGGTGTGCGAGGATAACGATTATACTCCACTTAGGCTGGGTCAGCGCAACTATGAGTTGGACTCCCCGGCTGATCAGGACGGTGTAGTCCAGTGGGGCGACCAGGCTATGCATGGAAGGTACCCCAAACACCTGCAGGCAGATAGTGTTGATAAAACCTCTTCGCTTATGTGGTTGGTCGAGGGGCAACTCTACCCGGAGACAGAGGGTTTTTTGAAGACCATTCCGGATAGGGTTATAAAAACTAAAAACTACGAGAAGCATTGCCTAAAATTAGACGTGGTGGATAAATGTCGAAAATGCGCAGTTGTTGGAGAGACCATTGAACACGTCATGGCAGCATGTCCTGTCCTCTCAGACTCAGCTTACTTAGGCAGACATAACCAGCTCGCCAAGATCATCCATCAACAAATCGCTATGAAATACAGCCTCCTGAACCCGTCAACAACACCAGCTTACTACAAGTATTCTCCGGAGGCGGTGCTGGAGTCGGCGGACTTTCTCCCGTACTGGGACCGACCCATGATAACGGACCGCACTGTGGACTTCAATACGCCAGACATTGTCCTCATAAACAAACAGATGAGGCTTGCTGTGATCATAGACATTGCTGTACCGCTGTCCCATAACATTCAGAAAACTGAAATCGAAAAGCTCACCAAGTATGAAAACTTGGCATATGAAATAAAAAACATATGGAAGCTCCAGAAGGTGGCTATATATCCTTGCGTAATGTCGGCGGAAGGAATAGTCACCAAAAATTTCATGGGAAATCTAAAGCAACTCGGATTACCAAATAACATCCTAAACATGGGGCAGAGGGCGGTTCTGCTGCAGACATGTCACGTAGTTCGAAAATTCCTCAGTTAAGTGGCGACCTCAAACACGTCTGCTGTGTTGAAGCACCGGAAGTCAGACTGTAATAATAATATCGACATAATGGAATATGATGAATTTCATCCCCATCCACCGAGCCGAACCCCAATGTCGCGCGCGGGGGGTCGGTCAAAAGGTTTCCAGTAGTAATACTGAGAAGGTGTAACGCTTATATCAAATAATAATAATAATAATAATAATAATAATAATAATAATAATAATAATAATAATAATAATAATAATAATAATAATAATAATAATAATACTAATACTAATACTAATACTAATACTAATAATAATAATAATAATAATAATAATAATAATAATAATAATAATAATAATAATAATAATAATAATAATAATAATGGGTTTGGGGGTTTGCTGGTCCTCTATCGGGCGCCTCCCTTTGCGAATAGGGGAAAGCTCATCATCATGAAGGGTACTGAGGAAATAAAATACTCAGGGTGGAACAAAACCAGCTACAGGGTAGCGTCTGACCCAGAATGGGCGGCTACTCGACAGCGTCTGAACCCCATGTTAGGGGCGGCTGAAAATGGGCAGTCGGAGGCCCGCTGGCAGAGCTCTAAACTGCAACACCCTATATGGAGCGATAATGGTTAGTACAAGAAACAAAAGATATTCAGGCGGGCCAGGGCAGCAGGACCTGGGTCGGAACCGTCATGAGAATAGACCTGCAAACGACCACAGCAACGATTTACCACTGTGTGATGAGATTCTCCAGATGTGGCATATGGATACGGTTGTGGTGGTCCCCATTGTTGTCGGCGCCACAGGCGAGCCTTGAACAACTGGGCCTAGAATGGAAATTATACCTACCCATTCAGAAATCGGTTGTACTGGATGCTTGCAGTCTCTTCCGGAGGGTAATGGGGGACACGCATCAGTATTTTTAATACATACATTCAAGCTGGCCATCTTGTCCTGGACCGATGTGTCATTGCTTTATGCCCACTTCTTTAAAGGAAGTGTGAATAATAATAATAATAATAATAATAATAATAATAATAATAATAATAATAATAATAATAATAATAATAATAATAATAATAATAATAATAATAATAATAATAATAATAATAATAATAATAATAATAATAATAATAATAATAATAATAATAATAATAATAAACTCCGCCATCGCCGGTCTCAAGCCTGGCTGCGAAAGGAGGAGGGGGTGGAATTTGAGCCGGACGGTAGCACCCTCTAAGGGCGCCTGGCTAGGGTCACAGGTCTGTCAGGCCGGTGGCTGTACTGCTTCCAGCAGTGTGCTCACCGCTACTCGTAACGACGTAGACGGTATAGCCAGCGACGCCAGCTGTCCGCTGTCGTATTTATCCTCTTTTTCCTCAACCATATTACCTTACCTCTTTCTCCGTCCCTACCTGGGCCACCATAATTGGTGGCACACCCATGGAAGTGGAGCAAAACCAAACCCCCGGAAAAATGCCGCTGCCTGGGGTTCGCCAGGGCATGTCTGGAATCGGCGGCGCTGGACATGACAGCATGCGGGACGTCGGTGGCGGGGTGCTGATGAGGCGGACCCTTGTAAGACCAACAGCTCCACCCACTGAGGATGCTGCGCAGAAAAATCAGCCAGCGCTCAACCAGATGGGATTTTCAAGACGGCGCACGAAATCGACTATGGATATGAACGAAACAATTATGCGCATTTACCACAGAGTAACACAACTCGGACAACAGACTACCGGATATAGGCAACAACTTCACACCGAATTTCTCAGGAAGTACCCACGCATACAGGTGACTCAATAGAGCGTAGCGGATTAGTGTCGTGTCATGCTTACCAATAACCTTATTCCACAAACGACATTGAATACCATTAAACAGGGAGTTGAATGTGAAATAACGAAATGCTGTTTGATGGTAGTAATCTGCAACCTGTACATACTGAGCAAAAAGAACACATGGAGGGTACGCAAGAAAATGAGGAAGTCATCGACAAACTGTCCACAGAATTAAGACGTGCAGGCGCGGAGTATGAAGGAACAATCATCTTAGTAGACCACCATTACCTAGGTTAAGATCATCTAAAAGGCTGGCAATTATATTTTAGCTTTTGAACAGAATAATTATGCCATCGCTCCTTCTAGAGATCAACACATTGGAGCACATGCATTACTCCATTCAGAAGAGAGCTATACCTCTCATGGGTGACCCTACCCTCACCCAAAGGCTGCCATCCCTTGCCCACCGAAGCCTTACGTTGTGTAATGACTAGGATGCCTGTCTGATGAGCGAAGGGACGCGGCTTCAAATCTCACTGTTGACCGTTTTAACTTTTTTTTATTACTTTTTTTCCATTTTAACGTTATCTGACCAGATTGTGTAATTCCAATATATATTTTTAGCGACTTTTTGTTGAAAAGGAAAGTTAGCACTTTTAAGACTTTTAATTCAAGTTTAATAGTAGCTGTTGTTGCCCTTAGTTGGTAAAACCGAACCACAGTTAACATAGACGTAGAGATTTGTGACATGAGAAGAGGTTGTTTTCTTCTCTACAACCGAATTCAATTTTTACAGCATCCACAGGCAAAATAATTTTCTCTGAAGCCACAGAAAAAGTATCTAGTTCTGTATTTAGATCATATTTTAAACGTTTTTCAATTTATTTAATTGATTTATATTTCTATTAGCGAATTTTCTTGTACAAAATGTTCTTTTAATAGCGAATTTTCTTATAAATGAGTTTAATGAATTTTCTTTGAAGAAACATTTGAGAATTTTTGTATAAAAAATGATTCAATTGATGGAATATTTTTTAAACGAAATTCGTCGAAAATAAGGTTTTAATGGATTTTCGTGCAAACAAATTATTATATTTTCAGTTTTTATTACAGATTAGGTATATAATTTGAATTTGATGTATTCTTTTAGCAGACTTTTGTGTAAAAAATATTTAGCCACATTTGATGCCTGCTTTCATTAAAAAAACATATCTGCCATAAAAGTAGTAGTACCTGGAAAACTAGTAACTGGAAAACTGCTCGAGTACAACCCGTCCCCAATAAAGGATCCAAAGCGCTTCCTAGCAACTACAGGCCGATTTCTCTCCTTTCAGTCGTCTCTAAAGTGATGGAAAAGTATATAAACACCGAATTACTAAAATTTCTTGAAAAACACAGTCTAATCCACGACAGGCAGTATGGATTCCGTCAGCGCAGATCAACTGCCGACCTCCTTTCCTTTGTCACCCATTCTTGAAACAAGTCTATGGAACTACACGGTGAATCCCAGATTGTCGCTCTAGACATATCCAAAGCATTCGACCAGGTCTGGCACGCAGCGCTGCTTAATTAACTCCCGGCCTATGGTCTACCACCAAAACTCTGTACCCGCACAGCAAATTTCCTCTCCAACCGGAGCATTTCTGTTGTCGTGGATGGCCATTCCTCGAAACTGTGGCCAATTAATGCAGGAGTCCCTCAAGGTTCAGCTTTAGCCCCTACTTTGTTTCTTCTCCAGATCAATGACCTCCTCTCTAGCACATCCAACCCACTTCATATTTACGCGGACGACAGCACCCTCCACTCAAATATACAATATTGTAAGCCTGTCTCTTTAGCCCAATTAGATGAGGATCGCAGATTCATGGAGAGTTCTGTCTCCGTGGATCTCCAACAAATATTAGACTGGGGTAGTAGAAATCTTGTACAATTTAACTCCACCAAATCTCAGTCTTGCTTTCTATCTCATAAGATATACACCAGCCCTAGAACCATCACAATGAACAACCAGGTTATTCAAAGTAATGAATCCTTTTCAGTTGTTGGCATTTCTGTGGATCGAAATATCAATTGGCACCAACATGTCACATCAATTGCAGAAGCGGCTGCTAAGAAATTAAGTTTCCTCTTCCGGGCGCGCAAATACTTTTCACCAGCTAATCTCTATACCTTATATACTTTACAAATAAGGCCAAACCTCGAATACTGCTCCCACATCTAGGGTGCCGCTGCCGCTTCTACACTCGCTATCCTGTACTCCATTCAGAAGAGAGCTATAGGTCTCACCCTACCGTCGCCCAAAGGCTGCCATCCCTTGCCCAGCGACTTGCCGTTGGTGACCTTTCTCTCTCCCTTTTATAGATATCTGCACGGGCACTGCTCTGACGAGCTTTCTTCCATAGTTCTTCTACCTGCTGCCCCCAACAGATCTACCAGGGGAACAGAGCGAATGCACCCTTTTAATGTCCAGGTCACCAGACATAGAACATCATGTCCGCTCTTTTGTCCCGAGGACTTGCAAGTTGTGGAATTCCTTACCGGCACATGTTTTTCCTTCTCCTTCGAACCTTCAAACCTTCAAGTCCAGAATTAACAGTTTGCCTCTTTCCTCCTTGTCGACACCCACGGTACGATAGTATTTAGGCTGTAAGTCATCGTGGTGGGTTGTTGAAATATTAAAAAAAATAAAAAAATTAAATGAAAATTCACTAGCATAACACACTTGCTGCGTCCAAACTTTTAAAATGTGTTGTGGTGATTTGGGTTCTCCAACTGTGCTTAAAAGTAGTCTTATTAAAAACGGACTGACGTATTCGAGCGTCTTCAAAAAAGATAACGTAGTTGTTAGGGGTGGGCCATATTTTTTTCCACACTGTATTATATTTCAAAACAAACTAAAAGCATAAATTCAATGAATTATTAAACTCTCATATAAAGTTATTTATCATAATAATATTTTTAATGACATGAAAAGACGAATATTGGCTCGTTAAAAACCGACCATTATTTATTATCTTATCAGTAGGTTCTGGTTAATTACACGAGTAGAATTATTTCTCTTTATTTATTTTTTCTTTGTCAGAGTATAATATTTTCTGAGAACTGTTGTTGTTGCCAAGCAGTTTATTATTATTAAAGCTCAGAACAGTATAAATTTAAATATGCATCGTTACGTTTGCGGGTATTCATTCTTTGTTCTTTTTATTTATCTTGTTTTTATTTGAATATTTACAAAACTTAGTTTTAGACAGGAAGTGTTTGATGTGGTAGATGATGTAAACATAGTTGACGAAACCACCGTTAAAAAGTTTTGGTTGATTACAGATGCTTCGTTTCACTTTGCTTCAATGCAAAACACGAAATAAAGTTGGCTTGTTAGTTGGTTGTAGACAGTCTCTATTTTATAACATTTTGTGTTATTTAGAGCTGTCGTGACAACATACTACCTGGTTCTCCACCGAGATGGCGACCCTGTCGTACATCTCACAATGGCTTAAGGTACCTTAACCAACATTTTATAATTTAATTTTAGCACAGTTATGACAACCACGAGGAAATTCCACAGCTAATGAGTTTGTTGGGGTATTCCACATTTTATAGTTGAATTTTAACAAAATTATGGGACTCACGAAGAAGATTTCAATAGAAAGTGAGTTTTCTTAAGGTATTCAACATTTTACAATACAATTATAGCGAAATTGTGAGAACCACGAAGGAAATGCCTATAGCAAATTAGTTTTCTCGAGGCCCTCAACATTTTACAATTCAACTTTAGCAAAACTAAAACAATTACGAAAAAGTTCGGGACGCAGCCTATGGCCTACCACCAAAACTCTGTACCTGGACAGCAAATTTCCTCTCCAACCGGAGCATTTCTGTTGTCGTGGATGGCCATTCCTCTTAACTGTATCCAATTAATGCAGGAGTTCCTCAAGGTTCAGCTTTAGCCCCTACTTTGTTTCTTCTCCACATCAATGACCTCTTGTCTAGCACATCCAACCCAGTTCAAAGTTACGTGGACGACAGCACCCTTCACTCAAATATACAATATTGTAAGCCTGTCTCTTTAGCCCAATTAGATGAGGATCGCAGACTCATGGAGGGTTCTATCTCCGTGGATCTCCAAAAAATATTAGACTGGGGAAGCAGAAATCTTGTACACTTCAACCCCACCAAATCACAGTCTTGCTTTCTTTCTCATAAGAGATGATGAGGATCGCAGACTCATGGAGGGTTCTGACTCTGTGGATCTCCAAAAAAATATTAGACTGGGGAAGTAGAAATGTTGTACAATTCAACTCCACCAAATTTCAGTCTTGCTTTTTATCTCATAAGAAATACACCAGCCCTAAACCTATCACAATGAACAACCAAGTTATTCAAAGTAATGAGTCCTTTTCACTTGTTGGCGTTTCTGTGGATCGAAATCTCAATTGGCACCAACATGTCACATCGATTGCAGAAGCGGCTGCTAAAAAATCAGGTTTCCTCTTCAGCGCTCGCAAATACTTTTCACCAGCTAATCTCTATACCTTATATACTTCACAAATAATGCCAAACCTCAAATACTGCTCCCACATCTGGGGTGCTGCTGCCGCTTTTACACTCGCTATCCTGGCCTCCATCCATAAGAGAGCTATACGTCTCATTGGTGACCCTACCCCCACCCAAAGGCTGCTATCCCTTGTCCACCGACGTGCCGTTGGTGACCTCTCTCTCTCTCTTTTATAGATATCTGCACGGGCACTGCTCAGAGGAGCTTTCTTCTATAGTTCCTCCACCTGCTGTCCCCAACAGATCTACCAGGGGAACAGAGCGAATGCACCCTTTTACTGTCCAGGTCACCAGACATAGAACATCTTGTTATGCCCGCTCTTTTGTCCCGAGGACTTCCAAGTTTAGGAATTCCTTGCCGGCACATGTTTTTCCTTCTCCCCCGAACCTCCAACCCTTCAAGTCCAGAATTAACAAGTTCCCTCTTTCCTCCTTGTCAACACCCACGGTACGATAGTATTTAGGCTGTAAGCCCTCGTGGTGTGTTGTTGGAATTAAAAAAAAATATCTTGTTTCCAAACTTAAAGAAATGGGTCTGGGGAAAGAGATTTGTCTCCAATGATGAAATCATCTCAGAAACAAATACCTAATTTGAAGACTTCGACAAATCTTATTTTTTGGAAGGGATAAAAAAAATGGAGGAACGTTGGACGAAGTGTATAGAGCTCAAAGGAGACTATGTTGAGAAATAAGATGATTTTTTTGTCAAAAAACCTGTGTTTCATTCAAAAAGTCACGGATTTATTGACCCGCCCTAGTACAAGATACGAGAAAAAATGTATACCCATGTTAATTATAGGTTGTCTTGAGCTGCATCTTATAAAATTAATTTTACAATCATAGCGTGGTCTATAAGTCGTTGGTGATACAAATTTTCTTTTTTAAAATCGAACACCCCTTTTTCATCGAAATATAATACATTTTTGTGAGAAAAGAAATTCTGGACGCAGCACGTGCGATTTGGTAGCGAATTTTCATTAAATTCTTTAAATTTCAATTAACGCTAAAAAAACTCCAATCTCCAAAAAATATCAGACTGGCGAAGTAGAAATGTTGTACAATTCAACTCCACCAAATCTCGGTCTTGCTTTCTATCTCATAAGAGATACACCAGCCCTAGACCCATCACAATAAACAACCAAGTTATTCAAAGTAATGAGTCCTTTTCACTTGTTGGCATTTCTATGGATCGAAATCTCAATTGGCACCAACATGACACAGCAATTGCAGAAGCGGCTGCTAAGAAATTAGGTTTCCTCTTCAGCGCTCGCAAATACTTTTCATCAGCTAATCTCTATACCTTATATACTTCACAAATAATGCCAAACCTCGAATACTGCTTCCACATCTGGGGTGCCGCTGCCGCTTTTGCACTCGCTATCCTGGCCTCCATTCAGAAGAGAGCTATGCGTCTAATTGGTGACCCTACCCTCACCCAAAGGCTGCTATCCCTTGTCCACCGACGTGCCGTTGGTGACCTCTCTCTCTTTTATAGATATCTGCACGGGCACTGCTCAGAGGAGCTTTCTTCTATAGTTTCTCCACATTGCTGCCCCCAACAGATCTATCAGGGGAACAGAGCGAATGCACCCTTTTACTGTCCAGGTCACCAGACATAGAACATCTTGTTATGCCCGCTCTTTTGTCCCGAGAACATCCAAGTTGTGGAATTCCTTGCCGGCACATGTTTTTCCTTCTCCTCCGAACCTCCAAGTCCAGAATTAACAAGTCGCCTCTTTCCTCCTTGTCGACGCCCATGGTACGATAGTATTTAGGCTGAGCCCACATTGTGTGTTGTTGAAAAAAAAAAAAAAAAAACGCGCCCTCGTACAAGATACGAGAAAAAATTGTGTACTCATGTTAATTATAGGGTGCCTTGAGCTGCATCTAATAAAATTAATTTTACAATCACAGCGTGGTCTTTAAGTCGTTGTTGATACAAATTTTCTTTTTTGAAATCGAACCTCTTTTTCATCGAAATATAATACATTTTTGTGAGAAAAGAAATTCTAGACTCAGCACGTGCGTTTTGTTAGCGAATTTTCATTAAATGCTTTAAAATTCAATAACTCAATTTGCATCTAACCTAAGATTCGTTAGCTGGGAAACAAGCTTTTTCGGAAACATTTTAAGTTTATTTTAGGAAACTTTTTGTACATTTTCAAACAGTAAACTTATTTTGAGGAAATATGTCACTACTATAATATAGGTTATACTGGTAGCCAAATTTGATACCTGATTTCATTAAAAAAAGACATATTTGCTATTAAAAACATTTTTACGAAAATTTACTTCCAGAACGCACTGGCTGCCTTCTGAACTTTTATATTTTTACGGAATATTTTCAGACTGTTTAAAATTTACTCTCATATATCAATAGCAGTGGATCATCTAAATGTTGCCAGATTGTGCACAAAATCCCCTTTCTTTCATCTACTATTTCCCTAGGGTTTTTAATTTTATAAAGCGATCTTGGGAGGCTTTGAAATTTGTGTGGCCTAAATAAAATCAGGATTTCGACCAGGTGTATGAATGTAGCTGTAAAATCAAGGAAAGAAGATTAGAAAATACTTACAGGAGCGTCATTTTGTGTGAAAGGCAAGACCTGGTGGGTATTGTTGTTAGCTCCTTGGCTATAGCGAAGACCTTCATGCTGCATTAGGTACTGAAATAATAATATTAATAATTAACATCGTGTTAGCACATACTTAACAGAAACATAACATATTGATTTACACCTGCATTGAATATCTTACTATGGTTAAGGTTACTGACCTTTATACGGATTCCAACATACAGGTGAACCTGCAAGATGGAATAATAGTTCTCTTTTGGCTTTAATTTAACCTACAATTGAAAAATCCCCATAGACAATGTGCATGGATTTTCCACTACATGAATTTAACATTTACCTAATAGTTTTCATACATAGAACATTATTACATGCATGAAAATACCCAAAAACATATATAGCGTATAGAAAAAGACTTTTAAAAACAAAAAAATTCGAAGTATTGTCATGTGACCGCGAACGTTCTGCCATTTTTTTTCTCTCCCTCAGGGCTCGTCCGCGGCTTTGCCTCCCCGATAGCACTGCAACCTTTGGCTTATTGTGCATACCCTTAGTCTTTTTACTCCACCCATTCCAAAATCACTGTGCCTTGAACTAGTCTACACAGCAATTGGTAGGGTGAAGTTTTATATTGCTCTGTCTCCGGTCTAGACTGACCGTAGATCAGTTGTCTTTTGCGATCCAGAGCTTTACACTCGCACAAGATGTGCTGGGCTGATTCCTCCCACTCGCCGCAGAGTCTGCATGCGAGGTCCCCCTAGAACCGTCCCATTTTATGCAGGTGTTTCTTGACGGCCATGTGTCCCGCCAAGAGACCTGTTATCTTTCTGAGCTGTCCTTTGCTAAGATTTAGCAGCTCCACAGCTCTCTTTGAACTGGGTTCATCAATTATTGACTTCCCATGTCTAAGCCCTGGACAGTCTGTCCAGTACACCTTGTGTTGGTTTCTGACCCAGGACTTAATAGCTCCCCTGGCAGTGCTCTTTGTCACGCCCAGAGCCGGTTCTGGTCCCATAAATGGTGATGCTGACCCTCTCTTTGCGAGACTGTCAGCTTCTTCATTGTCTTTGACCCCCGAGTGACACGGCACCCAGATGAGGGTGACCTCATTCTGCCCAGCCAGGTCGCTCGTCTCGGCACTCACTCACCAGCCAGGAATTTACACGTGGGCTCCGGTTGTAGAGGAAATTTGCTGTCCAGGTACAGTTTTGGTGGTAGGCCATAGGCCGGTAGTTAATTAAGCAGCGCTGCGTGCCATACCTGGTTGAATGCTTTGGATATGTCTAGAGAGACAATCTGGGATTCACCGTGTAGTTGATCTGTGCTGACGGAATCCATACTGCCTGTCGTGGATTAGACTGTGTTTTTCAGGAAATTTTAGTAATTCGGTGTTTATATACTTTTCCATCACTTTATAGACGACTGGAAGGAGAGAAATAGGCCTGTAGTTGTTAGGAAGCGCTTTGAATCCTTAATTGGGGACGGGTTATACTCGAGCAGTTTTCCAGTTACTAGGGAATATGCATCTATTGTAAGATGGCTGAAACAGACGAGTCAGGACAGGAGCAAGTTCTGGTGCGCAATTTTTGAGAACAATTGCTGGGATCTCGTCAAGGCCAGAGCCTTTTCTGGTATTAAGAGAAGAGAGCATCTTTCGTACCTTTTTAGTTTTGAAAATGATATCCGTCATTTTATACGGGACATTGGGGATTGTTGGTGGTTGAACATTTGGAGGTGGGTTGAGAGTAGAATTGCCGACGAACAACAAGGCAAAAAGTTCAGCCTTGTCCAGGGCGGTAGAAACAATGTCATCCCCTGAAACAAGAGGTGGGATCGTGCTCTTGCAGAATTATTCCCAATAGATTTAGCAAGAGTCCAGAAGGGTTTGCTGCCGTTGAAGCTTGAGGGGACTTTGTTTTTGATGTGGTTATTAAACGAGTTTTTTGCCTCAGAAAGAATGCGGACATAGCAGTTCCTTGCGTCGTTAAATGCTTGACGGTTTTCTTGACTGGGATTGTGTAGAAGCGTTTTGTGAGCTTTGGCCTTTTCAAGTCTGGCCTTGTCACAGGATTTAGAGAACCAGGGCTTTTGAGTGGTGGAAGAGATTTTCTGCGTACGTGGAATAAATAATTCCATGCCAGCTTGGATAGTTTCGGTGTTTTATGAGATATCAGAGGAGTCAGGATGAGAGAAGCAGACAGACGCCCATAGAAATGAGGAAAAGTAATCCCGCATTTCATCCTAGTTCGCGGAGTTGTAGTGCCAAACGATACGTGGGTGTGATGACTGTGTGACCTCGGGTTGCATTGCGCAGGAAGCAGTGATCATGCCGTGGTCTGAGAGACCAAGGGGGGCGGTCACTGAAATCTTATAGTATTCAGGTTTTGTAGTAAGAAGGAGTTCCGAGGAATTTGAGCTGTGTATTGGGATGCGAGGAAAGTAAGTAGGTTGCTGAACCATATTGGCTAAAGAATTGCTGACTGCGAAGGCCTCCGCTGCTCTCCCTTGTGGATCGGTTCTTGAAGATCCTAGCCATTCCTTATTATGGACATTGAAGTAACTAAGAATAGTGACCTCGGAGGAATGATATTCAGAAATCAGATGGTCGGTTTTTTCAGAAGGTAGTCGAAGAGCTGGACAAAGTTGTTGTCAGAAGGTGACCGGTAAATGCAACAGATGAATTTAGTTGCAGCCCTAAGAGAGAGTTTCATCCAAAGTATGTCTTTTCTTTCAGCTTCTAAATTGTTGAGTCTGGTGCAGGGTAGATTGCTACGGACGTATGCGCACACGCCTCCATGCAATCTAAAGGAAGTAAGGAGCTCATACCCCGGGAAATTAAGGTGATTAGTGGCTATTTTGGCACTGATTTGGGTCTCGGTGAGGAATAGGAGTTGGGGCCTATTAGCCTGGAGGAAATGGTGGACGGAGTTCAGGTTAGAATTTAGGCCGCATATATTCGAGAAGGATATGTTAAATCTTGATGCCGGCACCCCCTGTACACCCCTCTCCTGGAGCTCTGAATGGAGGGGTATTTTATCTCCGGAATCTTTTGTACATGGAAGAGCCATCATTCATTGTTTATAAGGGAAACCGACTTATACACCAGAACCGGAAACGTCCATTGGGACTTCACCGGCCCCTTGATGTAAGGGGTGGTACCTCCTCGGGCGTGAAAAAATCCTTTACTATCACGTAAAGAAAAAGTCCACTATCACCTGCTTGAGTCCGATTAATCGAATCGTACCTTGGGCCTATTCTTTTAGTTAGTCCCCGGACCTACAGGGGACAACGCGAGTTGCCAGTCAGTATTGTAGGCGCGTGATCTTTAAAGCAAGGTGCAATGGAAGTCCCTCGCCCGTCTACGAATGGTGCCCTACAAGTTCGTGAATGTGTTTGTGTTATATCTGATTTAAGAAACATAAATTTTTCGGTTTATTCTTTCGAGGAAAAACAGAAAATAATAAATGATGGTCGTCCAGGGCTTACAGTAGAATTAACGAAAGAAATGAAAAGATTTAAACGCTACTTCAACAACAGTGTTTACCAAACATATCAGTGGTTAACGGGTTGTTAAACAATATCCAAATTCTTCTGCTGTCCCTGTCTACTGTTTTTATCGATGTCTGTACAAAAAGAGAATAATCGCACGAAACTGTTGAGAGGCATAGCAACAGCAAGTGCCAATTGTAATCGTGTTTTAAGCTAAAAAGTTTTGGTTGAGTGGGTCATCTAATTTATAACTTTCGATTTTCGATCTGAACTATAACCCATTGCTTCCCCTGTTTGAAAACCCACCGCGCGCCACTGCAGACCATGCACCAACTTTTAAAACACAATGTATTTTCAAACCCCACTACATAAACCTTGGCGAAGATCAAAATAATGAATTCCCCCAACGGGCATAGTGTATAAAGCACAAACGGGCTTAGAAGTAATAATAATAGCGACAATAATAAATAATAACAACAATAAAGAGATGACCATCATCAGTCACAACTAATGACAGTTGTTGTAGAGGCCACAGAGAGACAACACGCGACCCGATGACTTGATTAACATCCTAGTCGGTCGATGGATATCACCGTACATATATGTACAAGTTCACCTTTATCCAGTGTTGCCAAGGTAGGCAAACTTGACCGAAAAAACAAGGTGTCAGATTTCGATGAAATTGATACGTCGCATTGGTGACCTAGAAAACGAGGTGTCAGATTTCGATGAAATTTTTGCGTGACATCCCTGTCATATGTGTAACAAGAAAATACTACTCTGTTTGTTATTTTGACACTCAGTTATGTTTGGAAATTCGATTTTCATAAAAGTGAAAATTGAAGTTTGAACTCGAAAAAATAATATTTAAAATAGACTGTGAGAGTTCTGAGCTTCACAGTTTATTAATTCGTTTCTTGACATTCGACTGGCGAACAGCTTGTGATTCTATCTCTAACACGATTTGAGTTATCGACGATCAAAGCGAATGGGGCACTTTTGTAACTTTATGTGCCCATATCTCGCTTATTAGTGACATTGAATTACATAAGAATAAGTGTTTTTTTTGTAACAAAAATATTCATTATTTTCCCAATTTTTTTTGGCATGTGCGGGTACAGCCTTCCCAGGTAAGACCGTGGGGTGGGGGGTTGTAGCCATATAGATCGGAGTCTCCCAAACCGATTGGTGGATCGTACGAGTCCCTGGCAAGGCTATTAACGGAATTATGTTTGTTTTACACGGTCAGTTACGTTTTTCCCGTAATTTCGAAATTTTTTTTCTAGCTTACTTTTCCCTCCGTATTTTCGTAAATATTTCGGATACGTATCACTTTGTAGGCGCCTCCTATAAAATCTCCCAAATTGATTGGGAGTCCCCACCTATACGATTAACGGAATTATGAATTCTTCACGCGGACAGTTACTTTTCCATCGTATTTTCGTAATTTTTTCGGGTACGCGTCAATTTGCGGCCGCATCCTATAGGATCCAACCTTCTGAGGTAGGATCAGGACATTTCTTGAGTCTCCTAATTTCTTTTGGACTCTTGCTAAATCTATTGGGAATAATTTCTTCAAGAGCACGTTCCCACATCTTGTCTCAGGGGATGATATTGTTTCTACCGCCCTGGGAAAGACTGAACTTTTTGCCTCGTTGTTCGCCGGCAATTCTACTCTCAACCTACCTCCAAATGTTCAACAACTAACAGTACCCAATGTCGCGCATAAAATGACGGATATCACTTTCAAAACTAAAAAGGTACGAAAGATGCTCTCTTCTCTTAATACCAGGAACGCCTCTGGCCTTGACGAGATCCCAGCAATTGTTCTCAAAATATGCGCACCAGAACTTGCTCCTGCCCTGACTCGTCTATTTCAGACCTCGTAAAATAGAGGCATATTCCTTAGTAACTGGAAAACTGCTAGAGTACAACCCGTCCCCAAGAAATGACCCAAAGCACTTCATAGCAACTACAGGCCTATTTCTCTCCTTTCAGTCGACTCTAAAGTGATGGCATAGTATATAAACACCGAATTACTAAAATTTCTTGAAACACAGTCTAATCCACGACAGGCAGTATAGACTCCGTCAGCACAGATCGACTGCCGACCTCCTTTCCTTTGTCACCTATTGTTGGAACAAGGCTATGGAACTACACGGTGAATCCCAGATTGTCGCTCTATACATATCCAAAGCATTCGACCAGGTCTGGCACGCAGCGCTGCTTAATAAACTACCGGCTTATGGCATACCACCAAAACTCTGTACGTGGACAGCAAATTTCCTCTCCAACGGGAGCATTTCTGTTGTCGTGGATGGCCACTCTTCTAAACTGTATCCAATTAATGCAGGAGTTCCTCAAGGTTCAGCTTTAGCCCCTACATTATTTCTTCTCCACATCAATGACCTCCTCTTTAGCACATCCAACCCTGTTCACAGTTACGCGGACGACAGCACCCTCCACTCAAATATACAATATTCTAAGCCTGTCCCTTAAGCACAATTAGATGAGGATCGCAGACTCATGGAGGGTTCTGTCTCCGTGGATCTCCAAAAAATATTAGACTGGGGAAGTAGAAATCTTGTACAATTCAACCCCACCAAATCACAGCCTTGCTTTCTTTCTCATAAGAGATACACTAACCCTAGACACATCACAATAAACAACCAAGTTATTTAAAGTAATGAGTCCTTTTCACTTGTTGGCATTTCTGTGGATCGAAATCTCAATTGGCACCAACACGTCACATCAATTTTAGAAGCGGCTGCTAAGAAATTAGGTTTCCTCTTCCGGGTTCGCAAATACTTTTCACCAGCTAATCTCTATGCCATATATACTTCACAAATCAGACCAAACCTCGAATACTGCTCCCACATCTAGGGTGCTGCTGCCGCTTCTACACTCGCTATCCTGGACTCCTGGAAGAGAGCTATACGTCTCATCGGCGACCTTACCCTCACCCAAAGGCTGCTATCCCACGCCCACCGACGTGCCGTTGGTGACCTCTCTCTCTCTTTTATAGATATCTGCACGGGCACTGCTCAGAGGAGCTTCCTTCCATAGTTCCTCCACCTGCTGCGCGCAACAGATCTATCAGGAGAACAGAGCGAATGCACCCTTTTACTGTCCAGGTCACCAGACATAGAACATCTTGTTATGCCCGCTCTTTTATCCCGAGGACTTCCAAGTTGTGGATTCCTTGCCGGCACAGGTTTTTCCTTCTCCTCCGAACCTCCAAACATTCAAGTCAAGAATTAACAAGTTGCCTCTTTCCTCCTTGTCGACACCCACGGTACGATAGTATTTAGGCTGTAAGCCCGCGTGGTGTGTTGTTGAAATAAAATAAAATAATAAAATCCAAAGGACAATACAAATTATTATTACAAAAAATTTATTGAAACCAAATTGTTTCTTCTTGACACAGCAACCCCAATCAAACCCTTCACTGCCTGGATGTTTTTTTTTTTTTGTTCCCTCAGGGCTCGTCCGCGGCCTTGCCGCCCCGATAGCACCGCAACCCTTGGTTGATTGTGCATACCCCTAGTCTTACTCCACCCATTCCAAAATCACTGTGCCTTGAACTAGTCTGCACAGCGATTGGTAGGGTGAAGTTTTATATTGCTCTGTCTCCGGTCTAGAGTGACCGTAGATCAGTTGTCTTTTCCGGTCCAGAGCTATACACTCGCACAAGATGTGCTGGGCTGATTCCTCCCCCTCGCCGCAGAGTCTGCATGCGAGGTCCCCTTCGAACCGCCCCATTTTATGTAGGTGTTTCTTGACGGCCATGTGTCCCGTCAAGAGACCTGTTGTGTTTCTGAGCTGTCCTCTGCTAAGGTTTAGCAGCTCCACAGCTCTCTTTGAACTGGGTCCGTCAATTATTGACTTCCCATGTCTGAGCCCTGGACAGTCCGCCCAGTACACCTTGTGTTGGTTTCTGACCCAGGACTTAATGGCTCCCCTGGCAGTGCTCTTTGACACGCCCAGAGCCGGTTCTGGTCCCATAAATGGTTCTGCTGACCCCCTCTTTGCGAGACTGTCAGCTTCTTCATTGCCTTTGACCCCCGAGTGACCCGGCACCCAGATGAGGGTCACCTCATTCTGCCCAGCCAGGTCGCTCGTCTCGTCTCGGCACTCACTCACCAGCCAGGAATTTACCCGTGGGCTACTTAGTGCCTTAAGGGCTGCCTGGCTGTCTGTGGCTATGAGGATCCGCTTGTTGGTGTAGCCCCTCCTCTTGTTCTCCCGCACACAGTGCAGGATGGCGTACATCTCGGCCTGAAACACCGTTGCATGGGCTCCGAGGGAAATACTGTGACTTACCCTCGGTCCTTCCGAGTAAACACCTGCCCCCGTCCCACGCTCCCCGCCAGATCCGTCCGTGAACCAGACGAGCGCGTCCCGTGGTATGCCCGGTGTCTCCTCCCGCCATGCCCCGCGATCAGGGATTTCCACTGTGAAGTTGTTTTCCCTGCACATTCGCGGGCTCGCGAAGTCTGACCTCATTTCAAGTATGGGTTCCTTCACGATCTCCTGAATTTTGCAGTGGCCCCTGAAGCCTGGGTTGATCTTCAGTCTACCATTGCAGGCTAGTCTGTATAGTCCTAGCCTGGCCTCTCCCATAATAACGAAGTGTAGGGGGGGTAGATCCAGCAACACCTCCATGGCGGCTGTTGGGGTTGAAGACATGGCCCCTGTGATGCCTAGGCAAGCCATCCTTTGGATCTTGCCTAGTTTTTGTTTGGCACTGGATTGTGTCACCTTAGGCCACCAGACCAGTGCCGCATATGTTAACGATGGTCTGACCACCCTTGTGTACAGCCAGTGGGCCATACTAGGTCTTAGTCCCCACGTTTTTCCATATAGCCGCCTAGTGACGGCTAAGGTCATGACTGCCTTACGCAGTATTTTTCCAATGTGACCATTCCAGGTTAGCTTAGAGTCCAATACGACCCCAAGATATTTTACCTCCCTGGCCATTGGAACGCTCCTACCGTATAGAGTGAGAGTTCTGTGGCTTTCACACTTCCTCCTCCTCGTAAACGGCACGACGGTTGCTTTCTCGGGGCTCACCCCGAGCCCTTGATCAACCGTCCACCCTTCCACCACTTTCAGTGCAGTCTGCATACGCTCCCACACTGCCTGTGTGACCTTTCCTCGGACTATGATGACAATGTCGTCCGCATAGCCCTGTACCTCATACCCCCCTCCCGAGAGCCTCCCCAGCAGGCCGTCCACGACTAGACACCAGAGCAAGGGAGACAGAACGCTCCCCTGCGGACACCCCGCCGCGACCCCCGCCAGCAGAGTCCCTCCCGCGAGTGAGGTGAACACCGCCCTGTCCCTGAGCATGGAACCGATCCACCTGCAGCAGGTCTCCTCTATTCCACGCTCCCGGGCAGCTGCCAGAACCGATCCGAACGAGGTGTTGCTAAAGGCCCCCTCTATGTCTAGGAAGGCCCCCAGCGCCACCTCCTTGTTCTCCAGCGTATTCTCCAGTTTCAGCACCAGTTGGTGCAGTGCTGTTTCTGTTGAGAATCCTGCTCTGTATGCATATTGTCCGCAGTGTAGAGGATATGCTTCCAGTACACCGCCCCTAATGTGCCGGTCGAGCAGTTTTTCCACTGTTTTCAGCAAGAAGGACATGAGACTTATTGGCCTCAGGGACTTTGCCTGGTCTGTTGGACGCCCAGGTTTAGGAATAAATACAACCCTGGCCAGTCTCCATGCCCTCGGAATGTACCCCAGAGCCAGGCTGGCCCTCATAATGATGGTAAGCACCGGCGCCAGTATATCTATCCCCTGTTGGAGCATGATGGGCATTATTCCATCAAATCCCGGCGATTTGTATGGCTTAAAGCTGTTAATGGCCCATCTGATTTTGCTCCAGGTAACCACCTCTTTAGCGACTGTCCAGTCTACTCTAGATGCCCGCCTATAAGGCGCCTCTATTTCTGAGTGTTCCCAGTCCGGAGGTGATTGGTTTATTATGTTACAGCCGGGGAAGTGCGTCTGGAGTAAAATTTCCATAGTTTCCTCCCCCGAGCTTGTAAAGCCTCCCGTGGGTGTTCTAAGGGAGCCTATGTTAGTCTGAGGGCCCTTAGACAGGATCTTGTGTAGTCGAGCACTCTCGGACGTGTTTTCCACTTCTTCGCAGTGCCTCCTCCACGACTCCTTCTTGGCGTCCCTCAGTCTTTTGTTATAGGTCGATAGGGCCTGTCTATATTCATCCCATGCTCCCGACCTTTTGGCCGCGTTAAACAGCTTACGAACCTGCGTCCTCCTTTGCCTGAGGTCCTCTTTCCACCATGGGACGTTCCTGGTGGACACCCTCATTTTCAGGGGGCAGTTGGCGTTATAGGCCGAGGTAATTGCGTCTCGCAATTGGACTGCTGCAATCTCGAGGTCTATTGAATCCCTTATGGCCCTCTCAACCCCCCGCAGTTCCACAGCTAGGTCTGCCCTGTAGGCTTCCCAGTCCGCCTTGCGGGGGTCCCGGTACCATACCGTTTCTCTTTCGACTTTGGCGATTTCAAACCGGATGTATCTGTGGTCTGAGCTACTCACTTCCCCAGACACAGCCCAGCTTTTAACAAAGTCACCCAGAAACTGGGTGGAAACTGTTAGGTCTAAAACTTCCTCACGCCGTGTTGTGACGAATGTCGGTTTATTACCTCTATTCAATATGTCTAAATTAAATTTCATAAAGAATTGTAAAAGTGCCTCACCCCTAGAGTTTGTGTCCGAGCTACCCCACAACTCATGGTGCGCATTCGCATCCATGCCGATGATGGTCTGCCATCCACCTGCTCTGCTACCCACCATCAGCTGCTCCAATTCGTTGGGTGGAGGAGGGTCCGTGCTGTCCCCTGGCAGATAGGCTGACGCGACAGTAATGTCCCTCAGCCCATCCGCTCCTCCACATCGGATTTTGATCGTTGCCAGGTCCCTGGAACAGAAATTCATTAGAGGGAGAAACTCTATCCCTTCCCTGACAAAAATGCAGGCCCTCGGATTCTCGCTGGACCTGCTGTAGATGAGCTTTCCATTAGCTCCGCCGAGTCCCTTGATCTCTCCTTTGTAGGAGTACGGTTCCTGGATGAGGGCCACATCCGTGTTCCTCAGAGCCATTAGTAGTCCGGCCGTGGCTGCCCTACTGTGTTGGAGGTTGACCTGAAGGAACCTAAGTCCCATTAACCCTTAATTGCTTCCCCAGTGGGCGGAAGCTAACCCTTCCCATGCCCCAGAATGCCTTGAAGGAGGTTCCTTCAAGGGCTCTGTAAGATGTCGGGTCGATCGAGAAGGCGAGCGTCTGTCCTTTCTCCTCTGCCTTCCTGCTTAGAACCGACCAGTGTTGCGTCCCCAGTTCAGGGTTCTGGATCTTAAGTCTGCTGATCACCGTCTCCTGCGGGACGGTGTCAGGGATCCGTACGAGGACCTTGCGTCTCTTTGGGAGTTCCTTGGGCTCGACGGCTGTCAAGTCCGCCCCCTCCCAAATCTGACCGAGGCCCCCGATCGTTTTCCGCAGCCAGTCCCGCGACTGCGGGCCGGCACAGGTTATCCAGAGGATGCCCCCCGTCAGGCGCGTCCGGTGGAACTGAGGCGGGCTCTCCCCTTCCTGAAGAGAGTCCACTGCAGCTACCACCGCAGCCTGGATCAGGTCCGCCTTCCCCTGGTCTAGCGTGACCTCAGGATGGCGTCTGTCAATCACCGCCATCCCGAGGCCCTCCGCAGCCTCCCTGTAAGAGCCAGTCTGCGCCGGTGTTCCGGCCTTAGTTCCTTTGGGAGGTCTGTCTGTAGTAGGCGTGCTAGAGCCAGAGCGCGGCGTCTTCCGACTCGCACTCTCCTCTTGCGCCTTTACAGGCACCCTGGCCCTTTTGGAACGTCTGTCTGTAGTGGGCGTGCTAGAGTTCGAGCGCGTCCTCTTCTGACCCGCACTCCCCTCTTGCGCCTTTACAGGTTTCTCGACCGTCCAAGTCCCGGCCGCCATTTTTTGCGCCCTCCGGAGCTTCTTTCTTTGCGCCCCGGAAAGACGCTTGGACTGCCGGGGCAGTCCCTCTACTCTAACAGTAGAGTCCTCACTGGTGGAGGGGCCCCCGGAGTCCGCGGAGCTCGCCGCCCTCCGGTGGGACCCAGCCTCCAGCTTGGGTGTCGGGGACAGGTCTCTGGCCGAAGCTACCCCCTGATCCCCCGTATCTACGCCGGTCGTGGGACCTCCAGAGTCCGCTGCCGCACCCTGGCTCGTCTCCGTTTCCGGGATAGACTCAAGGCTCAAGTCTGTAGCCGGAGCCACTCCTCGAGCCTCATTGGTTTTGGTTTTATATGTATTTATAATCTTCATGTTGTTCCCACGAGAATGGGGGAAATACTGTCCACACCATCAGAACCCCCTGTGTGGTGCAAGGCGGGTTACTCTGGAGGGTTGCCTGGTACTCCAGAGGTTCCGTTCACGACACCATCGCCCTGGTGCCATCCATCCATAGGCACGGGTCACGTGACACCGTAGATTGGGGGAGTTTAGTTCGACCTCCTTGTCTAGATCCGTCATGTTTAGTTATTAGCAGGGTCACCTCGTGCAGGATGCGGATTTTTACCGCGCATGACGGTCTTGGGGAAAGCTTCATCGGGAGTTTATGTTGTTATTTCCACTTCCTCAGCTTGCCCCCTGGAGTCCTTTGGCCCGCGACTCCTTAACCCCGTGCCTGGATGTTGCTTTCCATACCAAATTGCTGTCTAACACATGCCTTTCCTTTATGTTGTATATTTATATCAAACTTATCAATTTTGTGTCGAGCCAAAATATTTAAATCTTGTGTTCTAGTTCCTTTTCAGAAAAACAACTGGTCTACTTTAATAAACGATCAAAAAATCTTAATTTTCATAATTCGCATTCAAAAATTTTCGCAGTGGGCCATGAAAAAAAATGCAGCAGCAAAAAATCTTAACGCGATTTTTTCTCTAAAAACATGCACTAAAAATACACATAACTGAACTATCCTGAAATTCCGCTAATTTTGAGTGCATTTTTTGGGCGGAAGTCGCTATTTCGCTATAGTTAAAATTTCGCTACCAGTTACGTAATTCCACTACTTCTGACAACACTGCGTCTATTAGAGGTGCGTGCGTGTCTGCATTTATATTTATATATGCAATGCATCTGTTGCATAATTTAATGCATTGCAGACATAGTGATACACTAACTCAGTTATGAGCTATAAACTTGAACCACCAAAGTAAACGGTTGCAGTCAATAAGAAATGATGTACAGGCTGGCGCATTGAAAACGAAACAGACCGATTTGCACCCAGAGAAATTTTTTTAAAGAAACGCTGAAACACGTCAATTTTAATATTAAGGGGGACATGTTTTGAGATAAAACTCAACTTTGTTACATCAATCCCTTAAGGGTGGTGATAACAACCCTTATATTTTAAATAGGGAACATGGGTCGAGTGTTACATCATTTAAAAGCTCTTTCTTTTCTGAATTCAGCAGACTAAATTTTTTGAAAGTTTTATCAACTGGTTTAAAAATTATTTACAGTTGGAGGTGCAAGAACGTATTTCATTCATTGTGATAAGAAATGCACTAATTAGTCAATTTTTCGTTAAAAAAAAAAACAACTAAAAAACAAAACCAAACGTTTAAAAATGTTTATTCAGTTAAGTAAGTGTTCAAATTGTTGACCACCAGCTTCCATAGAAAAGTACACATTTTGTTCAAAACGAGCTCTGACATTCTAGAGCATTTGTTGAGTTATTAGACCGCATTCTTCAACAATGCGTCGTTGTAATTCTTCCAGAGACTCCGGTTCTGTTGCGTAAATTCTACTCTTTAAATGGCCCCATAGAAAGAAGTCTAAAGGAGTCAAATCCGGTGATCTAGGGGGCCACTCAATAGCACCTCTACGCCCAATCCATTGCTCTGGAAATTCTCTGTTCAAAAACTCCCTAACACGTTGTGAAAAATGCGGAGGAGCTCCATCTTGTTGAAACACTAATTGATTTTCTTGATAGCGATCATCATTTTCAACAATGTCAATTAGTAGAGGGTAAACGATATCTTCTAGTAACTCCAAATACGTTTCGCCACTTAAATTGCCATCAAGAAAAATTGATCCGGTTAAACGGTCTCCAAAAATGCCAGTCCAGACATTCAATTTCTGTGGAGTTTGTGTGTGGACTTCGTGAAAATGTCTTGGATTATTATCTGCCCAATAACGACAATTATGACGATTGACTAGTTTAATAAAAACGTACACTCGTCTGAAAAACAGATATTGAACAGAAAGTTCCCGTTGTCAGCTATTCGTGCACTCATAACTTCACAAAACTCCAGCCGCCGATCAAAATCATCTTCATTCAGTTGTTGTACAAGATGAATTTTATACGGGTGAAATTTATGATGCTGCAATATTAGCTGAATAGTTCTTCTTTTGATGTTTGAAACAGTGGCCAATTTTCTCGTGCTCAAAGTTGGGTCTGCAGCAATTTGTCCTAAAACTTCAATCTCAGTAGTCTCATTTCTAACCGTTCAGGATCCCGTTGTTTGTTGGCTACTGAACCACTTTGTCGAAACTTTGCAACTAACTCCAAAATATATTTTCTGTTAACATGTCTGTTCGGATGTCGTTCATTAAACAAATTTGCGGTACGGTTGGCACAGTCATCGTTTTTGAAAAAAAAAAGTAATTATTTCAACTCTTTCTTCTACAGAATACACCATTGTGAAATTAATTTTCGGTGGTACTATCAAGTATCAAACCGACCGATAAACTGAAATAATAAACCGTATTTCTCTCATTCCGATAAGAAATGTTCTGATAGTCAATTATTTGTTTACAAACCAACAAAACATTGACTATCAGCACATTTCTTATCGGAATGAGTGAAATGCGTTTTTGCATCTTCAACTGTGAATAATTTTTTAAGTGAAAATTCTTCACTGCTTTGCCCAATTAAGCGACTTTATATCTCCCCTAACAATAAACATATCTATGTTTAGCTCACGTCTTATGAGACACCTGTATATGTAGATATATATATATAGTAACAACCATGTCATATTATTTTATAGTTTGTTACAGTTGGTAGGCAAATTTAACTGTAAACTCATGTTTATAAACTGCTATCTTTCGGCTGTTAAACAATTTAATTATTATTTCTCTCCCATTACCGTAACTTTTGATACACTTTTGCCTTGAAAAATATACCAACATATTACATTAATCTAATTCAGTTATGTACTCTATATGACTTCATGTATGACAATGGAAATAGCATCACATAATAGTGTACAAAACTTGTAAAAACATGTACTCCTGATGGGTGAGGTTCGTGAGATTCGAAAACGGTGTTTCAAAGAGTCAAAACAAATCGACTGGGCGCTCGTATTGCGGTTTTGTGTTTTGTTATATTGTATTCTTAGTCAGTACTACAAATATTAATAGCTCAATTTTCTGTAACCCTAGAAAGCTGAATTTTGGCACATGGTTAGGTACTTCCCAAAGCAATATGTACACCAAATTTTATCGAAATATCTTTGTAATTTTCGGAGACAAAATTTTTTTTCGAAAGAAAGCTCAAAATTTTCCCGGAAAACCGTATCCGATTTTTCTGGCTAACGAACTCATCCAAGCTATTAATAAAAGAAAGGCAATTGCCGAGTTTTATCAAAATCGGTTAATTATTGTTTGAGTTATCGGTTGGATACATACATCTATATATATATATATATATATATATATATATATATATATATATATATATATATATATATATATATATATATATATATATATATATATATATATATATATAAACATATAAATATTTTTTTAAAATAAAAATTCACTAAAATCAAACAGGCTAGAAAACATCAGATAGTCGATAATGTGTAGTTTAGCTAAAAATGAAATTAATTAGTAGAGGTGTCACAACAAGAGCGCCAGATTCAATTTTCAAGTGAAATATATTTTTTTTCTGAATTAAGGGTATACGGTAGGGTCCGGGTTTTACGAGTAGCAGATTTAACGAACTTCTCATTTAACGAGCAAATTTTAGTGATTTGAATGGACTTGTGTAAGAGACAATGCTAAAATGTGATTTTAGCGCGATTTCGGTTTTAGCGAGGCAATTATTGGGCTGACCCGTTCAGAGTTTTATTATGATACCGAGATGTGCGAAAGTAAACAAGAGGGCTTTGTCTTTCTGTGAATTTCGTTGCATTTCTACCTAAAAGTATGACCATTCAGACACACTAGGACTAGATACACATGTTTCTTGACTGAGGTATGACACTAATGGGTAATACATTTTACTGTACACAACACAAGGGAAATTATTTATGGGTTCTTCCACTCAGACAATGATAGAGTCCCTCTTACCACTTGAAATCAACGTTGGTTAGTTCGTTACAACTGTACATTTGTGTGGCTTTTTAGTGATTTAAAAAAAAACACTAATGAGGAGATCCCGACTTTTGAATTTTGAGAAAATGTCTTCAAATGAGCGCTATTTAGGACCCCTGGAACCCAAATCTGAGGTCGGTTTCAGATTGAAAACTAAACAAAAACGCATCTCACTCATTCCGATAAGAGATGTGCTGATAGTCAATGTTTTGTTAGTTTGTAAACAAAAAATTGACTATCAGAATATTTCTTATCGGAATGAGAGAAATGCGGTTTGTTATTTCAGTTTATCGGTCGGTTTGATACTTGATAGTACTACCGAAAATTAATTTCACAATGGTGTATTCTGTAGAAGAAAGAGTTTGTTTGATGAACGACATCCGAACAGACATGTTAACAGAAAATACATTTTGGAGTTAGTTGCAAAGTTTCGACAAAGTGGTTCAGTAGCCAACAAAAAACGATATCCTGAACGTTAATTTCCGGTTAGAAATGAGACTACTGAGATTGAAGTTTTAGGACAAATTGCTGTAGATCCAACTTTGAGCACGAGAAAATTGGCCACTGCTTCAAACATCAACAGAAGAACTATTCAGCGAATATTGAAGCATCATAAATTTCTCCCGTATAAAATTCATATTGTACAACAACTGAATGAAGATGATTTTGATCGGCGGCTGGAGTTTTGTGAAGTTATGACTGCACGAATAGCTGATAACGGGACTTTCTGTTCAATATCTGTTTTTCAGACGAGTGTACGTTTTTATTAAACTCTACAGTCAATCGTCATAATTATCGTTATGGGGCAGATAATAATCCAAGAAATTTTCACGAAGACCACACTCAAACTCCACAGGAATTGAATGCCTGGACTGGCATTTTTGGAGACCGTTTAATCGGACCAATTTTTCTTGACGGCAATTTGAGTGGCGAAACGTACTTGGAGTTACTAGAAGATATCGTTTACCCTCTACTGATTGACATTGTCGAAAATGATGATCGCTATCAAAAAAATCAATTAGTGTTTCAACAAGATGGAGCTCTTCCGCGCTGTTCACAACGTGTTAGGGAGTTTTTGACCAGAGAGTTTTCAGGACAATGGATTGGGCGTAGAGGTGCTATTGAGTGCCCTTCTAGATCACCGGATTTAACTCCTTTAGACTTCTTTCTATAGGGCTATTTAAAGAGTAAAATTTACGCAACAGAACCGGAGTCTCTGGAAGAATTACGACGACGCATTGTTGAAGAATGCAGTCTAATAACTCCACAAATGTTCCAGAATGTCAGAGTTCGTTTTGAACAAAATTTGTATGGAAGCTGGTGGTCAACAATTTGAACACTTACTTAACCGAATAAACATTTTTGAACGTTTGGTTGTGTTTTTTTAGTTTTTTTAACGAAAAATTTACTAATTAGTGCATTTCTTATCACAATGAATGAAATACCTTCTTGCAACTCCAACTGTTAATAATTTTTAAACGAGTTGATAAAACTTCCAAAAAAATTTGTGTGCTGAATTCAGAAAAGAAGATCTTTCAAATGATGTAACACTCGACCCATGTTCCCTATTTAAATAATAAGGGTTGTTATCACCACCCTTAGGGGGTTGATGTGACAAAGTTGAGTTTTATGTCAGAACATGTCCCCCTCAATATTAAAATTGACGTGTTTCAGCGTTTCTTAAAAAAAATTCTCTGGACGCAAATCGGTCTGTTTCGTTTTCAATGCACCACCTGTATATATATATATATATATATATATATATATATATATATATATATATATATATATATATATATATATATATAGTAATAAAAAATGTAGGAATATCGCTCCGCCGCCTATAAGTAGTGACCTGATAGATTGCTTTATAAAATAAATACCGACAGAAACACGTTCGACAGATACAGATATTTTCGACAAACCAAATATGTTAATTTTGGTGTCGTTGAACCTCCCTAAATCGTTAGTGACCTGCAGAAATGCAGAACAACATAAATAGAATTGCGGATATAAAATATTTAGAATTATTCATCCTCTGACGACGCTAACTTGGTTAGTGAAACGATCGTCAAGTTTTTTTTAAATGTGTTGTGGTGATTCAGGTTCTCGAAGTGTGCTTAAAATTACACTATGCTATGTGTGATATTAATTCTGAGTTCAACTATAAACCCAAAAGCTTTCAGATGTTGCATTTGTTCACTTCAGTATAGTTACTTCTTCCAGCAGAGAACCGGATCGATTTCCTATCGAAACACCACAAGAATGAGCTTAATAGACAATTTTCCAATCTGTTGGGAGTGCTCAGATGTTTCTTTAATAAGATTAGCAAGTCGATGATTGATTCGACCCTATTTTCAAGTTAACCGGTGCTTTTACCAAATCCCAATGACGTGGGAATTCCCATGGGACCATAGCTGAATTCTTTACGGAGAATATGGAACGTTGAAATCTCCTTTATTCTAAAAACTTTCAAGACTTGAGTCCATTTCGTCAATAGAAGGAGGCAATAAAATATACTGGACGCTAGCATTACCTATGTAGTAGGTCGCTGAACAAAATTGTTCTGAATAGTAGAACCCACTAGTTGCCTTATGGAGTTTTCCGCTCCTGTTCAATTTTTATTCTTATATTTTGTAATCCACATCATGTTTAGGTGTCTTGATTGTCTTTACAGTTTTAGCGATTGTGCGTAGAAAAAATCGCTAAAGACCGCGATCTTTTCATTAGCGATTTTTTCTACGAAAAATCGCTAAAGAAAAGAACGCGACTATTGCATTTTGAAAATAATTCTTTAAATGAACTCGAACTAGGACCAGTTTCAACTTTTATCTATATACATATACATATGTATATATATATATATATATATATATATATATATATATATATATATATATATATATATATATATATATATATATGTTCAGAAAGATTTCCGCGGTCTTTAATGTGAGACATGCTTGGTTCTCGGGTTAAACCGCGTCCAGAATTTATGGAAACTCGACGTTTCGGCTCCTGTTTTGGAGCCATTTTCAAGAGGTAAAGGAAATATGTAAGGAGACTCTAAGGCCTCAATCTGCCTACTCCTTAGAGTGATGGACAAAGGTGGGTAAAGGAAATATGTAAGGACACTCTAAGGCCTTAATCTGCCTACTCCTTAGAGTGGTGGACAAATGTGGGTAAAGGAAATATGTAAAGACACTCTAAGGCCTCAATCTGCCTACTCCTTAGAGTGATGGACAAAGGTGGGTAAAGGAAATATGTAAGGACACTCTAAGGCCTCAATCTGCCTACTCCTTAGAGTGGTGGACAAAGGTAGGTAAAGGAAATATGTAAGGACACTCTAAGGCCTCAATCTGCCTACTCCTTAGAGTGGTGGATAAAGGTAGGTTGGGTTGTTGTAGCTCGATTACGGGGCCTCAATCTGCCTACTCCCCAAATCTCGCTGGAGATCGTCTGTGAGGTCTCAGTGTGTTCAACCCTAGGCCTCAGAGAGATCTGGCAGTTCGTTGCAAGTCTTGTCTTATATAGGTCGTTTCGTCTACCTGTTGCGTCATTAGTGAAAGTAGTGGGGTCACCGTCAATTAAGTGGGGGGATAATGATGCAACAAAATTGTCTGTGGAATTCATTTCCCTTTTGTGTGTTTGCAAAGAAGATATAATAGGTTTCCAAGTAGTCGGAAGGCGAAGACCATCATCTCTCTTATTTAAACAATCGGGACGTTTTTCAATCTCGATTGCTTCGCGGATAATTCTCGTTTTGAAATTGTAAACCGGTGCTATTGTTTTGGCATTATCAAAGTCTATTTTGTGCCCTGTATGAATATGATGCATGGCCAGCGCCGATGAGGGGTCGGATTTTCTAACTGCGAGGGTGTGTTCGTATATTCTATTGTGGATGCGTCTGTTTGTTTGTCCTACGTAAGTTCGGGAACAGTCGGAACAAGGAATTTCGTAAACTCCGTGGGATTCGTTTGGAATCGTATCCTTGGGAGTTTTTATAAGATTTGATAGTTTTTGCTCTGTTGTGAATACGGTTTTGATATTATGGGTTCTGAAAATTCGGCTGATTTTGTCGGTGACACCTTTAATGTATGGTAAAAACGCTGTGTGTTGTTGTGTGGACGCTGTTTGTTCTTGTTGTGGTGTAGTGGTTTGTTGTTGTGCGTTTCTAATGTTTCGTAGTATGTGATTGTTGTCGTATCCGTTTTCTAGCAATGTCTGTCTTAAAAAGTTTAATTCTGTCTGTTTGTTGTTGTTGTCCGTTAGTCTAAGGGATCGTGTTACCAATGTTCGAACCACGGAATTTAGTTGCGATGGGTGATGGTGAGATTGGGCGTTAAGATACCGATTAGTGTGGGTTGGTTTTCGGTAGACAGTGTAAGAAAATCCTCTGACTGGGTTTTTAGTGATGCGTACATCTAAGAAAGGCAAAGAAAAATTATTTTCCATTTCCATGGTGAACTGGATTTGGGGGTTGATGTTATTTAGGTAAGAAAGGAATTCGTCTAGAGATCCTAGTTAGCTTTGATATAGTTTCCTTATTCACCAATATACCTCTATCTGAAACCCTTGACATTCTCAAAAATAAACACAAAATTTCCCACGATACCTTAGCTCTTGTGGAACACTGCACATCTAACACTTATTTCCTTTTTCAAAACAAATTTTACAAACAAGTTCGAGGTGCTCCAATGGGTTCACCCCTCTCTCCTGCATTGGCCAACATTTTCATGGAAAACTTCGAGACACAAGCCCTCAATTCAGCCCAACTTAAACCAACGTGTTGGTTAAGATACGTTGACGACATTTTCGCTGTCTGGCCACACGGCAAAGAATCTCTAGACGAATTCCTTTCTTACCTAAATAACATCAACCCCCAAATCCAGTTCACCATGGAAATGGAAAATAATTTTTCTTTGCCTTTCTTAGATGTACGCATCACTAAAAACCCAGTCAGAGGATTTTCTTACACTGTCTACCGAAAACCAACCCACACTAATCGGTATCTTAACGCCCAATCTCACCATCACCCATCGCAACTAAATTCCGTGGTTCGAACATTGGTAACACGATCCCTTAGACTAACGGACAACAACAACAAACAGACAGAATTAAACTTTTTAAGACAGACATTGCTAGAAAACGGATACGACAACAATCACATACTACGAAACATTAGAAACGCACAACAACAAACCACTACACCACAACAAGAACAAACAGCGTCCACACAACAACACACAGCGTTTTTACCATACATTAAAGGTGTCACCGACAAAATCAGCCGAATTTTCAGAACCCATAATATCAAAACCGTATTCACAACAGAGCAAAAACTATCAAATCTTATAAAAACTCCCAAGGATACGATTCCAAACGAATCCCACGGAGTTTACGAAATTCCTTGTTCCGACTGTTCCCGAACTTACGTAGGACAAACAAACAGACGCATCCACAATAGAATATACGAACACACCCTCGCAGTTAGAAAATCCGACCCCTCATCGGCGCTGGCCATGCATCATATTCATACAGGGCACAAAATAGACTTCGATAATGCCAAAACAATAGCACCGGTTTACAATTTCAAAACGAGAATTATCCGCGAAGCAATCGAGATTGAAAAACGTCCCGATTGTTTAAATAAGAGAGATGATGGTCTTCGCCTTCCGACTACTTGGAAACCTATTATATCTTCTTTGCAAACACACAAAAGGGAAATGAATTCCACAGACAATTTTGTTGCATCATTATCCCCCCACTTAATTGACCGTGACCCCACTACTTTCACTGATGACGCAACAGGTAGACGAAACGACCTATATAAGACAAGACTTGCAACGAACTGCCAGATCTCTCTGAGGCCTAGGGTTGAACACACTGAGACCTCACAGACGATCTCCAGCGAGATTTGGGGAGTAGGCAGATTGAGGCCCCGTAATCGAGCTACAACAACCCAACCTACCTTTATCCACCACTCTAAGGAGTAGGCAGATTGAGGCCTTAGAGTGTCCTTACATATTTCCTTTACCTACCTTTGTCCACCACTCTAAGGAGTAGGCAGATTGAGGCCTTAGAGTGTCCTTACATATTTCCTTTACCCACCTTTGTCCATCACTCTAAGGAGTAGGCAGATTGAGGCCTTAGAGTGTCCTTAGATATTTCCTTTACCTAACTTTGTCCACCACTCTAAGGAGTAGACAGATTGAGGCCTTAGAGTGTCCTTACATATTTCATTTACCCACCTTTGTCCACCACTCTAAGGAGTAGACAGACAGATTGAGGCCTTAGAGTGTCCTTACATATTTTTCTTTACCCACCTTTGTCCACCACTCTAAGGAGTAGACAGACAGATTGAGGCCTTAGAGTGTCCTTACATATTTCCTTTAGCCACCTTTGTCCACCACTCTAAGTAGTAGACAGATTGAGGCCTTAGAGTGTCCTTACATATTTCCTTTAACCACCTTTGTCTACCACTCTAAGGAGTAGGCAGATTCAGGCTTCAGAGTGTCCTTACATATTTCCTTTAACCACCTTTGTCCACCGCTCTAAGGAGTAGGCAGATTGAGGCCTTAGAGTGTCCTTACATATTTCCTTTACCCACCTTTGTCCACCACTTTAAGGAGTAGGCAGATTGAGGCCTTAGTGTGTCCTTGCATATTTCCTTTACCTCTTGAAAATGGCACCAAAACCGGAGCCAAGACGTCTAGTTTTCATACATTCTGGACGCGGTTCAACCCGAGAACTAAGTATGTCTCACATTAAAGACCGCGGAAATCTTTCTGAACATATATATATATATATATATATATATATATATATATATATATATATATATATATATATATATATATATATATATATATATATATTTATTTATTTATTTTTGGGCTCCTCTGAAGAATGATGTGTATAAATTCGATCCACCACAAAATATCAATGAATTACGAAACAGAATCACGGAAGCTATAAATCATATTAACCAAAACATACCCAACAGAGTTTGCGGACATGTTTCAAAAAGGTGTATAAAGTTCAATGGACAAAACGGTGGCCATATTGAACAATTTTCTATTTAGTGTATATTTAAGTTTTTATTTTATTATTTGTTGAGTTCCGTTTCTAACTGTGTTTTGTGGAGTTTAAGTTTCTATTTGTTATTGCCGGGTTTCGTTATTAAACGGTTTCACATAATAGTACCTAGCATTATTACCTAATTAAATATTGTAAATTAAATCACAATATTTTTTTATCGTGAATCATTACGGAAAATTATATTAAAAGTAGAAGTCTATTGTTAGACTCTACTGCTTTTTGAACACTTTTTTTTGTCATTTGTTTTCTGGTATTGGATTTCATAGCCTACTATCCTCAAAACGGTTTTTCTTAAAATTGTCAGTGCAATTACAAGATTTCTCAAGCATGTTGTACATCATTGGAAAGCTCTTTTCACAGGCTATCACACGAGCAAAAAATCCAATATGGCTGCCATAATAAAAACAAACGTTGATACCTGTAGCTCAAAAACAAATGACAATCCAAAGTTGAGAATAGCAAAAAAAATACTCTGTAAAAAGTGTCCTGATAATGTGCAAGTCTTAGACATGTCAGATCATCGCCTACTTAGATATTAAAAAAAAAAAGAAATCGACAAAATTTGGGTTTTTCAAAATAACTCGAAAACGAAAAGAGGCAGGGCAAAATACTAGTCATATTTGAAACCAGCATGAAATTCTACAAAACATTGCTAATTTAACCGTCTCCTTATCTCTAATAATAACGGAGATAGCAATACATTCCCATCCAGTTTGGGACACACTGCATATACACACAGTACTAAGTGAAGATTGGAACCTGTGATGAGCACTGATAAGTAGACTTGGAGAACCCAAATCGCCACAACACATCTTTTTAAAGACCTGACGATCGTTTCACTAGTTAGCGTCATCAGAGGATAAAAAATTCTCAATTCTCTCAATTTTTCTCAACCACAAACAATCTGATCTAATATTAGAATTGAAATGAAAGTCTTAAAAATCCTCATCCCCTCAATAGTGAATTTTGTCTACGAAAATTCACAAAAAACGTGTAAACTAAATTATATTCACCTAAAAACTATGCCTAGGATATCCGAACACTTGAAAACGAAGCGTTAACCAAACGTCGGGCTCCAAAGTATAGCGGCCACTCATGAAAAAATCATGTCCAAGCGATAGCAAAAACACTTCGTGATTCCAGTCACTTTTCAAAGAATCATAACACAACTCAACCACAACACTTCGCAAGACTTAATCATCAATTGTCTTCCACTGAATCCTAACTGAAGATACTTTAAAACGTTGACAAATAAACATAAGAGACAGGGCACATATTGGCTTTACGGTACACATTATTAACAAGGAGCAAAACGACTGGGATATGATAATTTGTTAGCAAACACTGAAGACCCGCAGATCGATTTGCTTTCCTATTAATGCTTATATAAAACACAACTAGAATTACTGAATTATTCAAAACCGTTAAGACTCATGCTGGAGTTGTGCTAATTGAAAATATTATTAGTGCGTTCCGTTATGACAAAAAAATATATATTTCTAATGCCGCCACTAAAGGTTATACTTTTATTACAAACGTAAGAGAGTATAAAACTAATTCACAGACTTCAGTAGAGTTTTGTGTAATCATCATAATGGTTTGGCATATTCTAGAAGCTTTTTGAAAATTAATTCAACAACACACCACGAGAGCTTACAGCCTAAATACTATCATACCGTGGGTGTCGATAAGAAGGAAAGAGGCGACTTGTTAATTCTGGACTTGAAGTTTTGGAGGTTCAGAGGAGAAGGAAACACATGTGCCGGCAAGGAATTCCACAACTTGGAAGTCCTCGGGACAAAAGAGCGGACATAACAAGAAGTTCTATGTGTGGTGACCTGGACAGTAAAATGGTGCATTCGCTCTGTTCCCCTGGTAGATCTGTTGGGAGCAGCAGGTGAAGGAACTATGGAAGAAAGCTCCTCTGAGCACTGCCCGTGCAGATATCTATAAAAGAGAGAGATGTCACCAACGGCACGTCGATGGGCAAGGGATGGCAGCCTTTGGGTGAGGGTAGGGTCACCAATGAGACGTATAGCTCTCTTCTGAATTGAGTCCAGGATAGCGAGTGTAGACGCGGCAGCAGCACCCCAGATGTGGGAGCAGTATTCAAGGTTTGGCCTTATTTGTGAAGTATATAAGGTATAGAGATTAGCTGGTGAAATGTATTTGCGAGCCCGGAAGAGGAAACCTAATTTATTAGCAGCCGCTTCTGCAATTGATGTGAGATGTTGGTGCCAATTGAGATTTCGATCCACAGAAAAGCCAACAAGTGAAAAGGACTCATTACTTTGAATAACTTGGTTGTTCATTGTGATGGGTCTAGGGCTGGTGTATCTTTTATGAGAAGAAAGAAAGACGGAGATTTGAATTGTATAAGATTTCTACTTCCCCAGTCTAATAGTTTTTGGAGATCCACGGAGATAGAACCCTCCATGTGTCTGCGATCCTCTTGTAGTTGGGCCAAAGAGACAGGCTTAGTATATTGTATATTTGAGTGGAGGGTGCTGTCGTCTGCGTAACTGTGAACTGGGTTGGATGTGCTAGAGAGGAGGTCATTGAGGTGGAGAAGAAACAAAGTAGGGGCTAAAGCTGAACCTTGAGGAACTCCTGCATTAATTGGATATAGTTTAGAGGAATGGCCATCCACAACAACAAATATGTTCCGGTTGGAGAGGAAGTTTGCTGTCCAGGTACATAGTTTTGATGGTAGGCCATAGGCCGGTAGTTTATTAAGCAGCGCTGCGTGCCAGACCTGGTCGAAGGCTTTGGATATGTCTAGAGCGACAATCTGGGATTCACCGTGTAGTTCCATAGACTTGTTCCAAGAATGGGTGACAAAGGAAAGGAGGTCGGCAGTTGATCTGCGCTGACGGAATCCATACTGCCTGTCGTGGATTAGACTGTGTTTTTCAAGAAATTTTACTAATTCGATGTTTATATACTTTTCCATCACTTTAGAGATCACTGAAAGGAGAGAAATGGGCCTGTAGTTGCTAGGAAGCGCTTTGGATCCTTTCTTGGGGACGGGTTGTAGTCGAGCAGTTTTCCAGTTACTAGGGAATATGCCTCTATTGTAAGATGTCTGAAACAGACGAGTCAGGACAGGAGCAAGTTCTGGTGCGCATTTTTGAGAACAATTGCTGGGATCTAGTCAAGGCCAGAGGCTTTCCTGGTATTAAGAGAAGAGAGCATCTTTCGTACCTTTTTGGTTTTGAAAAATGAAGTCCGTCATTTTATGGGCGACATTGGGGACTGTTGGTGGTTGTTATTGACCTTCCACATAAACTACTTTGGTCATTAGCAGAGGGGCACTAAAATGTGTAAAAACCCGTAATGGGTGACGATGGTTTCCATCGTCCACCTATCCAAGTTGTGACCGCGTTTAACCTAAGCAACGTTCAGTCGCTCGACCGAACCAGCAACTGAAGAGGCAAATTAACAATTATTAGAAAACATTCTTTTTATTAATTTTTATAAATTTTGCGAATGCTACTGATAACAATATTCGGGTGACTTAAATAACTTCAACCTACGATGCAAAAACGGACCTCAGATGGCAACGTCAACCAAGTAAGCAGTAGGGGTCGAGGAGTCGGGGTCCAAAGGACTCCAGGGGGCAAGCTGAGTAAGTGGAAACAACAACATGAGCTTCCAAAGAAGCTTTCCTCAAGACGGTCATTTTTATTACAGCTAATCCGAATAAAATTGAGACCAGTCCAATGCTGCCTTGAATAACCTGTCACTTCTCGTTAATATTGACAAGACAGGCTACGTGAAATTTCAGGCTGGGCATGAAGGATCTGGCCTGCGCATGGTTTTGAGGATGGGAGGCAAAACATTCCGACCTCAGATGGCAACGTCAACCAAGTAAGCAGTAGGGGTCGAGGAGTCGGGGTCCAAAGGACTCCAGGGGGCAAGCTAAGGAAGTGGAAACAACAACGTGACCTTCCAAAGCTTTCCTCAAGACCGTCATGCGAGGTGAATAGCCGCATCTTGCACGAGGTGACCCTGCTAATAACTAAACATGACGGATCTAGACGTGGAGATCGAAAAAAACTCCTCGGTGTCACGTGACCTGTGCCTGCGGCTGGGTGGCACCAGGTTGATGGTGTCGTGAACGGAACCTCTGGAGTACCGGGCAACCCTCCAGAGTAACCTGCCTTACACAACACAGGGGGTTCTGATGGTGTGGACAGTATTTACCCCATTCTCGTGGGAACAACATGAAGAAGCGAAACATAAACAAAACCAAAACCAATGAGGCTCGAGGAGTGGCTCCGGCTACAGACTCGTGCCTTGAGTCTATTCCGGAAACGGAGACGAGCCAGGGGACGGCAGCTTCCGCGGACTCTGGAGGTCTCACGACCGACGTAGATACGGGGGATCAGGGAGTAGCTTCGGCCACGGACTTGTCCCCGACACCCAAGCTGGAGGGTGGATCCCATCGGAGGGCAGCGAGTTCCGCGGACTCTGGGGGCCCCTACTGAAGGGGTAGAGGGACTGTTCCGGCAGTCCAAGCGTCCTTCCGGGGCGCAAAGAAAGAAGCTCCGGAGGGTGCACAAAATGGCGACCGGGGCGTGGACAGTCGAGAAATCTGTAACGGTGCAAGAGGCGAGTGCGAGTCAGAAGAGGCCGCGTTCGGACTCCAGCACGCCTACTACAGACAGACGTCCCAATAGGGCCAGGGCACCTGTAAAGACGCAAGAGGGGAGTGCGAGTCAAAAGAGGCCGCGCTCGGACTCTAACACGCCTACTACAGACAGACGTCCCAAAAGGGCCAGAGCCAGAACACCCGCGCAGATTGGCTCGTATAGGGAGGCTGTGGAGGGCCTCGGGATGTCGGTGATTGACAGACGCCATCCTGAGGTCACGCTAGACAAGGGGAAGGCGGACCTGATCCAGGTTGCGGTGGACTCTTTTCAGAAAGGGGAGAGCCCGCTTAGTTCCACCGGGTGCGCCTGGCGGGAGTCATCCTCTGGATAACCTGTGCCGGCCCGCAGTCGCGAGACTGGCTGCGAAAAACGATCGGGGGCCTCGGTCAGATTTGTGAGTGGGCGGACTTGACAGCCGTCCAACCCAAGAGACGCAAGGTTCTCGTACGGATCCCTGACACCATCCCACAAGAGATGGTGATCAGAAGACTGAATATCCAGAACCCTTAACTGGGGACACAACACTGGTCGGTTCTAAGCAGAAAGGCAGAGGAGAACGGGCAGACTCTCTTCTCGATCGACCAGGCTTCTTACAAAGCCCTTAAAGGAACCTCCTTCAAGGCCATCTGGGGCCTGTGAAGGGTTAGCTTCCGCCCACGAGGGGGAGGAATCAGCCCAGCAGATCTTGTGTGAGTGTAAAGCTCTGGACCGCAAAAGACAACTGATCTCCGGTCAGTCTAGACCGGAGACAGAGCAATATAAAACTTCACCCTACCAATTGCTGTGCAGACTAGTTCAAGGCACAGTGATTTTGGAATGGGTGGAGTAAGACTAAGGGCATGCACAATAGGCCAAAGGCTGCGGTACCATCGGGGCGGCAAAGAGGCGGGCGAGCCCTGAGGGAGAAAAAAAAGTAAGCAGTAAGTTAAGAAACAAACATAGCATGTATTAGCGATAAACAAGGGGATAGCAAAAACCTACTTTGTTGACGTTGCCATCTGAGGTCCTTTTTGGCATCGAATAGGTTGAAGTTTCTTAAGTCACCCAAATATTATTATCAGTAACATTCGCAAAATTTATAAAAACTAACAAAAAAAAATTATAAGCAGTATCATCTGTGATACAGTTCGGCAGCTTAATAGACAATTTCAGTCAATTGAGGAGTCCCACAGGGTTCTACATTGGGCCCTGTGTTGTTTAATGTTTCCGTAAATGATCTGGCTGCGTTACCGACCGTCGTTATGTATGCCTACACTACCATTTTTATTACAGCTAATCCGGATAAAATTGAGAGCCAGTCCAATGCTGCCTTGAATAGCCTGTCACGTCTCGTTAATATTGACAAGACAGGCTACGTGAAATTTCAGGCTGGGCGTGGAGGATCTGGCGTGCCCATGGTTTTGAGGATGGGAGGCAAAACATTCCGACCCTAAAATTTCTTGGACTTCATTTGCAGGGCAACCTTCGCTGGGACGTTCACTGTGGTTATGTGATGAGTGCCCTTGGTTCAGCGTTTGACGTCATTTTTAATTTAAGATCTAACGTGAGCCTTGAGCCTATGAAAAATATATGCTACGCATACGTCTTTTCCAGGTTGTTTTTTGGAGCGATCTTTTGGGGTTCGTCGCCAATGCTGGCAGATGTTTTCATTACCCAGAAAAAAAAAATTGTCAGGTGCATGCTCTTTGCATTGCGGTTAAGTTCTTGTTGGCCTCTCTTCATGGAGTTTCGCACTATAACACTGCCTTATATATATATATATATATATATATATATATATATATATATATATATATATATATATATATATATATATATATATATATATATATATATATGTATATATATATATATATATATATATATATATATATATATATAAATAAATATAATACTACAGTTGCTGTGTTATAATTATAAAATTAAGCACAGACTAACAACAAATCGTCTGCCGACCCCCCCCCCCCACACCTATTATGGGGGAGGCCAGGCTAGGATTATACAGGCTAGCCTGCAATGGTACTGAAGATCAACCCAGGCTTCAGGGACCACTGCAAAATTCAGGAGATCGTGAAGGAGCCCATGCTTGAAATGAGGTCAGACTTCGCGAGCCTGCGAATCTGCAGGGGAAACAACTTTACAGTGGAAATCCCCGACCGCGAGGCATGGCGGGAGGAGACGCCGGGCATACCACGGGACGCGCTCTTCTGGTTCACGGACGGATCCGGCCGGGAGCGTGGGCAGGTGTTTATTCGGAAGGACCGAGGGTGTCACAGTATTTCCCTCGAAGTCCATGCAACGGTCTTTCAGGCCGAAATGTACGTCATCCTGCACTGTGTGCGGGAGAACAAGAGGATGGGCTACACCAACAAGCGGATCCTCATAGCCACAGATAGCCAGGCAGTCCTTAAGGCCCTAAGTAGCTCACGGGTAAATTCCTTACTGGTGAGCGAGTGCCGAGACGAGACGAGCAACCTGGCTGGGCCGAATGACGCCACCCTCATCTGGGTGCCGGGTCACTCGGGAGTCAAAGGCAATGAAGAAGCTGACGTCTCGTGAAGAGGGTCAGCAGAACCATTTATGAGACCAGAACCGGCTCTGGGCATGATAAAGAGTACTGCCAGGGGAGCCATTAAGTCTTGGGTCAGAAACCAACACAAGGTGTACTGGGCAGACTGTCCAGGGCTCAGACATGGGAAGTCAATAATTGACGAACCCAGTTCAAAGAGAGCTGTGGAGCTGCTAAATCTGAGCAGAGGAGAGTTCAGAAATATAACAGGTCTCTTGACGCAACACATGGCCGTCAAGAAATACCTGCATAAAATGGGGCGGTTCGAAGGGGACCTCGCATGCAGACTCTGCGGCGAGGGGGAGGAATCAGCCCAGCACATCTTGTGTGAGTGTAAAGCTCTGGACCGCGAGAGACAACTGATCTACGGACAGTCTAGACCGGAGATAGAGCAATATAAAACTCCACATTACCAATCGCTGTGCAGACTGGTTCACGGCACAGTGATTTTGAAATGGGTGGAGTGAATATACTAAGGGCATGCACAATAGGCCAAAGGTTACAGTGCTATCGGGGCCGCAAAGCCGCGGACGTGCCCCGAGGAAAAAAAAACAACAAATCGTTATGTACACGGTTATAATCCACTCAGTGCTGATTTGGTGTTACTATTACCAAGACTTGAGGTATAAAAAGAACTCCATATTATCTAGGAATAAAACTGCATCATATGCTCCCAGACAAGATAAAAATATACAATCTTTTAAGCACTTTTAGAGAGCCATTAATGAACTGATGCTGGATCATGCTTTCTATTCATTAGAAGAGTTTGTTTTTGTAGGAGTCTAAGCTAGTCACTTGCGATTATACATATACTCTTTAAATGTACGACAAATCTTATGTTTTGTTTTATATTTTATGTTTTATATTTTATGTTTTATGTTTTTATACTAGAGTTGGCCTTTCGGAATATTTTATCTGTATCAGAGACAGAGGGCAAACAGAGTAATATAAATCAGTGGCGGAGCTCGGTTTGAGTAACTTTTGTTTTTTATTGCCTTAGAAATATAAATACTTTCGTACGCATCATGCTTCGCTGACTGTCTAACATTTTTGATAAGTTTCAGATTTTCTTTATCAATGTGGTGGTTATTATCCGAAATATGTTGTGCCACGCATGATTTGTCTACATTACCGTATCTCAACTGTGCCAGATGTTCATGAAATCTAGTGTCAATTGTTCTCTTAGTCTACCCAACGTAGTTAAGATTACAATCTTTACCACCTATCTCATAGATACCCGACATTTCAGTGGATTTATCTTTATCTTTTATATTACCTAACAAATTTCTTAAATTATTTTCTGTCGAAAACATTAGCTGCAAATCGACCTTCTTAAAAATGCTCTATAGACCCCTTGTAATACGCGGTTCAAAAGGTATGCAAACATATTTTTTATCTATTTTATCTTTCCTGAATGTCGTGCATTCTGCTAACATTTTCTTTGTTCTTCATCCTCCGATGACGATAAACTTGTTAGTGAAACGATCGTCAGGTCTTTAAGAAGATGTGTTGTGGTGATTTGGGTTCTCCTAGTGTACTTATTGAAGGCGATATCTCAATTCGTTCTAAAGTTATTGCGGCTACAAACAGACCGACAGACAAAAAAATGTTCGTTCCCAAATCATGTTTTCTATATGTTTTGATACTTTTTACGATGTTTAACACGGCGACCGACATGTGGGGTGTGACAAACCCAGAGATAACTAAAATGTCCGACGATTTCAAAAATACCGCGCTCACATGCATATCCCTCTCGTTAGCTTTCGAAAATTGTCGAGTCTCTTAGCGTGAGGAGCCATTTTGACAACAGTTTGCTAGAGTTTGTGTTAATGAACGGTTTAGTTTACCTAGGGTTTGTCAAACCCCACGTGTCGGATTGTGTTATAAAATTCGAACGTTTCTCAAATAAATTTCTATCGCAGTTTACGCGCCTTTGCTTCAAATTTTGAGGTATGTTTCCTTATTAAATGTCGATATTATTCACCAGCCCTTGAAATCATTAGGTTAACTATGGGCGACTACGAAAAGGAAATGCGTCGCCTCCAGCATCTGTGGAAGGAGGTGCAAAGCGAAGATGAAGAAGTAATTGAATCAGACGATGAGAGTGAGATAGACAATGTAAGCATAAACAGTGACTATCCAGATGTTGAGCAGGAAGCAAATAATGAAGATGGACAAGGTAACCTTATGGAAGCTGCCGGTGTTACCACTAACGCACACGAAAATGATGTAACCGAAAATGAATCTGAAATAGTGCAAGATCGGGAAAAATAGTATTTAGGGAAAAATGGAACTAAATGGAGAAAAACATATTATAACAGGAATGTGAGAACCCGAGGCGAGAACCTGATAACTCAATTACCTGGTGTCAAAAGATGCGCTAGAGATAAAAAAGTCCTCTTGAATGTTTTCTTATTTTCATCGATGAAGAAATGATAGACGATATTACGCGGTGGACAAATCAACGAATTGAGGAAAAACACGTGAATGGGAGAAATCTTCTTATTATCAGCCTACAAATAATATAGAACTAAAAGCTTTATTCGGACTGCTATGTTTAGCAGGAGTTTTTCGAAACAACCACCGTTTACTAAAGGATTTATGGAAAACTGACGGAACTGGTTTTGAAATATTTCGAGTAACTATGGCCCAAAGACGGTTTGAATTTTTGCTTACATGTTTGCGATTTGATAATAAAGAAAATCGCTCGCAAAGACGCAAAATAGATAACCTGGCACATATTAGAACCATAACAGAAAAAATTACTGATAATTGCAAAAATGCCTATTCGCCTGGTAGATATTTAACCATTGATGAGAAATTGGAAGCTTTTAGAGGCAGATGTCCATTTCGCCAGTGCATACCGAATAATCCGGCTAAGTACGGCATTAAGGTTCAAGCTTTGGTAGATGCCCGAACGCATTATTTAGTAAACATGGAGGTCTATGTGGGTAAGCAACCTGATGGGCCCTTTGCTCTTAGTAATACTCCAACTGCAATAGTGGAACGGCTCGTCAGTCCATATGATGGTAGTCACAGAAATATTACGTGTGACAATTGGTACACAAGTTACGATCTATTTGAAAAGCTCCGTACAAATCATCATCTGACTGGAGTCGGTACAATTCGAAAACATAAAAGGGAAATCCCTCCGACATTTTTGAATGTTCGAAATCGACCAATAAAGTCAAGTGTTTTTGGTTTTCAAGAAAATTTTACAATAGCATCGTACGTTCCAAGAAAGGGCAAGGTGGTTCTGCTGCTGTCAACCCTTCATCGTGACGATTCCGTAGATGAATCCGAAGATAAGCTACCTGAAATAATTTCATTCTACAATCTAACGAAAGGAGGGGTAGATACAGTAGATGAATTGTCTGCAAACTATAATGTATCTCGCAATAGCCGACGATGGCCTCTAACACTGTTTTGTTCTATAATGAACACTGCCGGTATCAATTCCCAGATCATTCATCGTGAAAATAATAATGGATTAATTCTGAAAAGAAAAGATTTTCTCACAATGTTGGGGTTCGAACTGATAAATGATTATCAAAAAGCAAGGATGACCAACTTTAGAATACCTCGCGAAATAAGGACGGCTTTGCTCAAAATCAGAGGAGAACCCGAAGAACCTCCTACAAAGAAACAAAGACCTAACAAACCGCGCAGATGTGATTTTTGTCCTCGTAATCGTGATCGCAAAACTGAATATGTATGTGAGGCTTGCCAAAAAATGTTATGTTTACAACACGCGCTTATGTACTGCGAAAATTGTAGTCACTTTGGTTTTACATATTTTGATATAATTTTTTTTATATAGTACACTGCAATGTATTATTTACTTATATTCTATTGTTTCTGTTTATTTGAATGTATAGAACCATTGTGAATAAAAGTTTTTTATAAACGTTTTTTTTACTGCCTAAAACAGGATGATGTGAGCTTTTCTTTTTTAATTTTCTTCTTCTAAAGAAGTTTTTGTGTTGCTAATGAAGAAATGTGATATTTGTATTTAGTGTCATAAAAAATATATATCAAAATTTAAGTTAAAGGAAATAAAAAAATAATTGTGGGGTATGTGATACCCCACATGTCGGAAGATGTTAAAGATTTTCACATGTCAGACGCCGGGTTAAGCGAAAACAAATTTTTGTCGCCGATGCGATACTTCCAAACGTTGTGACGATATGGAAGTAAAAATGTAGTTCACCTAGATATTAATTGATTTTCCTTGGGCAAATATACAAGTTAACAATAGTTGTGGAAATGTTTTACATCAAATATATTGGTCATTTATACATCAAATGATAGGATGTACACACAAATAGACCCGGAGCATGTTAGTAATAATTTCCTGGAAGACCATATTTTATTGTGACAGCTTCGGCTAATTTTCATTTTCATTACGGACATTACCAATGACATTGTCCCTTTTGTAAACTAATGGACATTAAATGGTAAACCGCTTGTGAACTACTGACCGTTACATTACAGTCGATACTCAATGAAAAAACAAATTATAATGGAGGAATTTGGGTTTCATCAAATTCTTTCATACCAGTGCGGCTCCTTATGTTCTTACCCTGACTTATACAGGCTGTTTCTAAAATGATGTAAAAAAATACAGGAGGCGACACTGAAATCATTTCGATAAGAAAACGAAATGTCGTAAACGTGTTGAATTTTGAACAACAGGGTGTTAAATGTTAAGCATCTTTGTGAAATTCGGTACATACCTCTTATTAATTAAGAAAAAGCTTCGGTTTTTTTTTTTGGTGCAGGAGGGGGAAATGCTCATGCAGACCCCATTCACGGCCCCGTAGGTTCCGTGGGATATCGAGGTACTGTGAGACTGTACTCACTAAAACCCCCTCCCTGGGAGTACCGGACCTTAGTACATACCTCCGTCGGAAATAATTACACACAATGACTTTTTGGGTATGAATGTTTCCATTCTGTTTTTGCCGCGGGGGCGTTAGCGGGTAAGTATAAGCTTTGGACGCTTATGCTTATATGGAAGTTGCTCGTCGTAGTCGATGGCACTACGGAGAAGAGCATTTGGGTGAGAAGCGGCTTTTGCGAACTGGGCTGTGGATAGTTGAGTTATAAACTCAAGTATCGAAGGCATTTCCAGATCAGAGTGAATCTGACTGTTTCGGACAAACCATGGCGCTCCGGTAACCATTCTCAGAATTTTGTTCTGGATGATTTGAAGGGTCTTGATGTGTGTAGCGGCCACGGTGGCCCATACAGGTGATGCATAGGTCAAGGCTGTCCGGATAATGACTTTGTACATGAGCAACTTATTGTTCATGGACAGTTTGGAATTTCTATTTAGAAGTGGGAACAGCATGTTAAGTGTTTGTCGAGGAAAACCGCAAGGTATTTGGCGGAATCTTACCAGGGAATTAGACGGTTGTCTAATGATACGTGTTCGTGAGGTGTGTGTCTCCCCTTGGAAAATAGGACAGCTGAACATTTATCGGGGTTTGTGGCTAGAAGGGATTTCCTATACCATGATTGCAGCTCGATTACGGCGGTCTGAAGTCGTTCGGTTATTATCCTCGGCTGAGTGGAGCTGCTGAGGATGGTAGTGTCGTCTGCGTACAGTGCGTATGTCACGTTTAGGGGGGCTGTCGGAATGTCTGCGACAAATATATTGTACAGCACAGGGGAGATAGGAGAATCCTGCAGGAAACCAGCCGTGGCTGGGTACGTTCTAGATCTGGCTCCTAGATGTTTGACCTGGTACTTCCTCTGTTGCAGGTATGACCTGATTAGCAGAATCAGAGGGAGAGGATAATTAAATGATAGAAATTTGTTTAGGAGGCCCGCATGCCACACCCTATCGAAGGCTTGATCAATGTCAAGAAATATTGCACCAGTTGACATGTTTATATTAAATCCTTCGGTGATGTTTTCCACCACACGAAGGACTTGGTCAGTGGTGGAGTGCTGGTGTCTGAAGCCGAATTGCTCATCCGGGAGGATATGATTTTCTGAGGTGAAAGAAGCTAGCCTTTTCTGAATCAGTTTTTCGGCGATTTTGCCGATGACTGGTAGTAGGCTAATGGGCATGTAGTTCTGGGGGAACAGCGGATCTTTGCTGGATTTCGGGATGTTGATAATGTCTGCAAGTTTCCACATGGAAGGAAAATGTTGAAATCGCAGCATGGCATTCATAATCGTAAAGCTTCGGTGAACTTGCGGTAAGAACGTGTGCCTCGGAACCGAAGGGTACCGGGTTCGTTCACAGGAGACCTTTTCAGTAGATACTGTCAAATTAACATCAACCGAGGTTGTGGCATTGTATTTGAGCAAGTTGAATGTCTGAGCTTTCCGCCCTTCGGTCCCGTGTCCATGCGATGTTGGGCACGTTAAAGATCCATGACCTCCCCACAGAAAGGCTGGGGTTCGGCAAAATTTTCAGGATCGTGAGGTGGAACTGCTCCCTGGCGTCGGTGATCGGCCATAGTCGCGGAAATAGACCGACGTTGAAGTACAACAACAAACAAAGAATTATGAAGCATTTTCTGATCTGCAACGATACGGTAGGTGCAGGATTTGCAGTGTATATTTCTTAAGAAAAAATTCGGGAGGCAGCAAGTGCGTTATAGTAGTGAATTTTCACCAAAATTGTACACTATTATAGTACGGCATATTACGAGAGATATTTTTAAATTAAAGTCCGTTTAAAAAATAATGGGCCGATATGGATAAAATTTGGCGTGTACCTTCCTTTTGTAAGTGACAAGGTTTTCCGGGAAAATTTTTAGTTTTCATTCGAAAAAAACTTTTATATCAAAAAATAAAACAGCTATGATAACCAAATTTGGTAGGTGGGCTTACGATATAAAAATTAAACTATACACCAAAATTCAGATTTCTATGTTACAAGAAAAAAAAGTTATAATAAAATATTTTGTGTCAGATCATTTCTATGAAAATTCACTACCATAACGCACTTGCTGCGTCCAGGCTTTTATTCTTATCTTTTTCGTTTGGCATTGCTGAAATTTCTTGCACATAAGAATAAAATTTAATCTAAGATTATTTTTACTGAAATTCATCATCAATAATTATCTAAATAGTAAAAGTCTAGACGCAGCAAGTGCGTTATGGCAGTAATTTTTCATAAAAATGGTCTTAATAGCAAATATGTCTTTTTTAAAGAAAGAGGCATCAAATTTGGTTACCAGTGTATTTTATATAGTAGAAACAATGTACCATATTTCATCAAAATAACTTTATTGTTTGAAAATGTACAAACATTTATCGAAAATAAACTTAAAATATTCCCCAAAAAACTGGTTTCTTGGTCAACCAACCTTAGGTTAATAGTAAATTGAACTATTGAAATTTGAAGCATTTAATGAAAGTTTGTTACCATAACACACTTGCTGCGTCCGGGATTTCTCTTCTTACAAACATGCATTATATTGCCATGGAAACTGCAAACATGCAATAATATAAGGAGTGTAAGATTTAAAAAAATTGTATCACCAACGACTTATCGGCCATCTGTGATTGTAAAAATAATTTTATAAGATGCAGCTCAAGACACCCTATAATTAACCTATACAATTTTTTCTCGTTTCTTGTATAATAACGGATATATTAAGCTTTGCCGTAAAAATGCGTACAGGGTATATATGAAAACAGATAAAAGCTGAAACTAACCCCGAATACGTGTTCTAGGGGGGCTAGTTCGCGATCATTTAAAGAAATCTTATCAAAATTTAAAAGTGGCGGTCCACCTCTTAGCGAAATTTTTCTACGGAAATTCGTTAAAAATTATAGACCATTAAACGCTAAACCCTATAACTCAAACTAATGTCAAAGCGCCAGAGAAAGGGTCTATTTGAGATGAATTTTCTGCAAATATTTTAGTAAAATGAAGGGCAATGACGGTTGAAGCTGAAACTAAAGGGTTTGCAGAACACTCTTTTTGCAACATTTTCTTTTCACAATCCGTATTTGTTTCATTCTTTGCCTAAACATTGCCAATTTTGACGTTTCAAATCGCGACTTTGAGGTTTTAAGAGGAAAATCCCATTTTTTTCTTTAAATACCTATAACTTTTTTCCTTTTGATTTACAGATCTAAATTTTGGTGCATAGTTTACTTTTTATGGCATATAACCGCGTACCAAATTTGATTGACATAAGTTTGTTATTTCCGGAGATATAAAAATTGTCCAAAGACAACACTATATACCAAAACTCAACTTTCTAAGTTTATGAGTTATTCAAATTTTGAGTTTTCTTTCGAAAAAAAATGTTTTCTTCAAAAATTACAAAGCTTTTTTAATGAAATTTGGTGGATATGTTGCCTTGAGAAAAACCTTGCCACGTATCAAAATTCAACTGTCTAAGTTTATAGAAAATTGAGTTATTTAAATTTGAAGGATTTAATAAAAATTCACTACCATAACGCGCTTGCTGCGTCCCGAACTTTTTTCTTCGTGTCCAAATTTCAAAATCTTCTATTAGCTTCATCTTTTTCTAAGTTATAGCTCAAGTTTTCGCCCCATACACTACCACACTCCACACGTTAGACTTTGTAACTGTTTCCTCATGTCCCAATTAAAATGTTTATACGTAAAAAGAGTACTTTGTTGAATGATTGCTTTGCCATCGGGATCCTCCTCCTCAGATCTTTGTTTATTTACCATCATCTGCGGTATTATCGCAAGCATTATCCAAGGTACGTGAGTATTTCGACTTGTTCTGATCAATTTGAATAATTCGTCTATCATTATTTTACTACTATTTAAATATAGCAGACCCAAATCGTTATTATATTTGCTGACTGGCGCGACGAGATGTTTTCGTTGACTATTTTAAAGTAAATACGTCAGTAAGTGTTAACATTATAATTGGAACCGATCCTCCAAAGTAAAAAAAATCACCAGAAAATCAAAGTTCTCCAAATCATATAAAACTTATGTACAATATGCAGTGCCTCATAAGAATCAATAAAAACTATATTATACATTGATATCAAATACAGGTGCAGAGTTGGAGCTTTTTTTCTTGTCACAGTTTTTTTAATTTTGAAGATAAATCATTGTGATTCAAAAAATACAGAAGATATTGGCGCGGAGTTTGTTTTATTTTTTATCTACTAAGGTCCTACATATTATACTAAAGTTTTATCGAGTTCAGATAATTTTAATTTTTTTGCAATTTTTCCATACTAGTAGTCGTCGACTTTTTTGGACAAAAAAACTGTTTGTCTTCGATTAAGTTAAAACTTTACCATTTAGTAATTTGAGGGTTGTTAAACATCGGAATCGTATCAGTTCTTTTTTCAGGCTAATGGTTTTTATGTAGGAGATTGGGAAACATTTTTTGACTGCACATTGTTTTCAACTATCTTTTTGGTCACAAATACCTTCATTTAATATGCCATTATGCTGCTTTTATCTCAAAAACAGCTGAATAGGTTGTAATAAAATAATATCAAGCCTGAAAAATGCTTCGCAAAATTAGTACACTTACATTTGTAACGCTGGCAATTTTTTTGAAGTTTTCAGAAAAATCGTTATAGTTTGAAAACCAGTAGCGATATCAAATTGCCGTTTGTTTTATTTAAAGGTATGAAGTGCATGGAAATAAGAAAGCCACTTTTAAATAAATTTGGAGAACTTTTATTTCTTCGAAATTTTTTGGTTTGGAATTTTTATTGACAAAATTTTGACGTTTCTATCAAATCAAATTTTGAACTAAATAAACCATAGATATTTCGTAATCATATTTTTAATGTCTTTAAATACCTAAATATTATTAGTTTTGTTGTTTAAACATATTGTTTGTAAAATGGCTCCTACGTATATATTTTTTATAAACCGCTTCAATAGCTATGGTCATTAGCGGGATAAATAATAGAACAATATGCGATAAAGTGATCTTAATCCATTCGCAAAACATAACAAATGTATTCTGCTTTGCCTGAGACGCAAAATCGAATCAGATGAGAGTGTTAAAAAATAGAGACTGTATACAACTAACTAACAATTTAGTAAATTGTCAGCCCCGGCCCATTTCTACCCTAATATAGGGACAAAGTATCTAAGGCTAGATGCATTCTCTCAACAATTAGAACCGTAGACCGGTTTCGCTCTCATTAGAGCTTTTCAATACGGCATACTAATTGCAGCAAAAATACACCTATAAAGTAATACGGCTATAGTAGCCAGCCTTTCAACACTAAGTGAGTGGTGGACGTGCCGCCACCTAGTTGCGGAACCAAGTAGTATGTTGTCACGCCGACTCCAAATAACACAAAGTGCTAAAAAAAACGTATAAAACTTTATAGGTGTATTTTTGCTGCAATTAGTATGCCGTACTGAAGAGCTCTAATGAGAGTGAAACCGGTCTACGGTTCTAATTGTTGAGAGAATGCATCTAGCCTTAGATACTTTGTCCCTATATTAGGGTATAAATGGGCCAGGGCTAACAATTTACTAAACTGTTAGTTAGTTGTATACAGTCTCTATTTTTTTAACACTTTGTGATATTTGGAGCTGGCGTGACAACATACTACTTGGTTCCGCAACTAGGTGGCGGCACGTCCACCACCCACTTGGTGTTGAAAGGCTGGCTACTATAGCCGTATTACTTTATAGGTGTATTTTCCCATCAAAGCAGGGGTCCCCCAAGGCTCCCTCCTAGGACCACTCTTATATTCTCTTTACACCGCAAACATACCACGAAATCCAAAAACAAGCATAGCGCTGTATACCAGACGACACGCTAATTCTAGCAGAAGCCAGAAAACCAAATGTGGCAGCCAACACAATGAATAACCACCTTAGACAAATCCACGACTGGACTCTGCAATGGAGAATTAAATTAAATGAAACAAAAACCCAAGCAGTATTGTTTACCAAACAGACAAAGAAACCACAACAGAGGTTTGCATTAACAACCAGGAAATAAAATGGACAAAGACAGCAAAATACCTTGGCATCACTCTGGACCACCACCTTACATATAGAGAACACCTAAAGACAACCAGAGGAAAAGCATTGGGCATATACAAGTCACTGTACCCAATACTAAACAAAAATAGCAAGCTAAATCTGGAAACCAGTTAGAACGTACAAAACAATCATCACCTACGGGTACCAAAACTTGAAGATGCCCCAGAAGCAGCACTACAGAACATTGAAAGAGTACAGAACAAAATCCTTAGAAACATAGTCGGCGCCCCATACTATGTAAGAAACACCCAAATAAGACGAGAACTGGACATTGAACCACTCACCGACTACGTGGACAAACTGATGGACACATTAATTGCAAATATAGACACAATTGAGAACAATACAGTCAGAACACTCACGGATAGAAACCAAATCGCAGAGCGAAAGTGCAAAATGCCACTAAAACGACGCTTAGCAGATACATAAACATGTAGAAAAATATACACTGAAGCAATCAAATCTACAAATCAAACAAAGCCTATACGGCTAAAAGCACACGACGAAGGTGCAATGGGGGTAACCTCGGCACGTCAACAAGAACAATCAAAAAAGGTGTATTTTCGCTGCAATTAGTATGCCGTACTGAAGAGCTCTAATGGGAGCGAAACCGGCCTACGGTTCTAATTGTTGCGAGAATGCATCTAGCCTTAACAACTAGCTGGTTTTCTTTGGATTAATGAAGATTGGGAATTACTTTAAAAGGGGCCTCGAGTGTTTCAATGGGTGAATAATGTATCCCTTTGCTGACGCTAACTTTGTTAGCGCAACGATCGTCAAGTGTAAAAACTGTATAGTGATTGATTAGTTTGTACAAATTGTACTTAAAAAAGGTATACCTGTTGAATGAGGTTTAAACCAACCGCCGTTGAAATATTTGCGATTTTAAAAGTAGCTGCAATACACTGTTGGTGACAGCTAAAGGAACATACTTTATAATCACCCGTTAGTTATAATTTTTCGTCGATAATAACATATCTACAGTAAATATACAACACGTCTATATTTATCTACAGGAAACGGATCGAATACGTCAGCAATGTAAACAGGCAGATCACGTGCTGTCTTCTCGCTTGTACATCCTGTACCTGTACAAAGCGAACGCATTTTTATGTTAAAAAAAAACCTCTTGTAATATGTGTCAGCTATAAACCATTGGTCACCTCTTCACTCTGTCAAATAAAAACAGATAGAATTGGCACATTGGAAGATTAAAATGGAGCCTACCTGATCGGAAAAGAGCTGAAACTGAACGTAGAATGACCCAAAAAACCAGAAAAAATAATTCGGTACGCAACCAGTGCGTTGTGGTAGCGAATTTTCATTAAATGCCTCAAATTTTCGTAAGTCTATTTGCCATTAACTTAGAAACCTTAACTGGTATATTATAGTAGAGCATCTACCAGGTCAACATGTCCATGTAACTTCGTTATTTTTGGAGATAACACATATTTTTTTCCAGAAAAATGAATTTTTTTGTTATCGAAAAACTGGTCTGATTGGGCTGACGAACGCATCCAAGCTATTAACAAAAGAAAGGCACATGCCAAGTTTCATCAAAATCGGTTGTATATATATATATATATATATATATATATATATATATATATATATATATATATATATATATATATATATATATATATATATATAGATAGATAGTGTGACCTATATGTTTAAGGGTCCCCCTGTAAAATATTTATTTATAGTGCGATTTTAACCGGATTTTTAAAGAACCTGAAACAAATACGGAAAATGTCGCAAGAAGAGTGTTCTGGAAACCCTCAAGTTTCAACTTTAACCGTCATTGTCCTTCTTTTTTTCAATTTCAACAACACACCACCAGGGCCTAAATACTACCGTACCGTGGGTGTTGAAAAGATCGGGCATAACAAGATGTTCTATGTCTGGTAACCTGGACAGTAAAAGGGTGCATTTGCTCTGTTCCCCAGATCTGTTGGGGGCAGCAGGTGGAGGAACTATGGAAGAAAGCTCCTCTGAGCACTGCCCGTGCAGATATATATATATATATATATATATATATATATATATATATATATATATATATATATATATATATATATAAGAGAGAGAGGTCATCAACGACACGTAGGTGGGCAGGGGATGGCAGCCTTTGGATTAAGGTAGGGTCACCAATGAGACGTATAGCTCTCTTCTGAATGGAGTTCAGGATAGAGAGTGTAGAAGCGGCAGCAGCACCCCAGATGTGGGAGCAGTATTCGAGGTTTGGCCTTATTTGTGAAGTATATAAGGTATAGAGATTAGCTGGTGAAAAGTACTTGCGAGCCCGGAAGAGGAAACCTAATGTCTTAGCAGCCGCTTCTGCAATTGATGTGACATGTTGGTGCCAATTGAGATTTCTATCCACAGAAATCCCAACAAGTGAAAAGGACTCATTACTTTGAATAACTTGGTTGTTCATTGTGATGGTTCTAGGGCTGGTGTATCTTTTATGAGAAATAAAGCAAGACTGAGATTTGGTGGGGTTGAATTGTACAAGATTTCTACTTCCCCAGTCTAATATTTTTTGGAGATCCACGGAGACAGAACCCCCCATTTGTCTGCGATCATCATCTAGTTGGGCCAAAGAGACAGGCTTAGAATATTGTATAGTTGAGTGGATGGTGCTGTCGTCCGCGTAACTGGGAACTGGGTTGGATGTGCTAGAGAGGAGGTCATTGATGTGGAGAAGAAATAAAGTAGGGGCTAAAGCTGAACCTTGGGGAACTCCTGCATTAATTGGATATAGTTTAGAGGACTGGCCATCCACAACAACAGAAATGCTCCGGTTGGAGAGGAAGTTTGCTGTCCAGGTACAGAGTTTTGGTGGTAGGCCAAAGGCCGGAAGTTTATTAAGCAGCGCTGCGTGCCAGACTTGGTCGAAGGCTTTGGATATGTCTAGAGAGACAATCTGGGATTCACCGTGTCGTTCCATAGATTTGTTCCAAGAATGGGTGACAAAGGAAAGGAGGTCGGCAGTTGATCTGCGCTGACGGAATCCATACTGCCTGTCGTGGATTAGACTGTGTTTTTCGAGAAATTTTAGCAATTCGGCGTTTATATACTTTTCCATCATTTTAGAGACGACTGAAAGGAGAGAAATAGTCCTGTAGTTGCTAGGAAGCGCTTTGGATCCTTTCTTGGGGACGGGTTGTACTCGAGCGGTACATTTTACGAAAATATTTACAGAAAATTCATTTCAAATAGACCCTTTCTCTGATGCTTTGACTGTAGGTTTAGTTAAGTTGATGCTTTCGCTGTAGGTTTTGTTAAGTTCATGGTTTAACGGTCTATAATTTTTAGCTAATTTTCGTAGAAAAAATTCGTTAATGAGATGACCGCAACTTTTTAATTTTAACAAAATTTCTTCAAATGAGCGCAAACTAGGCCCCCAAGAATCCATATCCGGGTTTACTTTCAGTTTTGATCTGTTTGCATATATACAGGGTGACGCATCCTAACGGTAAAGCTCAATATAATAGTTATTATAGCAGATACGAGAAATTAATTACGTTAATTATAGGGTGGCTTAAGCTGCATCTTATAAAAATATTTTGACAATCACAGCGTGGTCCATAAGTAGTTGGTGATCCCTATAATTGTTTTTTTTAAACACCCTTATATTATTGCATTTTTGCATTTTTTATCGAAATATGATGCGTTTGTAGGAAAAAAATCGAGACGCAGTAAGGGCGTTTTGGTAGCGAATTTTCATTAAATCCTTCAAATTTCAATAACTCAATTGCTATTAACCTATGCTTATTGGTTAGGAAACCAGTTTTCTCGAAAACATTTTACGCTTATTTTCGGAAATTTCTTGTAAATTTTCAAACATTAAGTAATTTTGATAAAATATGGTACATTGTTTCTAGGATATAAATTTTACCGGTAACTTGATTGATGTCTGCTTGCATTAGTGACATATTTGCTATTAAAAACATTTTTATGAGAATTCACTTCCATAACGCACTTGCTGCATTCAGACTTTAATAATAATATGGCGTGTGAATGTATCTGTTACGGGTTGGCATTTAAAAAGAAATTCGATATCAACAGAAACACGTGACAATAAAATTATATTAAATGCGAAATATTTGCGTCTCGATGTGATATAAATGCGTTGTCTACCTAAAATGAAGAGTCATTAACTAAACAGGTAAACTACTGGTTTACTTTCATTTATTATTAATATGTTTTTATTGAAAAATCGATAGAGATAGAAAGAGAGATTGACATTAGCAATTGATGGGACACGATAAATTCTGTTACGGTTTTTCTTGGACATTGTTTTATGGAATATGGTAGCGTATTCACTTACAGGGACGTGTAAGCCATTATTGCACTTAAAACTCTGACTTAGATTGACTTCGTATTTAATTAATATGCAATATGGTCATTTTCAGTCTTATACTTAACTGTACATGTCATTTCATAAAATGTTACACTTTTCTTCTTGAATTTGGTCAGGTTATTCCATATCTCCTTCACAACTATGCTCGGATCTATAATACAACCGTTTTCATGGTTTATCTCGATTGTAAGGCTAGAATAATTCTCGCCACAATTAGAACCGCAGACCGGTTTCGCCCTACGCCGGCTGCCACAGCAACAAGAAGCACCGCCAACTATGTATTTATCCGCAGTTGATTTCTGCCTTATCACTTAGGTCAAAGTACAGATAAAATAATTAAACTGGTCAGAACATGTAGGTACATGTAGCTAGTAGTTAAAATTCTAATACGAGACCTAAAAAAAGTTTGATACTAGAACCTTGCAAAATTTGGCGTGACTCTTTTATATAACTTTTTATAATTAGTGAATTTTCTTTAAAAAAATTCACTAATGAGGACATGCCGACTTTTGAATTATGAAAAGATTTCTTCAAATGAGTGCTATTTAGGACCCCTGGAACCCTAATCCGAGGTCGGTTTCAGACTTTATATCTTATATATATATATATATATATATATATATATATATATATATATATATATATATATATATATATATATATATATATATATATATATATATATTTATGTCACACCTAAAACTAAAAAAAAATAATGGACCGATCTTGATCAAACTTGGTGAGTACCTTCCTTTCGCAAGTGGCTTAGATGAGTTCGTTAGCCAGGAAAATCCGCCGAAGTTTTGCCGGAAAATTTTGTGTTTTCTTTTGAAAAAAAAAATTATATCTCCGGAATTAACAAAGTAAGGGCAACCAAATTTGGTACACGGATTTATATTATTATAGGTAAGTTACCTACTCTGTAAGGACAAAAAAGTTACCAGCATTTAAAGAAAAATAAATTTGGGTTTTCCTCAAAACGTCAAAGTGGCGATTTAAAACGACAAAATTGGTAATATTTAGGCAATGAACCTGAAGCTAATATGAGCTATGGAAGGAAAATGTCTCAAGAAGAATGTTTTACAAAGCCTGAAGTCTTAGTTTAAATCGTCATTGTCCTTCATTTTACTAAAATATTCCCAGAAAATTCATTTCAAATAGACCCTTTCTCTGATGCTTGGCAGTAGTGTTGGCTATAGAGTTTATCGGTTAATGGTATATCATTTTTGTCGAATTTTCGTAAAAAATCTTTAAAGTTTAATATATCCGTTATTATGCAAGATACAAAAAAAAATTGTATACATTAATTATAGGATATCTTGAGCTACATCTTAAAAAAATATTCCTACAATTACAGGTGGCCCATAAGTCGTTGGTGATTCAAATTTTCTTTTTTTAATGAATTTTCTTTAAAAAATTCACTGAGGAGATCCCGACTTTTGAATTTTGAAAAAATTTCTTCAAGTGACCGCTAATAAGGCCGCAGAGAACACATATCCGGGGTCAGTATCAATGTTTATATGTTAAGAAACGCTGAAACACGTCAATTTTAATATTGAGGGGGACGTGTTTTGACATAAAACTCAACTTTGTCACATCAACACCTTAAAGGTGGTGATAACAACCCTTATATTTTAAATAGGGGACATGGGTCGAGTGTTACATCATTTGAAAGCTCTTTCTTTTCTGAATTCAGTCCAATTAATGCAGGAGTCCCTCAAGGTTCAGCTTTAGCCCCTACTTTATTTCTTCTCCACATCAATGACCTCCTCTCTAGCACATCCAACCCAGTTCACAGTTACGCGGACGACAGCACCCTCTACTCAAATATACAATATTCTAAGCATATCTCTTTAGCCCAATTGGATGAGGAACGCAGACTCATGGAGGGTTCTGTCTCTATGGATCTTCAAAAAATATTAGACTGGGGAAGTAGAAATCTTGTGCAATTCAACTCCACCAAACCTCAGTCTTGCTTCCTATCTCATAAGAGATACACCAGACCTAAACCTATCACAATAAACAACCAAGTTATTCAAAGTAATGAGTCCTTTTCACTTGTTGGCATTTCCGTGGATCGAAATCTCAATTGGCACCAACATGTCACATTAACTGCAGAAGCGGCTGCTAAGAAATTAGGTTTCCTCTTCCGAGCTCGTAAATACTTTCACTTTTCACCACTCTATATACTTCACAAGTAAGGCCAAACCTCGAATACTGCTTCCACATCTGGGGTCTCGCTGCCGCTTCTACACTCGCTATCCTGGACTTCTTTCAGAGGAGAGGAATACGTCTCATCGGTGACCCTACCCTCACCTAAAGGCTGCCATCCCTTGCCAACCGACGTGCCGTTGGTGACCTCTCTCTTTCTCATAGATATCTGCACAGGCACTGCTTAGAGGAGCTTTCTTCCATAGTTCCTCCACCTGCTGCCCCCAACAGATCTACCAGGGGAACACAGCGAATGCACTCTTTTACTGTCCAGGTCACCAGACATAGAACATCTTGTTATGTCCGCTCTTTTGTCCAGAAGACTTCTAAGTTGTGGAATTAATTGCCGGCACATGTTTTTCCTTCTCCTCCGAACCTCCAAACCTTCAACTCCAGAATTAACAAGTTGCCTCTTTCCCCCTTGTCGACACCCACGTTACGATAGTATTTAGTCTGTGAGCCCTCGTGGTGCGTTGTTGAAATAAATAAAAAAATACGATTGTGTGCATTCATATTCATATTTAGCTCTTCTATAATTTTTTTGCGTAGAGATTTTCGCTGACATGAAACCAGCTGACGGAGGGAAATAATTTTATGGTTGTGAGTACAGTACCACGTCGCATCTATACTGTGATGATAATAAAACGAAATCATAATTGTAAAAGTGAAAATTGCAAACATATCCCAAAGAAATCTGGTTAGATCTTTGCGATACAAAAATAAGAAACTAAGTAATTTTTATTCGAATTATAAAAGACATGTTCTATTTAACAAACGAAACGCCCATTTAATTTTATTGTTTTTAATTACAATTTTAGGTGGGTGTAATTGCTTCATTAAAATTGGTAAAGTACATTTTAATATTCCGATAAATGGTCATAAAATGGCTATAAAATTGTTATACGGATCATTCCAATCATATAGAACCGGCCACTTGAGGATTTCACACAAGGTGTATTCCAAAACTGGGTGCTCCTGACAAAAACTAATGCTCGGAATGAATACCGACTAATCGACATTCGCGGCTACTGAGATTTTAAAAGTCTGGACGCAGCAAGTGCGTTTTGGCAGTGAATTTTCATTTAAATGTTTTTAAGAGCAATTATGCCTTTTCTTTGAAAGAAAACAGACATGAAATTTGGTTACCAGTATAACCTATATAGTAGAAATAATGTACCATATTTCATCAACATAACTTTATTGTTTGAAAATAATAAAAAAAATTGAAAAAAAAACTCAAAATGTTCCCGTAGCCAACGGACGTTAAGTTAATAGCAAATTAAGCTATTGAAATTTGAAACATATAATGAAAATTCGCTACCATAACGCACTTGCTGCGTCCTGATTTTATTTTCTTACAAACACATTTCGATGGACAATGCAAAAATGTAATAATATAAGGTGTATTCGATTAAAAAAATTGTATCACCAACAACTTATGGGCCACCTATGACTGGAAAATTAATTTTAAAGGATGCAGCTCAAGACAGCCTATAATTAACAAAAACAATTTTTCTCGTATCTTGTAATAATAACGGATATATTGAGCTTTACCGTAGAAATGCGTCATCCTGTATATATGAAAACAGATAAAAAATCAAACTAACCCCGGATATGGGTTCTAACGAGCAAAGTTCGCGCTCATTTGAGGAAATATTTTCAAAATTCAAAAGTGGTGGTCTCCTCAAAAGCGAATTTTTTCTACAAACATTCGCGAAAAATTATAGACCATTAAACTAAACGAATACATCAAGAGGCCCGGTGAAGTCCCAACGGACGTTTCCGGTTCTGGTGTAAGAGTCCGTTTCCCTTATAAACAAAAATGATGATGGCTTCTCCTTGTACAAAAGATTCCGGAGACTTAATACCCCTCCATTCGGATCTCCGGGAGAGGGGTGTCCAGGAGGCGCCGGCATCATGGTTTAACATATCCTCGAATATATGTGGCCTAAATTCTAACCTGAACTCCATCCACTATTTCCTCCAGGCTAATAGGCTCAAATTCCTCTTCCCCACCGAAACCCAAATCAGTGCCAAAACAGCCACTAATCACCTTAATTTCCCGGTGTATGAGCTCCTTACTTCCTTTAGATTGCATGGAGGTGTGTGCGCATACGTCCGTAGCAATCTACCCTGCACCATACTCCTCAATTTAGAAGCTGGAAGAAAAGACATACTTTGGATAAAACTCTCTCTCAGGGCTGCAACTAAATTCATCTGTTGCATTTACCGGTCACCTTCTGACAACAACTTTGTCCAGCTCTTCGACTACCTTTCTGAAAAAACCGACCATCTCATTTCTGAATATCCTTCCTCCGAGGTCACTATTCTTGGTGACTTCAATGTCCATAATAAGGAATAGCTAGGATCTTCAAAAACCGATCCACAAGGGAAAGCAGCGGAGGCCTTTGCAGTCAGCAATTCTTTTAGCCAATATGGTTCGACAACCTACTTACTTTCCGCGCATCCCAACACACAGCTCAAATCCCTTGAATCTCCTTCTTACTACAAAACCTGAATGCTATAAAATATCAGTCCACCGCCCCCCTTGGTCGCTTAGACCACGGCATGGTCACTGCTTCCTGCGCAATGCAACCCAAGGTCACACAGTCATCACACCCACGTTTCGTTTGTACAACTCCGCGAACTGTGACGAAATGCGGGATTACTTTTCCTCATTTCCATGGGAGTCTGCCTGCTTTCTCATTCTGGCCCTCCTGATATATTACAAAACGTCACCGAAATTATCCAAGCTGGCATGTAATTATTTATTCCACGTACACAGAAAACCTCTTCAGCACGTCAAAAGCCATGGACTTGAAGGTTTGGATGTTCGGAGGAGGGAGGGAAAAACATTGGAAGTCCTCGGGACAAAAGAGCGGGCATAACAAGATGTTCAATGTCTGGCGACCTAGACAGTAAAAGGGTGCATTTCGCTGTTCCCCTGGTAGATCTGTTGTGGGGCAGTAGGTGAAGGAACTATGGAAAGAAAGCTCATCTGAGCAGTGCCCGTGCAGATATCTATAAAAGATAAGGAAGTTACGGGACCAGGAGTGAGTAGGGGTGCTGGGCGGGTTAGGTAGTAAAAAGGAAATACGAGCAGAAAATTCGAATATAACGGGCTTGAAAGCTGTCTTTTCAACATCTTGAAGCCATGTCCCCCTTAAACCCTGCCTACCCCGCACAGCACCCCTATCCTTCCAGGTGTCGTAACTTCCTTGGAGGGTAGGAACAAGACATTTTTCTTGTGGTTTATGCAGCGAGGGTGGCTGTATGCACGCGAGGGGAAAGGAAAATCCCCACCACGAAGCAGCCACCCCAACCACCCTGCCGCAAGTCGAACCAGGGGGGGGGGCTTCGTCGTAGGCATTTTCCTTCCACCCCGTCGTGTGCATACAACCACCCTAGTTGCATAAACAACAAGAAAAACGACTTGTCCATACCCTCCAAGGAAATTTCGTGACCTGGGGCAAATAGGGGTGCTCTGCGGGGTAGGCAGGGTTTAATGGGGATATGGCTTCAAATAGACAGCTTTCAAGCAGTTTCCTTCGCGTTTTCTGCTCATATTTTCTTTTTACTACCCACCTCGCCCAGCACCCCTATTCACTTCCAGTCCCGTAACTTCCTTGGGGGGTGTGAGCAAGACATTTTTCTTGTGGTTTATGCACCCAGGTGGGGTCCTAGTAATGTTTCTGAAAACAATTTTTTGAAAAGCGTTCGGGAGCTAATCTGCAAATTTACCGAATTTTCATTAAATCCTTAACTTCAATAACTCAATTTGCTATTAACGTAAGCTTTGTTGGTTAGGACACCAACATTTAAGTTTATTTTCGAATTTTTTTTGTATATTTTCAAACCATAAGTAATTTTGATAAAATATAGTACATTGTTTCTACTACATAGGCTATACCGGTAATCAGATTGATGCCTGCTCGCATTTGCTATTAAAAACATTTTTATAGAAATTCACATCCATAACACACTTGCTGCACCCAAACTTTTGACAAATGTTTTTATATTTTCAAACAATAAAGTTATTTCGATGAAATATGGTACATTGTTTCTACTATATAGGCAACCAAGTTTGATGCCTGCTTTCATCAAAGAAAGACATTTGCTATTAAAAATATTTAAAAAAAATCGCTACCATAACGCACTTGCTGCGTCCACACTTTTTTTTTGGGACAGTCTTCAAACCTCTCTACATTGAAAAATTCTTGAGCTACATAAGAACTGATTTCACTCCGACATTTAACCAAGTTTAAAGTATAAGCAGACACAATTTGGGCTTAATCTCAGACAAAAAAAATTTTGGCTCAAAAAAGAACACGACTTATAGTATGGAAAAATTGAAAAAAAATGAACGTCCTCCAAGTTCGATAAAACTCAAATATAATCTAAAGTGAGGTTAATGAATAAAAATAAAATAATCTGTAACTCGATATATGCAATAGTTTCAAATTTATGATAATTTTTGTAGAAAATCAAAATGTTTTGTGTTCGCCAAAAGTTCATAATTCCAAAACGGCTTCAGATATCGAGGTGAAGTTTATTTTATTTTGATTCTCTGTTTGTTGTTTATATAGTATATAAATATTAGTACATTTGAAATATTTCTGGTTTTTTCAGTTTTTACATTATCGTGGTCTTGATTTTCTTCGATTAAATAAGGTTTTTTATACGTTTTTCTTCAGCCAATAGCTCAATGGTCTCAGAATCCTATAAACAAGAATAATAGGTGGGAGTATTGTAGAGAAGGTAGGTCAAGTGACACCTTTTTGGTAAGATCTTTTGATTCCCTATTGGGACAGTTTTCAAACCTCTCTACATTGAAAAATTCTTGAGTTACATAAGAACTGATTTTACTCCGACATTTAACTAAGTTTAAAGTATAAGCGGACACAATTTGAGCTTAATCTCAGAGAAAAAATTTTTTGGCTCAAAAAAGAACACGACTTATAGTATGGAAAAATTACGAGAAAATGAAAGTCCTCCAAATTCGATAAAACTCAAACATAATCTAAAGTGAGGTTATTGAATAAAAATAAAATTATCTGTAATTCGATATCTGCAATCGTTTTAGAATGATAATAGTTTTTTTGTATAAAATTATTTTTTTATTCCCCACAAATTCATAATTCAAAAACGGCTTCAGATATCGGGGTGAAGTTTACTTTATTTTAATTCTCTGTTTGTTGCTTATATAGTATATAAATGTTAGTACATTTGGAATATTTCTGTTTTTCAGGTTTTTTTTCATTATCTTATTCATGATTTTAATAAATTTTCTTTAAAATCGAGTGCGGTAGTTTAAGAATGATGATAGTTTTTGTAGAAAATCTTTTTTTTATTTTTATTAGACACAAATTCATGATTTGAAAACGGCTCCAGATATCGAGGTGCAGCTTATTTTATTTTAATTATTTCTTGTTTAGATAGTATGTAAATTGGGAATCCGGTTTTTTTTTCAGTTTTTTACATTATCGTGGTCTTGATATTCTTCAATTAATTAAGGTTTTTTAATACTTTTTTTTTCACCCAATAACTCAACAGTCTCAGAATGCTATAAATAAAATAATAGGTGGGAGTATTGTACAGAAGGTAGGTCAAGTGGCATCTTTTTGGAAAGCTCCATTGATTCTCTATTCAAGGTTGCAATTTTAAAATCGACCGACCCGTTTTAGTGAATTTTTATTTAAAAAAAGTCACTAATAGAGAGATATCGGTTTATATATATATATATATATATATATATATATATATATATATATATATATATATATATATATATATATATATATATATATATATATATATATATATATATATATATATATATATATACATGTATCCAACCGATAATTAAAAAAGTAGTTAACCGATTTTGTTGAAACTCGGCAGGTACATTTCTTTTATTAATATTTGGACGAGTTCGTTAGCCACATTTGCTGCATCCAGACTTTTGAAAAATGTTTATATATTTTCAAACAATAAAGTTTTTATTTTTTTATTTCAACAACACACCACGAGGGCTTACAGGCTAAATACTATCGTACCGTGGGTGTCGACAAGGAGGAAAGAGGCAACTTGTTAATTCTGGACTTGAAGGTTTGGAGGTTCGGGGGAGAAGGAAAAACATGTGCCGGCAAGGAATTCCACAACTTGGAAGTCCTCGGGACAAAAGAGCGGGCATAACAAGATGTTCTATGTCTAGTGACCTGGACAGTAAAAGGGTGCATTCGCACTGTTCCCCTGGTAGATCTGTTGGGGGCAGCAGGTGGAGGAACTCTGGAAGAAAGCTCCTCTGAGCAGTGCCCGTGCAGATATCTATACAAGAGAGAGAGGTCACCAACGGCACGTCGGTGGGCAAGGGATGGCAGCCTTTGGGTGAGGGTAGGGTCACCGATGAGACGTATAGCTCTCTTCTGAGTGGAGTCCAGGATAGCGAGTGTAGAAGCGGCAGCAGCACCCAAGATGTGGGAGCAGTATTCGAGGTTTGGTCTTATTTGTGAAGTGTATAAAGTATAGAGATTAGCTGGTGAAAAGTATTTGCGAGCCCGGAAGAGGAAACCTAATTTCTTAGCAGCCGCTTCTGCAATTGATGTGACATGTTGGTGCCAATTGAGATATCGATCCACAGAAATGCCAATAAGTGAAAAGGACTCATTACTTTGATTAACTTGGTTGTTTATTGTGATGGGCTAGGGCTGGTGTGTCTCTTATAAGAAAGAAAGCAAGACTGTGATTTAGTGGGGTTGAATTGTACAAGATTTCTATTTCCCCAGTCTAATATTTTTTGGAGATCCACTGAGATAGAACCCTCCATGAGTCTGAGATCCTCATCTAGTCGGGCTAAAGAGACAGGCTTAGAATATTGTATATTTGAGTTGAGGGTGCTGTCGTCTGCGTAACTGTGAACTGGGATGGATGTGCTACAGAGGAGGTCATTGATGTGGAGAAGAAACAAAGTAGGGGCTAAAGCTGAACCTTGAGAAACTCCTGCATTAATTGGATACAGTTTAGAGGAATAGCCATCCACGATAACATAAATGCTCCGGTTGGAGAGGAAATTTGCTGTCCACGTACAGAGTTTTAGTGGTAGGCCATAGGCCGGTAGTTTATTAAGCAGCGCTGCGTGCCAGACCTGGTCGAATGCTTTGGATATGTCTAGAGCGACAATCTGGGATTCATCGTGTAGTTCCATAAACTTGTTCCAAGAATGGGTGACAAAGGAAAGGAGGTCGGCAGTTGATCTGCGCTGACGGAATCCATACTGCCTGTCATGGATTAGACTGTGTTTTTCAAGAAATTTTAGTAATTCGGTGTTTATATACTTTTCCATCACTTTAGAGATGACTGAAAGGAGATAAATAGGCCTGTAGTTGCTAGGAAGCGCTTTCGATGAAATATGGTACATTGCTTCTACCATATAGGCAACCAAGTTTGATGCCTGCTTTCATCAAAGACATATGCTATTAAAAATATTAAAAAAAATCGCTACCATAACGCACATGCTGCGTCCCGAACCTTTTTATATATTTTATTAGATTCTGGGTTTGCCTAGAAATTTATAATGCCCTTACATACGTACTTGAGTAACTTTAATTTGACATATGTGTATGTGTCCAAATGGTGACATTAATTTCCCATGACACCGGGTCTGGTAAACACGCGGGCTACCAAAATTCCCGGATACGGTTCTGATTGTCGCTGGACGTTACAAGCGAAAGTACGGCAATGGCATGGGCTAGTAAAAATTGATTGCATGTCAAAAGAGCATCAGTTTATATAACGCTAGACATAATGAGGGCAAAATATGTGCCACCGTTTTTATCACCCACGAGCTTGACGGATGATCGAGTTTTAATATCGAGTATTAACAGACGTTTTACGCTTCGTAATTTTCAAGTTTACTACGGTACTATTTGTTTGTTTTTTTGTTTATCTATAAAGAGAAAAACGAAAAAGTTATGCTTGTGCTACTGATACAGTTTTCGTTTTGAAGAAGGCACCATCATCTTTCAACGTTTTAATAAGTTGTCATTAAAAACATTGTCGCCAGGAGGTGCAAGTTTTAAAATTAGAAATAGGGACGCAGCAAGTGTGCTATGGTACTGGTATTAGAGTTTGTATCATTTTGCATATCATTCTTTATATAGGGTGGCGCATTGAAAACGAAACAGACCGATTTGAGTCCTTCGAATTTTTTTAAAGAAACGCTGAAGCACGTCAATTTTAAAATTGAGGGGGACATGTTTTGATATAAAACTCAACTTTGTCACATCAACCGCTTAAGGGTGGTGATAACAACCCTTATATTTTAAATAGGGAACATGGGTCGAGTGTTACATCATTTGAAAGCTCTTTCTTTTCTGAATTCAGCACACTAATTTTTTTGGAAGTTTTATCAACTCGTTTAAAAAATTTTCACAGTTGAAGATGCAAAAACGCATTTCACTCATTCCGATAAGAAATGTGCTGATAGTCAATGTTTTGTTGGTTTGTAAACAAAATTTGACTATCAGAACATTTCTTATCGGAATGAGAGAAATGCGGTTTATTATTTCAGTTTATCGGTCGGTTTGATACTTGATAGTACTACCGAAAATTAATTTCACAATGGTGTATTCTGTAGAGGAAAGAGTTGAAATAAGTACTCTTAAAAAAAAACCGATGACTGTGCCAACCGTACCGCAAATTTGTTTAATGAACGACATCCGAACAGACTTGGTAACAGAAAATACATTTTGGAGTTAGTGCAAAGTTTCGACAAAAAGGTTAAGTAGCCAACAAAAAACGGGATCCAGAACGTGAATTTCCGGTTAGAAATGAGACTACTGAGATTGAAGTTTTAGGATAAATTGCTGCAGACCCAACTTTGAGCACGAGAAAATTGGCCACTGTTTCAAACATCAAAAGAAGAACTATTCAGCGAATATTGAAGCATCATAAATTTCACCCGTATAAAATTCATCTTGTACAACAACTGAATGAAGATGATTTTGATCGGCGGCTGGAGTTTTGTGAAGTTATAACTGCACGAATAGCTGATAATGGGAACGTTCTGTTCAATATCTGTTTTTCAGGCTAGTGTACGTTTTTATTAAACTCTAAAGTCAATCGTCATAATTGTCGTTATTGGGCAGATAATAATCCACGAAATTTTCACGAAGTCCACACTCAAACTCCACAGAAATTGAATGTCTGGACTGGAATTTTTGGAGATCGTTTAATCGGAACATTTTTTCTTGATGGCAATTTGAGTGGCGAAACGTATTTGGAGTTACTAGAAGATATCGTTTACCCTCTACTAATTGACATTGTTGAAAATGATGATCGCTATCAAGAAAATCAATTAGTTTTTTAACAAGATGGAGTTCCTCCGCATTTTTCACAACGTGTTAGGGAGTTTTTGAACAGAGAGTTTCCAGAGCAATGGATTGGACGTAGAGGTGCTATTGAGTGGCCCCCTACATCACCGGATTTAACTCCTTTAGACTTCTTTCTATGGGGCCATTTAAAGAGTAGAATTTTCGCAACAGAATCGGAGTCTCTGGAAGAATTAAGACTACGCATTGTTGAAGAATGCCGTCTAATAACTCCACAAATGCTCCAGAATGTCAGAGCTCGTTTTGAACAAAATTTGTACTTTTGTATGGAAGCTGGTGATCAACAATTTAAACACTTACTTAATTGAATAAACATTTTTGAACGTTTGGTTTTGTTTTTTAGTTTCTTAACGAAAAATTGACTAATTAGTGCATTTCTTATCACAATGAATGAAATACGTTCTTGCAACTCCAACTGTGAATAATTTTTAAACGAGTTGATAAAACTTCCAAAAAAATTAGTGTGCTGAATTCAGAAAAGAAAGAGCTTTCAAATGATGTAACACTCGACCCATGTTCCCTATTTAAAATATAAGGGTTGTTATCACCACCCTTAAGGGGTTGATGTGACAAAGTTGAGTTTTATGTCAAAACATGTCCCCCTCAATATTAAAATTGACGTGTTTCAGCGTTTCTTAAAAAAAATTTCTCTTGACGTAAATCGGTCTGTTTCGTTTTCAATGCGTCACCCTGTATTTATATTAAACTTAGTAAATCTACGCGATTGCAAGTAACATCAAAAGAGCAGTACAACTAAGCCACCTCAAACGTACGAGGGTCGATCAATAAGTACACGTGTTTGAAGACAGGTGGCGTTGCTGAGGGAAGTTCGCATTACTGTCGAGTACTGTCATGTGTCAAACGATACCATACTAAAGTTCAGACTGATTCATTGGTTAGTTTTTACTTGGCAGCCAGTTGTGTTGTACCATACGTGTTTCTCAATAAAATGGAAAAAGCGCACGTGTGGCATACAGGTGTCCCAAAATTGAGGGACTTTATTCAGACAACTAAAACAAATCGAAATCTCACTTAAGAGATGGTGTTAGTGAAACAGAAATGGTCAAACTCAAAACAAAACACAAAACTAGAAAGCGATGACAAAGCATTGAATTAAAGTAAATATAGGTGACTGTTCAAGACTCCAGGTGGACCTTGAGAACTTACAGCTGTGGTGTGTTGAGAACAGACTGGAATTAAATGACTCGAAATGCAAAGTGATGACATACACTAGAAAAACCAGCCGTATAGCTTTTCCCTACAAAGTGGGTGGTGTACCATTGGCAAGGACTGAAACGCACAAGGATCTTGGCATTGTATATGATGAACATTTAAGTTTCACTGGACATATTCAAACAATTACAGCACCCTGTTTGAAGTTGATGGGTTTCATTATGAGGAATAGCAGATCATTTTCCAATTTGGATAGCTTGAAAATTCTCTATTTTGCTTACATTCGATCGAGGCTTGAATATTGTAGCTTGGTCTTTGGTCCCTTTTATAGTGTTCAGATTGGTGCTCTGGAAGATGTTCAGCGTACGTTTTCAAGACGCTTGTATATAGGGCATCTGGTACCTACCCACAGAGGGGATGCGATCATGGCCAATTGCTGATGCAAGCTGGCATACCCAGTTTGTATTCGCGTAGAAAAGTTGCATCTGTGATGTTCCTGCATAACTGGCTTCATGGTAAAGTTGATTGTCCAGACTTATTGATGCAATTAAATTTCTCAGTTCCACGGGCTGCATCTAGAGTCATGAGAGTGTTTAAGCTTCCAATACCAAGGACTAACTCGTATATGAAATCATCTGTGTATACAATGAGCTCTGACTTTAGTGACATTGCAAACTTATGCGACATCTATTCGGTTAAAGCTGCGGTTATTCGTAGGGTGGCTATATCTTACTTTGTCAGTTATTCGAACCATTATATGTACTGTTTTGTGTAATTTCTACCTTGTGATGTTTTGCACAGTATTTTAGTTATGTTTTTGGAAGTAATTTTTGTTCATATTGTTCTTTTTGTTTAGTGCCCTATTAATGGGATTATCTTATTGGGCAGGAAATAAATAAAATTAGATAGGGGCACATAAATTTGTCAAGCAAAAGATTACGACAGGTCGTCAACCTTGTCCGTTCAATATAGACGCAATAGATAAACGATACGTCTCCGACTACAATTTTTACTTTCATTTTCGTCATCTATCTCATAGTTATATAAGTATAGGTGTAACTGGAAGCATATCCCCTACACTGCGGACAATATGCATACAGAGCAGGATTCTCAATAGAAACAGCACTGCACCAACTGGTGCTGAAACTGGAGAATACGCTGAAGAACAGGGAGGTGGCGATGGGGGCCTTCCTAGACATAGAGGGGGTCTTCAGCAACACCTCATTCGGATCGGTTCTGGCAGCTGCCAGGGAGCGGGGAATAGAGGAGACGTGCTTCAGGTGGATCGGTTCCATGCTCACGGACAGGGCGGTGTTCACCTCACTCGCGGGAGGGACTCTGCTGGCGACGGTCGTGGCGGGGTCTCCGCAGGGGAGCGTTCTGTCTCCCTTGCTCTGGTACCTAGTTGTGGGCGGCCTGCTGGGGAGGCTCTCGGGAGGGGGGTATGAGGTACAAGGCTATGCGGACGACATTGTCATCATAGTCCGAGGAAAGGTCACACAGTCAGTGTGGGAGCGCATGCAGACTGCACTGAAAGTGGTGGAAGAGTTGGTCAAGGTCTCGGGGTGAATCCCGAGAAAGCAACCGTCGTGCCGTTTACGAGGAGGAGGAAGTGAGACAGCCACAGAACTCTCACTCTATACGGTAGGAGCATTCCAATGGCCAGGGAGGTAAAATATATTGGGGACGTATTGGACTCTAAGCAAACCTGGAATGGTCACATTGGAAAAATACAGTCATTACCTTAACCGTCACTAGGCGGCTATATGGAAAAACGTGGGGACTAAGACCTATTATGGCCCACTGGCTGTACACAAGGGTGGCCATACCATAGTTAACATATGCGGCACTGGTCTGGTGGCCTAAGGTGACCCAATCCAGTGCCAAACAAAAACTAGGCAAGATCCAAAGGATGGCTTGCCTAGGCATAACAGCCGCCATGGAGGTGTGCTGGATACCCCCCCTCCCCTCCCCCACACACTTAGTTATTATGGCGGAGGCCAGGCTAGGACTATACAGACTCGCCTACAATGGTAGACTGAAGATCAACCCAGGCTTCAGGGACCACTGCAAAATTCAGGAGATCGTGAAGGAGCCCATGCTTGAAATGAGGTCAGACTTCGCGAGCCCGCATATATGCAGGGAAAACAACTTTACAGTGGAAATCCCCGACCCCGAGGTATGGCGGGCAGAATGAGGTGACCCTCATCTGTGTGCCGGGTCACTCGGGGGTCAAAGGCAATGAAGAAGCTGACAGTCTCGCGAAGAGAGGGTCAGCAGAATCATTTATGGGACCAGAACCGGCTCTGGGCGTGACTAAGAGCATTTCCAGGGGAGCCATTAAGTCCTGGGTCAGAAGCCAACACAAGGTGTACTGGGCAGACTGTCCAGGTCTCAGACATGGGAAGTCAATAATTGACGAACCCAGTTAAAACAGCTCAGCAACACAACAGGTTTCTTGGCGGGAGACATGGCCGTCAAGAAACACCTGCATAAAATGGTGCGGTTCGAAGGGGACCTCGCATGCAGACTCTGCGGCGGGGGTGGGAGTGGGGGGTGTTTCTGGGTGGAAGGAGGAATCAGCCCAGCACATCTTGTGCGAGTGTAAAGCTCTGGAACGCAAAAGACAACTGATCTACGGACAGTCTAGACCGGAGACAGAACAATATAAAACTTCACCCTACCAATCGCTGTGCAGACTAGTTCAAGGCACAGTGATTTTGGAATGGGTGGAGTAAGACTAGGGGTATGCACAATCAACCAAAGGTTGCAGTGCTATCGGGGAGGCAAGGCCGCGGACGAGCCCTGAGGAAAAAAATAGGTGTAGTAATAAGTTGGTTCGAATTTTCATCTTCTGATGATGCCAGCGTTTGCTGGTGAAACGATCGTTAGGTCTTAAAAAATGTGTTGTGGTGATTTTGGGTTTCTCCAAGTGTACTAATAACGGCATTTGAATTTGTACATATATCACGGTTATTTAAATCTCCAAAGACCCATATTTTGTGAACCAGGCTTGCCACTAAAAATATTTTGCATCTCGAGGACGTCAGGTGTAACATACTCAAATATAACTGAAATCGGAAACTTGAAACTTTTTTCACTGCCCGCCTTACGTGAAATGTTGTGTTGTGTTTTTTGTTTCTTTAACGTCGGCCTATTTCCGCGACTATGGCCAATTACCGACGCCAGGGAGCAGTTTCACCTCACTATCCTGGAAATTTTGCCGGACCCCTGCCTTTCTGCAAGGAGGGTAGGGATCTTTAACGTGCCCGCAGGGACACGGGACCGACGGCTTTACGCCGCCTCCGAAGGGCGAACATGCAGACATTCAACTTGCTCAAATACAATGACAGAACCTCGGTTGATGTTAATGTTTGTACTGAAAAAGTGAATGGAGAACCCTGGGTTCGGACCCGGTACCTTTCGGTTCAGAGGCACACGTTCTTACCCCTGAACCACCGAGGCGCTTTCACGTGAAATGCCCCATTTATAACGTGACATCGTCCTTTCAAAATGAGAAGGAGGGTACATGTCAAAAATATTACAAAATGTGTCCCCCAGCCTACTTAATTTTTAGTAACCTACCCCAAGCGGTTCTTCAGATATCCGATTGTAACACTTTAAAATTCTCATCCGGCATAGTGTAAGCGCAGGAGCCGTTGCAAGGCAAGACGCTTTGAAACACTAGATATAAGACGCTAAAATTGACGGGACACACGTTATAAATAAATATAAGCAGTCAACAACCTGCAGCGATTCATAAACAGCTTGTGTAAAAACAGTGACAAATTCAATTTAACCTTGCGACTTTGATCCTTATATAGACAGGTAATGGCTTTTGTTTTACATATTGTGCTTGATGGTATTTTACACATTTTTGTGTATTTTATTTTTATCAGCAGATGTTGACGACTTTGAAAAAAGTGACGATTACATTAAAACTAGTTTTCTCTAAGAAACTCTGTAAGCTCACTTTCTCAATTAAATCAGATGCATATGCGTACCGTGAAAAAAACACGACCTTGAATATGATTATCCTTTACCTACATTTACTTATTTCGGGTACTATAAAGTTATAGGTACGAGCAAACAAGAATTTATACATACAGGGGTGGCACATTTCTGCGGTTAAGCTCAATATTAATGTTATTATTCAGAATACAAAAAAGTATGGACGCAGCAAGTGCGTTATGGTAGTGAATTTCATTTAAAAAAATTGAGAGCAAATATGTCTTTTTTAATGAAAGCAGGCATCAAATTTGGTTACCAGTATAACCTATATACAGTGTGTAAAAGCCAAATGGAATAAATTCATTATTTTGGTTACTGTACATTCTTATAAAAAATCCCGAAACATGACAAATTTAAATTATAAATTGATGTTTTTCAACGTGAAAATGCAATCCCTACCTTTAACCCCCTTCGAATGACAGGTACAACCACCAATTTTTTAAAGGGGAAGTATAGGCTGGTGATCTGTCGTTTGAAAGGTCTGTTCATTCTCTATTCAAAAATGTTATCGTTTTCAAGTTTATTGCAACAATTAAGATAGAATAAAATAAAATCATGTGGTTACCGAAATTGGCTACAATACAATAAAAAACTAAAATGTAATGCAAAATGTAATAAAATGTAAACCACTAAAAAGAACTATGAATGTCAATGAAGTATATGTTCAAAATGTTCACCGCGAACTTCTTGGCAACACCCTAATCTTAAATAACATTATTTAACATATCAGGCGTGATCGACCTAATCGTAAGCGTTATTCGTTTTTTAAAGTCACTTAAATCAGAAGGTTTAATTTTGTACACAATGCTCTTCACATATCCCCATAAAAAGAAATCTAATAAGGTAAGATCAGGTGATCGCGCTGGCCATTCTATCGATACTCGCCTCCCTATCCACCGATTGGGAAATATTGCATCTAGGTACTGCCGAACAATGAGTTAGTTATGTGGTTGCGCTCCATCCTGCTGAAACCATATCGTATTCACTGGAACTTGAGGGTTTCCTGGATCAGGATCTAAATTTGCCAAAGTTGGAATGACATCATTTTGAAGTAGTGCCAAATAATTATCGCCATTCAAATTACCCTCAATGAAAAAGGGACCAATGATATGGTTTCCAACAATCCGTGCCCAAACATTAACCTTCTGAGGGTATTGCGTGTGTTCTTCTCTCATCCAGTGAGTATTTGTCGTTGCCCAGTAGCGACAATTTTGCCGTTAAGTGAAAAAGTGCACTCATCAGAAAACATAACGTCTTCTAATTGGATGATATTGTTATCCAACATGTCCATTATTCGCTCACAATAATAAGTTTATCAAAATCGTCTTCCATGAGCTTCTGAGTAAGTATCATTTTATAGGGATGCATTTTATTTTCTTTTAATATGTTAACTATCGATGCATGGCTAACATTAAATGTAGTGGATGCCTGTCTAGCCGATGTATGTGAGTTTTCCACAAATTCAAGCATCACATCTAATTTGATTTCATCACTCAGTGCTTTGGCTGCTTTTTTTATCTGCCTTACATGACCAAACTCGCGAAACTGCTTCTCTATTTTTCTAATTGTTCCTTGGACTATAGGCGGTAAATCAGGAAATTTCTCATGAAATAGGCGAGTTACTACAAGTTGTGTTCGGGTTTTATCTCCGTAACCAATCATTTGTATAACTGTTATTTTATGCATTTCCGTTAATCAAACCATTTTTCAGAATTGAAGTTAACGAAATTCAAACTAAAATTATAATACTCACAAATAAAATGACAACGTATAATTACAAAACAATTTGTTTAGGCGTTTTAAACAAACTAACATTGCCTCGGAAACTCTTTAATGTATTTTTAAGGGATACAATGTAAAAAGCACATTACTATGGTTTTTGCTTACTTTCTTATCTTCAATACCTAAACGGGAAATAGGTTTTGAGTATACTAATTACAATATTGTAATAAGTTTTGAGTATTTTATAGAGAATTTCGGTAACCACATGATTTTATTTTATTCTATCTTAATTGTTGTAATAAACTTGAAAACGATAACATTTTTGAATATAGAATGAACAGAACTTTCAAACGACATATCACCAGCCTATACTTCCCCGTTCAAAAATTGAGGGTTGTACCTGTAATTCGAAGGGTATTGAAGGTAGGGATTGCATTTTCACGTTGAAAATGTCAATTTATAATTTAAATTTGACGTGTTTTGGGACTTTTTATAAGAATGTACAGTAACTGAAATAATGAATTTATTCCATTTGGCTTTTACACACTGTATAGTAAAAACAATATACCAACTCGAAAACAAACAGGCATTACAATTCGATGGAAAATGCAAAAATGCAATAATATAAGGGGTGTTCGATTTTAAAAAGAAAATTTGATCCCCAACGACTTATGGGCCACCTGTGATTGTCGAAATAATTTTTATAAGATGCAGCTCAAACTGCAGCTATTCAAATTTGAAGCATTTAATGAAAATTCGCTACCATGACGCACTTGCTGTGTTCGGAATTTTTTTTCTTACAAACATGCATTATATTTCGACTGAAAATGCAAAAATGCAATAACACAAGGCGTGGTCGACTAAAAAAAAAATTGTATCACCAACGACTTATAAACCACCTGTGAATGTAGAAATAATTTTTTCAGATGTAGCTCAAGACACCCTATAATTAATCTATAGAATTGTTTCTCGTAACTTGTATAATAACGGATATATTAAGCTTTACCGTAGAAATGCGTCACCCTGTATATATGTAAACAGATAAAAACTGAAGCCAATCCCGGATATGGGTCTTAGGGGACCTAGTTCGCGTTCAATTGAAAACATCTTTTTAAAAAAGTCGCAGTCTACTCAATAGCGAATTTCATGTCCGAAAATTTGCTAAAAATAATAGAGAATTAGACCATAAACTAATTTGAAATTAATTTTCTGGAAACATTTTAGTAAAATGAAGGACAATGACGGTTGAAGCTGAAACTTAAGGACTTGTAAAACACATTTCTTGCAACATTTTCTCTATATAGCCCGTATTAGCTTCTGGTTCTTTGCCTAAAAGTTGCCAATTTTGACGTTTCAAATCGAGATTTGACGTTTGAAGAGGAAAAATTACCAAAATTTTAAAGTAATTTTTCTGACATTTCTTGACCTTTTTGCGCCAAAAAAACGTAGTCTTTATCTGTAACACACATACAGTTTATATATATATATATAAACTTTTTAACTGACCATGGAAATTGGTTCCAGGGGTCCTAATTTATTTGAAGAAAATTTCCGAGTCTCACCATCGATACCTGTCTATTAGTGAATTTTGTTAATGAAAATTCACTAAAAATGTTATTCTGCTATGTGAAAATTAAAACTTTGTTGAATTTGTAATGTAATGTCAAGCAATTTCGGTTATAACTATCATTTTTCAAAACAAGCCATTCTTTTTGTATACACATTGTATAATTTAAGTAAATATACCGAGCTATAACACCTAATGTGAATTATTTTCAGTTGATTCAAATTCCAAATACCTAACCGAGAATTCCTTTAATTTCACTAATTTACTTTTCCAACAATTTTTAGGTTACAAAGTGAAAACAACACGACTTACCAAGCTGAATAGGGAAATTCTGTTTTCCGTGGATTTTTCGTTTATTTGACACATGAAACCTATTTACTTTCAATTAGTTTATGTATTATTAATACCTAACACACAATCTGCAACACTATAAACTCCATTTTTACACCATCTCTTTAATAATTTCAATATTTAACGTTAAACAACACTATGCTCCGAAAATAATACAAACAAACCTACTTAAGCGTGCTATGACTTTGACACAAGCAAGAGATAAACTTTTTGTACTGGTTACCATGACAACCGTGTAGAGTTAATACGTCACTGTGCGTTAACGTAAGTGAATTTGAGTTGCAAAAGGTGATCATTTTAAAAACATTTAGTTTATAGGCTTAAAAACTTGCCCCGCCATTTTAAGAAGATCAAAACTCTACCTGGCTAATGTAAGTCTAATTTATTATCTAATAATTATTCCTAAATGATTTTATAACTTCGATTTAGACAATTAATAAAATGTTTACCTAGATACCTATATTTAGTTGGTGATAGAGTTGAAGAATAGTATGTAGGTAATTTAAAATTGCAAATCTTCGTTGTTCTGTTAGTTTCTCGTACTTAAATCTACTTCAAGATTTAAAAGAGGAAATGTTTTAAAAATATATATGGAGTTTTAAAGAAAGTCTAAAAAAAACAAAATAGACTAATCAAGTGTCACGTGTCTGAAAAGAAAAGAGATAGGTAGACGTGTGTGGTTTTGATTACGGTGGCGCTGAGAAGCAGTAGATACATTAAAGCTTTGCAATAATATAGTGCATAATGTTTGATTTTATTTGTAAAATCTACACTTTTGTAAATATGTACACATTTAAACGGGTGTGCATGATATAATATATTGTTAATTTAAAATATATGTTACAATATCCTACTGATAAACCGTGTAAAACGTAAAGTTTTGTATCAGCATCGGTGGTTCAGTGGTAGAATGCTCGCCTGCCACGCGGGCGGCCCGGGTTCGATTCCCGGCCGATGCAGTGTAGTTTTTTTTAATGCAATTTAATTTGAAATAACATTGCGATTACAAAAATTTTAAGAAGTTTGAATGCAAAAGCGCGTTGCGCTAGTAAATTTTCATAAAAATGTATTTAAATAAATGTTATTTAAATAGTTAATAAAAATTATCAGCCCAATGAGGAAAACTGTGGTAAAATTGACAATTTTGACATTGCATTCTAAAAAAAAATAAACATTTGCTTCGTATACACGTATAGTTTTGACCTTGTAAGATATTGTTTATATAAAAATATTGTTTGTGAAAAGTCTAAACGCAGTAAGTGCGTTATGGGACTGAATTATTTATTTTAAACTTTAATAATTTAACTTTCTATTAAGACGGAAACTTCAATTTTGGGGTAAACGTCAAATATAGAGTACAGAGATAGTGACAGTAACGAAATTCAAATCAAGCCAGTTAAATTTCTTTCATGGTTGCCACGTTTATTAACTCCAATCATTTATTAGTGAATTTTCTTAAAAAAATTCAGATATGAGATCCCGACTTTTGAATTTTGAAAAAATTTCTTCAAATAAGCGTTATTTAAGCCCCCTAGAACACATATCCGGGGTCAGTTTCGATTTTTATATGTTTATATATATATATATATATATATATATATATATATATATATATATATATATATATATATATATATATATATATATATATATATATATATATGTATGTATGTATCACACCGATAACGCAAAAAATAATGGGCCGATTTTGATACAATTTGGTCAATGCCTTCCTTTTGCAAGTGGCTTGGATATACGTCCGTTAGCCAGGAAAATCGGCCGAGGTTTTCCCGGAAAATTTTGTGTTTTCTTTAGAAAAAAAAAAGATATCTCCGAAAGCAACAAACTAAGGGCAACCAAATTTAGTACATCGTTTTATATCACTATGGGTAAATTACCTACCAAAATTTAGCGCTATAGGTCAGAAGACAAAAAAGTTATGGGCATTTAAAGAAAACTAAATTGGGGTTTTCCTCAAAACGTCAAAGTGACAATTTAAAACGTCAAAATTGGCAACATTTAGGCAAAGAACTTGAATCTAATACGGGCTATGGAAAGAAAATGTCTCAAGAAGAATGTTTTACAAACCCTGAAGTATTAGTTTCAACCGTCATTTTATTAAAATGTTTCCAGAAAATTCATTTCAAATAGACCCTTTCTCTGATGCTTGGTAGTAGTCTTAGCTATAGAGCTTATCGTTTAATGGTATATAACTTTTGTCGAATTTTTGTAAAAAATCAATAAAGCTCAATATATCCGTTATTATACAAGATATGAAAAAAAGTCTACCGAAATATAATGCATGTTTGTAAGTAAATAAATTCTGGACGCAGCAAGTGCGTTATGTTGGCGAATTTTGATTAAATGCTTCATATTTGAAAAGCTCAATTTGCTATTAACCTATAAGGTTGACCAAGAAACGGATTTTTTCGGTTACATTTTAAGTTTACTTTCGGAAATTTTTGTACGTTTTCAAACAATAAAGTTATTTTGGTGAAACATTGCACATTGTTTTTACTATATATGTTATACTGGTAATCAAATTTGATGCCTGCTATCTGGAAAAAAACACACATATTTGCTATTAAAAACATTTTTATGAAAATTCACTACCATAACGCACTTGCTGCGTCCGGAAATTTTATTTGTGTTTGTTTTTCATCGCATTGGTTTCTCTCGCTTATGAAATGATAATTTGATATAGTGCAGCTCTCTCTTATAGATATCTGCACGGGCACTGCTCAGAGGAGCTTTGTTCCATAGTTCCCCCACCTGCTGCCCCCAACAGCTCTACCAGGGTAACAGAGCGAATGCACCCTTTTACTGTCCAGGTCACCAGACATAGAACATCTTTTTATGTCCGCTCTTTTGTCCCGAGGACTTACAAGTTGTGGTATTCTTTGCCGGCACATGTTTTTCCTTCTCCTCCGAACCTCCAAACCTTTAAGTCCAGAATTAACAAGTTGCCTCTTTCCTCCTTGTCGACACCCACGGTACGATAGTATTTAGGCTGTGAGCCCTCGCGGTTGGTTTTTGAAATGAAAAAAAAACATACCAAATATTTTTTGCGTTATTAGCAATTTTTTTTGTCGGTACGGTATTTTTCAGAAGTTTATAGGAAAATTCGCTAAAACCGGCAACAGTGCGCACTTAAGTTCGACGAGACTATATACAACAATGGTAAGCTGATCTAAATAAATGATAATTATATATTTTCTTTTTTATCTAAATTTACTCGACATAAACTGATAAAATACAAATTACCTCTTCAAGATTTTCAAATTTAATTTCTCCGAAATTGATCTCCGGAAAAAATCGATTACAATCTCAAGCCCCCTTGGATTGTTTACAAATAAAACAATTACAACGCAAAAAGATATTGTTTATGGAAAAAACTGGATACGTATCTCAAAAACAAAGCTACTACTACATTAACCCGGCGTCGGTCAGGTGGTTTTTTTAAGAACAAAAGTGGGGGGGGGCGTTGGTAAATGTAACCCCAGTGTTTTATAGTAAAAAAAGTGAAGCAGGACTGTATATTGTACATACATGGATTTTTCGTGTTCAGTAATGAATTTCACATTCAATAAAACCGGTTTTCACTGAGAAAAGTTATAATTCAGAAAGATAGAGTTCGAAAATTAAAACAGTGCTTTTCTAATAATCAATTATTTATCTCCAATTGTCAACATAAAGCTAACAATACGTATAAACCACCAAAACCACGATACGTATACCCCACCACGAGGGCTTACAGCCTATATACTATCGTACCGTGGGTATTGACAAGTAGAAAGGAGGAAAGAGGCAACTTGTTAATTCTGGACTTGAAGGTTTGAAGGTTCGGGGAAGAAGGAAAAACATGTGCCGGCAAGGAATTCCACAACTTGGAAGTCCTCGGGACAAAAGAGCGGGCATAACAAGATGTTCTATGTCTGGTGACCTGGACAGTAAAAGGTTGCATTCGCTCTGTTCCCCTGGTAGATCTGTTGGGGGCCGCAGGTGGAGGAACTATGCAAGAAAGCTCCTCTGAGCAGTGCCCGTGAAGATATCTATAAAAGAGAGAGAGAGAGGTAACTAACGGCTCGTCGGTGGGCAAGTGATGGCAGCCTTTGGGTGAGGGTAGGGTCACCGATGAGACGTATAGCTCTCTTCTGAATGGAATCCAGGATAGCGAGTGTAGAAGCGGTAGCAGCACCCCAGATGTGGGAGCAGTACTCGAGGTTTGGTCTTATTTGTGAAGTATATAAGGTATAGAGATTAGCTGGTGAAAAGTATTTGCGAGCCCGGAAGAGGAAACCTAATTTCTTAGCAGCCGCTTCTGCAATTGATGTGACATGTTAGATCCAATTGAGATTTCGATCCACAGAAATGCCAACAAGTGAAAAGGACTCATTACCTTGAATAACTTGGTTGTTTATTGTGATGGGTCTAGGGCTGGTATATCTCTTATGAGAAAGAAAGCAAGACTGTGATTTGGTGTGGTTGAATTGTACAAGATTTCTACTTCCCCAGTCTAATATTTTTTGGAGATCCACGAACACAGAACCCTCCATGACCTGCGATCCTCATCTAATTGGGCTAAAGAGACAGGCTTAGAATATTGTGTAGCTGTGAACTGGGTTGGATGTGCTAGAGAGGAGGCCATTGATGTGGAGAAGAAACAAAGTAGGGGCTAAAGCTGAACCTTGAAGAACTCCTGCATTAATTGGATACAGTTTAGAGGAATGGCCATCCACGACAACAGAAATACTCCGGTTGGAGAGGAAATTTGCTGTCCACGTACAGAGTTTTGGTGGTAGGCCATAGGCCGGTAGTTTATTAAGCAGCGCTGCGTGCCAGACCTCGTCGAATGCTTTGGATATGTCTAGAGCGACAATCTGGGATTCACCGTGTAGTTCCATAGACTTGTTCCAAGAATGGGTGACAAAGGAAAGGAGGTCGGCAGTTGATCTGCGCTGACGGAATCCATATTGCCTGTCGTGGATTAGAATGTGTTTTTCAAGAAATTTTAGTAATTCGGTGTTTATATACTTTTCCATCACTTTAGAGACGACTGAAAGGAGAGAAATAGGCCTGTAGTTGCTAGGAAGCGCTTTGGATCCTTTCTTGGGGACGGGTTGTACTCGAGCAGTTTTCGAGTTACTAGGGAATATGTCTCTATTGTAAGATGTCTGGAACAGACGAGTCAGGACAGGAGCAAGTTCTGGTGCGTATTTTTTGAGAACAATTGCTGGGATCTCGTCAAGGCCAGAGGCTTTCCTGGTATTAAGAGAAGAGAGCATTTTTAGTACCTTTTTAGTTTTGAAAATCATATCCGTGATTTTATACGCGACATTCGGGACTGTTGGTGGTTGAACATTTGAAGGTGGGTTGAGAGTAGAATTGCCGGCGAACAACGAGGCAAAAAGTTCAGCCTTGACCAGGGCGGTAGAAACAATTTCATCCCCTGAGACAAGAGGTGGGAACGTGCTCATGCAGAAATTTTTCCCAATAAATTTAGCAAGTGCCCAGAAGGGTTTGCTGTCGCTGGAGCTTAAGAGGACTTTGTTTTTGATGTGGTTATTAAACGAGTTTTTTGCCCCAGAAAGGATGCGGACATAGCGGTTTCTTGCGTCGTTAAATGCTTGACGGTTTTCTTGACTAGGATTGTGTAGAAGCTTTTTTGTGAGCTTTGACCTTTTCAAGTCTGGCCTTGTCACAGGATTTAGAGAACCAGGGCTTTAGAGTGGCTGCAGAGGTTTTCTGTGTACGTGGAATAAATAGCTCCATGCCAGCTTGGATAATTTTGGTGACGAGATAACAGAGGGGTCAGGATGAGAAAAGCAGACAGACGCCCATGGAAATGAGGAAAAGTAATCTCGCATTTCGTCCCAGTTCGCGGAGTTGTAGTGCCAAACGATACGTGGGTGTGATGACTGTGTGACCTCGGGTTGCATTGCACAGGAAGCAGTGACTATGCCGTGGTCTGAGCGACCCAGGGGGGCGATGACTGATATCTTATAGCAGTCAGGATTTGTAGTAAGAAGGAGATCCAAGGGATTTGAGCTGTGTGTTGGGATGCGAGGAAAGTAAGTAGGTTGCTGAACCATATTGGCTAAAGAATTGCTGACTGAAAAGGCCTTCGCTACTCTTCCTTGTGGATCGGTTTTTGAAGATCCTAGCCATCCCTTATTATGGACATTGAAGTCACCAAGAATAGTGACCTCGGAGGAAGGATATTTAGAAATCAGATGGTCGGTTTTTTCAGAAAGGTAGACAAAGAGCTGGACACAGTTGTTATCAGAAGGTGACCGGTAAATGCAACAGATGAATTTAGTTGCAGCCCTGAGAGAGAGTTTTATCCATAGTATGTCTTTTCATCCAGCTTCTAAATTGGGGAGTCTGGTGCAGGGTAGATTGCTACGGACGTACGCGGACACGCCGCCATGCAATCTAAAGAAAGTAAGGAGCTCATACCCCGGGAAATTAAGGTGATTAGTGGCTGTTGTGGCACTGATTTTTCGGTAAGGAAGAGGAGTTGGGGCCCATTAGCCTGGAGGAAATGGTGGACGGAGTTCAGGTTAGAATTTAGGCCACATATATTCGAGAAGGATATGTTAAATCTTGATGCTGGGGCCCCCTGTACACACCTCTCCCGGAGATCCGAATGGAGGGGTATTTTGCCTCAGGAATCTTTTGTACAAAGAGGAGCCATCATCATTTTTGCTTATAAGGGAAACCGACTCATACACCAGAACCGGAAACGTCCGTTAAGGTTAAGGGGTGGTACCTCCTCGGGTATGAAAAAAATCCTTTACTATCACGTAAAGGAAAATTCCACTACCACCTACCATACTACAAGGTGTGAAACTACATAATTTAGTTGACGTATCCGAGCCTTTTTAATAAAAAACATTTCTCTTCGAATTATGAATTTTAATCCAAAACTGCGGTCCACACTATATTACATCTTAAATTGGAACACTGTACTTGTATGATTATCTCGCAAACAGAAATAACAAATTTCTCTCTTCCATTCCGAGACTATTAAACTACTTAAACGATAAAAGGTCTGTGTACACTTACTAATTACATTTTCTGATAAAACTTCCAGTAATCTCTAAAATAAATAACACACACACATACACACAAGGCTGTAATAATTATTAATAAATAACGAGTAAAAATAAAATCCAGATAATGTGCAACTGATAAATCGAATCGGTATATTTATCTCAAATACAACAAACTTCTTAACAACATTTTAAGTAATTATAATAGACACAATAACTCTGTCTTGCTGCATTGCATCTCTTCCTCAAACGCATCAGTTTTAAATTTATTCTCATATTTAGTTGTGCTATCTTCATTTTATCTAGATCAAGAGGGCTTAAAAATAAGTCTAGTTCAGTTTATGTCAAGAAGGCTTAGGAAAAACGGCAACAGAATGACGCAAGAGAATCAAATGCGTCCTTAACCACGGCTGAAAACGAATCTATTCAAGAAATTAATAACAAACGTAAGAAATATGGCGCTGGATTTACTGGGAATTTATTTAAATCAAGAAGGCTTACAACAAACTGCGATTAAAACGACGTAAAAATTGTCTGCCGTAAGTACACAACTATCAAGGTGACTTTGAAATCAAAAATAATTAAAAAGAATGAGGTAACTAGTTTACTAAATACAGACTAGTTTTCTGGCGTCAAAAGTGTTTGTTTTCTTCCCTCGAAGCGATTATTTCAAAAGTTTTAACACAGAGCTTTTGAAAGGAAACATACTGACTTTCCAAAAAAATCCCAACAGCCAGTAAAAGTCGAACAAGTGCAATGAAATTTTCTATACTACTGTGTTTTGTCTCCGATCAAAAGTGATTATGCAAGAATCCGGTTTTTCAAATTTCCTACTGCATAGAACGCAGGGTGTCAATAGTGTTGGTCCAGGTGGTCTAAAGAAAGAATCCATAACCGTCATCATGGATCCGGACGACCTCGAGCAACTTCAGCACGGAAGATCATGATTTGACGATTGAGGCTTTACAAGGCAGTTTCCACAACACAGTCGATTCGAAATGCTTAGCTGGAAATTGTACAACGAAGAGTCTGTCGCAACTATGTATCGCAGAATACGCGCTTTTGGGCTTCGTTCGTATACAGTGTGTCCCAAACTGGATGGGAATGTATTGCTATCTCCGTTATTAGAGATAGGGAGACGGTTAAATAAGCAATGTTTTGTAGAATTTCATGCTCGTTCCAAATATGACTTGTATTTTGCCCTGCCTCTTTTCGTTTTCGAGTTATTTTGAAAAAAAAAGTCGATTTCTTTCTTCTTCAATATCTAAGTAGGCGTTGATCTGACATGTCTAAGACATGCACATTATCAGGACACTTTTTACAGAGTAATCTTTTTGTGCTATTCTCAACTTTGGATTGTTATTTGTTTTTGAGCTACAGGTATCAACGTTTGTATTTATTATGGCAGGCATATTGGATTTTTTGCTCATGTGAAAAAAGCTTTGCTATGTACAACATGCTTGAGAAATCTTGTAATTGCACTGACAATTTTGAGAAAAACCGTTTTGAGGAGAGTAGGCTATGAAATACAATACCAGAAAACAAATGATAAAAAAACTGTTCAAAAAGCAGCAGGCCATGGAGTCTAACAATATACTTATACTTTTAACATAATTTCCCGCAATGATTCACGATAAAGAATATTGTGATTTAATTTACAATATAATTAGGTAATAATGCTAGATAATATTATGTGAAACAGTGTAATAACAAAACCCGGCAATAACAAATAGAAACTTAAACTCCACAAAACAACACAATTAGAAACGGAACTCAACAAATAATAAAACAGAAACTTAAAAATACACTAAATAGAAAATTGTTCAATATGGCCACCGTTTTGTTCAATGCACTGTATACACCTTTTGGAAACATGCCTGTAAATTCTGGTGAGGCTGTTTTGGTTAATATGATTTATAGCTTCCGTGATTCTGTTTCGTAATTCATTGATATTTTGTGGTGGATCGAATTTATACACATCATTCTTCAGAGTACCCCAAAAATAAAAATCCATGGGTGTTATATCAGGACTTAGAGCATACCAGTGAACCGTCCCATTGTTACAAATGACACGATTATTCAAATTTTGGTACAAAAATTCTTTGACGATCCTAGCATTGTGAGCTGGACAACCGTCTTGTTGGTATCAAATCTCGTCTAAATTATCATGAACTCTTCTAATTATTGGTAAGATATAATTTCTCAATAGATTAAGATAACTTTCCCGGGTTAAATTATTTCAAAAAACGAACGGACCAACAATGAATTTACCTGAATTTTTTAAAAATTAACTGTCTAATCTACAAATAAAAATAACAGTTTTTTACCTAATAAGCCGCACCAAACATTAATACCGAATCCGTCTTGCAATCGTCTTTCTTTCTTTAGATGGGGATTTTCATTTGCCCAATAATGCCTATTATGGCGATTATACACACCACAATTTGTAAATCTGGATTCATCAGTCCATATTATTTTTAAATGAAAATTTTCACCATGCTGACATTGTCCTTGACACCATCTGCATAATTGAAGTCGCTTAGGGTAATCGTCAACATTTAAGCCTTGTACGATTGTAGGTTTGTATGGATGGTAATGGCTTTGTTTTAATACACGGTCTACCGTACTTTTTGGAACGTCAATTTGTTCACCATAAAACCGAACAGATTGCGGAGGGTTTTCGTTTGAAACCTGTAAGACGGCATTATTTCTTTCTTCACTTCCAGGTATTGGTAGTTTCTTTGCGTGGAAGCTACCGTCGTTCAATAGCTTGGTCATTATCCTGCGAAATATTTTGGTGTTTGGTTGTCGTCTTTCTGGGTAGTTGTTTTGATATGAATTTGCAGCTACCTCAGTATTTCGGTTAGAACGAATATAACATTCCAACATGTCAAAATATCCTTCATTACTGAACATATTGTTGAATATTTAAAATAAACAGGAAACAAACTATTTAGTACAAAATTTTAAGCAACGTGTTAAATACACTACAAATTGTTCAGATAATTAAAAATGACAGTATTCTTGATTGTCGCGATAGTGTTATATCCATAGCAACCTTACTTCTGTTGTTTTTCAGTTGACTTACGTTTAGAAATCAAACAATTTTCAAAGGCGTCTTCGTAAATCATTAATCTGCTTTTTATTGAGTTCTGTTAGTAAATTTATATTATTTACTAGGTTTACCTATTCAATTAAATTATAACAATTTTTTAGGATAATGTTGTAATGTAAAATATCATTTGTAATAATGGGCCGATTCATTGGTTCCTATTTTTTATCGTGAATCATTACGGAAAATTATGTTAAAAGTAGAAGTCTATTGTTAGACTCCATGGCCTACTGCTTTTTGAACACTTTTTTTTTTGTTTTCTGGTATTGGATTTCATAGCCTACTATTCTTAAAACGGTTTTTCTCAAAATTGTCAGTGCAATTACAAGATTTCTCAAGCATGTTGTACATCATTGAAAAGCTCTTTTCACAGGCTATCACATGAGCAAAAAGTCCAATATCGCTGCCATAATAAAAACAAACGTTGATACCTGTAGCTCAAGAACAAATGACAATCCAAAGTTGAGAATAGCACAAAAAGATTACTCTGTAAAAAGTGTCCTGATAATGTGCAAGTCCTAGACATGTCAGATCGACGCCTACTCAGATATTGAAGAAAAAAGAAATCGACATATTTTGTTTTTTTCAAAATAACTCGAAAATGAAAAGAGGCAGTGCAAAATACAAGTCATATTTGGAACGAGCATGAAATTCTGCAAAACATTACTAATTTAACCGTCTCGCTAACTCTAATAATAACGGAGATAGCAATACATTCCCATCCAGTTTGAGACACACTGTATACCATTTTTGTCGCCCAATGACATCGTGCTGCTCGGCTTGAGTGGTGTAACGGCAGATCACATTGGGATGGGGAATGGAATCGTGCTGTGTTCTCTGACAAGTACCGATTCTGTCTTCCGGCGGTTACGTGGAGAACGCAACAATTTAGAAATTTCTGTGGAACGGCATACGGCACTTGCACGGGGGGTGATGGTATGGGGTGTGATAATATACGGTAGCAGGTCACCTCTAGTTTTTATTGACAGAAATTTAAGTGTAAATGATTATATATGAAACGTACTGCAGCCTGTTACACTACCATACCTACGAGGGTTAATACAACTCCCTTTCCAACAAGACAACGCACGTCGTCATACAGCAAGGGTTACTACAAGGTTCTTACAAGAAAATAACAAGACCCTGCGTCCATGGCCTTCTCGCTCACCAGAGTTGTCACCAATTGAACACGTGTGAGATATGATTGGCAATCGACTGGGTAATTTACCACAACCACAAATAACCCAGTTGACCTTCATCACCGCATTCAAGAAGCCTGCGATGAATTTCCTCCGGATTCCATACATTATTTAATTTCAAGAGTGACTCGAAGAATTGTAGAATGCATAAGAAACCGCGGCAGATCCACTCATTATTAAATAAGTTGGTATTTTTTTAATATTTTAATTTGAAAATATAATCATTTCGTTTTAATTCTTTCCCGAAGTTATTTGAAAGTATTTAAAAACAAGAGACACTTTCTCATTACCACAAGATAGCGGTTACAATTTTTCATGTTTTTCACGGTAAATTTGCAGATTAACTCCCGAACGTTTTTCAAAAAATTGTTTTCGGAAACATTACTAGGACCCTCCCCTGGATACACAAACCACAAGAAAAATTTATTGTGGTTTCCCAAGTAAGTTACGGGACTAGGAGTGAATAGGGGTGCTTGGCGGGGTAGGTAGTAAAAAGGAAATATGAGCAGAAAATGCGAAGAAAACTGCTTGAAAGCTGTCTATTTGAAGCCATATCCCATTAAACCCTGCCTACCCCGCACAGCACCCCTATTCGCCCCAGGTCCCGTAAGTGAATGGGGGGTGGGTGTATGAACAAGAAATTTGTATTGTGGTTTATACAACGAGGATGGTTGTATGCACACGAGAGTGGAAGGAAAATGCCCACGAAGAAGCAGGGACCGGACCCCCACCCCGTTTAACTTGTGACAGGGGTTGGATGGGGGGTGGGGTGCTTCGTCGTGGGAATTTCCCTTCCCCTCTCGTGTGCATACAACCACCCACGTCGCATAAACCATAAGAAAAAATTCTTGTTCATACCCCCAAGCAAAGTTACGGCACCTGGAGGAATAGGGGTGTTGTGCGGGGTAGGCGAGGTTTAAGGGGGATATGGCTTCAAGATGTAAAAAAGACAGCTTTCAAGCCCGTTTTCTTCGCATTTTCTGCTCATATTTCCTTTTTACTACCCACCCCGTCCAGCACTCCTATTCACTCCTGGTCCCGTAACCTCCTTGGAGGGGTGTGAACAAGAATTTTTTCTTGTGGTTTGTGCATCCAGGAGGGAGGGGGGGAGGCTTGTTTCTGAAAACAGTTTTCTGAAAAGCGTTCGGGAGTTAATCTGCAAATTTACCTCTTTCATTTTTGTTTCTGAAACGTTGAAGAACATCTAGAATTCAGAGGGGCCACTTGCTCCAGTTAAGCCTACGTGCTGGCTACGGCCTTCACTTACAGAAACGAAACCCAACAGTGAAGCCACAGAAGTATTCTCGAAGTCTGTATGTAGTATGGACCAGTTTCACCAAGTAAGGGCAACAACAATCAATGAGTTCATAAGCAACTGCCGGGGTTAAATTTAGACACCCCCTTACAGTCCTGACCTAGCTCCGTCGGACTATTGCCTCTTTCCTAAGCTGAAGAAGGACTTGCAAGGACCTCGATTTTCTTTAGATGAAGAACTAAAAGAGGTCCTTTTATAGTTTTCGTAAAAAAATAGTGTAGATCATTTCTAATGAAAATTCGCTACCATAACGCACATAGTGCGTCCAGATTTATTTTTATGTTCTGTTAATGCATCTTTTGCATGTAGCGTTATAATGTTATTATGAAGAACAATTACTGCTGATGTTTACAAAGAAACAATTAAAAATTTAAAAGTCGCTGTGCGTCAAATTCGGAAAGAAATTAACTGCGGGTTTGTTGAGTTAAGGCATCCCCTTACAGTCCTGACATAGCTCCGTCGGACTATCGCCTTTTTCCTAAGCTGAAGCACTTGCAAGGACGTCGATTTTTTCAGATGGAGAACTAAAATGGGACCTTTATAAAGAAACGTCTGGATTTAGTACCTACATATAGGTATATTATGAAAAATAATTACCGCTGATGGTTACAACGAAGCAATTAACCAGTTTAAAAGTCGCCGTGCTCCAAAAGAGGCCTCCTAATTATTGCTGTCGACAATTACAGAGTTCATAAGGCTCACAAAATTCGAGAAGAAATCAAATGTGGGTTTTTTTAGTTACGGCACCCCCCTTACGGTCCTGACCTAGTACCGTCGGACTATTGCCTCTTTCTTAAGAGGAAGATCGATTTTCCTCAGATGAAGAACCAAACGGGGTCCTTTCCGACGAGTTTGCGAAACAACATTTTTTGGATCCAATTTTTTTTTCTCTCAATCTTTTCCTTCGTGCTTAGGTAGGTTTCATTTTAAACTTCCCTCGTAAAACAAAAGGGTTGTCGAAAAATTAAAAACGACGCCAAACACAAGTGTCGCGATAGCAACTGGAAAACACGTGTAGATTTTTTTCTAACTCAAAAGATAAGCGAGCGATAATTTAAAATGAAAACAATTTTATTTCCTCGCAAATAAAACCAAAACTCACAACGGCAACACAAAAACAGAACGCAAGAAAGAAAGATACCTACTGACCTACTGAGAAAATTGTCTACGTTCCTGTTTATTGCAGTTTTTTCGTCAATTAGGCAACAAATTATTCACTAAAACCGTCAAAAAACCCAATGATAATGCGATAGTTCGAACGAAACAAAAAAATTAAAGCCATGTCATGTGATTCCGACTATAAATTTGAGTTTTGACAATTTTAGTGCCTTTTTTTCGTAGTGGCGCGCGCCATCCAATTCCAATTCATAAATTAAAACCGATATTATGCGATATTACATTATTTGATAGCAGCCAACGAAGCAAATTGATCGATATAATCCCGTTTTAAAGCAAACAAATCAACGAATTAATTTAACGCCAGAACAATTCGATATGTAAACACCATAAAAGTGAAAATTCAACACTAACATCAATTTTTTATAAACGGGAATGCTAATAAAATGCAAAAACTCACCTAATATTATTTATCACTGATAACACAATCCGCCATCTTTTATTTTATGTCAAATATCAAAAGATTCATGTTTACAAGTTGACAAATGCGACATGCGCGACGTCCAATTGTCGAACATTCAAACAAACGACGACACGCGACAGCCAACCCGTTTAAATTGTTATAATAAGGTAATAGTGCCGATTCCATGGCTGGCACAAGTATTATCGCTTATTCTGCGTTATAACGCACTACATTTTATTCATTCCTCCTATTAAACGTCAAAACATCGTTTTTTCAACTAGGATATTTTAAAAACCAGCGAATTTTATGTATGAATTATAAGTTAGTGACAAAAACAACTGGATTAACCGATAATATGCTTGTTTTATTGATGTTTTACTGTTAAACTTGGAATAGACGAACTCGACTAATAAAACACTTAATTAACAAAGGTAAAATTGAATTAATTAATAACTTAAACATGCATATTATACAATGCAGTATACAGAATACATTATTATGCAACGTTCATTAAAACGACAAATCAAATTGGAAATTTTTTGTCTGGTTGTTTGGTCGTTTTAAATGTTGTCATAGGCAACCAGAATAAAGATTTAATCGGCGTGAGTGTATTGTTGGTTGCCTGCGCGACTAGCAACAGGTGTTTCTTCTTTTACTCTAGAGCTATATTACAGGTGGCATATAAAACACTTTTCATTCGGATTTTTTCACTCTTATGGTACAACAACAAAAATCAGCGACGCAGCGAGTGCGTTATGGTAGCAAATTCTCATAATGTGTTTTTAATAATGTCAGATGTGTCTTTATAGTAGAAACTAGAGTGGCTGTTTAAAGACAGTGTGGCCATATATATATATATATATATATATATATATATATATATATATATATATATATATATATATATATATATATATATATATATATATATATACACCACGAGGGCTTACAGCCTAAATACTATCGTGCCGTGGGTGTCGACAAGGAGGAAAGAGGCAACTTGCTAATTCTGGACTTGAAGGTTTGAGGTTCGGAGGAGAAGGAAAACATGTGCCGGCAAGGAATTCCACAACTTGGAAGTCCTCGGGACAAAAGAGCGGACATAACAAGATATTCTATTTCTGGTGACCTGGACAGTAAAATGGTGCATTCGCTCTGTTCCCCTGGTAGATCTGTTGGGGGCAGCAGCTGGAGGAACTATGGAAGAAAGCTCCTCTGAGCAGTGCCCGTGAAGATATCTATAAAAGAGAGAGAGGTCACCAACGGCACGTCGGTGGGCAAGGGATGGCAGCCTTTGGGTGAGGGTAGGGTCACTGATGAGACGTATTGCTCTCTTCTGAATGGAGTCCAGGATAGCGATTGTAGAAGCAGCAGCGGCACCCCAGATGTGGGAGCAGTATTCGAGGTTTGGCCTTATTTGTGAAGTATATAAGGTATAGAGATTAGCTGGTGAAAAGTATTTTCGAGCCCGGAAGAGGAAACCTAATTTCTTAGCAGTCGCTTTTGCAATTGATGTGACATGTTGGTGGCAATTGAGATTTCGATCCACAGAAATGCCAACAAGTGAAAAGGACTCAATACTTTGAATAACTTGGTTGTTCATTGTAATGGGTCTAGGGCTGGTGTATCTCTTATGAGAAAGAAAGCAAGACTGAGATTTGGTGGAGTTGAATTGTACAAGATTTCTACTTCCCCAGTCTAATATTTTTTGGAGATCCACGGAAACAGAACCCTCCATGAGTCTGCGATCCTCATCTAATTGGGCTAAAGAGTATATTTGTGTGGAGGGTGCTGTCGTCCGCGTAACTGTGAACTGGGTTGGATATGCTAGAGAGGAGGTCATTGATGTGGAGAAGAAACAAAGTAGGGGCTAAAGCTGAACCTTGAGGAACTCCTGCATTAATTGGATAAAGTTTAGAGGAATGGCCATCCACGACAAAAGAAATGCTCCGGTTGGAGAGGAAATTTGCTGTCCAGGTAGAGAGTTTTGGTGGTAGGCCATAGGCCGGAAGTTTATTAAGCAGCGCTGCGTGCCATACCTGGTCGAATGCTTTGGATATGTCTAGAGCGACAATCTGGGATTCACCGTGTAGTTCCATAGCCTTGTTCCAAGAATGGGTGACAGAATACATACTGCATGTCGTGGATTAGACTGTGTTTTTCAAGAAATTTTAGTAATTCGGTGTTTATATACTTTTTCATCACTTTAGAGGCGACTGAAGGGAGAGAAATAAGCCTGTAGTTGCTAGGAAGCGCTTTGGATCCTTTCTTGTGGACGGGTTGTACTCAAGTAGTTTTCCAGTTACTAGGGAATATGCCTCTATTGTAAGATGTCTGAAACAGACGAGTCAGGACAGGAGCAAGTTCTGGTACGCATTTTTTGAGAACAATTGCTGGGATCTCGTCAAGACCAGAGGCTTTTCTGGTATTAAGAGAAGAGAGCATCTTTCGTACCTTTTTAGTTTTGAAAATGATATCTGTCATTTTATGTGTGACATTGGGGACTGTTGGTGGTTGAACATTTGGAGGTGGGTTGATAGTAGAATTGTCGGCGAACAACGAGGCAAAAAGTTCAGCCATGCCCAGGGCGGTAGAAACAATTTCATCCCCTGAGACAAGAGGTGGGGACGTGCTCTTGCAGGAATTATTCCCAATAGATTTAGCAAGAGTCCAGAAGGGTTTGCTGTCGCTGAAGCTTAAGAGGACTTTGTTTTTGATGTGGTTATTAAACGAGTTTTTTTGCCTCAGAAAGATTGCGAACATAGCGGTTTCTTGCGTCGTTAAATGCTTGACGGTTTTCTTGACTGGGATTGTGTAGAAGCGTTTTGTGAGCTTTGACCTTTTCAAGTCTGGCCTTGTCACAAGATTTAGAGAACCAGAGTAACTGAAGAGGTTTTATGTGTACGTGGAATAAATAAATCCATGCAAGCTTATATAGTTTCGGTGACGTTTTGTAAAATATCAAAGGGGCCAGGATGAGAGAAGGAGACAGACGCCCATGGAAATGAGGAAAATTAACCCCACATTTTGTCCTAGTTCGCGGAGTTGTGTCAAACGATACGTGGATGTGAGGACTGTGTGACCTCTGCTTGCATTGCGCAGGAAGCAGTGACCATGCCGTGGTCTGAGCGACCAAGGGGGGCGCTGACTGATATCTTATAGCATTCAGGTTTTGTAGTAAGAAGGAGATCCAAGGGATTTGAGCTGTGTGTTGGGATGCGAAGAAAGTAAGTAGGTTGCTGAACCATATTGGCTAAAGTATTGCTGACTGCAAAGGCCTCCGCTGCTCTCCCTTGTGGATCGGTTTTTGAACATCCCAGCCATTCCTTATTATGGACATTAAAGTCACCAAGTATAGTGACTTTGGAGGAAGGATATTCAGAAATCAGATGGTCGGTTTTTTCAGAAAGGTATTCAAAGAGCTGGACACAGTTGTTATCAGAAGGTGACCGGTTAATGCAATTGATGAATTTAGTTGCAGCCCTGAGAGAGAGTTTTATCCATAGTATGTATTTTCTTCCAGCTTCTAAATTGGGGAGTCTAGTGCAGGGTAGATTGCTACGGACGTATGCGCACACGCCTCCATGCCATCTAAAGGAAGTAAGGAGCTCATATCCCGGGAAATTAAGGTGATTAGTGGCTATTTTGGCACCGATTTGAGTTTCGGTGCGGAAGAGGAGTTACAGCCTGTTAGCCTGGAGGAAATGGTGGACAGAGTTCAGGTTAGAATTTAGGCCACATATATTCGAGAAGGATATGTTAAATCTTGATGTTGGCGCCCCCTGTACACCTCTCTCCCGGAGATCCGAATGGAGGGGTATTTTACCTCCGGAATCTTATGTACAAGGAGTAGCTATCATCATTTTGCTTATAAGGGAAACTGACTCATACACCAGAACCGGAAACGTCCGTTGGGACTTCACCGGCCCCTTGATGTACAGGGTGGTACCTACTCGGGCGTGAGAAAATCCTTTACTATCACGTAAAGGAAAATTCCACTACCACCTGCTTGACTCTGATTAGCCGCCTCGTACGACAGGCAGGAGTTACCATGGGCCTATTCATTTAGTTAGTTCCCGGACCACAGGGGACAATATTCGTTACAGTGTGAAATTTACATGGGTTTTCTGAGCTATCAATTTTTAACTGTTCACTACCGAATGCTACTTTCATCCATTACACAGTGAGAAAACGAGAAATTTTCGTTGTATTTAAAATCTTCTCTACGGCTGTTTTCCAAGAATGCTTCGTCTTGTGCGTTTTCCTTCCCATTCTTTATGCATACAACCATCGTCAATTCTTAAACCACAGGAGACATTTCTTGGGAATAACTCCCAGGAAAGTTACTGGATCCAGGGCGAGTAGGGGTTCTGTGCGGGCGGTAAACAGGATTTTAGGGAGGTATTGGGGAACCGGGCCGTGAGATCTTGGGACCACACGCTTAAAACTACTCCATGTATATAAATATTGCTTAATTTGACTTATGTTAGGTCTTTATTTGAAGCAAAAAGATATTTAATAAATAAACCTTTACAATAATAGAGTAGGTCATTAATATAATGAGTTCCTTATACATTGGTATTATCATCTTTATTCAGTAAATATTGTTTTGTCTTACTGGAAGTGGCATATTCATAACTTGGCACAGCTTCTTCCTGTTGGGAGAGCAAGTAAGCCAGTCTCGTTTCCTCTTCCGTTGTGGATGTCCTTGCTGGATCTTTTTCCTGTTCATTAACAAAGGTAACGGAATGTCCTGGTAAATCTAACGGGGCAGGTTTTGGCATGTTCAAAGCTACATTGTATACCGGCGGTGGATCAGAATGTGTCATTTCTTTAGAGTAGTCGATCATGGTCGTAGTGGGTGAACAGTGATGCTGACATCCTTTGAAATAAAATTAAAAAGTAGTTTATTTTAACTAATTTAGTATGGCTCGCCAAGATTGTATTATGAAGATGGGTAGATTTACATTTGGATTTAGATTGGCGGATCGGGGGTTAGGGGGTGAACCTGGCTATTCGGCCTTTGTCATCGCTACCTCTAGATTCTCATGCAACTTTATATGTAGCCTGTCTCAAGTAGAAAATCAGTTACGTGATAAATCGACCACTAATCAAAGACAATCATTTAGAAGCGTCAACCCATTTGTCGGTGTGCACGTCAAAGACAGAAGTTATAATATCAATTTTCCAAGTCAACGGCATGCGTGCCGTTTTTAGTGTAATGCGTTGGAAATAGAAAACTCTTGAAAATAATTATTGGCTTGTGCTATAAATTTAAATCAGTGGCGTCAAACGGCGTTGTCATTAGTTTTGTCTCGGTTTTGTTGTTTTTAGTATTTTATTCAAGTTAGTTAGGAATATATGCTATAATATTAACACCAACACTTACTGCTGACTCGCTTAATACCCTATGATCACTATTCTACACCACACCGGAACTAAGTTACTCTGCGCACCGCTCGTCTATTTATAGTGCCCATAGAGATTCTAGACCTTCTACACTATTCTATACCGGTCACTTCTGGTCCCTTCAAGAAATATAATTCCAGCGTATTCGCTCTTACCAACACACTTTATAATTGACATCTGACCATAGAGTAAACAAAGTCCATAAACTTAATTCTCACAGACAAATGTGACACTGCCCCCCTCTTATATTCGATCGTACCGATCGAATTCTGACATTCCTTGGAATGGCGTAAGTCTGTGCCTATGGACCACCTTTATCTTGCTCTTTGGGCACCTCTGAATTCGATAGACAACGTCATGGATCTTTTTGGCCACCTTATAAGGACCTTCCAATAATTTCTGTAGTTTAGGTGACCGTCGCTTGCGTCGTACTGGCTTGTAGAACAACACCCGATCTTCTTCTTTAAAACCAGCGGAATTAGGTGGCACGTCATAACGGGTCTTCATGCGGTCGCTTTCTATTCGTATATGCATTCCGACCGCAGAGTGGATGGTTTTCCTTCTTGTCAATATGTCGGAGCTTTCTTCAAGCAAAGTCCTTAGGTGGTACTGGTTCTTCCGTGTAGTTGCTGTTGTTCTGATGCTTCTAGTTGCACAAATATCTCGGCGGGCCCTATTCACCCTGTCGTCATCGGCTCTGTACCAACAAATGTGTTTACTGACCTTTTTCTGGGTTGGCTTCACAATTACGTGGTCTTTGCTTCACTTTTTCCCTTAGGCGTGATCTTAGAGCCCAACATTCGTCCCTTATATGTCCCACCTTGACGCAGTTCCAGCAGCGCAAGGCATTTGCACGGTGAGCTCTTATTGGGTGTTCATGAGACGTCTGCCTTGTTTGTTCTGCTACTTTCTCTAGTAGCCGCATGATCTTGGATGACTTTTTTATTTTGTTCTTGGACTTAGACACTGCAGACTTTCACATGACTTTCCGTCGCTTGTTTTACCACTTCAAACTCCAAGGCATGTGCCAAAGCATCGTTCAAGTTTTTGTGTCTCGCTATCCTCAGCGTCTGTTGCGTGTCGGTATCTCTGATGCCGTCAATGAAGGTTTGCACCGACAGCTGGTTTAAAAACTCCATCGTAGCTATGGGGTAGGCTAATCACGTCGGCGTGGAGATGTTGGACACTTTCGCCCGGTTTCTCACAACGATTTTTCAACTTCAATCGATACAACTGTTGTAAGTGCTGGTCGCCAAACCTCATTTCTAATTGATGTCTGATGCTGTCAAAACTCAGCGGTTCTTCCCTGGGAATACCTTGAAGCACATCTAGAGCATCTTCTCTGAGAGCTACAATTAACGAGGTCGCTTTCTCTCTCTCTCGCCCCAACCATTTGCTGTAGCAGCGGCTTCGAACTGGCGTAGATAAATACCCTACGGGACTGAGCCATCAAATGTGGGAACTTTAATTCTTACGTGCCTATCTTCGAGCCTGATGTTTTCTTTGGCTAGGGTTTCGCACTTATTTTCTAGTGATTGTATTTTCTGATGCACTTCCTCTTGTATATTCGCCAGCTTGTCATGTACATCGTCGCTGATACCCCTTACTCTGCTTTCTACTTGCTGGAAGATGTCGTCTTTTACCTGCTTCATACGTTCGTCGACACATAAAGTAATATTCTCAATTCTGCTGGCCTGTTCTTGTAGAATTTTCTTTGTTTCTTCATCTTTTCTTCTCAGTTCTTTCTTTGCTTCTTCGTCCCTTTTTCTCAGTTCCTCTCTTATCTCTTCGTCTCTTTTTTTCATCTCTTCTTTAGCTTCTTCGTCTCTTTTTATAGATTCTTCATCTCTTTTTCTGACTTCCTCTTTAGCTTATTCGTCCCTTCTTCTGGCCTCTTCAACTCCTTTTCTCATTTCTTCTTTGGCTTCTTCGTCTGTTCTTCTGGCCTCTTCATCTCTTTTTCTCAGCTCTTTTTTAACCTCTTCATCTCTTTTTCTGGCTTCTTCTTTATTCTTCGTCTCTTCTTCTGGCCTCTTCGTCTCGTTTTCTCATTTCCTCTTTGACTTCTTCGTCTCTTTTTCTGGCTTCTTCATCTCTTTTTCTGGTCTCTTCTTTCATTTCTTTAATCAATTCCAATAGTTGGGCGTCCATATTGGCTGTTGCGCTACGTGTCTTAGGCATAGACGTACTTAAAGCTTGTACACAATTTATTCTATTTTAAGAACACACCCAGTTATGACTTACTGCTGACACTGATTTTCCCGAGATTCTTGAAATTTTTACGTTGTTCAACGATTATTCTGAAAAATATTTTTGCTAGCAGCTTGAAAATCCCACTTCTGACACCAGTTGTTACGTTCTACGGGGTTCTGGATTCTGGATTCGTTGACTAACAAAACGGAGCTTTTCAAACTACTAATTTATTATAACCAACTATTTTCCAACACCAGTATCAATTAAAATATTTTTCTGGATTATTAAATGTCCATAGAACTATATTCCACTATTCGCCTTCTATGATCGCTTCTTAAACACCAACACTTACTGCTAACTCGCTTAATACTCTATCATCACTATTCTTCATCACACCGACTTAATACTGAACTAACTTATTCTGCGCACCGCTCGTCTATTTGTACTGTCCATAGAGATTCTAGACCTTCTACACTATTCTACACCTGTCACTTCTAGAAATATCATTCCAGAGTGTTCGCTCTTACCAACACACTTTATAATTGACATCTGACCATAGAATAAACAAAGTCCATAAACTTAATTCTCATAGACAAATGTGACAATATAGAAAACTTGATTCTGAAACGAAATTTTTTTTTGTTTGTCGGTCGGCCGGTCTGTCAGCATGTACGTTTGTCTGTTAATAGGCGCAATAACTTTCGAACCAATTGAGATATCATCTTCAAATTTGGTATCCAGTTAGCAATCGACAATCGAACGCTTCGAATTGTTTTTGGGTTAGATGACTTCAGGGGGTAGGGAATAAATAAGGGGTGATTTGGTGAAAATTGAAATTTTTTCAATAAAACTCGAGTAATATAACGTTTCAAAAGTTTATAGGTACAGGAATATAAATATTTTCTTTGCGGTCAAGTCATGGGCCCTAAATTCATTCCTTGAGAATGTCTTTCCAAAGAGAATAAATTATCACAGTAATGTGAACGTTATGATTCTATTTGCAGCACCATTTTTTGGTGGTGTTTGGAGTGATCTTGCTTTTTGTTTGACTTAGGAATATTGGAATTTTCAGAGTGTAGACATTTTTTCGAACTTAACCATTTAGGAACGTCGCCTTCAAAATGTGCGACTGGTAATCATATCGCTGCCAATGCAATCTGATGACACACACACAGACACACACACGCGCACACACCCATACACGCGCAGGGACATCGACAGCAACAGTAAATAATTTAAATACTTACGTGTTCTGTACTGAAAAAGAAAATGTTCCAGTAGGTTGTTAACATTATCTTCACCTTGTCTGGCATAATGTGGCCTGTAATCTGATGAACCGGAATCGTTGTATTCATTTCTAGCCCTGTTGCGTTCCAGCTTCTTGCAATATTTACCAAGCAGGTAGAATATTCCAAATATAATCAGGGCAGTTACCCTGGAAAAAAATATAAACTTTATTCTATTTGCAAAATCTCTACATTTATTATACCACAGTAAATAATTGACCATTTTATTTGCCTTCGCTTCGATTATGGTACGCAAATTGGGACTGTGAAGCCAGTTGGCCATACCATTAGAATGTAGCGGCAGAACTTTAGTTAGTCGTGCATTATATTGTTTATTAATCGAGTTTAGCCTAAAGGGCTTTCACACTCCCTCAAAGGGGAGCATGCACTCATCCCAGGTATCTCAGATACCAAAGAGACTTAGCTCAGATGGGGCGCTTTTCAAGTTATCGGATCTTGAACGACTACGCGCCACATTTTACAGAAATCTCCGAACGGTGGATTACAGCTTTCTGTATAATCTTCTATTTTGTTAGGAGTGTTTGCACCTTTCGTTGGATGTTTTCGAAGTCCGCTTTACAAGCATGTCACATCAATTGCAGAAGCGGCTGCTAAGAAATTAGGTTTCCTCTTCCAGGCTCGAAAATACTTTTCACCAGCTAATCTCTATACCTTATATACTTCACAAATAAGACTAAACCTCGAATACTGCTCCCACATCTGGGGTGCTGCTTTAGCTTCTACACTCGCTATCCTGGATCGGTGACCCTACCCTCACCCAAAGCCTGCCATCCCTTGTCCACCGACGTGCCGTTGGTGACCTCTCTCTCTTTTATAGATATCTGCACGGGCACTGCTCAGAGGAGCTTTCTTCCATAGTTCCTCTACCTGGTGCCCCCAACAGATTTATCAGGGGAACAGAGCGAATGCACCATTTTACTGTCCAGGTCACCAGACATAGAACATCTTGTTATGCCCGCTCTTTGGTCCCGAGGACTTCCAAGTTGTGGAATTCCTTGCCGGCACATGCTTTTCCTTCTCCTCCGAACTTCCAAACCTTCAAGTCCAGAATTAACAAGTTGCCTCTTTCCTCCTTGTCGACACCCACGGTACGATAGTATTTAGTCTGTGAGCTCTCGTGGTGTGTTGTTGAAATAAAATAAAAAATTCAAGAACAAGGTCACTAAATGGAACAGCTTATCTGTAGAGCTAAGCTCCTTACTTTTTTTTAATGTTTAATTATTTATTTATTAGACGCCTTTTCAATTTATAAAAAAACTTTAACAGCCTGTAACTTGAAAACAAAAAGTCCGGACGCAGCAAGTGCTTTATGGAAGTGGATTTTCATAAAAATGTTTTTAATAGCAAATTTGTCTCTCTAATGCAAGTTGGCATCAAGTTGGTTACCGGTATAACCTATATAGAAGAAACAATGTACCATATTTTATCAAAATTACTTATTGTTTGAAAATGTACAACAATTTTCCGAAAGTAGACTTTAAATGTTTCCGAGAAAACTGTCTTCCTAGCCAACAAACCTTAGGTTAATGGCAAATTGAGTTATTGAAATTTGAAGCATTTAATGAAAATTCGCTACCAAAACGCACTTGCTGCGTGTAGATATTTTTCTTACAAACATGCATCATATTTCGATGAAAATTGCAAAAATGCAATAAGGAATGTTAAAAACAATGGTAGGTATCACCAACGATTAATGGGCCACCTTTGATTGTCAAAATAATTTTATAAAATGCAGACACCCTATAATTAACTGTACAATTTTATGTATAATAAAAATTATATTGAGGTTTGCCGAAGAAATGCATCAGCCTAAACCCGGATATGGATTCTAGAGGGCCAAGTTTCCACTCATTTGAAGAGATCCTTTTAAAATTCAAAAGTCTCGGTCTCCTCACCAACGAGTTTTTATACGAAAATTAGCCAAACATTATAGACCGTTAAGCCATAAACTTAACCAAAACTACTGCCAAAGCATCAGAGAAAACGTATATTTGAAATTAATTTTCAAAACATAGAACATTGCACTAAAATGAACGACAATGACGGTTGAAGCTGAAACTTAAAGAGTTGGTAGAACACTTTTCTTGCGACATTTTCTTGACAAAAACCGTATTCGTTCAGGTTCTTTGCCTAAATGTTGCCAATTTTGACGTTTCAAAGCGCGACTGTGACGTTTTAAGGAAAAACCCTATTTTTTTCTTTAAATGCCTATAAATTTTTCGTCTTTTAACTTACAGACCTAAATTGGTACATGGGTTACTTGTTACAATAAAAATAAGGTTACCAAATTTGGTTGCCCTTACTTTATTTCCAGAGCTATGGAGATTTTCCGGAAAAAAAACACAAAATTTTCCGGGAAAACTTTGGCCGCTTTTCCTGGCTAACGAAGTGATCAAAGCCAGTTGCAAATGAAAGGTACTCACCAAATTTGATCAAAAGCAGCCTATTATTTATTGAGTTATCGGTGTGATATATATATATATATATATATATATATATATATATATATATATATATATATATATATATATATATATATATATATATATATATATATATCTATTGCGGAGAAAGCAAGTGCATTCGCAGATCATCTGGAGTTGCAATTCAGCCCAAATTATAACAACGTTGATCTGTCGCACGCAGCAAGAACGCACCGCTATATCAGGAGTGCCCTTTGCGCCACCCCAGACATAACTATCGAGCCCGCACCTTTCTAAGAAGTTTCCCAAATAATCAAATCATGAAAAAATAGGAAAGCTCCGGGATACGATGGAATCTCCAACGTAGCCCTGACTATCTGATTTCTGAATATCCTTCCTCCGAGGTCACTATTCTTGGCGACTTCAATGTACATAATAAGGAATGGCTAGGATCTTCAAAAACCGATCCACAAGGGAGAGCAGCGGAGGCCTTTGCAGTCAGCAATTCTTTGGCCAATATGGTTCAGCAACCTACTTACCTTCCTCGTATCCCAACACACAGCTCAAATCCCTTGGATCTCCTTCTTACTACAAATCCTGAATGCTATAAGATATCAGTCACCGCCCCCCTTGGTCGCTCAGACCACGGCATGGTCACTGCTTCCTGTGCAATGCAACCCGAGGTCACACAGTCATCACACCCACGTATCGTTTGGCACTACAACTCCGCAAACTGGGACGAAATGCGGGATTACTTTTCCTCATTTCCATGGGCGTCTGTCTGCTTTTCCCATCCTGACCCCTCTGATAGCTCACAAAACGTCACCGAAATTATCCAAGCTGGCATGGAATTATTTATTCCACGTACACAGAAAACCTCTTCAGCCACTCAAAAGCCCTGGTTCTCTAAATCCTGTGACAAGGCCAGACTTGAAAAGGTCAAAGCTCACAAAACGCTTCTACACAATCCCAGTCAAGAAAATCGTCAAGCATTCAACGACGCAAGAAACCGCTATGTCCGCATTCTTTCTGAGGCAAAAAACTCGTTTAATAACCACATCAAAAACAAAGTCCTCTCAAGCTCCAACGGCGGCAAACCCTTCTGGACTCTTGCTAAGTCTATTGGGAATAATTTCTGCAAGAGCACGTTCCCACCTCTTGTCTCAGGTGATGAAATTGTTTCTACCGCCCTGGGCAAGGCTGAACTTTTTGCTTCGTTGTTCGCCGGAAATTCTACTCTCAACCCACCTCCAAATGTTCAACCACCAACAGTCCCCAATGTCGCGCATAAAATGACTGATATCATTTTCAAAACTAAAAAGGTACGAAATATGCTCTCTTCTCTTAATACCAGGAAAGCCTCTGGCCTTGACGAGATCCCAGCAATTGTTCTCAAAAAATGCGCACCAGAACTTGCTCCTGTCCTGACTCGTCTGTTTCAGATATCTTACAATAAAGGCATATTCCCTAGTAACTGGAAAACTGCTCGAGTACAACCCATCCCCAAGAAAGGATCCAAAGCGCTTCCTAGCAACTACAGGCCTATTTCTCTCCTTTCAGTCATCTCTAAAGTGATGGAAAAGTATATAAACACCAAACTACTAAAATTCCTTGAAAAACACAGTCTAATCCACGACAGGCAGTATGGATTCCGTCAGCGCAGATCAACTGCCGACCTCCTTTCCTTTGTCACCCATTCTTGGAACAAGTCTATGGAACAACACGGTGAATCCCAGATTGTTGCTCTAGACATATCCAAAGCATTCGACCAGGTCTGGCACGCAGCGCTGCTTAATAAACTTCCGGCCTATGGCCTACCACCAAAACTTTGTACCTGGACAGCAAATTTCCTCTCCAACAGGAGCATATCTGTTGTTGTGGATGGCCATTCCTCTAAACTGTATCCAATTAATGCAGGAGTTCCTCACGGTTCAGCTTTAGCCCCTACTTTGTTTCTTCTCCACATCAATGACCTCCTCTCTAGCACATCCAACCCAGTTCACAGTTACGCGGACGACAGCACCCTCCACTCAAACATACAATATTCTAAGCCTGTCTCTTTAGCCCAATTAGATGAGGATCGCAGACTCATGGAGGGTTCTGTCTCCGTAGACCTCCAAAAAATATTAGACTGGGGAAGTAGAAATCTTGTACAATTCAACCCCACCAAAACTAAGTCTTGCTTTCTTTCTCACAAGAGATACAGCAGCCCTAGACCCATCACAATGAACAACCAAGTTATTCAAAGTAATGAGTCTTTTTCTCTTGTTGGCATTTCTGTGGATCGAAATCTTAATTGGCACCAACATGTTACATCAATTGCAGAAGCGGCTGCTAAGAAATTGGGTTTCCTCTTCCGGGCTCGCAAATACTTTTCACCAACTAATCTCTATACCTTATACACTTCACAAATAAGGCCAAACCTCGAATACTGCTCCCACATCTGGGGTGCAGCTGCCGCTTCTACACTCGCTATCCTGGACTCCATTCAAAAGAGAGCTATACGTCTCATCGGTGACTCTACCCTCACCCAAAGGCTTCCATCCCTTGCCCACCGACGTGCCGTTGGTGACCTCTCTCTCTTTTATAGATATCTGCACGGGCACTGCTCAGAGGAGCTTTCCTCCATAATTCCCCCACCTGCTGCCCCCAGCAGATCTACCAGGGGAACAGAGCGAATGCACCCTTTTAATGTCCAGGTCACCAGACATAGAACATCTTGTTATGCCCGCTCTTTTGTCCCGAGGACTTCCAAGTTGTGGAATTCCTTGCCGGCACATGTTTTTCCTTCTCCTCCGAACCTCCAAACCTTCAAGTCCAGAATTAACAAGCTACCTCTTTCCTCCTTGTCAACACCCACGGTACGATAGTATTTAGGCTGTAAGCCCTCGTGGTGTGTTGTTGACATAAAAAAAAAAAAAAACCTCCCTCGCAAAGCCGTGGTATTCCTAGTTACGATTATGAATGCATTGCTGCGATTTCAACATTTTCCTTCCATGTGGAAACTTGCCGATATTATCAACATCCCGAAACCCAGCAAAGTTCCCTCGGAACTAGAGGCCCATTAGCCTACCACCAGTCCTCAGCAAAATCTCCGAAAGACTGATTCAGAAAAGGCTAGCTTCATTCACCTCTGAAAATCATATCCTCCCAGACGAGCAATTTGGTTTCAGACACCAGCACTCCACCACAGACCAACTCCTTCGTGTGGTGGAAATCATCACCGAAGGATTTAATAAAAACAATTCAACTGGTGCAATATTTCTCGACATTGCTCAAGCCTTCGATAGGGTTTGGCATGCGGGCCTCCTAAACAAACTTATATCATTCCATTATCCTCTCCCTCTGATTCTGCTAATCAGGTCATACCTGCAACAGAAGAAGTTCCAGGTCAAACATCTGGGAGCCAGATCTAGAACGTACTCAGCCACGGCTGGTCTCCCGCAGGGTTCTGCTATCTCCCCTCTGCTGTACAATATATTTGTCGCAGACATTCCGACAGCGCCTCTAATCGTGACATACGCACTGTACGCAGACGACACTACCATCCTCAGCAGCTCCACTCAGCCTAGGATAATAACCGAACGACTTCAGACCTCCGTAGACGAGCTACAAGGCTGGTATAGGAAATCTTGTCTAGCCATAAACCCCGATAAATGTTCAGGAGTCATATTTTTCAAGAGGAGACACACACCTCACGAACACGTATCATTAGACAACCGTCTAATTCCCTGGCAAGATTCCGCCAAATACCTCGGGGGTTTCCTCGACAAACGCTTAACATGGCGCCCCCATGTCCAACACGCCCGACGAAAAGCCTCGATGTTCATCTCGAAGCTGTTCCCACTTCTAAATAGAAATTCCAAATTTTCCATGAATAATAAATTGCTCATGTACAAAGTCATCATCCGGCCAGCCTTGACCTATGCATCCCCTGCATGGGTCACCGCGGCCGCAACACACATCAAGACCCTTCAAATCATCCAGAATAAGATTCTGAGAATGGTCACCGAAGCGCCATGGTTTGTCAGAAACAGTCAGATTCACTCTGATCTGGAAATGCCTTCGATACTGGAGTTTATAACTCAACTATCCACAAATCAGTTCGCAAAAGCTGCTTCTCACCCAAATGCTCTTCTCCGTAGTGCCACCGCCTACGATGAGCAACTTCCACATAAACATAAGCGTCCAAAGCTTATACTTACCGGCTGACGCCCCCGCGGCAAAAACAGAATGGAAACATTCAAACCCAAACGTCATTGTGTGAAATCTTTCAGACGGAGGTATGGACTAAGGTCCGGTACTCCATGGGAGGGAGTTTTAGTGAGTATGAGTCTCAACACATGAAAATTGAAACTGACCTCAGATATGAGTTCTAAAAGGCCTAGTTCGCACTCATTTCAGGAACTTGTTTCAAAATTCAAAAGTCGGGATCTTCTCATTAGAGAATTTTTATAAAGAAAATTCACTAAAACCATCAGACATTAGTATAGGAACTTTTTATTTTTATTTTTTGGTCCTCTACCGCGTGTTGCTCTGCATTGTAGTTTGCTCTTGGCACCCTGTATATATAAATACATGTACATTGTCTCGAGCTTCTACCATTATTTGGGTTTGTTATCAACTTTTAATCGATATTTTGTTATCTGTGTATCGATATTTATCATATAATAAACAGATAACAGTGTTTATATATAGATAAGCGAATAGGATCAAGATGCTCCTTTAGTATCAGCTCGGTAAATATTGAGCAAAAGAGTACAAACACATCTCTTTTCATCGAGATTTTTTAGTGTAATTCATCAAAAACATATAGCGCTTAAAGTAATGTTTTAAGCTTTTATTATAAAATTACTTTTTTTACTGATTCCTTCAAATAATCTTCTTGAGCGCACGCTTTAAAATAAATCAGTTCGCTACAACCCAGTTTTAATACCAGTAATTAATTCGTCAACATAGTTGGATTTACCAGAGGATGAATCAAACTCATCTCGCAGTTGAATTAATCATCTAATAACGCCACATTTATTGGCGAGGAAAGCGCTAAAATTTAATCTGAATTGTGATAAATTTGGTTCCTGTAATTATACTTAACAGTGTCCACCACAGGTCGAAAGATTCGCGTAGTGTCATTTTCTATCTGCCTTTAAGTTTAACATTTTTATATCTTAGGCCAAAGAAAAGATTAAAATCAGAAATCGTCTTTGTTCTGCATTTTATTTTAAATTCTCTGTTTTTTTTAAAATAATACCACATCTGTAACCTGTATTTTGCGTATTATTTTCAATTCTCGTTATGATAATCTAAAGTGTATTTTGTCCAGTTCAGTATTAATCAATCGAATTTGTTCCAAAAACGATTTTTAAGCTCGTCGTGTTAAAAGATACTTGTCGAGTGTCCTTTTAAAAATGACAGAAAAACCAGTGTCTTGGATGGACTACTTATTTGGAAATACAAAAAATTACAATAGGGTAAGTGATAAAGAAGTTTTAATTTATAATTTGTAATTAAATCGGGATCATCAATACAAATACAGTTGGCACAGTACAATACGTTTGGCACTACAACTCCGCGAACTGGGACGAAATGCGGGATTACTTTTCCTCATTTCCATGGGCGTCTGTCTACTTCTCTCATCCTGACCCCTCTGATATCTCACAAAACGTCACCGAAATTATCCAATCTGGCATGGAATTATTTATTCCACGTACACAGAAAACCTCTTCAGTCACTCAAAAGCCCTGGTTCTCTAAATCCTGTGACAAGGCCAGACATAAAAAGGTCAAAGCTCACAAAACGCTTCTACACAATCCCAGTCAAGAAAACCGTCAAGCATTTAACGACGCAAGTAACCGCTATGTCCGCATTCTTTCTGAGGCAAAAAACTCGTTTAATAACCACATCAAAAACAAAGTCCTCTCAAGCTCCAACGGCAGTAAACCCTTCTGGACTCTTGGTTAATCTATTGGAAATAATTTCTGCAAGAACACGTTCCCACCTCTTGTTTCAGGGGTGAAATTGTTTCTACCGCCCTGGGCAAGGCTAAACTTTTTGCATCGTTGTTCGCCCGCAATTCTAGGCTCAACCCACCTCTAAATGTTCAACCACCAACAGTCCCCAATGTTGCGCATAAAATGTCGGATATTATTTTCAAAACTAAAAAGGTACGAAAGATGCTCTCTTCTCTTACTACTAGGAAATCCTCTGTCCTTGACGAGATCCCAGCAATTGTTCTCAAAAAGTGCACACCAGGACTTTCTCCTGACTTGACTCGTCTGTTTCAGACATCTTACAATAGAGGCATATTTCCTAGTAACTGGAAAACTACTTGAGTACAATTCGTCCCCAAGAAAGGATCCAAAGCGCTTCCTAGCAACTACAGGCCTATTTCTCTCCTTTTAGTCGTCTCTAAAGTGATGGAAAAGTATATAAACACCGAATTACTAAATTTTCTTGAAAAACACAGTGTAATCTACAACAGGCAGTATGGATTCCGTCAGCGCAGATCAACTGCCGATCTCCCTTCCTTTGTCACCTATTCTTGGAATAAGTCTATGGAACTACACGGTGAATCCCAGATTGTCGCTCTAGACATAACCATCGCATTTGACCAGGTCTGGCACGCAGCGCTGCTTAATAAACTTCCGGCCTATGGCCAACCACCAAAACTCTCTACCTGGACAGCAAATTTCCTCTCCAACCGGAGCATTTCTGTTGTTGTGGATGGCCATTCCTCTAAACTGTATCCATTTAATGCAGGAGTTCCTCAAGGTTCAGCTTTAGCCCCTACTTTGTTTCTTCTCCACCTCAATGACCTCCTCTCTAGCACATCCCAGTTCACAGTTACGCGGACGACAGCACCATCCATTCAAATATACAATATTCTAAGCCTGTCTCTTGAGCCCAATTAGATGAGGATCGCAGACTCATGGAGGGTACTGTCTCCGTGGATCTCCAAAAAACATTAGACTGGGGAAGTATAAATCTTGTACAATTCAACCCCACAAAATCTCAGTCTTGCTCTCTATCTCATAAGAGATACACCAGCCGTAGACGCATCACAATGAACAACTAAGTTATTCAGAGTAATGAGTCCTTTTCACTTGTTGGCATTTCTGTGGATCGAAATCTCAATTGGCACAATATGTCACATCAATTGCAGAAGCGGCTGTTAAGAAATTAGGTTTCCTCTTTCGGGCTCGCAAATGCTATTCACAAGCTAATCTTTATACCTTATATACTTGACAAATAAGGCCAAACCTTGAATACTGCTCCCACATCTGGGGTGCCGCTGCCGCTTCTACACTCGCTATCCTGGACTCCATTCAGAAGAGAGCTATACGTCTCATCGGTACACCTACCCTCACCCAAAGGCTGCCATCCCCCGCCCACCGACGTGCAGTTGGTGACCTCTCCCTCTCTCTCTCTCTTTTATAGATATCTGCACAGGCACTGCTCAGAGGAGCTTTCTTCCATAGTTCCTCCACCTGCTGCCCCCAACAGATCTACCAGGGGAACAGACCGAATGCACCCTTTACTGTCCAGGCCACCAGCCATAGAACATCTTGTTATGCCCGCTCTTTTGTCCCGAGGACTTCCAAGTTGTGGAACTCCTTGCCGGCACATTTTTTCCTTCTCCTTCGAATCTTCAAGTCCAGAATTAACAAGTTGCCTCTTTCCTTCTTGTCGACACCCACAGTACGATAGTATTTAGGCTGAGTCCTCGTGGTGTGTTGTTGAAATATATTAAAAAAAAAAAAGTTTTGTTTATATGAAATTGATGTTAGGTCGACCCTTCCCAGAGAGATCATTTTCAAACTGTAATGATGGTTACTATATATTTTTGCATAGATGAAAGAATTGATTGATAAACTCACCAGAATTGCCAGTTCTGGAAGTACTTGTAGGAGAAAAGTGAACAACATCCCTGTGGGCAACACACTTCGTTTCTATAACAAATGTAGGTCTTGGAAGTATTTAGGGTCCTATCGAACGAACAAAATTTCAATGCGGGGATCTAAAAAAACAACAATTATTTACAGTTTAACCTTTGATAAGGACAAAAACTTACAACAGTACTTGCCGCCATACTTTTAACAAATCTGGCGGGTTCTGTAGTTTTTTGACATTTGGTTTAACGTCAGATTTCACATCCAGTCTAATTAGTTAAACAAAATACCAATGAGGACCGACCACAGTAAACGTATGACATAATAACTGAACAATATATGATAAACATTTGACATTTTATAAACGTGACGTCACGTGGAGAGTTACAGTTAAAATACTAGGTAAATTAATTTATTGGTTTGTTGTCCACTTTCGAATTTTGAAAAAAAATCTTCAAAACAGCGCGAACTAGGCCCTGTAGAACTCATATACGGGGTTAGTTTCCGGTTTATCTGTTTACATATATACAGGGTGACACATTTCTACAGTAAAGCTCAATATATTTAGCCAACAATGGCAGATATTTTGAGCATCTCTTATAATACACATTCCTGTTGCTCTCGCTTTCTTTTCATACCAGATTTGTTTTTCTTATAAATAAATACATTGTTTTCCCTTAGAGCTTGTCCGCGTCTTTGCCGTCCCGATAGCACCGCACCCTTTGGTTTATCGTGCATGCCCTTTGTCTTTTCTACTCCACCCATTCCAAAATCACTGTGCCTTTTTTTATTTCAACAACACACTACAAGGGCTCACAGCCTAAATACTATCATACCGTGGGTGTCGACAAGGAGGAAAGAGGCAACTTTTTAATTCTGGACTTTAAGGTTTGGAGGTTCGGAGGAGAAGGAAAAACATGTGCCGGCAAGGAATTCCACAACTTGGAAGTCCTCGGGACAAAATAACGGGCATAACAAGATGTTTTATGTCTGGTGACCTCGACAGTAAAATGGTTCATTCACTCTGTTCTCCTGGTAGATCAGTTGGGGGCAGCAGGTGGAGGGACTACGGAAGAAAGCTCGTCTGAGCAGTGCCCGTGCAAATATCTATAAGAGAGAGAGAGAGAGAGAGAGAGAGAGAGAGAGGTCACCAACGGCACGTCGGTGGGCAAGGGATGGCAGCCTTTGGGTAGGGTCACCGATGAGACGTATAGCTCTCTTCTGAATGGAGTCCAGGATAGCGAGTGTTGAAGCGGCAGCTGCACCCCAGATCTGGGAGCAGTATTCGAGGTTTGGCCTTATTTGTGAAGTACATAAGGTATAGAGATTAGCTGGTGAAAAGTATTTGCGAGCCCGGAAGAGCAAACCTAATTTCTTAGCAGCCGCTTCTGCAATTGATGTGACATGTTGGTGCCAATTGAGATTTCGATCCACAGAAATGCCAACAAGTGAAAAGGACTCATTACTTTGAATAACTTGGTTGGTTGAATTGTACAAAATTTTTACTTTCCCAGTCTAATATTTTTTGGAGATCCGCAGAGACAGAACCCTCCGCGAGTCTGCGATCCTCATATAATTGGGCTAAGGAGACAGGCTTAGAATATTGTATATTTAAGGGGGGGGGGGGGGTGCTGTCGTCCGCGTAACTGTGAACTGGGTTGGATGTGCTAGAGAGGATGTCACTGATGTGGAGAAGAAGCAAAGTAGGGGCTAAAGCTGAACCTTGGAGGACTCCTGCCTTGAACTAGTCTGCACAGAAATTGGTAGGGTGAAGTTTTATATTTCTCTTTGTCCAGTCTATGCTGTCCGTAGATCAGTTGTCTTTTGCGGTCCAGAGCTTGACACTCGCACAAGATGTGCTGTGCTGATTCCTCCCCCTCGCCCCAGAGTCAGCATGCCCGGTCCCCTCAAACCACTTCATTTTATGCAGGTGTTTCTTGACAGGCATGTGCCCCGTCAAAAGACCTGTTATGTTCTTGAGCTGTCCTATGCCAAGATTTAGCAGCTCCACAGCTCTCTTTGAACTGGCCTCCCCAATTAGTGTCTGCCCATGTCTGGGTCCTGGAAAATCTGCTCAGTATGCCTTATGCTGGTCCCTGACCCAGAACTTGGTGGTTCCCCTAGCCGTGCCTTTCAATACGCCCAGAGCCGGTTATGGCCCCATAAATGTTTCTGCTGACCCTCTCTTCGCGAGACTGTCAGCTTCTTCATTGCCTTTGACCTCCGAGTGACCCGGCACTCAGAGGGTGACCTCATTCTGCCAAGCCAGGTCGCTCGTCTTGTCTCCGCACTCACTCACCAGCCAGGAATTTACCCGTGTGCTACTTAGTGCCTTAAGGGCTGCCTGGCTCTCTGTGGCTATGAGGATCCGCTTGTTGGTGTAGCCCCTTCTCTTGTTCTCTCGCACGCAGTTCAAGATTGCGTACATTTCGGCCACTTCTATTGAAATTTTGGAATTGCAAAGTTATAAGAAGGCTCACCAGTTCAATAACATTGAACGAGGTAAAGTCTTTGTACTAAAGTTAGCATTGCTATAAACTCTCAGTAAAGATTGGAAAATATGTAATGACATTAACCAATGACAAGCAACTTTATTTATTTATCAGGTTGGCATGAAAGACAGCTTGTCATGGAAGATTACAGGATAATCTGATTTAATCCAAAAAATTAAACTTGGAATTTTCTCAGGTTCTAAATACATTTTTTAGTTTCTTTTCCAGAACTGGTGTTTTTGAGACAAGCAAAAATTTTTATAAAGAATGACATTTTTTCGTAAAGTTGCAAATAAAAATGTTTTACCTTTTGTTCAGTTCATCAGGGGACACATTGTATATATATATATATATATATATATATATATATATATATATATATATATATATATATATATATATATATATATATATATATATATGAACACAGATCTCTCCATTAGTGAATTTTTCGTTCTACGAAAAATTCGGTATAATATAAATTAGTTTCTCGTTAAGTAAGTGGTTAAAGTTAATCGTTTTACTACAACGTAATGCATTATTTAATCATTCAAAAGTTCGTTTCAAGCGCAATTAAATTTAGATGTTTTTGTCTTGACTTATCAAATATACGTTATACATATACACCAAACCAGACCGTATATGATTGGATATCATGGCAACCCTGATCATATTCAAATGAGTAACAGTAACAACACATCAGACTAAAGAAAACGTCACAAGTTATTATCAGGATGTGTTTGTGCAGCGTATTGTGATAATGTTTTTGATATTCAAATATGGCATAATACATAATAAATACAACTGCGTACTTGTTTCGGATAATCTTAACTTATCTAGCAAATCAGTGGCGTGGTAATATATCTTATGTTGAGGCATCAAGGGGTTCTATAGGGTCAAGTGGGGAAAGTGCACCCCTAAAATCAGCAAATTCTACTTCAGGGTATATTATAATAGCCATACATAAGTCTTTTTAATTAGTGAATTTTCTTTAAAAAAATTCACTTATGGGGAGATCCCGACTTTCGAATTTTGAAAAAAATTGTTCAAAAGAGCGCTATTTAGGACCCCTGGAACCCAAATCCGAGGTCGGTTTCAGACTTTAAATGTTTATATATATATATATATATATATATATATATATATATATATATATATATATATATATATATATATATATTTATGTGTCACACCTATAACTTAAAAAAATGAACCGATTTTGATAAAACTTGCTGAGTACCTTCCTTTCGCAAGTTCGTTAGCCAGGAAAATCCGCCGAGGTTTTCCCGGAAAATTTTGTGTTTTTTTTTCGAAAAAAATCGAAAAAAAATTATATTCCGGAATTAACAAAGTAAAGGCAACCAAATTTCATACGCGGGTTTTTATCATTATGGGTAAGTTACCTACCAATTTAGCTCTGTAGGTTAAAGGACAAAGAAGTTACAGGCATTTAAAGAAACATAAATTTGGGTTTTCCTCAAAACGTCAAAAGCCGCGATTTTAAACGTCAAAATTGGTAATATTTAGGCAATGAACCTGAAACTAATATGAGATATGGAAGGAAAATGTCTCAAGAATAATGTTTTACAAAGCCTGAAGTCTTAGTTTCAATCATCATTGTCTTTCATTTTACCAAAATATTCCCAGAAAATTCATTTCAAATAGACCCTTTCTCTGATGCTTTGGCTTTCGGTTTAGTTAAGTTGATGCTTTCGCTGTAGGTTTAGTGAAGTTTATGGTTTAACGGTCTATAATTTTTAGCTAATTTTCGTAGAACAAATTCGTTACTGCATTTTAGCATTTTTTATCGAAATATGATGCATGTTTGTAAGAAAAAATCTGGACGCAGTAAGTGCGTTTTTGTAGCAAATTTTCATTAAATCCTCCAAATTTCAATATCTCATTTGCTATTAAGGTAAGTTTTGTTGGCTAGGAAACCAACATTAAACTGTATTTTCGGAAAATTTTTGTATGAACGCAGCAAGGGCGTTTTGGTTGCGAATTTTCATTAAATGTTTCAAATTTCAATAACTCAATTTGCTATTAACCTAAGGTTCATTGGCTAGGAGACCAGTTTTCTCAGAAACATTTAAAGTTTATTTTCCGAAAAGTTTTGTAGATTTTCAAATAATTATTTTGATAAAATATGATACATTGTTCCTACTATATAGGTTATACCGGTAACCAAATTGATGCCTGCTCGCATTAGAGCGATATATTTGTAATTAAAAACATTTTTATGAAAATTCACTTCCGTAACGCACTTGCTGCGTCCAGAGTTTTTTTGCATCTCTACAGGTTAAAGTATGACCATTATGCTATGTAAATTTGCTTCGATTTGTAAAAAAATTGATTATGATAACAATGTTCGGATTAAAAAAAATGTATACCTAGATGGTGCATATACCCCTTGTAGCTGGGGTAATTGCACCACCTCATAGTATTTTGGCCTAATGGAAGAATAAATACACTATGGGGCAAGTGCCTGAAATATGCATTAGTCTACCAATCTACTATGCAGACCTCTACCCCAAATATTAGAATTTTAGCCAACCTGATTTCCCAGAAAACTATGAATGAAAATTTTAAAATGTTTTATAAAATTTATACCAACATACAGAAATCAAATTATATACTAGTTTTTGTTGTATCCGATAAAGTCAACACCAAAATCCAGTGAATCCCACCTATTGCAAAGAGGTTCTGGCAATTTGCAGACCACATCGCATCTATTGACCGTGGATAAATCGTCCACAAGTGGCCATTTAAATTTTGAATTCTTTACATCAAACCTCTAAAAATTCATTTCTATTTTGTTTTCATATATGTTTTTAACAAGTCCTACAAAATAACGACTTATTTTATTTGTTGAAAACTGAACAAGCAGGTAGTCATCTATATTTATATTTTCGGATCTAGAAAAATGTGAAACCATTTTTTTTCTATGGAAGCTGGCTTCAAACTCCTTTTTTTTGTTCCCTCAGGGCTCGTCCGCGGCCTTGCCGCCCCGATAGCACTGCAACCTTTGGTTGATTGTGCATACCCTTAGTCTTACTCTACCCATTCCAAAATCACTGTGCCTTGAACTAGTCTGCACAGCGATTGGTAGGGTGAAGTTTTATATTGCTCTGTCTCCGGTCTAGACTGACCGTAGATCAGTTGTCTTTTGCCGGCCAAATGCTTTACACTCGCACAAGATGTGCTGGGCTGATTCCTCCCCCTCGCCGCAGAGTCTGCATGCGAGGTCCCTTCCGAACCGCCCCATTTTATGCATGTGTCCCGTCAAGAGACCTGTTGTGTTTCTGAGCTGTCCTCTGCTAAGATTTAGCAGCTCCACAGCTCTCTTTGAACTGGGTCCGTCAATTATTGACTTCCCATGTCTGAGCACTGGACAGCTTGTGTTGGCCTCTGACCCAGGACTTAATGGCTCCCCTGGCAGTGCTCTTTGACACGCCCAGAGCCGGTTCTGGTCCCATAAATGGTTCTGTTGACCCTCTCTTCGCGAGACTGTCAGATTCTGCATTGCCTTTGACCCCCGAGTGACCCGGCACCCAGATGAGGGTCACCTCATTCTACCCAGCCAGGTCGCTCGTCTCGTCTCGGCACTCACTCACCAGCCAGGAATTTACCCGTGGGCTACTTAGTGCCTTAAGGGCTGCCTGGCTGTCTGTGGCTATAAGGGTCCGCTTGTTGGTGTAGCCCCTCCTTTTGTTCTCCCGCACACAGTGCAGGATGGCTACATCTCGGCCTGAAACACCGTTGCATGGGCTCCGAGGGAAATACTATGACTTACCCTCGGTCCTTCCGAGTAAACACCTGCCCCCGTCCCACACTCCCCGCCAGATCCGCCCGCGAACCAGACGAGCGCGTCCCGTGGTATGCCCGGCGTCTCCTCCCACCATGCCTCGCGGTCGGGGATTTCCACTGTAAAGTTGTTTTCCCTGCACATTCGCGGGCTCGCGAAGTCTGACCTCATTTCAAGCATGGGATCCTTCACGATCTCCTGAATTTTGCAGTGGCCCCTGAAGCCTGGGTTGATCTTCAGTCTACCATTGCAGGCTAGTCTGTATAGTCCTAGCCTGGCCTCCCCCATAATAACTAAGTGTAGGGGGGGCAGATCCAGCAACACCTCCATGGCGGCTGTTGGGGTTGAAGACATGGCCCCTGTGATGCCTAGGCAAACCATCCTTTGGATCTTGCCTAGTTTTTGTTTGGCACTGGATTGTGTCACCTTAGGCCACCAGACCAGTGCCGCATATGTTAACGATGGTCTGACCAGGTCTGCTATTTGATTCTTCCATTTCAGAATCACTGGAAGAATAAATTAAATTTTGCAAATTAGTAGATTCTTGAGAAATATTTTCCTTGTCAAGATTATTAAGGTTTTGGCTCTTTATATTTAACATAGGTGAATGTGTCCGGGTCGATCTCGGAATCACTAGAGGAAAATATGACAACTTTTTCAGTAGATTTTGGTTTCAATTTCTTATTAGGAGACTTGTTCTTTAATTTAATGTTTTGCACACTGTTATTCTCATCAGTATATGCTCTATCACTTATTGTTTTCAGGTTATCTCTGATTAGCATTACTATTTAACCAGCAACTTTTCTCCTCTGATTGGGTTTTATAGTTTGCTTTCTGTCAATTTTTTGGAGCAAAAGGCTTTCGAAACTCATTTATTCACCACAGTATCACCAAAAGATCCTTGATTACTACAAAAATTTTTCTTGACTTTTTTGCATTAGGAAATCTTTACAGTAATCAAGTTTGTAATATACAATAGATCTTGTTATTCACACAAAATATTTTGTTTTGTGCATTTCTCTGGTCATTAGTGGCACCCATTTTCTTTAATGTCTATATATTTTTTTCATTTCAACTAAGAGATCTGAATTTTGCCGTGTCGGGTAAGTTTAATAGTGTAAACCTAAGTACCAAATTTGGTTACCATAGCTTTGCTATTTTCGGAGATACAAAAAATTTTCGAAAGAAAACCCAAAATTTTCCAGGAAAAACTGGTCTGATTTTCCTGGCTAACGAACTTATCCAGGCCACTTGCAAAAGGAAGGTATCTACCAAATTTTATTAAAATCGGTGCGTTATTTCTTCTTATATATATATATATATATATATATATATATATATATATATATATATATATATATATATATATATATATATATATATATATATATATATATCTACCGCCTTGGACAAGGCTGAACTTTTTGCCTCGTTGTTCGCCGGCAATTCTACTCTCAACCCACCTCCAAATGTTCAAACACCAACAGTCCCCAATGTCGCGCATAAAATTACGGATATCACTTTCAAAACTAAAAAGGTACGAAAGATGCTCTCTTCTCTTAATACCAGGAAAGCCTCTGGCCTTGGCGAGATCCCAGCAGTTGTTCTCAAAAAATGCCCACCAGAACTTGCTCCTGTCCTGACTCGTCTGTTTCAGACATCTTACAATAGAGGCACATTCCCTAGTAACTGGAAAACTGCTCGACTGCAACCCGTCCCCAAGAAAGGATCCAAAGCGCTTCCTAGCAACTACAGGCATATTTCTCTCCTTTCAGTCGTCTCTAAAGTGATGGAAAATTATATAAACACCGAATTACTAAAATATCTTGAAAAACACAGTATAATCCACGACAGGCAGTATGGATTCCGTCATCGCAGATCAACTGCCGACCTCCTTTCCTTTGTCACCCATTCCTGGAATAAGTCTATGGAACTACACGGTGAATCCCAGATTGTCGCTCCAGACATATCCAAAGCATTCGACCAGGTCTGGCACGCAGCGCTGCTTAATAAACTACCGGCCTATGGCCTACCCCCAAAACTCTGTACATGGACAGCAAATTTCCTCTCCAACCGAAGCATATCTGTTGTCGTGGATGGCCATTCCTCTAAACTGTATCCAATTAATGCAGGAGTTCCTCAAGGTTCAGCTTTAGCCCCTACTTTGTTTCTTCTCCACATCAATGACCTCCTCTCTATCACATCCAACCCAGTTCACAGTTACGGGGACGACAGCACCCTCCACTCAAATATACAATATTCTGAGCCTGTCTTTTTAGCCCAATTAGATGAGGATCGCAGACTCATGGAGGGTTCTGTCTCTGTGGATCTCCAAAAATATTAGACTGGGGAAGTAGAAATCTTGTACAATTCAACCCCACCAAATCACAGTCTTGCTTTCTTTCTCATAATAGATACACCAGCCCTAGACCCATCACAATAAATAACCAAGTTATTCAAAGTAATGAGTCCTTTTCACTTGTTGGCATTTCTGTGGAATGAAATCTCAATTGGCACCAACAGGTCACATCAATTGCAGAATCGGCTGCTAAGAAATTAGGTTTCCTCTTCCGGGCTCACAAATAAGACCAAACCTCGAATACTGCTCCCACATCTGGGGTGCTGCTGCGGCTTCAACACTCGGTATCCTGGACTCCATTTAGAAGATAGCTATACGTCTCATCGGTGACCCTACCCGCACCCAAAGGCTGTTATCCCTTGCCCACCGACGTGCCGTTGGTGACCTCTCTCTCTCTTTCTTTTATAGATATCTGCACGGGCACTGCTCAGAGGAGCTTTCTTCCATAGTTCCTCCACCTGCTGCCCCCAACAGATCTACCAGGGGAACAGAGCGAATGTACCCTTTTAATGTCCAGGTCACCAGACATAGAACATCTTGTTATGCCCGCTCTTTTGTCCCGAGGACTTCCAAGTTGTGGAATTCCTTGCCGGCACATGTTTTTTCTTCTTCCCCGAACCTCCAAACCTTCAAGTCCAGAATTAACAAGTTTCCTCTTTCCTCCTGTCGACACCCACGGTACGATAGTATTTAGGCTGTAAGCCCTCGTGGTGTGTTGTTGAAATTATATATATATATATATATATATATATATATATATATATATATATATATATATATATATATATATATATATATATATATATCTTTTATAGCGAATTTTTTCTACGAAAATTTGCTAATAAATTACTAATTGACAGAGTTTACGCAACTTTCCTATTTTCATATGGTGCCTTTAACGATATGTTAATTCCTTTTTTCCTGGCTGGAGTTCCGCGTCTGTGAAAATCAATATGGACTTTCTATGTACCGCCGTCGTCGACTGGCGTCGCTAAATCCTCCAGGGCGTCGACTCACCATTGACTTTTATAGTTTTTGACAGCAAATGAAAGACCGTGTAAAGTGTGATCTTAACTCCTGGACTATCTCCAAGTCGATGCTTCCACTTCTCACGCTGTATTTGTTTTGTGTTGCTGTTAACATAACCAGTCAGAATGAGTGCTAAGGTAACTAGATTTCTGACATGTGTTTTGGTTTTACTTACGTTTTTTCATACGTTTGTATTTGATGTAGTAACGCAATAGATACCTGCCTGTGCAATGGTGGTATTACAAATCAGAATTCTCAGTTTATTTTCAAGTCTTTTGCTATATTTTTCTGTTTTAATTTTAAGGCGAACTTGAATTCTAAGCAAAATGTACATCAACTTGTCAAAAATGTGAAGTAACGTCTGTAAAAAATATCCGAGATATTTTGTTAATGAGATTAAATCTTGAGTAAGTCTTTACTTTGATATATTTGCCAACACATTATTGATAATTTGGTTGTTTTTCTTTTGATAAAATAGTTATGAAAAATAGCATATACAGTGCTATAAAATGCCCAATACCTTGTAACTGTTTATTGATTTGTTACTATATTACCAGGACGATTTCAAAATTACTTGGGTCTGGGAAAATAGCAAACAAAATAAAATTTTCTTGCGTCTAATTTTGTCGATATATTCTTTTGTTTCATCGTAATATGTCATTTTATTTAGACTGTACCACAAATGTCAAACTTTTATAACAAGTGATCCAGAATGAATGTCATCAAATTTGACTGAGATAGCAAATCTTACGCGGAGGCTTATGAAGGACCGCATCAGTGATGCGGTTTGTAGTGAGCATCTGGTTAGGCTTGGTGACCCCCGTACTATGGCAGGTAGCCCTGAACAATTGTATGTCGACTATCCTGTAATGTATATACAGGGTGCCCCAATTTTAGTTCAAAACATTTGGGGTGTGTGTAGCCCTTGAAAAAAATAGTGGGGGTAGTTCCTATAACATTTTTCATTTTAAGGTCGTGATACTGAGATACAGCGTGTTAGATAAGATTTTCAAAATTTGTACTTATATAATTTAAACTAGTGATTTATGTAGTTGATATTATGTAGTTTCATTCACTTCAAATTTTCCATACACCGCATGAAGAGTTAAAGCTAAAAGGAAACTATAAGAAGGTACCTACCTAGATATTATAAGTACTTACTGTATTAGTTTGAGGTTTGCTATCTTCTCTTAATACCAGGAAAGCCTCTGGCCTTGACGAGATCCCAGCAATTGTTCTCAAAAAATACGCACCAGAACTTACTCCTGTCCTGACTCGTCTGTTTCAGACATCTTACAATAGAGACATATTCCCTAGTAACTGGAACACCGCTCGAGTACAACCCATCCCCAAAAAAGGATCCAAAGCGCTTCCTAGCCACTACAGTATTTCTGTCCTTTCAGTCGTCTCTAAAGTGATGGAAAAGTATATAAACACCGAATTACTAAAATTTCTTGAAAAACACAGTCTAATCCACGACAGGCAGTATAGATTCCGTCAGCGCAGATCAACTGCCGACGTCCTTTCCGTTGTCACCCATTCTTTGAACAAGTATATGGAACTACACGGTGAATCCCAGATTGTCGCTCTAGACATATCCAAAGCATTCGACCAACTCTGGCACGCAGCACTGCTTAATAAACTTCCGGCCTATGGCCTACCACCAAAGCTCTGTACCTGGACAGCAAATTTCCTCTCCAACCGGAGCATTTCTGTTGTCGTGGATGGCCATTCCTCTAAACTGTATCCAATTAATGCAGGCGTTCTTCAAGGTTCAGCTTTAACCCCTATTTTGTTTCTTCTCCACATCACTGACCTTCTCTCTAGCACATCCAACCCAGTTCACAGTTACGCGAACGACAGCACCCTCCACTCAAATATACAATATTCTAAGCATGTCTCTTTAGCCCAATTAGATGAGGATCGCAGACTCATGGAGGGTTCTGTCTCCGTGGATCTCCAAAAAATATTAGACTGGGGAAGTAGAAATCTTGTACAATTCAACCCCACCAAATCACAGTCTTGCTTTCTTTCTCATAAGAGATACACCAGCCCTAGACCCATCACAGTAAACAACCAAGTTATTCAAAGTAATGAGTCCTTTTCACATGTTGGCATTTCTGTGGATCGAAATCTCAATTGGCACCAACATGTCACATCAATTTCAGAAGCAACTGCTAAGGAATTAGGTTTCCTCTTCGGGGATCGCAAATACTTTTCACCAGCTAATCTCTATATACCTCATATACTTCACAAATAAGACCAAACCTCGAATACTGTTCCCACATCTGGGGTGCTGTTGCCGCTTCTACACTCGGTATCCTGAACTCCATTCAGAAGAGAGCTATACGTCTCATCGGTGACCCTACCCTCACCCAAAGGCTGCCATCCTTTGCCCACCGACGTGCCATTGGTGACCTCTCTCTCTCTCTTTTATAGATATCTGCACGGGCACTGCTCAGAGGAGCTTTCTTCCATAGTTCCTCCACCTGCTGCCCCCAACAGATCTACAGGGAAACAAAGCGAATGCACCCTTTTACTGTCCAGGTCACCAGACATAGAATATCTTGTTATGCCCGCGCTTTTGTCCCGAGGACTTTCAAGTTGTGGAATTCCTTGCCGGCACATGTTTTTCCTTCTCCCCCGAACCTCCAAATGTTCAAGTTTAGAATTAACAAGTTGCAACTTTTCTCCTTGTGGACACACACGGTACGATAGTATTTAGGCTGTAATTCCTCGTGGTGTGTTGTTAAAATAAAAAAAATGTATATTTCTTCTTGAAATAATTTTCTTTCACTTTGGTAATACCTACCAGTGAATTGGGAGAGGAGTAAGCCAAGGAGATACGATGTCTCCAAAACTGTTTATCACCGTCCTGGAATATGTGTTCAAGAAGCTAGATTGGGAGCAGAAAGGTCTAAGGATAGACGGCCAAAGTCTGTCAAACTTACGGTTTGCAGACGACATTGTCTTACTGGCTGATAACTTGGAAGATATTAGAGTGATGCTAAGGGAACTTCAGGAGGCCTGTGCAACAGTATGTCTAAAAATGAACATCGGAAAAACAAAATTTATGACAAACCTCGTCCCTAGTAACAGCCTAATTATTGAAAACTCTGAGGTGGAATGAGTAGATAAATACACATATTTGGGCCACGAGATAAGCATATCTAAAGCCAACAAAACATGCGAGATAAACAGAAGAGTTATACTCTCCTGGGCGGCTTACGGCAAACTTAGAGACGTTTTCAGAGGCGACCTTCCAATATGCTTGAAAAGAAAAGTTTTCAACCAATGTGTTCTACCGGTTATGACCTACGGCGCCGAAACACTAACCCTTACCAACTCTTCTGCTAAGAAACTAAAAGTAGCACAGCGCAAAATAGAGAGATCGATACTTGGCGTTTCGTTACGTGACCACATTAGAAATGAAGAATTACGCAGAAGAACAGGAGTGACTGATGTGGTCGTACATGTGGAAAAACTCAAATGGAAGTGGACGGGACACAGGGCTCGCATGCAAGATGACAGGTGGACAAAACGATTACTTGAATGGAGACCCAGATCCGATAAAAGAGACAGAGGAAGACCACCAACACGCTGGACAGATGACATTACAAAAATTACAAAAAACTGGATTCGTAGCGCTCAAGACAGAAAAGAATGGACTCAACTAGGGGAGGCCCATGTCCAGCAGTGGACGCAGATGGCTGATTGATGATGATGATGAGTTGATTTCAATCCCAGGTCTAGGGGGGGGGGTCAGCGCGGCAAATTCGAGTGTGGTACACCGACAGAGTTCATCAAAAGATTGGACGAACGGTAAGCCCTTTCAAATAATTTATCGGGGGTAATCGGGAGTAGTGAAATCTTGGAGAAGAATCAAGAGATTTCTCAGAATGTTAAATCAAAGTACGAGGCAGGTCATTCGCTAAATGCTGTAAAGAATTTGGAAATTAATATCTACTTAACAATTTGGGTTACCATTCTTCGAAAAATCAATCAAGTAGATATTGAAATTAAAAAGCATGATATACAACTCTGGAGTGTTTCGCCCTTATAATGGAAGGTCTGACCAAAAATTTGCCAAAGTCGAGAGAAAATCCAATGGAATGTTGAATAGAAGTGGCTAAAAGAGTAGCTGAAAAAATTGGACTTGGTCCTATTCTGAAAAATAAACGAATTCTAAAGCGCAAAAACTTTTTGGTGAAAAGTGCGGGGACGAATCAAGAAGACTCCAACCTGTTTAGCTATTTTCTAGAGCAATAAAGATTGTATTTGATCAAACCATATCAGAAATTTAAACGAAGATTGACAGCGCTATGACACTAAATTTAAATTTTGCATTTCTCGATGTTCGTGAAATATTAGATATATCGACTGAAGTACTGCAAAAGAATCTACTACATCTAGCACGAAAATATGAGCAAAATTTGTATACATTTGAGTTCGATCAGGAACTCGCTACACTTTTTTCGGCGACATAAAGAAGGCTTGCTCTTTCTATCTCTTGAAACAGATCTACACCCATGATTTGCAGAAGGCTCTTCCAATATTGATATTACGCTGCGGGTTTACCTTTCGCTTGCGACCACATCTGCAGCTTGGAACGAAGTTTTGGCAAACCTAAAACCCATTAAAAACTACCTGCGATCATTAATGATCCAGGAACGTTAATCAAGTCTCGTGATTCTGGCAATCGAAAAGTAAACCGCACATCCAACTAATTATAACGAAGTCCCGCCTGAAAAAAAACAAGATCCGGGGCTGGTTGATTTATCCCTTTTCTCTAATTTTTTAAGAATACTGGAACTAAAAACATACCTTGACTTAGTAACAATTTATTTAAATACTATCATCCTTAAAACATTTCATTAACTCACATTCATATTCTTAAGGTCTTATCATTTTTTTACGCCTCCGTTCGATTTCTGCTCAATTCTGCAATTCGGGCATATGTTCTTCCATGTATTGTTGAAAGGGGGAAGCATGTTGTTACAAATTACACAAATTAATGATCTGCATCCCAAGCAGAAGCTTTCAGGATGTCTGATACCACCTTCTGTGTAGATATGTCTTGGAGGTGGAGCTGACATTTTGTTTATTATATTAAAGATGCTTTCAACTCAGCGAGTATTTAATTACGAATCAAATATATACTGTTTTATCTTAAGGAACGGGGTCACTTTGTTCTGTGAAGTTAGCAGGTTTGAGTGATTTGATACACAAATGTCAAAAGTGACAGAAAACTAGACAGTTGCACTTTGACAAAATGCATTCTATCAATGGGCGCGTTTAGCAGGCGCCAACGCTGCCAGCAGCCGCATTGTCATGTCCAAAAATGTACATTTTTTAACATAACAATGCAGCTGCTGGTAGCTACTTAGCGCCATGTGAATTCGGCCAATACCATCCATTTATTATTACCATTTTGAATTCATGATACAAATAACGAGAAATATGATCATGATACCATGATACAAATAACGAGAGATATTCAGACTACCTATTTTTAGACCTGTCACACGCATGGTGTCAAGTGGTGAGTCCAATGCAACAATAATATGCTGTCGTGCAATGTGGTTTGACGTTTCATCACAACGTCTTAACAAATTACCTATTTTACTAATATTTAAGTGCATACAGTTGGAAGTAATAAAAATGAAAAAGATTAAATTTGGTGCTGCGATCTATATTATCTGAAAAAGACAATATAGGCGTAACTTCAACCGCATTAAACTGACTTATAGAAACTTTTTGCTTGCGAATGACTTTGTTATAAGTGTGGAGTTGGACTTCTATAACGTTACTCACCACGTGACGTCATAGGAGGGGGCGGGGCATATGCGCAATATCATATCTCTTCTAAGTCATTATATCATATTTAAAACTAATGTGTCAAAGCAGTTACTGCAGAAACAATGGCCGAGTTCATCAGGCGCCGACAGTTGATAACAGTTGAAGTGTTGTGTCAAAAAATGTTGACAACTGTCAACAAATGTTGACACAACAATTCAACGGTTGGTAACTGTTGGTGGCTGGTGAACTCCAAGAACTATAAAACTTGTATCCTATGTGAACTCGGCCATTGCTTCTACAGTAAGTGCTTTAACACATTAGTTTGAAATGCACTTCAATATGGTAATAACCTTAGAATATAAAACAACGGGAATGAGCATTATAAAACATAGTTGGAACCCAAAAAGAGGTAGCAACTGTCATAATATGGCGTCGCCCGCCATATTTGAGATAATAATCACCACGTGAATGAGGAGAATCCAAAAATTAATAAAAAATGTTAGACAACCATGACAGCTAAACGCCTTCGAAAGTATATATATATATATATATATATATATATATATATATATATATATATATATATATATATATATATATTGCGAAATATAGTAATAATAAAAATGTATGAATCTCGCTCCGCCGCCTATAAGCAGTCTCCTGATAGATACCTATGTAAAATAAATACCGGCAGAAAGTACGTCCGATAGATAACAAAAGAATACATAATGTTCATTTTGTTGTCGTTGAACTTTCTTAAATCGTTAGCGATCAACTACCTACAGAAGAATATAAATAGAGTTATAACATATTTAGAATTATTCATCCTCTGACGCCGCTAACTTGGTTAGTGAAACGATCGTCACGTTTTTTAAAATGTGGTGTGGTGATTGCGGTTCTCCAAGTGGGCTTATCTTGACTCTCTAAAATTTTAAGCCAATGTTCGTAAAACAAATTGCTTATTTATAAGAAGACGAGGAACTTTTATTTTATTTTGCGCCCCAGTTTCTCTATTTGCTTTGAGTTTAATTTTGAACGCACTATTTGTACAAACACATTCATGTATACAGACCGCAAACATGAACTAAATATACCAGTCTTGTACGTCTGATCTTGTGTTGTTGCTTGTTGCACTCGAAGATACTCCTGAGAATATCTTATCATTCTAGTGCAAGGAATGTTAAACCAATCAGTAAAAAATCAAGGTACATTTTGATATTTTTATGTTTTTTACCCGATAACTAATAGCTAACTGCTTTTAGTGAATTTTCTTTAAAAAAATTCACTAATGAGGAGATCCCGACTTTTGAATTTTGAAAAAATGTCTTCAAATGAGCGCTAATTAGCCCCCCTAGAACACATATCCGGGGTCAGTTTCGATTTATATATATATATATATATATATATATATATATATATATATATATATATATATATATATATATATATATATATATATATATATATGTATGTATGTATGTATGTATGTATGTATGTATGTATGTATCACACCGATAACTCAAAAAATAATGGGCCGATTTTGACAAAATTTGATGAATACCTTCCTTTTGTAAATGGCTTGGATAAGTTCGTTATCCAAGAAAATCTGCCGAAGTTTTCCCGGAAAATTTTGTGTTTTCTTTAGAAAAAAATTATATCTCCGGAAATAACAAAGTAAGGGCAACCAAATTTGGTACACATATCCGGGGTCAGTTTCGATTTTTATATGTTTATATATATATATATATATATATATATATATATATATATATATATATATATATATATATACATATATATATATATATATATATATATATATATATATATATATATATATATATATATATATATATATATATATATATATGTATGTATGTATGTATCACACCGATAACTCAAAAAATAATGGGCCGATTTTGACAAAATTTGATAAATACCTTCCTTTTGTAAGTGGCTTGGATAAGTTCGTTATCCAAGAAAATCTGCCGAAGTTTTCCCGGAAAATTATGTGTTTTCTTTAGAAAAAAATCATATCTCCGGAAATAACAAAGTAAGGGCAACCAAATTTGGTAGATCGTTTTACATCGCTATAGGTAAACTACCTACCAAGCGCTGTAGGTCAAAAGACAAAAAAGTTATGGGCATTCAAAGAAATATAAATTGGGGTTTTCCTCAAAACGTCAAAGTGACAATTTAAAACGTCAAAATTCGCAACATTTAGGCAAAGATCGTGAATATAATACGGGCTATGGAAAGAAAATGTCTCAAGAAGAATGTTTTACAAACCCTGAAGTCTTAGTTTCAACCATCATTGTCCTTCATTGTACGAAAATATTTCCAGAAAATTCATTTTAAATAGACCCTTTCTCTGATGCTTGGCAGTAGCCTTAGCTATAGAGTTTATCGTTTAAAGGTATACAACTTTTGTCGAATTTTCGTAAAAAATTAATACAGATCAATATATCCGTTATTCTACAAGAAATAAAAGAAAATTGTACACATTAATTACAGGGTGTCTTGAGCTACATCTTAAAACAATATTTCTACAATCACAGGCTGGCCCATAAGTCGTTGGTGATACAATTTTTTTTTTGTCGAAAACGCCTTATGTTTTTGCATTTTCCATCGAAATATAATGCATGTTTGTAAGTAAAGAAATTCTGGACGCAGCAAGTGCGTTATGGTAGCGAATTTTGATTAAATGCTTTATATTTGAAAAGCTCAATTTGCTATTAACCTATAAGGTTGACCAAGAAACGAATTTTTACGGTTACACTTTAAATTTTTGTACGTTTTCAAATAATAAAGTTATTTTGATGAAACATGGCACTTTGTTTTTGCTATATATGTTATACTGGTAATTAAATTTGATGCCTGCTTTCTGAAAAAACACACATATTTACGATGAAAGACATTTTTATGAAAATTCACTACCATAACGCACTTGCTGCGTCTTTGAGTTTTATTAATTTGACACAATGTTTTAGAAACACTATAAGTATATCAAATAATTCTTTTATATGTAGTACTGATCGAAAATGGTCCTAAGACCGAAACACTGTGCTGGCACTCAATAGCTATATCATGTGAAGTTTACCAATTTTTTTTGTCATTAGCGAGTTTTCGTAAAAAAATCGTTTAAAGATATGTAAGTGCTTAAAGAACGTATCAGTGAACAATTTTAGACGAGATTTATGTGAGATACCGTCTAGTCTGTCATTTTATTCGATTGCAGAATTTTTTCAACATAACTTTTAAAAGTTTTGGTTATTGTATTTTACTTAGGTGTGAACAGGGTATTTTTGATTTCATCTGTTTATATTTGTCTGTGTTTTGTTTCTAACTGTATTTTAATCTATTTATATGACATATTTTGTTTGTGTTGTTGTATATAAATATCTAAAACTAGGCATAAAAAGGATGTTTAATATAGCTTTATCAAATTCCATCTGAAGCACTGGACACATAAGCAACAACACTTAACACAAAAGTAGTACTAGCAGCAGTCACTTTTTCAATAGTTAAAAATCCATTGTTCATTTAATGTTTTATGTCTTGATAACAAATCAATGCCACTGCATAGCGTAGGTGGTAGTGGACTTTTCCTTTACGTGATAGTAAAGAATTTTTTCACACCCGAGGAGGTACCACCCCTTACATCAAGGGGCCGGTGAAGTCCCAACGGACGTTTCCGGTTCTGGTGTATGAGTCGGTTTCCCTTATAAACAAAAATGATGATGGATCCTCCTTCTACAAAAGATTCTAGAGATAAAATACCCGTTTATTCGGATCTCCGGGAGAGGGGTGTGCAGGGGGCTCCGGCATCAAGATTTACCATATCCTTCTAGAATATATGTGGCCTAAATTCTAACGCGAACTCCGTCAACCATTTCCTGCAGGCTAATAGGCCCCAACTTCTCTTGCTCACCGAAACCAAAATCAGTGCCAAAACAGCCACTAATCACCTTAATTTCCCGGGGTATGAGCTCCTTACTTCTTTTAGATTGCATCGAGATGAGTGCGCATACGGCCGTAGCAATCTACCCTGCACCAGACTCCCCAATTTGGAAGCTTGAAGAAAAGGCATACTTTGGATAAAACTCTCTCTCAGGGCTGCAACTAAATTCATCTGTTGCATTTACCGGTCACCTTTTGACAACAACTTTGTCCAGCTCTTTGACTACCTTTCTGAAAAAACGCACCATCTGTTTTCCAAATATCCTCCGAGGTCACTATTCTTGTTGACTTCAATGTCCATAATAAGGAATGGCTAGGATCTTCAAAAACCGGTCCACAAGGGAGAGCAGCGGACGCCTTTGCAGTCAGCAATTCTTTAGCCAATATGGTTCAGCAACCTACTTAATTTCCTCGCATCCCAACACACAGCTCAAATACCTTACTACAAGACTTGAATGCTATTAGACACACAGCTCAAATCCCTTGGATCTCATTCTTACTACAAAACCTGAATGCTATAAGACATCAGTTACCGCCCTCCTTGGTCGCTCAGACCACGGCATGGTCACTGCTTCCTGTGCAATGCAACCCGAGGTCTCACAATCATCACACCCACGTATCGTTTGGCACTACAACTCTGCGAACTGGGAAGAAATGCGGAATTACTTTTCCTCATTTTCATGGGCGTCTGTCTGCTTCTCTCATCCTGACCCCTCACATCGCACAAAACGTCACCGAAATTATCTAAGCTGGCATGGAATTATTTATTCCACGTACACAGAAAACCTCTTCAGCCACTCAAAAGCCCTGGTTCTCTAAATCCTGTTACAAGGCCAGACTTGGAAAGGTCAAAGCTCACAAAACGCTTCTACACAATCCCAGTCAAGAAAACCGACAAGCATTTAATGACGCAAGAAACTGCTATGTCCGCATTCTTTCTGAGGCAAAAAACTCGTTTAATAACCACATCAAAAACAAAGTCCTCTCAAGCTCCAACGGCAGCCTTATATTAAAAGTTATAAAACATTACTTTATTTAATTAAGCACACTAAAAACTAGGGTAAAGAAGGACAAGCAAAAACATGATCTCTAATATAAATATTTATACAGTAATTTGGATACAAAACTCAAACCAAACAAGTGCTAAACAGGAAATATACTCAACAAAAAATACACCAGAAAGCTAAACATAAAAAAAATCCCGTGGTTGATGCATTGAGGGTGATTGTATGCATGCAGAATGGGAAGAAGAACCCTCAGGATGAAGAGGGTTTCTTCCCCCCCCCCCGCTTAAAAACACGGGGAGTTCTCCTTCCCATTGTGTATGCATACAATTACCGGCAAAGCACAAGAAAAATATCTTGGGAGCAACCTCCAAGAAAGTTACTGGACCTGGGCAAATATGGATGTTGTGTGAGGTAGGCAGGGTTTAAAGGAGGTATTACTGCAAAAGGCGAAAAACGCATCTTTTCAAAATCCGGCTAAATTATGCTTTAGCATTTTCCGCTCATATTTCCTCCCCGCCCAGCACCCCTATTCATTATTGGTCCCTAAACTTTCTTGAGGGTTGCTTGCAACACATTTTCCTTGTGGAATACAAGGAAGGTTCCAAACATGTTTCTGAAAAGGATTTTCTAAAAACCCTCCGTGCAGTAAACTGGAAATCATCTCTATCTCTTATTCTATTAACTTAAACTGCCCATCTAACCATAAACTAAAGTCTTCTTCTTTTTATATACTAGCCTGGCATGTACAGAACATAAACTCTACAAGACATGCATACAACACTACCGTTATAATGCTTATCTGTTAGATATTTAACAGCAGGCGGGTCAAATGACAGAGCTATGCCATTTTGCCCGCGCAGTTGCTATGCCATTTTACCTGCATTGATGAAATATGCATTTTCTTACCTCTATTTTGGCAATTTGTAGCTCTTAATATAGCTCACACTTTGCACTAAATCACTTTTGTTTGACCTGACGGATTAGCACCAAAAACCTCAGAAATTAATATTTGTATGCAGGTCAGTCACAAACTTTTAGATAGCCAATTACCATTTTACTAGGTTATGTTTCTTGGCATGGAGACATATATTTTCTAGTGAAGTCATTTTGAAACATGCATTTTGTACTGCACTTTAAGCTATTCTCAACTAGATCGCCGTTATACTTAACAAAATAATTAACCTATGCCATTTTAAACGCTATGTCGTTCTAGGACACTTTCCTCTATTGCCACTTTTTGATGTGGAAAAGCGTTGCCCCCTAAACAACAAAACCGACCTGTCCAAGCTTTTTCAAAGAGATAACTTTTAATACCAGAAAACCCGCCTGTGTAGTTTTCAATGGGCTTTCCTGTATATGATTATTATGAATACCCTACACGTTAAGACAGCGAGAAAAGAAAACAGTTTGATGATCGCTGATATACATTTATTGATACACAAATATGTACATGTGACTCTTGTTTTATCTCAATCCTATATTTACATTCTTACGCAAAAATAATACACAACTCCTGTAAACAAAACATTAAATATATCAGTTTACAACGCCGCAAAAAAATTAGATTAAATAACACTGTTATCATAGTTCGATATGAGAAAAGCGGGTCAGCTTTTGTCACAATTAATTTCTGCTTTGTTTTTCGTCGACTACGGACTATTGCAAAACATCACTTTTGATACATTATGAACATCAAAAACGACTTAACAAAGACCATGTGCTTCATTTTATATTGGTCTAAAAATAAGTTTGACTTACGTTGAGGCATCTGCCAATATACAAGGATAGCACAGTATTTAATTCGTTTGGATATAGTTAAACAATTTGATAATGCACCACGTTAGTAAGGTTAGACTATTTCTCTTCCTCTCTTCACCAGCTTTTAACATAACATAACATGTATTCACTGGCCAAAGATTTATACAATAAATATACAGTGTGTCCCAAACTGGATGGAAATGTATTGCTATCTTTTTTTTTTCAACAACACACCACGAGGGCTTACAGCCTAAATACTATCATACCGTGGGTGTTGACAAGGAGGAAAGAGGCAACTTGTTAATTCTGGACTTGAAGGTTTGGAGGTTCGGAGGAGAAGGAAAAAGATGCGCCGGCAAGGAATTCCACAACTTGGAAGTCCTCGGGACAAAAGAGCGGGCATAACAAGATGTTCTATGTCTGGTCATCTGGACAGCTCTGTTCCCTGGTAGATCTGTTGGGGGCAGCAGGTGGGGGAACTATGTAAGAAAGCTCCTCTGAGTAGTGCCCGTGCAGATATCTATAAAAGAGAGAGAGAGGTCACCAACGGCACGTCGGTGGGCAAGGGATGGCAGCCTTTGGGTGAGGGTAGGGTCACAGCTCTCTTATGAATGAAGTCCAGGATAGCGAGTGTAGAAGCGGCAGCGGCACCCCAGATGTGGGAGCAGTATTCGAGGTTTGGTCTTATTTGTGAAGTATATAAGGTATAGAGATTAGATGGTGAAAAGTATTTGCGAGCCCGGAATAGGAAACCTAATTTCGTAGCAGCCGCTTCTGCAATTGATATGACATGTTGGTGCCAATTAAGATTTCGATCCACAGAAATGCCAACAAGAGAAAAGTACTCATTACTTTGAATAACTTGATTGTCCATTGTGATAGGTCTAGGGCTGGTGTATCTCTTATGAGAAAGAAAGCAACACTGAGATTTGGTGGGGCTGAATTGTACAAGATTTCTACTTCCCCAGTCTAATATTTTTTGGAGATCCACGGAGACAGAACCCTCCATGAATCTGCGATCCTCATCTAATTGGGCTAAAGAGACAGGCTTAGAATATTGTATATTTGAGTGGAGGGTGCTGTCGTCCGCGTAACTGTGAACTGGGTTGGATGTGCTAAAGATGAGGTTATTGATGTGGAGAAGAAACAAAATAGGGGCTAAAGCTGAACCTTGAGGAACTCCTGCGTTAATTGGATACAGTTTAGAGGAATGGCCATCCACAACAACAGAAATGCTCCCGTTGGAGAGGAAATTTACTGCCCAGGTACAAAGTTCTGATGGTAGGCCATACGCCGGAAGTTTATTAAGCAGCGCTGCGTGCCCGACCTGGTCGAATGCTTTGGATATGTCTAGAGCAACAATCTGGGATTCACCGTGTAATTCCATAGACTTGTTCCAAGAATGAGTGACAAAGGAAAGGAGGTCGGCAGTCGATCTGCGCTGACGGAATCCATACTGCCTGTCGTGGATTAGACTGTGTTTTTCGAGAAATTTTAGTAATTCGGTGTTTATATACTTTTCCATCACTTTAGAGACGACTGAAAGGAGAGAAATAGGCCTGTAGTTGCTAGGAACCGCTTTGGATCCTTTCTTGGGGATAGGTTGTACTCGAACAGTTTTCCAGTTACTAGGGAATATGCCTTTATTGTAAGATATCTGAAACAGACGAGTCAGGACAGGAGCAAGTTCTGGTGCGCATTTTTTGAGAACAATTGCTGGGATCTCGTCAAGGCCAGAAGCTTTCCTGGTATTAAGAGAAGAGAGCATCTTTCGTACTTTTTTAGTTTTGAAAATGATATCCGTCATTTAATGCGCAATATTGGGGACTGTTGGTGATTGAACATTTGGAGGTGGGTTGAGAGTAGAATTGCCGGCGAACAACGTTATTAGATATAGGGAGACGGTTAAATTGGCAATGTTTTGTAGAAGTTCATGCTCGTTCCAAATATGACTTGTATTTTGCCCTGCCTCTTTTCGTTTTCGAGTTATTTTGAAAAAACAAAATTTGTCGATTTATTTTTTCTTCAATATCTAAGTAGGCGTTGATGTGATATGACTAAGACTTGCACATTATCAGGACCCTTTTTACAGAGTAATCTTTTTGTGCTATTCTCAACTTTGGGTTGTCATTTGTTTTTGAGCTACACGTATCAACGTTTGTTTTTATTATGGCAGCCATATTGGATTTTTTACTCATGTGATAGCCTGTGAAAAGAGCTTTTCAATGATGTACAACATGCTTGAGAAATCTTGTAATTGCACTGACAATTTTGAGAAAAACCGTTTTGAGGATAGTAGGCTATGAAATCCAATACCAGAAAAAAATGACCAGAAAAAAATATTCAAAAGGCAGTAGGCCATGGAGTCTAACAATAGACTTCTACTTTTAACATACTTTTCCGTAATGATTCACGATAAAAGATAGGAACTTTGAGCACATCAATGAATCGGTCCATTATTACAAATGATATTTTACATTACAACATTCTCCTAAAAAATTGTTCTAATTTAATTAAATAGGTAAACCTAGTAAATAACTAAATTTACTAACAGAACTCAATAAAAAGCAGATTAATGATTTACGAAGACGCCTTTGAAAATTGTTTGATTTTTAAACGTAAGTCAACTGAAAAACAACAGAAGAAAGGTTGCCATGGATATAACACTATCGCAACAATTAAGAATACTGTCATTCTTAATTATCTGAACAATTTGAGGTGTATTTAACACGTTGCTTAAAATTTTGTACTAAATAATTGGTTTCATGTTTATTTGAAATATTATTCAACGATATGTTCAGTAATGAAGAATATTTTGACATGTTGGAATGTTATATTCGTTCTAACCGAAATACTGAGGTAGCTGCAAATTCATATCAAAACAACTACCCAGAAAGACGACAACCAAACACCAAAATATTTCCCAGGATAGTGACCAATCTGTTGAACGACGGTAGCTTCCACGCAAAGAAACTACCAATACCTAGAAATGAAGAAAGAAATAATGCCGTCTTACAGGTTTCAAACGAAAACCCTCCGCAATCTGTTCGGTTTTATGGTGAACAAATTGACGTTCCAAAAAGTACGGTACACCCTGTATTAAAACAAAGTCATTACCATCCATACAAACCTACAATCGTACAAGGCTTAAATGTTGACGATTACCCTAAGCGACTTCAATTATGCAGATGGTGTCAAAGACAATGTCAGCATGATGAAAATTTTCATTTAAAAATAATATGGACTGATGAATCCAGATTTACTAATTGTGGTGTGTATAATCGCCATAATAGGCATTATTGGGCAAATGAAAATCCCCATCTAAAGGAAGAAAGACGATTGCAAGACGGACTACCAATACCTAGAAATGAAGAAAAAAATAATGCCGTCTTACAGGTTTCAAACAAAAACCCTCCGCAATCTGTTCAATTTTATGGTAAACAAATTGACGTTCCAAAAAGGACGGTACACCTTGTATTAAAAGAAAGTCCATACTATCCATACAAACCTACAATCTTTCAAGGCTTAAATGTTGACGATTACCCTGAGCGACTTCAATTATGCAGATGGTATCAAGGACAATAATATGGACGATCCATATTTAGAAATTGTTGTGTGTATAATCTCCATAATAGGCATTATTGGGCAAATGAAAATCCCCATCTAAAGGAAGAAAGACGATTGCAAGACAGATCTGGTATTAATGTTTGGTGCGGCTTATTAGGTAAAAAACTGTTCTTTTTATTTGTAGATTAGAAAATTTCAGGTAACTTTATTGTTGGTGCTTCTTCTTTGAAAATAATTTAACTGGGGAAAGATATTTTAATCTATTGAGAAATGATATCTTACCAACAATTAGAAGAGTTCATGATAATTTAGACGAGATTTGGTAGTAACAAAACGGTTGTCCAGCTCACAATGCTAGGATCGTCAAAGATTTTTGTACCAAAGTTTTAATAAATGTGTCATTTGTAACAATGGGTGGGTTTATTGGTGTGCTCAAAGTCCTGATATAACACCCATGGATTTTTATTTTTGGGGTACTCTGAATGATGTGTATAAATTCGATCCACCACAAAATATCAATGAATTACGAAACAAAATCACGGAAGCTATAAATCATATTAACCAAAACACCCTCACCAGAGTTTACAGGCATGTTTCAAAAAGATGTATAAAGCGCATTAAACAAAACGGTGGCCATATTGAACAATTTTCTATTGAGCGTATTTTTAAGTTTCTATTTTATTATTTGTTGAGTTCCGTTTCTAATTGTGCTGTTTTGTGGAGTTTAAGTTTTTATTTGTTATTGCGGGGTTTCGTTATTAAACTGTTTCACATAATATTACCCAGCATTATTACTTAATTAAGTATTGTAAATTAAATGACAATATTTTTTTTATCGTGAATCATTTCGGAAAATTATGTTAAAAGTAGAAGTCTATTGTTAGACTCCATGGCCTACTGCTTTTTTAATCCTTTTTTTTTTGTCATTTGTGTTCTGGTATTGGATTTCACAGCCTACTATCCTCAGAATGGTTTTTCTCAAAATTGTCAGTGCAATTACAAGATTTCTCAAGCATGTTGTGCGTCATTGGAAAGCTCTTTTCACAGGCTATTACGTGAGCACAAAATCCAATATGGCTGCCGTAATAAAAACAAACATTGATACATGTAGCTCAAAAACAAATGTCAATATAAAGTTGAGAATGGTACAAAAAGATTACTCTGTAAAAAGTGTCCTGATAATGTGCAAGTTTTAGACATGTCAGATCAACGCCTACTTAGATATTGATGGGTAAAAAACGGCAAATTTTGGTTTTTTCAAAATAACTCGAAAACGAAAAGAGGCAGGGCAAAATACATATCATATTTGGAACGAGCATGAACTTCTACAAAACATTGCTAATTTAACCGTCTCCATATCCTTAATAATAACGGAGATAGCAATACATTCCCATCCAGTTTGGGACACACTGTATAAATAGAGTTTGGTATCTTACATGCACGCTGACACTATTCTTACCTTTTCTTGTCTGGTCTTTGCTGAGTTAATTACATTTAAAGTTTTTTACACATTACACTATTTCACTTTTTCCCAATACGGTTCTCTTCCTTAAGACCCCGTTCCCCTCACATACATTAAATTTGACGTAAACGTAACAATGGCTGGAATATTCCAGACAGTTCCGGCAGTTCTTCTTCTTTGCGCTATTGGCTTGTACCTTCCATTACCAGATCGCTTTAACTACGTATAACAGTGCCATCGGGTTCTTAATTAGTCATGTGTTCCGAAGTCTTCTTTCTGAAATTGTGCATGGTTCACCTTGATTTCCTATTATGATCATTCTACCTAGTGTTGCTGTGGTTGGAGCGTGTATGTGTCGCCTTTTAGTGATCCGTGACATATTTGTTTCCTGCATCCTTTTGTAATGAGTCAAATGCGAGGTCTCAGGTTAGGCAAGGGCCGGACATACCTCATTTCCTTCAGATGAAAAACGTAAGTGTTATGTAAATTTACCGATCTTGTTTAAATTTCGGTCGTTTGACAGTATTTGCTAGGATATGTTCTCTTTTAACCATACAAACTAGGGTACTTATATTGTAACATGGGTTTTCCTTCCCCTAGCGTTTCACTTAGGAAAAAAAAAGGGGGGGGGGTTCTTCGTCGTGGTGATCTTTCGTCCCCTCTCTCTACTACCACCCTCATTGCATAAACTACAAGACAAATTCCTGTGAGCAACCAGTTCTTCGTCGTGGTGATCTTTCGTCCCCTCTCTCTACTACCACCCTCATTGCATAAACTATAAGACAAATTCCTGTGAGCAACCAGTTCTTCGTCGTGGTGATCTTTCGTCCCCTCTCTCTACTACCACCCTCATTGCATAAACTACAAGACAAATTCCTGTGAGCAACCAGTTCTTCGTCGTGGTGATCTTTCGTCCCCTCTCTCTACTACCACCCTCATTGCATAAACTACAAGACAAATTCCTGTGAGCAACCAGTTCTTCGTCGTGGTGATCTTTCGTCCCCTCTCTCTACTACCACCCTCATTGCATAAACTACAAGACAAATTCCTGTGAGCAACCATCGAGGAAGTTACGGGACCTGGAGCGAATAGGGTTGCTGTGCGGGGTAGATAGGGTTTAAGGCATGTTTCTAAAATAAAATTTCAAAAACCCTTCTAGAGGTTGTCTGTAGATTTACTCGATTACAAATATACAAAAATTTTGGGGCGACTGTTTGTTAGAAACTAAAATGCCTGGGTTATCCTGGTAGAAACTTAGTTACGTATTGCCTCCGTAATATTCAATTGCGCTGGACTTAATGTCAAGCGGTTAGAAAACAAAACAATTCAACCAACATCTAATAAAATTTAACTTCGTAGTCTCTATTCTATTATTGCCCTGACCGGCGAAAACATCAACGCAACTTGACAAAAAAACGTCATCTTCAAGTGCAATATATTTGTTATACCTCATATTTAAATATTAAAGTGAAAGTGATAATAAATCGGACCGTCTGTGTTTCCGCGGAGTTTCAGTCAAAACGGATTTTTGATAATGCCAGAAAATAACGTAAGTTTTGTTTAATGATCTATGTGTTATGTTTGAAGAGAAATCGCAAAACCAGGTGAAAATTATATAAAAAAAACGTTGAATCAAAAAGCCTCAAAAAACAAAACAAAAATGAACAAAACTGGTATAGTTTTTAAATATACGAGTATCAAGAGGTTTTGAAGTCAGCGCCAATTTTCTTATCAAAACCTGTATTTTCGTGCGTTTCCAGTTCAAAAGGTTTATGAAACTGGGTTTTTAGTGAATTTTCTTAAAAAAAATTCACTAATGAGGAGATCTCGACTTTTGAATTTTGAAAAAATTCCTTCAAATTAGGTCCCCGAGAACCCATATCCGGGGTCGGTTTCAATTTTTATATGTTTACATATATATATATATATATATATATATATATATATATATATATATATATATATATATATATATATATATATGTATCACACCGATAACTCAAAAAATAATGGGCCGATTTTGATCAAATTTGGTGAGTACCTTCCTTTTTCAAGTAGCTTGGATAAGTTCGTTAACCAGGAAAATCTGTTCAGTTGAAATAGAGTAAACAATGTTTTCTTTTAATTACACAGACGGATTCCCCCTATCAGTGTCAGTTCTGAGCTAGCCATAAATGTATGGAATTTAGACCACGAAATTATAATGCATGTTTGTAAGAAAATAAATTCGGGACTCAGCAAGTGCGTTATGGTAGCGAGTTTTAATTGAATGCCTCAATTTGCTATTAACCTATAAGGTTCGGTGGCCAGGAAACTAGTTTTTTCGGGAACATTTTAAGTTTATTTTCGAATTTTTTTTTAATCAAATACGCCTTATGTTATTAAATTCTGGATGCAGCAAGTGCGTTATGGTAGCGAATTTTGATCAAATGCTTCATATTTGAATAGCCCAATTTGCTATTAACCTATAAGGTTGACCAAGAAACGAGTTTTTCCAGGAACACTTTAAGTCTACTTTTGGAAATTTTTGTACATTTTCACACAATAAAGTTATTTTATGAAACATGGCACATTGTTTTTACTATATAGATTATACTGGTAACCAAATTTGATGCCTGCTTTCTTAAATAAAAAGAAAACACATATTTGCAATAAAAACATTTTTATGAAAATTCACTACCATAACGCACTTGCTGCGTCCAGGGTTTTTATAATACCAGCAGCTAACGTTAGTTTTAGTGAATTTTCTTAGAAAAAATTCACTAATGAGGAGATCCCGACTTTTGAAATTTGAAAAAATTTCTTCAAATGAGCGCTAATTAGGCACCCCAGAAAACATATCCGGGGTCAGTTTCAATTTTTATATGTTTATATATATATATATATATATATATATATATATATATATATATATATATATATATATATATATATATATATATATATATATATATATATATATATATATATATATATATATATATATATATATATTTATTTATTTATTTATTTATATATATATATATATATATATATATATATATATATATATATATATATATATATATATATATATGTATCACACCGATAACTCAAAAAATAATGGGCCGATTTTGATTATATTTGGTGAAAAAATTCCTTTTGCAAATGGCTTGGACGAGTTCGTTAAGCAGGAAAATCTGCCTAGGTTTTCCCGGAAAATTTTGTGTTTTCTTTCGAAAAAAATTTATATCTCCGGAATTAACAAAGTAAGGGCAACCAAATTTGGTACGCTAGTTTATATCCTACCAAAATTTAGCTATGTAAGTCAAAAGACAAAAAAGTTATAGGCATTTTAAGAAAAATAAATTGGGGTTTTCCTCAAAACGTCAAAGTGGCGATTTAAAATGTCAAAATTGGCAACATTTAGGCAAATAACTTGAATCTAATACGGGCTATAGAAATAAAATGTCTCAAGAAGAATGTTTTACAAACCCTAAAGTCTTAATTTCAACCGTCATTGTCCTTCATTTTACTAAAATATTTGCAGAAAATTCATTTCAAATAGACCCTTTCTCTGATGCTTGGAAGTAGCCCTAGCTATAGAGTTTATCGTTTAATGGTATATAATTTTTGTCGAATTTTCGTAAAAAATCAATAAAGCTCAATATATCCGTTATTATATAAGATATGAAAAAATTTGTATATATTAATTATAGGGTGTCTTGAGCTACATCTTAAAATAATATTTCTACAATCACAGGTGGCCCATAAGTCATTGGTGATACAAATTTCCTTTTTTATTTAATCAAACACGCCTTATGTTATTGCATTTTTGCATTTTCCATCGAGATATAATGCATGTTTGTAAGAAAAGAAATTCTAGACGCAGCAAGTGCGTTATGGTAGCGAATTTTGATCAAATGTTTCATATTTGAACAGCTCAATTTGCTATTAACCTATAAGGTTGACCAAGAAACGTGTTTTTTCGGGAACACTTTAAGTTTACTTTTGGAAAATTTTGTACATTTTCACACAATAAAGTTATTTTGATGAAACATGGCACATTGTTTCTAATATATAGATTATACTGGTAACCAAATTTGATGCCTGCTTTCTTAAATAAAAAGAAAAACACACATATTTGTTATTAAAAACATTTTTATGAAAATTCACTACCATAACGCACTTGCTGCGTCCAGAATTTTCTTTAATGATCTATGTGTTATGTTTGAAGAGAAATCGCAAAACCAGGTGGAAATTACATAAAAAACGTTGAATCCAACAGGCTCAAAAAACAAAAAAATAAACAAAACTGGTATAGTTTTTAAATATACGAGTATCAAGAGGTTTTGAAGTCGGCCCCAATTTTCTTACCAAAACCTGTATTTTCGTGAGTTTACAGTTCAAAAGGTTTATGAAACTGAGTTTTTATAATGCCAGAAGCTACCGTTAGTTTTCTTTAATGATCTATGTGTTATGTTTGAAGAGAAATCGCAAAACCAGGTGAAAATTACATTAAAAAAACGTTGAATCCAACAGGCTCAAAAAACAAAAAAATAAACAAAACTGGTATAGTTTTTAAATATACGAGTATCAAGAGGTTTTTAAGTCAGCGCCAATTTTCTTATCAAACCTGTAGTTTCGTGAGTTTACAGTTTAAAAGGTTTATGAAACTGAGTTTTTATAATGCCCGAAGCTAACATTAGTTTTCTTTAATGATCTATGTGTTATGTTTGAAGAGAAGTCGCAAAACCAGGTGAAAATTACATTAAAAAAACGTTGAATCCAACAGGCTCAAAAAACAAAAAAATAAACAAAACTGGTATAGTTTTTAAATATACGAGTATCAAGAGGTTTTTAAGTCAGCGCCAATTTTCTTATCAAACCTGTAGTTTCGTGAGTTTACAGTTTAAAAGGTTTATGAAACTGAGTTTTTATAATGCCCGAAGCAAACATTAGTTTTCTTTAATGATCTATGTGTTATGTTTGAAGAGAAGTCGCAAAACCAGGTGAAAATTACATTAAAAAAACGTTGAATCCAACAGGCTCAAAAAACAAAAAAATAAACAAAACTGGTGTAGTTTTTAAATATACGAGTATCAAGAGGTTTTGAAGTCGGCGCCAATTTTCTTATCAAAACCTGTATTTTCGTGAGTTTCCAGTTCAAAAGGTTTATGAAACTGAGTTTTTATAATGCCCGAAGCTAACGTTAGTTTTCTTTAATGATCTATGTGTTATGTTTTTAGAGAAATCGCAAAACCAGGTGGAAATTACATAAAAAAACGTTGAACCGAGAAGGCCCAAAAAACAAAACAAAAATGAACAAAACTGGTATAGTTTTTAAATATAAGAGTATCAAGAGGTTTTGAAGTCGGCGCCAATTTTCTTATCAAAACCTGCATTTTCGTGAGTTTCCAGTTCAAAAGGTTTATGAAACTGAGTTTTTATAATGCCAGAAGCTAACGTTAGTTTTCTTTAATGAACTATGTGTTATGGTCGAAGATAAATCGCAAAACCAGGTGGAAATTACATAAAAAAACGTTGAACCGAGAAGGCCCAAAAAACAAAACAAAAATGAACAAAACTGGTATAGTTTTTAAATGTAAGAGTATTAAGAGGTTTTGAAGTCGGCGCCAATTTTCTTATAAAAACCTGTATTTTCGTGAGTTTCCAGTTCAAAAGGTTTATGAAACTGAGTTTTTATAATGCCAGAAGCTAACTTAGTTTTCTTTAATGAACTATGTGTTATGGTCGAAGATAAATCGCAAAACCAGGTGGAAATTACATAAAAAAACGTTGAACCGAGAAGGCCCAAAAAAACAAAACAAAAATGAACAAAACTGGTATAGTTTTTAAATATACGAGTATCAAGAGGTTTTGAAGTCGGCGCCAATTTTCTTATCAAAACCTGCATTTTCGTGAGTTTCCAGTTCAAAAGGTTTATGAAACTGAGTTTTTATAATGCCCGAAGCTAACGTTAGTTTTCTTTAATGATCTATGTGTTATGTTTGAAGAGAAATATCAAAACCAGGTGGAAATTACATAAAAAACGTTGAATCCAACAGACTCAAAAAACAAAAAATAAAGAAAACTGGTATCGTTTTTAAATATACGAGTATCAAGAGGTTTTGAAGTCGGCGCCAATTTTCTTATCAAAACCTGTAGTTTCGTGAGTTTCTAGTTCAAAAGGTTTATGAAACTGAGTTTTTATAATGCCAGAAGCTAACGTTAGTTTTCTTTAATGATCTATGTGTTATGTTTGAAGAAAAATCGCAAAACCAGGTGGAAATTACATAAAAAAAGTTGAATCCAACAGGCTCAAAAAACAAAAAAATAAACAAAACTGGTGTAGTTTTTAAATATATGAGTATCAAGAGGTTTTGAAGTCGGCGCCAATTTTCTTATCAAAACCTGTAGTTTCGTGAGTTTACAGTTCAAAAGGTTTATGAAACTGAGTTTTTATAATGCCAGAACCTATCGTTAGTTTTCTTTAATGATCTATGTGTTATGTTTGAAGAGAAATCGCAAAACCAGGTGAAAATTACATAAAAAGAAGTTTAATCCAAAAAACCTGAAAAATAAATGCGGAAAATAAATAAAGGTTTGGTGATTGTGCAGCTTACATCCCCGAGGGTTTATTTATATATATATATATATATATATATATATATATATATATATATATATATATATATATATATATATATATTCAGAAACATGCCTAGAACCCCCCATGGATGCACAAACCAGAAGAAACAACTCCCAAGAATGTTTCGGAACTAGGAGTGAATAGGGGTGTTAGGAGGGAAATATGATCGAAAAACGCGAATTATATATATATATATATATATATATATATATATATATATATATATATATATATATATATATATATATATATATATATATATATATAGGGGGGAGGGTGGGCCACAGTGAGACAAAAAATACATATTTCAAAATAAAAAGTTTTATTTTATTTATATCATCAAAACAAATGAACAGATGTATATGTTTATATTTTAAGAACAAATTGTAGACTATACAGTTGTTGAAATGCGACAATAAAAATGGCAGCAATTTTTTATAAAAATAATATTTCTGTCTCACTGTGGCCCGAGGTAAGGGGTACAATGAGACTACCTAAAAATATTACTGTTTTGACAGTTTTAATATAGAACAAATATAAAATCATTTGAAATACAACAGTAAATTAAACGTAAGAGGTATCAAACTAAAAAAATACACAATAACACTTTCAGCGGATTTCCAAAGTGTCCAGATTGACAGAAAATTTAATTAAACGACCTTGTCGCTTGGTGCGTCCAGTAGGCTGCGGAGGTGGCAAAATCGCTTTAATGTCAGATAAGTGAACAAAAGCGTCATCAGGAATAATTGGAAAAATGAAACTATCTAAACATTTTGTACTTCTTCTCAGATAGCTCACCTCAATCTCACTTTTGTTGTCAATAACCTTGGCTATGTAGTAAATTTTCTTTTTAGTAGAAAACTCCACTAGAATAAAATCTCCTACATCTGGGTTTTTGGACAACGGCTCCAAATTAATTTCATTTTCTGTTTCTGACATGTCAAAATCATCATCATTATCCGTCTCGACCTGCAAACTACCTTCACTCTCTGATTCGGATGACTAGTTCTTTCAATCTATTTTTCTTCTGTTTGAGACCAGACTTCTTCAGTGAATTTCTTCTAAGTTTTTCTCTTTCTTTTACTTTTATAACTAACAATTCAGGTGTGTCAGTCATTATGGCACTTTTTCCTTTAGTTCGCCTCTTCCTTTCTAGTTTCAGTTCCTTGGCTTTTGGAAAACCAACTAATTCTTCTGGAGTAATGAATCTTTTAGAAGGTGGTGTAGTGGGAGTATGCGTGACAGATCGATTGGGCTCATCGTCTGAAGGATGACTTGGTCCGGTAACAGGTTGATTATTGGGCTCTGGAGGCCGTCTTAAGTTTCTATTCGTCACTTCACTACAGAGAAAGTCATCATCTGTAAAAATGTTTCGATCATATGGATAGATGCCTGTTTTTCTAAATCCGGCTATAATATTTTTTGGTGTCATGGACCGTTGGAAAGCTTGGCCCACACATGCCGCTATCCCATAGATATTCAAAGGCACTCCGGGATGATTTAAAAGCCAACTATCTACAGCGGCATTATAAAAAGCTTTAAATGAATAAAAAACTGTGACATCTAATGGTTGAAGTTTATTAGAGCAGTGAGGTGGCAAAGTCACAATTGTGACTCCATTATCTTTGGCTAGAGTTATACTTTGGACAGACAAATGACTTTCGTGATTATCCATCACTAATATACAGAGAACTCTCTAGAGAACTTGCACTCTTTTTGATGAAGTGCTTGAATGTTTCAACGAATAATTCTGTGTTCATCCATCCAGAAGGATTTGCTAAGCCCAGAGTGCCTGGTGGAGCCCCAATTAACATATGTTCTTTAAATTTTTTTCTTGGAAAAATCATTACTGGAGCAAGGCTATTCCCAGCTGCATTTATGAAACAGCACGTGGTAACTAGGGTTCCTCGTTCACCACTAGTATTTTTATTGACTTGCTTCGTCCCTTTTTTTGCGATGATCTTTTTTGGTTTATGGACAGTTGTTGTTGCCGTCTCGTCCAAGTTATAAATCCTTGAAGGGTCTCGAAGTTTTTCAGACCTCTCCATAATTGCATAAAGGTTATCAAAGAACTTTGAAATATTATGTCGGTTGAAAGAAGTTGCTCTGGATAAGCTGCCACCCTCGGGCTGCCTGATGCTGAGTATGGGGTGTCTTTTCATGAATGAACTAAGCCAGTCGACTCCGGCTAATTTGTTTCTCCTCCAACTCTCTGGAATAGGTTTGGAATTGGCTGTAGCTAGCTCATAAGCCAAAGCGCGAACATTTTTGGTGGATTTTCCATAACACATTTTCGAACATTCCAGAATGTAATAACACAAACTTTGTTCTTCTGCCTTAGAGAATATTTGACGGGAATTGTATTTAGGGGTCATTCTAATTTTGCTTTCAGGTTGATCTTTCTGTCTCTTAACATATCGTGCTAAAGTTTGAAATTTAACACCATTCCGTTCAGCTGCTTCACGTAGTGACAATCTTTCTACAATCACCTGCCTAACAGCACTTTTCATTTGTTCCTCTGTGAAATTTCCTTTTTCAGTCTTTCTTTTTCTTCCTCTGGACATGATGCTAGCTATTTCAGGGAAAAAACAAGCTTTGTTAAAAAATCTTTAAATTTCTAAGTACCTACATTTAACACGGATTCATGGGCCACAATAAGACAAGTCTCATTGTGGCCCACTAAATTGTGTATCATTGTGGCCCTAACGCAAGTCGGAATAAAATGGTTCACATTTTACTTAAAAGCGAAATTAACTCAACATAACCTAGCGCGTGATGATAAAAAAAACTTGCAGTAATTACTAAATAAAACGGCGAAAACTTAAGGCAATAGATACCACAGTTATTACATGCTAAATTGAGTATATGGAAAAAGATTACATACCCAAAATTAACGAAAAGCAAATAACAATGTCGTATGTGCTGTGAACTACCGGTAAGTTGGATAGAAAATGAATCATGGCAAACTTGAACTTCTGTTAAAAAGGCAGAGAAAAAAGCGCGCGCATTTGAAAATTATACAATTTGTCTCATTGTACCCCGCGTCTTATTGTGGCCCACCCTCCCCTATATATATATATATATACAGTGCTTTCATTTCAAAACTAGCCACCCTTAGTAATTTCTTTATCAAGGAAATCTGGTTAAAAAAACAGGTCAATTGGGATTTCGAGGAGCACGTTCAAAAACGTTTTTTTTTTAATTTTAATTTTCACCCCCTAAGCCCCAGTCACCCCAACTTTATAATTTTAAATGACACCCCCTAGCTTGAGATACATCATTTTAAAGGTATTTAAGATCCTAATCCAACGGCGTTTAAAAAACGTCATCAAATTCGGAATATGTTTTAAAATTTTACTTAACAGTTTAAGACAAAAACCTACTTTAGTAAGTGTTCAAAGTGCCCTCCGTTGTTAGCTAAACAATAAAATAGTCGATCGACGAATTCTCGTCTTACGTTTTGAAATGTTTCTGTAGAAATTTGTCGGCAAGCTTGGGTGATCCTATCTCTTAGTACCTGAATATTCTCTGGTGGAGGATTATGGTACACAACTGATTTCAAATAACCCCAAAGGAAGAAGTCCAGTGGTGTTAAGTCGGGAGACCTAGCGGGCCATTCCAGGGCGCCTCGTCTACCAATCCATTTGTCGGGAAATATTTGATTAAGCCACTCGCGAACGCGTAAGGCATAGTGTGGTGGTGTACCGTCCTGTTGATAGTGCAAATTTTGTTCATCCAGCAGTGGGTTGCCTTTTTCATTAAGTTGGTTTTCTAAGGACGCTGTTATGAGTGAGTCAATATAATTTTCCAAAAAATACAAATCACCAGTTAAATTTTCTTCAATAAATAAAGGGCCTGTTATTTGATTTCCAAGAATTCCCGCCCAGACATTAATTTTTTGTGGAAACTGTGTATGACCCTCTAGGAATACTCGTGGATTTTGAATATTCCAATATCTACAGTTGTGTTTATTAAGAAAATCATTCAGAAAGAACGTTGATTCATCACTAAAGCAAATATTCTTTACCAAATTCCTATTGTCTTGAATTCTGGCAGTCATTAATTCACAGAATGGAATCCTTCTATCATAATCATCCTCGCCGAGTTCATGAAGAATGGTAAATTTATAAGGAAATAACTTGTAAAGTTTTAAAACTTTATGTATGGAACCGACGGAAATATTCGTTAATGCAGCGACTTCTGGAATTGAAGTCGTAGGTTGAGCGGCAAAACATTCAAAAACCCCAATTTGTGCGAACTCGTGGTTGCTTATTTGCTTTGTTACATACTGAGCCAGTTTCTTCAAATTTTCGTGCAAGACTTAGCACATATTGGTGTCCCACATTTTTGTCAGGATGCTCCAGTTGAAAACTCGGGCGGTATTACGAGCACAACTATTCTGAGCACCATACAAGTAAATTATTTTAAATCTTTTTTGTGTAGTGTAAACCATGATTGTTATTTTTATTTAAATTTAATATTTTAAATTGAAATGATTTAAATGTGTTTGAGGTTTACAAAATTTATAAATTTAATCACAACAGACTCGGTTTTAACGCGTTGCAGTCGTCAAGAAATCGAACACTAAATACGAATAAGTAACAAAGTTATCAAGAAAGTAAAACTGGCTCATTTTATCTGAAATTTATCGTTAAATTAGACAGGGGTGTTATCGTTCCCATATCACCTCGTACCAGGAAAATTGATAGCCGCAAATGGCACCGGGGAGCTAAATTTTCAACAGCATTACGCTCAGAAAAATTACTGATAAAAACAATTCAAATGTTAAAAAAAATTGATAGTCGACCATTTTATTGTTTAGCTAACAACGGAGGGCACTTTGAGCACTTAATAAAAAAAGTTTTTGTCTTAAACTATTGAATAATTTTTTTTTAATATTCCGAATTTGATGAGGTTTTTTTCTTCTAAATTGAAAAGTTAGCGGTAGATTTAAATTTCGTGAACGCCGTTGGATTAGGATTTTAAATACCTTTAAGATGATGTATCTCAAGCTAGGGGGTGTCATTTAATATTATAAAGTTGGAGTGACTGGGGCTTAGGGGGTGAAAAGTAAAATTCCGAAAATACTGTTTTTGAACGTGCCCCTCGAAATCTCAATTGACCTGTTTTAGTGAATTTTCTTAAAAAAAATTCACTAATGAGGAGATCCCGACTTTTGAATTTTGAAAAAATTTCTTCAAATGAGCGCTAATTAGCCTCCCCAGAACACATATCCGAGGTCAGTTTCAATTTTTATATGTTTATATATATATATATATATATATATATATATATATATATATATATATATATATATATATATATATATATATATATATATATATATGTATCACACCGATAACTCAAAAAATAATGGACCGATTTTGATTAAATTTGGTGAATAAATTCCTTTTGCAAATGGCTTGAATAAGTTCGTTAGCCAGGAAAATATGCCCAGGTTTTCCCGGAAAATTTTGTGTTTTCTTTCGAAAAAAAAATTATATCTCCGGAATTAACAAAGTAAGGGCAACCAAATTTGGTACGCGGGTCTATACGCTTATATGTAAGTTACCAACCAAAATTTAGTTATGTAGGTCAGAAAACAAAAAAGTTATATGCGTTTAAAGAAAAATAAATTGGGGTTTTCCTTAAATCGTCAAAGTTGCGATTTAAAACGTCAAAATCGGCAACATTTAGGCAAATAACTTGAATCTAATACGGGCTATGGAAATCAAATGTCTCAAGAAGGATGTTTTACAAACCCTGAAGTCTTAGTTTCAACCGTCATTGTCCTTCATTTTACTAAAATGTTTTCAGAAAATTTATTTCAAATAGACCCTTTCTCTGATGCTTGGCACTAGTCTTAGCTATAGAGTTTATCCTTTAACGGTATATAATTTTTGTGGAATTTTCGTAAAAAATCAATTAAGGTCAATATATCCGTTATTATACAAGATATGAAAAAAAATTTGTATATATTAATTATAGGGTGTCTTGAGCTACATCTTAAAAAAATATTTCTACAATCACAGGATGGCGCATATGTCGTTGGTGGTACAAATTTTCTTTTTTTTTAATCAAACACGCCTTATGTAATTGCATTTTTGCATTTTCCATCGAAATATAAAGCATGTTTGTAAAAAAAGCAATTCTGGATGCAGCAAGTGCGTTATGGTAGCGAATTTTGATCAAATGCTTCATATTTGAATAGCCCAATTTGCTATTAACCAAGAAACGAGTTTTTCCGGGAACACTTTAAGTTTACTTTTGGAATTTTTTGTACATTTTCACACAATAAAGTTATTTTTATGAAACATGGCCCATTGTTTTTACTATATAGGTTATTAACATAAATTATTAACAGAACAGAGCGAATGCACCCTTTTACTGTCCAGGTCTCCAGACATAGAACATCTTGTTATGCCTGCTCTTTTGTCCCGAGGACTTCCAAGTTGTGGAATTCCTTGCCGGCACATGTTTTTCCTTCTCCTCCGAACCTCCAAACCTTCAAGTCCAGAATATACAAGTTGCCTCTTTCCTCCTTGTCGACACCCATGGTACGATAGTATTTAGGCTGTAAACCCTCGTGGTGTGTTGTCGAAATAAAAAAATAAAAAAATACCGGTAACCAAAATTAATGCCTGCTTTCTTAAAAAGAAAACACACATATTTGCAATAAAAACATTTTAATGAAAATTCACTACCATAGCGCAATTGCTGCGTCCAGAGTTTTTTTTTTTTTTAACCAGATTTCCTCGATAAAGTAATTATTAGGGGTGGCTAGTTTTGAAATGAAAGCACTATATATATATATATATATATATATATATATATATATATATATATATATATATATATATATATATATATATATATATATATATATATATATAGTCTGCAAAATGTATCAAAACATATAGAAAACATGATTTGGGAACGAAAATGTTTTTTGTCTGTATGTCTGTCAGCTTGTAGGCACGATAACTATAGAACGAATTGAGATATCGTCTTCAAATTTGGTATACAATTACCACTCTACAAACGAACGATTCGGATTGTTTTGGGTAAAATCGCTTTAGGGGGTAGGGGATGAATGGGGGTGATTTGTTGAAAATCGACATTCCTTCGTTAAAACTCGAGTAATATAACGTTTCAGGGTTTATTTATTAGAAAACCTTTAATTTCATCAAACATCTGGTATTCTGTGCTAAAATTAAATTAGGGGTTGAATGTGTGGGGGTGAATATGGTTGACAAACATTTCGAAATCTTTCTTTGCTAAAACGGCGTAAAATGTCCCAAAACATATAGAAAACTCGAGTAATATAACGTTTCAGGGTTTATTTATTAGAAAACCTTTAATTTCATCAAACATCTGGTATTCTGTGCTAAAATTAAATTAGGGGTTGAATGTGTGGGGGTGAATATGGTTGACAAACATTTCGAAATCTTTCTTTGCTAAAACGGCGTAAAATGTCCCAAAACATATAGAAAACTTGATTCTGGAACGAAAATGTTTTTGTCTGTCGGTCTGTCGACATGTACGTCTGTCTGTTTATAGGTGTAATAAATTCGAACGAATTGAGATATCACCTTCAAATTTGATATCCAGTTAGCAACCGACAAAGGAACGGTTCGAATTGTTTTTGGGTAAGATCGCTTTAGGGGATAGGAGATAAATAAGGGTAATTTGGTGAAAATTCATATTTTTTCAATAAAACTCGAGTAATATAACGTTTCAAAAGTTTATGGGTAGAGTAATACAAATATTTTCATTGTGGTCAAGTCATGGGCCGTAAAATAATTCCATGAGAATGTCTTTCTGTAGAGAATAAATTATCACAGCTATGTGGAATTTATGATTCAATTTGCAGCACTATTTTAAGAAAATTCACTAAAATGGACAGATGAACCTTCGGTAGATTTGCGAGTCCTATTGTTATCATTATTATTGTTTTGTGTTGCTTCGCTATCTTTACTGGAATGAGATGATTCACTGCGATTAATAATTCGACCATTTACTTTCTAAGAGACATTTTAGCTTAACCGACAAAAACCGTTATATCACGTAAGTCTAATATCGTCTTGTAAAGTGTAGTGACGTCCTTTGATTATAAATACTGGAATTTGTAATAACTGATTACAATATACGCAAATAACCAGGGAGCCTTACTTACGTCTTGATTATACAGTTCATTTCCGCTATTATCGATGGACACGCCAAAAGTTTCTGTGATTTAGACCATTCATGTTAACTGTTATCGATTCTTAATTTTAGAAATTTTTCATAGAAACAATTTGCTCATTAGATTTATTGAGTTTATAAAAGTCTGGACACACCCAGTGCGTTATGGTAGTGAATTTTTATAGAAATGATCTGGCACCAAATATTTTTTCATCACTTTATAGCGAATTAAAAAAAAATTCTCTCATGAGGAGATCTGTGTTTATATATATATATATATATATATATATATATATATATATATATATATATATATATATATATATATATATATATATATATATATATATATATATATATATATATACGTATCAACGTTTGTTTGTATTATGGCAGCCATATTGGATTTATTGCTCATGAGATAGCCTGTGAAAAGAGCTTTTCAATTATTTTTTTACTTTTTTTTTTAATTATTTTTTAAATTTTAACAACACACCACGAGGGCTTACAGCCTAAATACTATCGTACCGTGGGTGTCGACAAGGAGGAAAAAGGCAACTTGTTAATTCTGGACTTGAAGGTTTGGAGGTCTGGAGGAGAAGGAAAAACATGTGCTGGCAAGGAATTCCACAACTTGGAAGTCCTCGGGACAAAAGAGCGGGCATAACAAGATGTTCTATGTCTGGTGACCTGGACAGTAAAAGGGTGCATTCGCTCTGTTCCCCTGGTAGATCTGTTGGGGGCAGCAGGTGGAGGAACTATGGAAGAAAGCTCCTCTGAGCAGTGCCCGTGCTGATATCTATAAAAGAGAGAGAGAGAGGTCACCAACCGCACGTCGGTGGGCAAGGGATGGCAGTCTTTGGGTGAGGGTAGCGTCACCGATGAGAAGTATAACTCTTTTCTGATTTGAGTCCAGGATAGGGAGTGTAGAAGCGGCAGCAACACCCCAGATGTGGAAGCAGTATTAGAGGTTTGGTCTTATTTGTGAAATATATAAGGTATAGAGATTAGCTGCTCAAAAGTATTTGCGAGCACGGAAGAGGAAACCTAATTTCTTAGCAGCCGCTTCTGCAATTTATGTGACATGTTGGCGCCAATTGAGATTTCGATCCAGAGAAATACCAAGTGAAAAGGACTCATTACTTTAAATAACTTTGTTGTTTACTGTGATGGGTCTAGGGCTACTGTATCTCTTATGAGAAAGAAAGCAACACTGAGATTTGGTGGGGTTGAATTGTAAAAGATTTCTACTTCCCCAGTCTAATATTTTTTGGAGATCCACGGAGACAGAACCCTCCATGAGTCTGCGATCATCATCTAATTGGGCTAAAGAGACAGGCTTAGAATATTGTATATTTGAGTGGAGGGTGCAGTCGTCCGCGCAACTGTGAACTGGGTTGGATGTGCTAGAGAGGAGGTCATTGATGTGGAGAAGAGACAAAGTAGGGGCTAAAGGTGAACCTTGAGGAACTCCTGCATTAATTGGATACAGTTTAGAGAAATTGCCATCCACGACAACAGAAATGCTCCGGTTGGAGAGGAAATTTGTTGTCCACGTACCTACACAGTTTTGGTGGTAGGCCATAGGACGGTACTTCATTAAGCAGCGCTGCGTGCCAGACCTGGTCGAATGCTTTGGATATGTCTAGAGCGACAATCTGGGATTCACCGTGTAGTTCCATAGACTTGTTCCAAGAATGGGTGACAAAGGAAAGAAGGTCGGCAGTTGATCTGCGCTGACGGAACCCATACTGCTTGTCATGGATTAGACTGTGTTTTTCAAGAAATTTTAGTAATTCGGTGTTTATATACTTTCCCATCACTTTAGAGACGACCGAAAGGAGAGAAATAGGCCTGTAGTCGCTGGGAAGCGCTTTGGATCCTTTCTTGGAGACGGGTTGTACTCAAGCAGTTTTCCAGTTACTACTACAGACGAGTCAGGATAGGAGCAAGTTCTGGTGCGCATTTTTTGACAACAATTGCTGGGATCTCGTCAAGGCCAGAGACTTTCCTGGTATTAAGAGAAGAGAGCATATTTCCTACCTTTTTAGTTTTGAAAGTAATATCCGTCATTATATCCGCGACATTGGGGACTGTTGGTGGTTGAACATTTGGAGGTGGGTTGAGAGTAGAATTGCCGGCGAACAACGAGGCAAAAAGTTCAGCGTTGCCCAGGGCGGTAGAAACAATTTCATCCCCTGAGACAAGAGGTGGGAACGTGCTCTTGCAGAAATTATTGCCAATAGATTTAGCAAGAGTCCAGAAGGCTTTGCTGCCGCTGGAGCTTAAGAGGACTTTGTATTTGATGTGGTTATTAAACGAGTTTTTTCCTCAGAAAAAATGCGGACATAGCGGTTTCTTGCGTCGTTAAATGCTTGACGCTTTTTTTTGATTGGGATTGTGTAGAAGCTTTTTGTGAGCTTTGACCTTTTCAAGTCTGGCCTTGTCACAGGATTTAGAGAACCAGGGCTTTTGAGTGGCTGCAGATGTTTTCTGTGTACGTGGAATTAATAATTCCATGCCAGCTTGGATAATTTCGGTGACGTTTTGTAAGATATCAAAACTCTGGCTTGAATATACCAAGCTGAAACATAACCCGAAATCTTCTCGACATTGACAACACTTTAATTTTACTTTTCAAAATTTAGAATGTATCAACTGCACATACTTGTCTTCTATAACCAATATTTTCTGTGCATCCTCGACATTCTATATCATTGTATGCTAACAAGGACCTTGTAAAGTTAGAGTCAGAGCCTCTAAATCTCCAGTTCTTATAACATAATATTTTTTTTCTTTTCAGATGACAAAGTATACCCATGCTGACTTCGTCGACGACGACAGTGTCAACAGCGTCCAGCTAACGGAAGGTGAGTTATATTTATGCCTTAGTATGCAAATGAATAAATGAATTTAAGCGTTTCGTACATCTGTTTTTGATAGGCAGCGGCCAGACTACCCAGCAGACGTGGTTACCATGGAAATCGTTGACAAGGTCCACGATATGATTCTCGCTGATCGCCGAAACTAAATCTAAACTAATCGTAACTAAAGTGCTCGAAGTAGCAGTCCCATAGGCGTGTCGTACGGAACGCCAGTCAATATCCTTTTACAAGTGGCTTTAGACAAGTTCGTTTGGCAGGACCAGGTTTTCCCGGAAAATTTTGTGTTTTCTTTCGGAAAAAATGTATATCTCCGGAAATAACAAAGTAAGGGCAACCAAATGCGGTACGCGTATTTGTATTATAAAGAGTGAACCATGTACCAAAATTTAGGGCTGTAAGTCTAAACACAAAAAACTACGGGCATTTAAAGAAAAAAAAAATGGGTTTCCCTCGAAACGTCAAAATTGCTATTTGAAACGTTACAATTTGGACGATTTAGGCAAAGGAACTGAAGCAAATACGGATTATGTAAAGAAAATGTCGCAAAAAGAGGGTTCTGCAACCCTTGAGTTTCAGCTTCAAGCGTCAGTGTCCTTCATTTTACTAAAATATTTCCAGAAATTTAATTTCAAATAGACCCTTTCTCTGATGCTTTGGCTGTAGTTTTAGTTAAGTTAATGGTCTAACGGTCTATAATTTTTAGCTAATTTTCGTAGAAAAAATTTGTTGAAATGTAAAAAGATTTCTTCAAGTGAGCGCAAACTAGGCCCCCTAGAATCCATATCCGGGTTTAGTTTCAGTTTTTATCTGTTTACATATATACAGGGTGACGCATTTCTACGGTAAAGCTCAATATAATTGTTATTATACAAGAGACGAGAAAAACTTGTATACGTTAATTATAGGGTGTCTTGAGCTGCATCATATAAAATTATTTGGACAATCACAGGATGGCCCATAACTCGTTGTTGAAACCTTCAATTTTTTATTCGAACACCCTTACATTATTGCATTTTTGCATTTTTTAACGAAATATGATCCATGTTTGTAAGAAATAAAATCGAGACGCAGTAAGTGCGTTTTGGTAGAGAATTTTCCTTAAATGCTTCAAATTTCAATAACTCCATTTGCTATTAACCTAAGGTTCGTTGGCATACGGTAGGAGCGTCCCAATGGCCAGGGAGGTAAAATATCTTGGGGTCGTATTGGACTCTAAGCTAACCTGGAATGGTCACATTGGAAAAATACTGCGTAAGGCAGTCATGACCTTAGCCGTCACTAGGCGGCTATATGGAAAAACGTGGGGACTAAGACCTAGTATGGCCCACTGGCTGTACACAAGGGTGGTCAGACCATCGTTAACATATGCGGCACTGGTCTGGTGTCCTAAGGTGACACAATCCAGTGCCAAACAAAAACTAGGCAAGATCCAAAGGATGGCTGGCCTAGGCATCACAGGGGCCATGTCTTCAACCCCAACAGCCGCCATGGAGGTGTTGCTGGATCTACCCCCCCCCCTACACTTAGTTATTATGGGAGAGGCCAGGCTAGGACTATACAGACTAGCCTGCAATGGTAGACTGAAGATCAACCCAGGCTTCAGGGGCCACTGCAAAATTCAGGAGATCGTGAAGGAGCCCATGCTTGAAATGAGGTCAGACTTCGCGAGCCCGCGAATGTGCAGGGAAAACAACTTTACAGTGGAAATCCCTGATCGCGAGGCATGGCGGGAGGAGACGCCGGGCATACCACGGGACGCGTTCGTCTGGTTCACGGACGGATCTGGCGGGTAGCGTGGGACGGGGGCAGGTGTTTACTCGGAAGGACCGAGGGTAAGTCATAGTATTTCCCTCGGAGCCCATGCAACGGTGTTTCAGGCCGAGATGTACGCCATCCTGCACTGTGTGCGGGAGAACAAGAGGAGGGGCTACACCAACAAGCGGATCCTCATAGCCACAGACAGCCAGGCAGCCCTTAAGGCACTAAGTAGCCCACGGGTAAATTCCTGGCTGGTGAGTGAGTGCCGAGACGAGACGAGCGACCTGGCTGGGCAGAATGAGGTGACCCTCATCTGGGTGCCGGGTCACTCGGGGGTCAAAGACAATGAAGAAGCTGACAATCTCGCGAAGAGAGGGTCAGCAGAACCATTTATGGGACCAGAACCGGCTCTGGGCGTGTCAAAGAGCACTGCCAGGGGAGCCATTAAGTCCTGGGTCAGAAACCAACACAAGGTGTACTGGGCGGACTGTCCAGGGCTCAGACATGGGAAGTCAATAATTGACGGACCCAGTCCAAAGAGAGCTGTGGAGCTGCTAAACCTTAGCAGTGGACAGCTCAGAAACACAACAGGTCTCTTGACGGGACACATGGCCGTCAAGAAACACCTGCATAAAATGGGGCGGTTCGAAGGGGACCTCGCATGCAGACTCTGCGGTGAGGGGGAGGAATCAGCCCAGCACATCTTGTGCGAGTGTAAAGCTCTGGACCGCAAAAGAAAACTGATCTACGGTCACTCTAGACCGGAGACAGAGCAATATAAAACTTCACCCTACCAATCGCTGTGCAGACTAGTTCAAGGCACAGTGATTTTGGAATGGGTGGAGTAAGACTAAGGGTATGCACAATCAACCAAGGGTTGCGGTGCTATCGGGGCGGCAAGGCCGCGGATGAGCCCTGAGGGAACAAAAAAAAAGGTTCGTTGGCTAGGAAACCAGTTTTCTCGGAAACATTTAAAGTTTATTTTCGTAAAAATTTTTGTACATTTTCAAACAAGAAGTTATTTTGATAAAATATGGTACATTGTTTCTACTACATAGGTTATACCGGTAAACAGATTGATGCCTGCTTGCATTAGAGAGAGATATTTGCTATTAAAAATATTTATATGAAAATTCACTTCCATAATACATTTGCTGCCTCCAGACTTTAAAAATTTTTAGAACCAGTTAATTAAATTAGTTAAGACGAAACAGAGGACAGTGTACCATTCCTAGATACAACATTAATTAGAACAAACAATAACACTATAATTTTTAGATTGGTATATAACACCAACTACTCAATTATCATATTAATTGTATTTTAGATCATTCGTTTAAACAAACAACGGTATAACACACTAAAAAATTAATATCGAATAGCGTTTCATTTTTGGTAATGAGAAAACAATTAAAGAAGCATCATTTTTAAGAGATCCTCAACATACAAATTTAGGATTTTATTCAGTCGGCTATGCAATTAAAAAAAAACATTTCTCAGTCTCGTTTCTTAAGTTATTTTTGTACCAGTTAGACCAACAATAGTGTTCGCATTAAAATGTTACAGTTTCCTTGATTAATACAGCCCACATATCTCTTACGAACAATTATTATTCAGGACAAGTCCGTTCTCATTTAAACGACAGTAATTTCGGATCACGTTTACATCAAAATTAATATAGGGGTATTATTTCTGTCATTATTTATTTTGCAGGTATCAGTTCAAGCGCCACCCACATAAGATACCATCCTGGTGCCAGCATATGGAAGCAGAGGACGCGTCTGGAGAAGGCGCTGCTCGTCTTGGTCGGACTATTGCTCTTCATTACGCTGGTACTGGCACTGGTACTACACGTGGACGAGAGGAGAATAGATGCTGCTGAAGTAAGTAGGCTTTGCTAGTTTAAGATGGTAGAATTTCGTTCTCTTAAACATTCTCGCTGTACTCTCTGTACGTGGAACCGGGGTTAGACTCGGGGTCAGCGCAGATCAACTGCCGACCTCCTTTCCTTTGTCACCCATTCTTGGAACAAGTCTATGAAACAACACGGTGAATCCCAGATTGTCGCTCTAGACATATCCAAAGCATTCGACCAGGTCTGGCACACAGCGCTGCTTAATAAACTACCGGCCTATGGCTTATCACCAAAACTCTGTACGTGAACGGCAAATTTCCTCTCCAACCGGAGCATTTCTGTTGTCGTGGATGGCCATTCCTCTAAACTGTATCCAATTAATGCAGGAGTTCCTCATGGTTCAGCTTTAGCCCCTACTTTGTTTCTTCTCCACATCAATGACCTCCTCTCTAGCACATCCAACCCAGTTCACAGTTACGCAGACGACAGCACCCTCCACTCAAATATACAATATTCTAAGCCTGTATCTTTAGCCCAATTGGATGAGGATCGCAGACTCATGGAGGGTTCTATCTCCGTGGATCTCCAAAAAATATTAGACTGGGGAAGTAGAAATCTTGTAGAATTCAACCCCACCAAATCACAGTCTTGCTTTCTTTCTCATAAGAGATACACCAGCCCTAGACCCATCACAGTAAACAACCAAGTTATTCATAGTAATGAGTCCTTTTCACTTGTTGGCATTTCTGTGGATCGAAATCTCAATTGGCACCAACATGTCACATCAATTGCAGAAGCGGCTGCTAAGAAATTAGGTTTCCTCTTCCGGGCTCGAAAATACTTTTCACCAGCTAATCTCTATCCTTTATATACTTCACAAATAAGACTAAACCTCGAATACTGCTCCCACATCTGGGCTGCTGCTGCCGCTTCTACACTCTCTATCCTAGACTCCATTCAGAAGAGAGCTATACGTCTCATCGGTGACCCTACCCTCACCCAAAGGCTGCCCTCCCTTGCCCACCGACGTGCCGTTGGTGACCTATCTCTCTTTTATAGATATCTGCACGGGCACTGCTCAGAGGAGCTTTCTTCCATAGTTCCTCCACCTGCTGCCCCCAGCAGATCTACCAGGGGAACAGACCGAATGCACCCTTTTACTGCCCAGGTCACCAGACATAGAACATCTTGTTATGCCCGCTCTTTTGTCCCGAGGACTTCCAAGTTGTGGAATTCCTTGCCGGCACATGTTTTTCCTTTTCCCCCGAACCTCCAAACCTTCAAGTCCAGAATTAACAAGTTGCCTCTTTCCTCCTTGTAGACACCCACGGTACGATAGTATTTAGGCTGTAAGCCCTCGTGGTGTGTTGTTGAAATAATTAAAAAAAAAAGAATTACTCAGGAGGCTAATGTTAAAAACGTGCATTTTATAGGTAAAAGCATGAAAGTTTCCAGTCTTGTAATATAGACGACAAGAGTCCTTTTGAGCGTGGTAGGCATCGCCGGAAGTCCCTAGGAGTCGCCATATTGAATTTCGATCGGAATAACTTCCGGGTACACTTTGACCGCATGTAACTTTTGAAAGAACAGTCCGATGTCAGTTTCCTTTCCTTTGTTTAAAAGCTCTTTTTTAAAACAAATAAAATCTATTCTAAGCATGTTACTCGTAAGTCTCACGGTTTTCGCAAAATTTACAAAAGACGTAAAGTGTAATTGTTTGTTTTTACTTTTACGCAATTACAACGACAAACAATCTGAATAAAAATAAAAAGAGGTTTTATTAGCATTTGGTACAATGTAATTTATTTATTTCATGATACCATTACAACAAATGCATATTCTGTGGTGAACAAAGGGCAAAAAGCACGGATTCAGCGTATGTTTCCATTCCACGGTTACATTTTCAATGTTTTAAAACGAGTCCTGATCACAGCCATCACACGACAAAGATGAGTAAATCAGCTTTTACGCATTTGCACCTCCGCAAACAAGAAGCTTTGCACTTGCACCTGATAAGTTCTCGCGATTCTTCACCAGCTGGAGGTTGTGTGATCCATAGTGGTTCCCATGAATCAGAATCCGGACGCCGCGTCCATCCAAACATTCGCAAATCAGGAAGTTGAGGTGATGCTTCAAGAGCTCGACCCCAAACGTGGCCGGCTTGGTATGCGGCTCTAAGGACATGCTGTTTTAAGGCATCTTGAGTAGGTGGAATATTGCCCTAGTCACGGTTCTTTTGCGCAAACAAGGCAAGCCTCGACTTATTTACCTTAGTTTCATCACTGCATCTGTCGTACAAAAGTACAACATATCTTTCGATCAGAGGCATCAGAGCGTCGACATCTTCGAGCGTTGGGGAACGGGGAAGAACACACAGAGCTGCAGTTACTTCCGGATAGCTGGTCCATGTTGCCCAGCAGGTGACGTTGCTTCTTCCAGCGAATTTCGACGTCGTGTCGCAACCGGTTAGTGCGTGGAACGATAGGATAGCTTTACACTTTTCTTCGCCTAGTTCGTTTGCAATTTTGGTGTTGAATGTTCGAAACTTTACCCCTCTACCGAAAGCGACCCAACAATTGCAGTCCAGGATAGCGGAGTAGTGAACGGCTAGTGCTACAACATCCGTATCCACACTTCTAATGAGAATCTTCCTGTAGCCTTGACCGACTCCGTGAGATGCATGCAGGAAAATTCGAGAGTCAGCCTCCTCTTGCATGCAGGGCGCTAGTCCATCCAAACTGGAAGACGGTAAAGAGGTTGATGAAGAACGCAGAACTTTTTCACCGGACCCTTGTATAATACTGATACAATTTGCATGGCCAATATAAGGAAAAGTCCTTCTTTATTCTGGCTCTCCTTTAAAGAGTCTGTCCAGTTTTTTTGGCACTTTCTTGGTGAGTTCAACCCGACGACGTGTCCCTTTTCCTCTTTTTGCACGAGTGCTCGATTTAAGACTATCCGACTTGTAAACATCGAACACGATGTCTACTGTCCTTGAACTGGCTTTTTAAAACTAAGCTTCAATGTAATTAATAACTTTTTGACAGTATCCCAAGAAAGTGTCGTTCTCAGGCAAAAGCATGTGTACTAAAGTCGGACCATCGACGATCAGCATGTCAATATCAGGGTCGTTGGTTGGTTCGTCTTCCTGTGCTTCTGTTGAGTCCAAAGCCTGCAGGAATTTCATGAGATCAGCTTTTCATTTACAGTTTAAAGATCCATTCTCCGATAAGGAAGGGGGATAAATATCGTTTTCGTGCTGGAAATATTCTTCTGTTCCCATCTCGCATGCTACATAGAGTTTCAAAAACAAACTCCGTTCTTTCTTTAGACTCTTCACTTTTTTCTTAGCATCACTGCTTCGGGTCCTTTTCGACGTGGAGTTAAACAGCGGGAATTTGTTTCGTTTAATTGGCGAGCCCATATGTTTCTTATGGTCGATTAGTCTTTCTTTGACACATTTAAAGTTATACCGGTACTCTTGAGTGTCTTCAGTGAATCAGCTACTTCACTTGCCACTATCTCTCTTGTGTTGAGGATAAGCGGGTCTTCACTCGTATCACCAAAAGGATTTCTCATTTCCCGTATAGCTCTTCTAGGCATTTGAACTCTTGTCGCAAACTTCGTCTGCCTTCCCACTGGTTCATCATGATGCGCATCTTTGATTTTTTCGATTTTATGTTGGATTTGCCTTCTGAAATCTTCGGCAGTACGTGCTACTTCCGGTCCGCAGACCATCCACCGTAGAAGCGCGTCTGGATTTTCAGTAAGACCGATAGCTCCCCCAGTGTCTTTAACCAGTTCATTGTGCTCCTCGTGAGCTTCGTCGATAGGCATACAAAAAAAAATGTCGACCCGTTTTGTTGATTCTAAACTTTCCTTTTATAAATTCTTCATATACATCAGGATGATCGTTCTTCAGAGTGAGCATATCACGCAGGTGAACAGCGACACATCTGGTGTAGTCCTGGTGATCTAGACCGTGATAAAGCCATTGCAGATTCTGTAAGGTGCAAACATACTTTTCGAAATCCGCTTCGTGAACTGCTTTGTCCCACGCAAAAATGTCGAGTTTAGTTTGGATGATGATGTTATTTATTAGTTTTGAAAAGATATTTCAAAAAAAAAACTGAAATCGGACTGTTCGTTCAAGAGTTACGTGCACTTGGATGTTGTTCCGGTTGAAATCCAATATGGCGGCTCCTGGGCACTTCCGGCGATACCTACAATGCTCAAAAGGACTCTTGTGGTCTATGTTACAAGCCTGGAAAGTTTCATACTTTTTACCTATAAAATGCACAATTCTGACCAAAAGTGTACCTTGGCCTCCGGACTAAATAAGATGCTTGGTCGGTAGTGGGTGCGGTTGGTAGGGAGTTTTTTCTTCCTGTGTCAAGATATATTATAAATAAATTGTCTATTTTCACGTTGCTTGTATGTTTTAATTTTTTACTCAACAGCAGGTCCACGATCTGCCACCAGTTCCAAATGGCGACGACAAGATACCATGTCTAAATAAAACATGTGTAACAATATCAAGTAACATCCTCCAGGCAATGGATTTGTCTGTAGACCCTTGCGAAGACTTTTATTCCTACACTTGTAACGGATGGGTCAAGTCCAATCCTATACCAGATGGCAAAAGTTCTTGGGGCACCTTCATGAAATTGGAGCAACAGAACCAGCTGGTCATCAAACGTGTGCTAGGTATTTAATTCTTGATTTATTTCTTTTTTTTTTTGCCTAGAATACGACTAGGTTACCACTTTTAATGTTGGATGTATCTCTGTATTTATTTTTACGTCTTTATTAACACTAACCGAGTCGAATTTCCCATAGAACAACCACTAGACAACCTGAAATCTAAGGCGGAAAAGAAGGCCAAGCTCTACTACGAATCTTGCTTGGACGTTAACGACACCCTAGAGGAACTTGGTGCCGGACCAATGTTGGACGTGATCAAAACCTTAGGAGGATGGACCGTCACAGACGACAGCTTCAACATCGGTAACTGGTCGCTTCAAAGAGTTCTGCAGTTGCTACAGAACAAGTACAACATCGGTGGACTCTTCTCGTACGATGTTGGAGACGACGATAAAAACTCCACAAGACATGTCCTGCAAATAGACCAGAGCGGTTTGACTCTACCTACGAGAGACTATTATTTGAACAAAACACAACACGCGAAGGTCCTGAAGGCTTACCTAGATTACATGACTAAGGTGAGATGTCCCACGAAGAGAGTATTATTCTATACATGCCAAATGTATCCATATTAATTAATTACCCATTATGGTCATTGCTTCTTTCAGTTCTTATTTTATAACCTCCCACGCCCTAAAATTAAGCGATTTTTTTATTGATTCTTTTTTTTTCACTGTGATAAGCGTCCTAATTCTATTTCACTATTATATAGATTACGTAACTAGTTTGTTATTGCAATCAGAAACACTGCTCAAACTAGACTAACGGTTACGTTTTCTTTCAGATTGGCGTTTTGCTGGGCGGCGAAGAAAACTCTACAAGGTCTGACATGCAAGCCGTTGTGGAATTCGAGACCAGACTGGCACACATAACTATACCAAGTGCTTTGAGACGAGACGAAGAATCACTTTACAATCCTATGACAATAGCAGAGCTACAGGAACTTGCCCCATTTGTAAGACTTGTTTAATATTGTTTTTCTATTAATTTTTTTTTATTTTCTTTATTTCAACAACACACCACGAGGGCCTACAGCCTAAATACTGTCGTACCGTGGGTGTCGACAAGGAGGAAAGAGGCAACTTGTTAATTCTGGACTTGAAGGTTTGGAGGTTCGGAGAAGGGAAAACATGTGCCGGCAAGGAATTCCACAACTTGGAAGTCCTCGGGACAAAAGAGCGGGCATAACAAGATGTTCTATGTCTGGTGACCTGGACAGTAAAATGGTGCATTCGCTCTGTTCCCCTCGTAGATCTGTTGGGGGCAGCAGGTGGAGGAACTATGGAGCAAAGCTCCTCTGAGCAGTGCCCGTGCAGATATCTATAAAAGAGAGAGAGAGGTCACCAACGGCACGTCGGTGGGCAAGGGATGGCAGCCTTTGGGTGAGGGTAGGGTCACCGATGAGACGTATAGTTCTCTTTTGAATGGAGTCCAGGATAGCGAGTGTAGAAGCGGCAGCTGCACCCCAGATGTGGGAGCAGTATTCGAGGTTTGGCCTTATTTGTGAAGTATATAAGGTATAGAGATTAGCTGGTGAAAAGTATTTGCGAGCCCGGAAGAGAAAACCTAATTTCTTAGCAGCCGCTTCTGCAATTGATGTGACATGTTGGTGCCAATTAAGATTTCGATCCACAGAAATGCCAACAAGTGAAAAGGACTCATTACTTTGAACAACTTGGTTGTTTATTGTGATGGGTCGAGGGCTGGTGTATCTCTTATGAGAAAGAAAGCAAGACTGTGATTTTGTGGGGTTGAATTGTACAAGATTATTACTTCCCCAGTCTAATATTTTTTGGAGATCCACGGAGATAGAACCCTCCATGAGCCTGCGATCTTCATCTAATTGGGCTAAATAGACAGGTTTAGAATATTGTATATTTGAGTGGAGGGTGCTGTCGTCCGCGTAACTGTGAACTGGGTTGGATGTGCTAGAGATGAGGTCATTGATGTGGAGAAGAAACAAAGTAGGGGCTAAAGCTAAACCTTGAGGAACTCCTGCATTAATTGGATACAGTTTAGAGGAATGACCATCCACAACAACAGAAATGCTCCTGTTGGAGAGGAAATTTGCTGTCCAGGTACAAAGTTTTGGTGGTAGGCCATAGGCTGGTACTTTATTAAGCAGCGCTGCGTGCCAGACCTGGTCGAATGCTTTGGATATGTCTAGAGCGACAATCTGGGATTCACCGTGTACTTCCATAGACTTGTTCCAAGAATGGGTGACAAAGGAAAGGAGGTCGGCAATTGATCTGCGCTGACGGAATCCATACCGCCTGTCGTGGATTAGACTGTGTTTTTCAAGAAATTTTAGTAATTTGGTGCTTATATACTTTTCCATCACTTTAGAGACGACTGAAAGGAGAGAAATAGACCTGTAGTTGTTAGGAAGCGCTTTAGGGTCATTTCTTGGGGACGGGTTGTACTCGAGCAGTTTTCTAGTTACTAGGGAATATGCCTTTATTGTAAGATGTCTGAAACAGACGAGTCAGGACAGGAGCAAGTTCTGGTGCGCATTTTTTTAGAACAATTGCTGGGATCTCGTCAAGGCCAGAAGCTTTCCTGGTATTAAGAGAAGAGAGCATCCTTCGTACCTTTTTAGTTTTGAAAATGATATCCGTCATTTTATGCGCGACATTGGGGACTGTTGGTGGTTGAACATTTGGAGGTGGGTTGAGAGTAGAATTGCCGGCGAACAACGAAGTAAAAAATTCAGCCTTGCCCAGGGCGGTAGAAACAATTTCATCCCCTGAGACAAGAGGTGGTAACGTGCTTTTGCAGAAATTATTCCCAATAGATTTAGCAAGAGTCCAGAAGGGTTTGCCGCCGTTGGAGCTTAAGCGGACTTTGTTTCTGATGTGGTTATTAAACGAGTTTTTTGCCTCAGAAAGAATGCGGACGTAGCGGTTTCTTGCGTCATTAAATGCTTGACGATTTTCTTGACTGGGATTGTGTAGAAACGTTTTGTGAGCTTTGACCTTTACAAGTCTGGCATTGTCACTGGATTTAGAGAACCGGGGCTTTTGAGTGGCTGAAGAGGTTTTCTGTGTACGTGGAATAAACAATTCCATGCCAACTTGGATAATTTCGGTGACGTTTTGTGAGATATCAGAGGGGTCAGGATGAGAGAAGCAGACAGACGCCCATGGAAATGAGGAAAATTAATCCCGCATTTCGTCCCAGTTTGCGGAGTTGTAGTGCCAAACGATACGTGGGTGTGATGACTGTGTGATCTCGGGTTGAATTGCGCAGTGACCATGCCGTGGTCTGAGCGACCAAGGGGGGCGGTGACTGGTATCTTATAGTATTCAGGTTTTGTAGTAAGAAGGAGATCCAAGGGATTTGAGCTGTGTGTTGGGATAGGAGGAAAGTAAGTAGGTTACACAAAAGTAATTTTAAGCAAGAGAATTCTACATCACATACCAAACACAATCGATTAATAACAATGATCAGCTGATAAGTGGCACGTTGCTCTTAATTGTAATTTGAGGTTGTTTCAGGAAATTAACTAAAAAATAGTATCATTCAAAACACAAAACTGTAAGTTCTAGCAAGATACCGAAACTTCACATACTGAAAATAATGTGAGTTTAATAATAATTTATAACCCTCAAAGTGAATGGTTATTTTATTTAGAATGTAATAACCTAGGTAGTCAGCGGTGAGCTAACATTTAATGCAAATCAAAACGTGACTTGGGGCCTTATAATCTCGCTGGCGTCGAACACACAAATAAAAACCAAGACTCAAATATTATTATTTATTGATTAAAAATGGCTTTATATAATGCAAAGTGTTATCTATTAAAATGGTTATTATTAAAATTTAAAGTGAAAACAAAGAGAGCATATGAACCAAGTACTTAGCTTTTGCTTCCGAGGTGGTGTTTCGTGGGGGCCCAGTGAATATGCAGTCAGTTGCTGTTCAATGCCAGCAGGACCGCTCGAAAGGTTGCAGGACTGTTCAGGGTTTCCCAGACCGCCGACAGATCTTAACAGGGCTCTGCTTGGCTTAAGTGGCTCCAAGTCCTGGATGGCTCAATGCTGCTGGTCTAGTCACACCTGTCAGGCGGAACGTTCACACTACCACAATAGAGATGTTTTCAGCAAGGTGTCCTCAATTGTTGTCGCATAATGAAGACCCTAAGAAAAGGGTAGCTGAAAATAATTCAAGCCGACATAATATACTGCTGAATTTGTGGTTATTTGCAGGTGCGGTAGCTTGCTAGGTCTTGCATAAGAACGAGGACAATCTGCATTTTGATTTTTTTTTAATATAACTTTATTATTGATGAAAATGTACGCGAACACGACCGCAAGCTACCATTAAAAAAACAAGAGAGATAGTAAACAGAGCAATTCATTAAAGCAATTACATCGCAATCCAGCTAGCGTTCAATTAACACCTAATTAGTTCGCTTGTCCCCTGTGGGTCCTGGGACTAACTAAAAGAATAGGCCCATGGTAACTCCTGCCTGTCGTAAGAGGCGACTAATCGGAGTACGTTGGTGGTAGTGGACTTTTCCTTTACGTAATAGTAAAGGATTTTTTCACGCCCAAGGAGGTACCACCCCATACATCAAGGGGCCGGTAAAGTCCCAACGGACGTGTCCAGTTCTGGTGTATGAGTCAGTTTCCCTTATAAACAAAAGTGATGCTGGCTCCTCTTTGTACAAAAGATTCCGGAGGTAAAATACCCCTCCATTCGGTTCTCCGGGAGAGGGGTGTGCAGGGGGCGCCGGCATCCAGATTTAACATATCCTTCTCGAATATATGTGGCCTAAATTCTAACCTGAACTCCGTCCACCATTTCCTCCAGGCTAATAGGCCCCAACTCCTCTTCCTCACCGAAACCCAAATCAGTGACAAAACAGCCACTAATCACCTTAATTTCCCTGGGTATGAGCTCCTTACTTCCTTTAGATTGCACGGAGGCGTGTGCGCATGCGTCCGTAGCAATCTACCCTGCACCAGACTCCCCAATTTAGAAGCTTGCAGAAAAGACATACTATGGATAAAACTCTCTCTCAGGGCTACAACTAAATTCATCTGTTGCATTTACCGGTCACCTTCTGACAACAACTTTGTCCAGCTCTTTGACTACCTTTCTGAAAAAACCGACCATCTGATTTCTGAATATCCTTCCTCCGAGGTCACTATTCTTGGTGACTTCAATGTCCATAATAATTATTTAGCCAATAAGGTTCAGCAACCTACTTACTTTCCTCGCATCCCAACACACATCTCAAATCCCTTGGATCTCCTTCTTACTACAAAACCTGAATGCTATAAGACATCAGTCACCGCCCCCCTTGGTCGCTCAGACCACGGCATGCTCACTGATTCCTGTGCAATGCAACCCGAGGTCACACAGTCATCACACCCACGTATCGTTTGGCACTACAACTGAGACGAAATGCGGGATTACTTTTCCTCATTTCCATGGGCGTCTGTCTGCTTCTCTTAATTTTTTAAACAACTGTGTTCAAATTGGACTCAATTCTTAGCTTGTATTTTTATTTTTACTTATATAATATTGCACTTTACGAAGAAAACCTGCTCAACCTGCGATGAGCACTGATAAGCACACTTAGAAACCCAAATCACCACAACACATTTTTAAAGACCTGACGAATGCTTCACTAACAAAGTTAAGCGTCACCAGGGAATTAAGTTTATAATTTTAGTGAATTTTTATTAAAAAAATTCACTAATAGAGAGGTATCGATGGTGAGACTTTGCAAAAATTCTTTCAAATGAGCGCGAATTAGGACCCCTAGAACCCATATCCGGGGTCAGTTTGAATTTTTATATGCTTATATATATATATATATATATATATATATATATATATATATATATATATATATATATATATATATATATATATATATATATATATATATATATATATATATATATATATATATATATATATATATATATATATATATATATATATATATATATATATATATATATATATATATATATATATATATATATATATATATATATATATATATATATATATATATATATATATATATATATGTATCCGTCTGATAACTCAAAAAATAATTAACCGATTTAGATGAAACTCGGCAAGTGCCTTTCTTTTATTAATGGCTTGGATGAGTTCGTTGGCCAGGAAAATCGAGCGGGATTTTCCGGGAAAATTTTGAGTTTTCTTTCAAAAAAAATTTTTTTTTCCGAAAATTTCGATAAAATTTGGTCTACATATTGCTTTGGGAAATACCTAACTATGTGCCAAAATTCAGCTTTCTAGGGTTACAGAAAATTGAGCTATTCCAATTTGAAACATGTTTAAATCATAAGTAAGTGGTTGCTGTTGGTTAGTCAATGCTTTTCTTATTGACTCATGAGATTCATTCATCAACCTTCCATTGACTTCTGCTTCTGCCGCTGTTACAGTCCTTTTATTTAGATCTAGAGTTGTAAAGTTTTCTGTATCATTTGGGATATAATTTGTTTGCTTTTGTTACTGACCAACAAAAGATATGATAAAATTGGACAAAGAAAGGGAATATGATATATTAACAAGGCTATTTTTGGCTCAACAGCATTTATTAGTTTTCGTAATTGTTTTTTTATCGGGTTTTGTTACTTTGACTAGACATATTTTTATTATGATTGGTACTACTAAAAGTAATTAAAGTTTGTCTCATTCAATATTAAATTTATTTTAGTGTTAAAATAGAAGACGATGTGATATGGTCCAAAATCTGATTGATATTTTGTTGGTATGTACTGTAAAAAAGCAAATTGCAGTTCAAAAAAGTTCATTTGTAAATAGGTTTAATTTTTATATGTTTATATATATATATATATATATATATATATATATATATATATATATATATATATATATATATATATATATATATGATAACTCAAAAAATAATTAACCGATTTCGATGAAACTTGGCAACTGCCTGTCTTTTATTAATGGCTTGGATGAGTTCGTTATCCAGAAAAATCAGACGGGGTTTTCCGGAAAAATTTTGAGTTTTCTTTCGAAAAAATTTTTTTTCTCCGAAAGTAACAAAGCTGTTTCAATGAAATTTACTATATATGTTGCCTCAACCTTACTACGTACCAAAATTCAACTTTCTAAGTTTAGAGAAAATTGAGTTACTCAAATTTTAAATTTTCTTTCGAAAAAAATTTTTTTCTCCGAAAATTACAAAGTTATTTTAATGAAATTTTGTGGATATCTTGCCTTAGGAAAAACCTTACTACGTATTGAAATTAAACTCTCTAAGTTTATAGAAAATTGAGTTATTTAAATTTGAAGCATTTAATAAAAATTCACTACCATAACGCACTTGCTGCGTCCCGAGTTTTTTCATCATCTGATGATGCTAACTTTGTTAGTGAAACGATAGTCAGGTTTTAATAAATTTGTTGTGGTGATTTGGGTTCCCCAAGTGTACTTAGTATTGCACCTGATGCTTATAACCTATGCATTAGCTAGTGTTAAACAATCGTTGTTTTTTCAGATAGAATGGCGTGAATTCTTTGAAAACGCAATGAAAATTGTTGGGAAAAAAATTGACAAGAAAGAAGTTGTAGTGGTTTATGCTCCGGAGTATTTGGGAAATTTGAGCCTATTGATTAAGGAATATCAAAACACCACCGATGGAAAAATGTGAGTAACAACTGCGATCTTTTTAAGTTTTTCTTATAATTTTGTATATTTTCTGTGTTTTTTTTCTTCTAGAATTATTAATGAAACACATTTTAGCGAATTTTCATTAAGAAAAATTCGCTAATAGAGAGGTCACAATGAAAAGCTTTTAAAAAAATGTCTTCATATGAGCGCGAGTTCGGGTTCCTAGAACCCAACAAAACCATGGTCCGTTAAAATGTTTATATGTTGATATATATATATATATATATATATATATATATATATATATATATATATATATATATATATATATATATATATATATATATATATACAGTGTGTAAAAGCCAAATGGAATAAATTCATTATTTCGGTTACTGTACATTCTTATAAAAAATCCCGAAACACGTCAAATTTAAATTATAAATTGTCATTTTTAAACGTGAAAATTCGATCCCTACCTTCAACCCCCTTCGAATGACAGGTACAACCCCCAATTTTTTAAGGGGAAGTATAGGCTTGTGAAATGTCGTTTGAAAGGTCTGTTCATTCTCTATTTAAAAATGTTATCGTTTTCAAGTTACTGCAACAATTAAGATAGAATAAAATAAAATCATGTGGTTACCAAAATTGGCTATGAAATACTCAAAACTTGTTACAATATTGTAATTAGTAAACTCAAAACTTATTTCCCCTTTAGGTCTTGAAGATCAGGAAGTAAGCAAAAACCATAGTAATGTGCTTTTTACATTGTATCCATAAAAAATACATTAAATAGTTTCCGAGGCAATGTTAGTTTGTTTAAAACGCCTAAGCAAATTGTTTTGTAATTATAAGTTGTCATTTAAATTGTGAGTATTATAATTTTAGTTTGAATTTCGTTAACTTCAATTCTGAAAAATGGTTTGATTAACGGAAATGCATAAAATAACAGTTATACAAATGATTTGTTACGGAGATAAAACCTGAACATAACATGAAGTAACTCGCCTATTTCATGAGAAATTTTCCTGATTTACCGCCTATATCCCAAGGAACAATTAGTAAAATAGAGAAGCAGTTTCGTGAGTTTGGTCATGTAAGGCAGATAAAAAAAGCAGCCAATGCACTGAGTGATGAAATCAAATTAGATGTGATGCTTGAATTTGTGGAAAACCCACATACATCGGCTAGACAGGCATCCACTACATTTAATGCTAGCCATGCATCGATAGTTAACATATTAAAAGCAAATAAAATTCTTTTTATTGAGTTCTGTTAGTAAATTTAGTTTTTTACTAGGTTTACCTATTTTATTAAATTATAAATAAAAAAATAAATAAAATATCATTTGTAATAATTGGCCGATTCATTGGTGTGCTCAAAGTTCCTATTTTTGATCGTGAATCATTACGAAAAATTATGTTAAAAGTAGAAGTCTATTGTTAGACTCCATGGCCTACTTCTTTTTGAATACTTTTTTTTGTAATTTGTTTTCTGGTATTGGATTTCATAGCCTACTATCCTCAAAACGGTTTTTCTCAAAATTGTCAGTGCAATTACAAGATTTCTCAAGCATGTTGTACATCATTGGAAAACTCTTTTCACAGACTATCACAAAACAAACGTTGATACCTGTAGCTCAGAAACAAATAACAATCCAAAGTTGAGAAAGTACAAAAAGATTACTCTGTAAAAAGTGTCCTGATAATGTGCAAATCTTAGACATGTCAGATCAACGCCTACTTAGATATTGAAGAAAAAAGAAATCGACTTTTTTTTTCAAAACAACTCGAAAACGAGAAGAGGCAAGGCAAAATACAAGTTATATTTGGAACAAGCATGAAATTCTACAAAACATTGCTAATTTAACCGTCTCCCTATCTTTAATAATAACGGAGATAGCAATACATTCCCATCCAATTTGAGACACACTGTATATAACTTCCAGCATCTATTCCTCAGGTTCAAGTTTAAAAGGTTGTAAGTGAGGAGAGTATTTTGTCTGGTTACTTTATTTTCACGATGACCAAAAAGACCATATTTTTTCAGTAATATCTGCCATATTTCGTTTCAGAATACTAAGCAATTATCTGGTGTGGCAGGCAGTAAAAACGTTCGTAGGATATCTATCCAGGGCCTTCAGAGATGCCTATAAAGGTCTGAGAAAAGCCTTAATAGGTTTAGATTCAGGAGACGAGTCACAATGGAGGTTCTGTGTACAAGACACCAATAATGTCCTAGGTGAGTTTTTGCTGTTGACGAAATTGAAGGCCTTATGTGAATTAAAATAGTATAAAGATTTGGGAGTTTATATCTAAAGTCACCAAAGTCGCTTTATATAATAGCGTACTGATCCTAGCTGTACTATATGAGTGTGAAAGTTGGGTGTGTCAGGTAACGCATGTGATAATGTAAGCATGTAATAATGTAATTTACCGACAATAGGCATGGATGCAAAATGATAATGTTTTGTATCCTCCTACTATGTCGAAAAGCATAACTATTGGACAATTGATAGTCCCTTTATTAATATTATTTTTAAAGGGGTAGACATTGATCCAATCCAATCCATAGCAGGTGGTAGTGGAATTTTCCTTTACGTAATAGTAAAGGATTTTTTCACGCCCGAGGAGGTACCACCCCGTACATCAAGGGGCCGGGGAAGTCCCAACGGACGTTTCCGGTTCTGGTGTATGAGTCGGTTTCCCTTATAAGCAAAAATGATGATGGCTCCTCCTTGTACAAAAGATTCCGGAGGCAAAATACCCCTCCATTCGGATCTGCGGGAGAGGGGTGTACAGGGGGCGCCAGCATCAAGATTTAACATATCCTTTTCGAATATATGTGGCCTAAATTCTAACCTGAACTCCGTCCACCATTTCCTCCAGGCTAATAGGCCTCCAACTCCTCTTCCTCACCGAAACCCAAATCAGTGCCAAAACAGCCACTAATCACCTTAATTTCCCGGGGTATGAGCTCCTTACTTCCTCTAGATTGCATGGAGGCGTGTGCGCATAGGTCCGTAGCAATCTATTACCCTGCACCAGACTCCCCAATTTAGAAGCTGGAAGAAAAGACATACTATGGATAAAACTCTCTCTCTCAGGGCGGCAACTAAATTCATCTGTTGCATTTACTGGTCACCTTCTGACAACAACTTTGTCCAGCTCTTTGACTACCTTTCTGAAAAAACTGACCATCTGATTTCTGAATATCCTTCCTCCGAGGTCTTGGTGACTTCAATGTCCATTATAAGAAATGGCTAGGATCTTCAAAAACCGATCCACGAGGGAGAGCAGCGGAGGCCTTTGCAGTCAGCAATTCTTTAGCCAAATATGGTTCAGCAACCTACTTACTTTCCTCGTATCCCAACACACAGCTCAAATCCCTTGCATCTCCTTCTTACTACAAAACCTGAATGCTATAAGATATCAGTCACCGCCCCCCTTGGTCGCTCAGACCACGGCATGGTCTCTGCTTCCTGCGCAATGCAACCCGAGGTCACACAGCCATCACACCCACGTATCGTTTGGCACTACAACTCCGCAAACTGGGACGAAATGCGGGATTACTTTTCCTCATTTCCATGGGCGTCTGTCTGCTTCTCTCATCCTGACCCCTCTGATATCTCACAAAACGACACCGAAATTATCCAAGCTGGCATGTAATTATTTAATCCACGTACACAGAAAACCTCTGCAGGCACTCAAAAGCCTTGGTTCTCTAAATCATGTGACAAGGCCAGACTTGAAAAGGTCGAAACTCACAAAACGCTTCTACACAATCCCAGTCAAGAAAACCGTCAAGCATTTAACGACGCAAGAAACTGGTATGTCCGCATTCTTTCTGAGGCAAAAAACTTGTTTAATAACCACATCAAATACAAAGTCCTCTTAAGCTCCAACGGCGGCAAACCCTTCTGGACTCTTGCTAAATCTATTGGGAATAATTTCTGCAAAAGCACGTTCCCACCTCTTGTCTCAGGGGATGAAATTGTTTCTACCGCCCTGGGCAAGGCTGAACTTTTAGCTTCGTTGTTCGTCGGCAATTCTACTCTCAACCCACCTCCAAATGTTCAACCACCAACAGTCCCCAATGTCGCGCATAAAATGATGGATATCATTTTCAAAACTAAAAAGGTACGAAAGATGCTCTCTTCTCTTAATACCAGGAAAGCCTCTGGCGAGATCCCAGCAATTGTTCTCAAAAAATGCGCACCAGAACTTACTCCTGTCCTGACTCGTCTGTTTCAGATATCTTACAATAAAGGCATATTCCCTAGTAACTGGAACACTGCTCGAGTACAACCCTTCCGCAAGAAAGGATTCAAAGCACTTCCTAGCAACTACAGGCCCATTTCTCTCCTTTCAGTCGTCTCTAAAGTGATGGAAAAGTATATAAACACCGAATTACTAAAATTTCTTGAAAAACACAGTCTAATCCACGACATGCAGTATGGATTCCGTCAGCGCAGATCGACTGCCGACCTCCTTTCCTTTGTCACCCATTCTTGGAACAAGTCTATGGAACTACACGGTGAATCCCAGATTGTCGCTCTGGACATATCCAAAGCATTCGACCAGGTCTGGCACGCAGCGCTGCTTAATAAACTTCCGGCCTATGGCCTACCACCAAAACTCTGTACCTGGACAGCAAGTTTCCTCTCCAACCTGAGCATTTCTGTTGTCGTGGATGGCCACTCCTCTAAACTGTATCCAATTAATGCAGGAGTTCCTCAAGGTTCAGCTTTAGCCCCTACTTTGTTTCTTCTCCACATCAATGACCTCCTCTCTAGCACATCCAACCCAGTTCACAGTTACGCGGACGAAAGCACCCTCCACTCAAATATACAATATTCTAAGCCTGTATCTTTAGCCCAATTAGATGAGGATCGCAGACTCATGGAGGGTTCTGTCTTCGTGGATCTCCAAAAAATATTATACTGGGGAAGTAGAAATCTTGTACAATTCAACCCCACCAAATCACAGTCTTGCTTTCTTTCTCATAAGAGATTCACCAGCTCTAGACCCATCACAATGAACAACCAAGTTATTCAAAGTAATGAGTCCTTTTCACTTGTTGGCATTTTTGTGGATCGAAATCTCAATTGGCACCAACATATCACATCAATTGCAGAAGGGGCTGCTAAGAAATTAGGTTTCCTCTTCCGGGCTCGCAAATACTTTTCCCAGCTAATCTCTATACCTTATATACTTCACAAATAAGACCAAACCTCGAATACTGCTCCCACCTCTGCGGTGCCACTGCCGCTTCTTAACTCGTTATCCTAGACTCCATTTAGAAGAGAGCTATACGTCTCATCGGTGACCCTACCCTCAACCAAAGGTTGCCATCCCTTGCCCACCGACGTGCAGTTGGTGACCTCTCTCTCTCTCTCTCTTTTATAGATATCTGCACGGGCACTGCTGAGATGAGCTTTCTTCCATAGTTCCTCCACCTGCTGCCCCCAACAGATCTACCAGGGGAACAAAGCGAATGCGCCCTTTTACTGTCCAGGTCACCAGACATAGAACATCTTGTTATGCCTGCTCTTTTGTTCCGAGGACTCCTTGCCGGCACATGTTTTTCCTTCTCCCTGGAACCTCCAAACCTTCAAGTCCAGACTTAACAAGTTGCCTTTTTCCCCCTTTTCGACACCCACGGTACGATAGTATTTAGGCTGTAAGCCCTCGTGGTGTGTTGTTGAAAAAAAATATAGTCGTGTTAATTACGGACACAAGACTGAAACCCTTATGGTAATACAACTTCCACAGTATTGGTCCTAGGATTGGGCCCTGAGGTAAGCCACATGTGACCTGCATTCAAATTTTCTGACCAATCAGTAGCTGTCTGTCTTTCAGGTAACTATTGATTTGTTTCAGCAGATATGGCTCAACTTGCTTCTTTCTTAGCACTGCATATATGTCTCTCAATTCTGCTGTACTGAATGCATTTTTACGTCCAATGTTACCATGGCCATAAACTTGTTTTATTGCCATTTTTCGCCACGTCCTGTACCTTCTTCACAGCATTCATCGTCCATGGGGTGATATAGTAACAACGTTTCCACACGTGGAGCTCTCCTAGACGTCACAGGTGGCGTGATGTCATGTTAGCTTTTAATTGTGAATTATGCAAATACTGCGTCGTTTCTTCTATTGTATCTGTGTAATGCTATTTAGCGAAACGATCATTACAGCAACATATACAAATCAGTTTTATTGAACAGATTTTTCTATCAGGTTTTGCAGTGGGTGCCATTTTTGTAAGAGAAGTTTTCCATCAGGATTCCAAGCTTCAAGCAGAAGAAATGATAACGAACGTACGAAACGCTTTTAAGAAAAACTTCCAGAATCTCAAATGGATGGACGAAGAAACCAGAAAAGCTGCGATTATTAAGGCCGACGCCATTTCTGATATGATAGGTAAGAAAACAATTTTAAGAAACTCATCAGTAGAGCCCTCCTGACCCAGTTAGGTATAGATGGGAAATTGTGGCCCAGCGTACAGTCCCCTGCGCATGCGCGTAATGTTGTAGTAATTGTTGGATGACGTGTTTCTGGGAACCGGTACTGGTGCGTTTCAATGCTAGAGCCATGCATTTGATCGGTCCACCAGATGGCAGTAGTTAGGCAGGTTACAAGTAACACCTAACGTGGATTATGTGACGGTGACACTAAGATTTTCTTTTTATTTTTTAATTTAGGTCCTGGATTGTAGTATCTTAGGTTAGACCAATGATATAGTAATATAAACTAATAGATGCGCCCTGCCGCGTAGGTCTTACAGGATGATATTAAAGCCAGCATTAGACAGAGTTGAACATAACCTATAACGAGTACGCGCAAGAAAGATGGCTATAATTAGGTCACGTGACATAGGGAACCCGGGCAGGATTATTACATTGCCTTGTATGGAATAAGAGCGGCAATTTTTGTTTTAAAATATTTATATTAGAATACAGTCTCATCTTGCACATTAAGAGGCACACAATTACAATTGGTTTCTCGTAATCTATTAACAATTGTGTGTGTTTGGTCTTAATTGCTAGAAGGGCTTCGGCAGTATACTCTAGGGGTCCATCGATGAATGAATACCATTATCTAATTGTGTTTGGATGTGGCAAACAGTTTTCAAACTCTCTCCTGACAAAATTGTATCCATTTATAGAGTAAAAATGCAGAATCAGAGCAAATGCTGTCAGTTCTGGGTGGGGGAAGTTTCTTCTCTGATGAGATGACTGCCTCAAGAGAAGTTTTTTCTCGGCATCTGGGAGGTATTCTTAAAATTACATAAATACAAAGCAGTCATAATATGCAATTGATTAACTCATGAGTAGCATTGCAAATAAGTTTAATTTGAAAATTTTGTTAAAAACACACTTTTATTAAAAAGCTTGTAAGTACCATAACATTGCATTGTCACTGAACTTACAAAAGTACAACAAATTTCAGCCCAGTCGGACGCCAGCAAGTAGCTGAAAACTCACATATAGGCTCAGATTCGGATGCACACCCACCGGAGAAAAAAGAAGCATTTCAGTCTTACGCGTGTTAAGAACCAGACCATTTCGCGAACACCAGGCCGACACCTGAGACACACACACATTAGCTGCAGCACCAAGATCTTCAAAACTTTCCCCTGAGATTGCAGCAGTGGTGTCATCTGCGTACAAAGTTAAGTGGTATTGCTGGAGATCATAAACGATATCGTTAAGAAAAATTGTAAACAAAACAGGACCCAATATGCTGCCCTGTGGCACGCTGCTCGACACGGCTCTAAATCCAGACATATAGTTCTTACCTGCCTGTCGTATCCTGACAGCTTGACTTCTCCCAGACAGGTAGCTTTTTAGCCATAAATATCCATTTCCTCTTATGCCATAATGCTCCAATTTTTGCAATAAAAGGGAATGGTTGACCGCATCAAACGCTTTCGAAATGTTGAAGAACAGCCCGACGGACTTGGACCAACTATTTATGTAATCCAAGACAGTCAGGTAAGTGCTAAGCACGGCATCCTGAGTTGACAGCTGCCCACGAAAGCCAAATTGGCACGGAGACAGCAAATTGTGTCTCTCCAAAAAGGACCCGAGTCTTAGCAGAAATGCCTTCTCAAAGATCTTGGAAAAAAACGAAAGCAGCGTAATCGCTCTGTAGTTGTTCAAAAGACGTGGATCTTCCTTCTTAAAGAGAGAGACGACAATGGCCGTCTTCAGACGCTCAGGAAAACAACCGATTTCAAATGACACATTTATAAGGTAATTTAGTGGAGCCACCACAAGATGAGCAACCCCGCCAAGAAGACTACATGGTATTTCACCTATTCCTGATGAATTTTTAACTGAAACTAATTTTATGATCTCTAATATATCGTCCTCTGAGACAGGATATAAAAATATAGAATAGGGATTAGAGCTATTTTTCAATGCACAATTTATGTCACAGTTTTTTGTCAGATACTTAACAGAGACGACAAAGTGCGCATTGAAACTGTGAGCAATCATATTAGGATCTGTCAAAGCGACTCCCTCACCAGACAGAATACTTTGATTTGCCGCCTTGCTGTTCATCTTCCCCACGTTGACATTTTCTTTATTTGCTTCCCACATAGCTTTATTTCGGTTTGAAGCCTTAGAGGTTTTATTTTCATAGTATTTTTTCTTGGCGTCTTTTAACCTAGCACTGTGCTGTTTCTTTAGACTATTATAAAACTCATTACACCGAGGATCTGTAACCGTATCCAGTAGAAGTGGAAAATCACGAAGCAAACAGCCCTCTCTTACAAGTTCCGCTGATATCCATGGTTTAGGAACAATCTTGCCGGGCATGGATCTTATTCTTGCAACCAGAAACGCAATCTGAAACAAGGCATCAAACTCAGAGAAAAAATATCATTTTTTTTGCTGCCACCGGCTCCCCATAGACCAGGTCCCAGGATGCATTATTCAAAAGATACACAAAATGGGATATATTCTTCTGACTGAATGACCTTTTATGCACATATTCAACAGGAGTCTGATCAATATCCGGGATACTATACGATAATAACTGCATGTTATGATCTATTGTATTTGTCAATGTTTCAGTCTCAATGTCACCCGAGTGTACATTGCAAAATATGTTATCAATACAAGATGCCGAGGCACCCTGCCTTCACGAAATCTGACTAAAACAGGCAAAGAAACGGTAAGAAGTCATTAAATCTTGCAACCTCACAACATCCACACTGTATTTATCTAAAAAATTTAAATTATAACATTGCAAGTTAAACAAAAACTGGTAAAAAGATAATCAAACAAATCTGCAAGAACAACTGGCAATCCGGACTATTCCTTTCTGTTGTTTTTAGATGCTTTACGAGATCACTCAAGCTCCTCACATTTTTGTCCTCGCATATTTTGTCTGTTTCCTCTGCCTTACAATTGTTTTATGTCCAATTTCATAAAGAAGCTTGCATTTCTTTGGATAATTGAAATCCTTAGGTTTGGCTCGGGAATCGTAGCTATATATGCACCTAGCTGCAGAATGCGATACTACAAAAACTCCGCGGACTACAACATCAGTTAGGTTTCTTTGCCCTCGTCCACCTATCGCCATCTGGTCGGCGGTGGCTGATGCACGGCTCTAACATCCAACCATACCAATACAGGTTCCCCAGAAACACGTCATCTACCTACAGACGTGCATGCGCTGGAGGCCGGGGCAGAATTCCTTATCTATACCGACTTCTAACAATAACTTTTTAAGTTTTGATGCAAACCATGCTGTGTTAAAGCTTGCAAGCTGTCATGGGCTTAGATCATGGCCGCAAATAGTCTAATATCGAACTTATAACAATATACTATAAATGTATTGTTTACATGTTTTTTTAGGTTTTCCCGATTTCATTAAGAACACCACAAAGCTCGAAGAGAAGTACGAATCCTTGACAGTCAGCAATAAGAGATATTTCCAAAACAACATCAACATTTATTTCTACAACCTCAAAGAAAATCTGAAGAAAATCAACGAGACTGTTAACAGAACCACCTGGAGTGAGTATTATTTAAGTTGACGCTTTTGAAATTGAAAATGTATAAAATAAATCCTGCCATCTTGTTGTTCCAGTGAACAACAACAACAAGAATAATAATAATAATATGAATAATAATAATAATAATAATAATAATAATAATAATAAAATCGTCGAAAGCATAACAGGGAATTTACAAGAAACGAGAGGATATTCTATCAAAACCTGAATAATCCCGAGACACCAGCAACGGGACACAAAATCCCCACTCGCGAAAATACAAGACACTTCTGGGAAAGTATCTGGAATGCACCGGTGTAGAAAGAACAACCGCCAATTGTTGAGGTCGATGAGTTCAAGTCTGCCCCCAGAACAGTCAGAGAGACTTTCATATTTTTCGTTTACTTTTTGTGGTTCTATTACCAACACAGTTACCAGAGCACTCAAAAGAGAAAATGTCAGGTTCTCGTTCAAGTCCACAAACACTGTAAAAAGTTTGTTTATCCAAAATAAACACAGTATTCCAGTTCTCAAGAGGTCAGGTGTATATTGTTTGATGTGTGGTGAACCCGATTGCAACACGGTCTATGTTGACAGGACATGGTGAGCATTGAGTTTCAGCATCACTGAACACCTAAGAAGCAGAAATCAACCCAATAACAACACTTCGATCTTTGGTTGCGCTTTGGATCCTTTCTTGAGGACGGGTTGTACTCGAGCAGTTTTCCAGTTACTAGGGAATATGCCTCTATTGTAAGATGTCTGAAACAGACGAGTCAGGACAGGAGCAAGTTCTGGTGCGAATTTTTCGAGAACAATTGCTGGGATCTCGTCAAGGCCAGAGGCTTTTCTGGTGTTAAGAGAAGAGAGCATCTTTTGTACCTTTTTAGTTTTGAAAGTGATATCTGTCATTATATGCGCGACATTGGGGACTGTTGGTGGTTGAACATTTGGAGGTGGGTTGATAGTAAAATTGCCGGCAAACAACGAGGCAAAAAGTTTAGACTTGCCCAGGGCGGTAGAAACAATTTCATCCCCTGAGACAAGAGCTGGGAACGCGCTCTTGCAGAAATTATTCACAATAGATTTAGCAAGAGTCCAGAAGGGTTTGCTGCCGCTGGAGCTTAAGAGGACTTTGTTTTTGACGTGGTTATTAAACGAGTTTTTTTCTTCAGAAAGAATGCGGACATAGCGGCCTCTTGCGTCGTTAAATGCTTGACGGTTTTCTTGACTGGGATTGTGTAGAAGCGTTTTGTGAGCTTTGACCTTGTCAAGTCTGGCCTTGTCACAGGGCTTTTGAGTGGCTGCAAAGGTTTTCTGTGTACGTGGAATAAATAATTCCATGCCAGCTTGGATAATTTCGGTGACGTTTTGTGAGATATCAGAGGGGTCAGAATGAGAGAGCAGACACACGCCGAGGGAAATGAGGAAAAGTAATATCGCTTTTCGTCCCAGTTAGCGAAGTTGTAGTGCCAAACGATACGTGGGTGTGATGACTGTGTGACCTAGGGTTGCATTGCGCAGGAAGCAGTGACAATGCCGTGGTCTGAACGACCCAGGGGGGCGGTGACTGATATCTTATAGCAGTCAGGATTTGTAGTAAGAAAGAGATCCAAGGGATTTGAGCTGTGTGTTGGGATGCGAGGAAAGTAAGTAGGTTGCTGAACCTGGAGGTAACCAAAGCTGATAAGAAAGCAATTGCATTGAGCCTGTCAGATAGGCACTTTGATTCTAATTAAGAAATCGCGCGACATCCCAAGATGGGGAACTGGGGAGGAAAGGCACTCCTCGGAAAATACCCGGCAACAATTGAGGGTGATAGACATGACAGCGTCTATATCCTACCTCCCATCTGGAAATATCTTCGTGGAGATTGGGGATCTATCGTTGCTATACAGGACCAAATTATTCCAACAAGTGCCCACCATAAAGGAAATGTGGGTCAGAACATTGAGAACGTCAAATGTCGACTATGCAACAGCAAAGATGATCTCTAAATCACATAGTTGCTGGATGTTCAACACTTGCCCCGAAAATTTACTTGGATCGGCATAACCGAGTTGCAAAAATTGTACACCAACAGCTGCGTCATAAGTATATGAATCTTCAGGAAATCGTTTCGCACTACCAATACTAACCCCTGAATACTTGTGAAACTACAGGTGTCAAATTGTACTGAAACAGGAAGATCCAGACCGATAGACCAATACTGAACAATTTCCCAGACATCGTTCTTACCCTGAAGCTCACGAAAACCACCTACATAATAGATGTTACTGTGTCTCTTGCCAATAACCAAAGGACAACCTTCAGTGAGAAAATAGGGAAATACATACCCCTGCGGGATGCAATTGCAAAATGTGGCACATGGAGTCGGTTACAATCGTAACTGTTACGTTGGGAACGACCGAAGAGATACAAAATAATCTTAAAACCAGTCTTAGTGCACTTGGTCTCGACTGACAACTCCACAGGAAACTCCAAAAATCAGTTCTCTTAGACATCTGCAGTATAGTAAGGAAAATCCAGAAACCATTTCTCTTAGACACCTGCAGTATAGTAAGGAAAGTGATCGGGAACATGCAACAGTATTTTTAATACTCCCAACTCAGCAGACCATCTTGTTTTGAACCGATGGAATGCACAGCTGCTTTCATAACCATTTCTTAGTGACTAAACATATGTCAAAGGGAAAAATGTGTTGCACAACGAAATCATTGTAATAATAATAATAACAGACAGAGATAATCCAGTAGTATGATTTAGTTTAGTGGTTTTAAAGGAATTTATATCATCTTGGTTTTCTAGTGTACAAGAATAATTGATACTTTGGCTTATAATTATTGAATTAATGATTTTTTTTGTTCCCTCAGGGCTCGTCCGCGGCCTTGCCGCCCCGATAACACTGCAACCTTTGGTTGATTGTGCATACCCTTAGTCTTACTCCACCCATTCCAAAATCACTGTGCCTTGAACTAGTCTGCACAACGATTGGCAGAGTGAAGTTTTATATTGTTCTGTCTCCGGTCTAGACTGACCGTAGATCAGTTGTCTTTTGCGGTCCAGAGCTTTACACTCGCACAAGATGTGCTGGGCTGATTCCTCCCCCTCGCCGCAGAGTCTGCATGCGAGGTCCCCTTCGAACCGTCCCATTTTATGCAGGTGTTTCTTGGCAGCCATGTGTCCCGTCAAGAGACCTGTTGTGTTTCTGAGCTGTCCTCTGCTAAGATTTAGCAGCTCCACAGCTCTCTTTGAACTGGGTCCGTCAATTATTGACTTCCCATGTCTGAGCCCTGGACAGTCCGCCCAATACACCTTGTGTTAGTTTCTGACCCAGGACTTAATGGCTCCCCTGGCAGTGTTCTTTGACACGCCCAGAGCCGGTTCTGGTCCTATAAATGGTTCTGCTGACCCTCTCTTCGCGAGACTGCCAGCTTCTTCATTGCCTTTGGGCCCCGAGTGACCCGGCACCCAGATGAGGATCACCTCATTCTGCCCAGCTAGGTCGCTCGTCTCGTCTCGGCACTCACTCACCGGCCAGGAATTTACCCGTGGGCTACTTAGTGCCTGACTGTCTGTGGCTATGAGGATCCGCTTGTTGGTGTAGCCCCCCCCCCTCCTCTTGTTCTCCCGCACACAGTGCAGGATGGCGTACATCTCGGCCTGAAACACCGTTGCATGGGCTCCGAGGGAAATACTATGACTTACCCTCGGAATTATTGATTGACTGGCATATACTGTAAAGCAGGCAAAGAATTAGTGGCTCCCGAAATAAGTGATGCAATCTTGTCTTTTTTTAGTGAACGTGGATAATTAATACAATCTGTAAACCATTAAATTTATGAATTTATATATTGAGTACTATCTAATTTTTCTCTAGATATGGCACCATCTACTGTAAACGCTTATTACACTTCCACCAAGAACCAGATGGTATTCCCCGCAGGCATCTTACAGAGTCCCTTCTACGATCCGAGTTTTCCACCCAGTCTGAACTACGGAGGCATGGGTGTCGTCATGGGACATGAACTCACACACGCCTTCGATGATCAAGGTAGAGAATTCGATAAAGACGGCAACTTGAATCAGTGGTGGAACACCAGGACCATTTCCAAATTCAAAGAGAGGACGAAATGTGTTGTTGATCAGTATGGTAAGTAGAAATATACAGGTGTCGCAAATAATCTGAAACAGATCGATTTTAGTCGTATATACTCATTTTGTATTATATTTTAACGTATTTCTTTTGTATCTCAGATAAATTCAAGATAAACGACAAAAACATCAATGGCAACCAAACCTTGGGGGAGAACATCGCCGACAACGGCGGCCTCAAAGCTGCTTACCACGCATATTTGGAAATAATGAAAAACAAACCCGAACCAAAGACACTACCGGGTCTTCCCTTGAACCATCGTCAGCTCTTCTTCGTCGCCTTCGCCCAGGTTTGGTGTTCCGCTGTCACCAAAGAAGCCACGTCACTCCAGATCGAGAAGGATTCTCATTCCGTCGCCAAGTTCAGAGTCATCGGGGCTTTGAGTAATTTGAACGAGTTTAGTAAAGAGTTCAAATGCAAGCCGGGTAGCAAAATGAACCCCAAGAACAAATGCGAGGTATGGTAGTTCAGTTCTGGATGGACCGAGATCCAAGGCGAACCGAGATTAGTGTCGAGGAAATAAAAGTGAATATAAAGAATAGTATTTTTATATCGAAGAGCTTTCAGAGTGGATGGTCGGACAGATTTCGGTATAGAGTACCTACATATATAAGTCCTGGAAAAATTGCATTATCGTGAATGTGACTTATCTAAAAGGTGTGAAAGAGTGAATTTAATGATTTTAAAAATAACTCATCTTTACATTACCCTTTCTGTTATTTATATTAATATTTATTTATAGAGGCTGAAAAAAAGCATCACCTGGCAGCTGATCAACTAACAGGTATTGAAAATTGAAGTTTTAAATGCACTATATTTGCTAAATCATGTAAGCTTTTGCCGATAGAGTTTTTGTCAAAACCGCCTTGCTTGTTATTTTTATATATTTCAGTCTTCAGTTGTCTCTGGAGTCCTGCGCATCAAAAATTTTACCGGCACTGGCTGTGAGAATCTGACAAAGCGATTTGGCACTGATTCTTGCGAATCTGGCACCGGCACGGTTCGTGGGAAGGTGGCACTGCCCGTGCGAATCTAACAGTCCCACTGGTTCTGGGAATTTTCCACGGGCCTTGGGAATCTGGTACCGGCGCTGGTCGTGGGTATCTAGCGATGGCACTGTCGGTGGGAATATGGAATCAACACTGACCATGGGAATATGGCACCGACACAGATCGTGGGAATCTGTCACTGACCGTGACGATATAGATAAGCGCTCTGGCACTGGTACGATCCGGGAAATCTGGCACTTGCATTGGTATGATCCATAAAAATTTAGCACTGCTATTGACCGTCAGGATCTGGCATTGGTGCGGTACTTAGGAATCGTAAAAAATCTGGAACTGGCACAGTATGTAGGAAACCGTCGTCATGGTTCGTGAAAATCTGGCACTGGCCGTGGAAAATCTGGCACTCGCACTGGCATGGTCCTCCGTTAGAATCTAGCACTGGCACTGACCGTGAGTATTTGGTAAACGTACGGTTTCTAGGAATCTGGCACAGGTCGTGGGAATCTGACACGGGTATTGATCATAGAAAATCTGGAACTGGCACTGACACTGACCGTGGGAAACTGGAACTTTTTTTATGAAGGGGGAAACCCTGCATGGGCACCTGGGAAGGGGACCCAGATAGTGTCGGACTCCTAACGACTAAAAACCCCTCGCTTCACCGGTTGCACCCTGGGACTGTCTCTTGTGGACATATCTTCAGTGCGCCTGGTTGCCAGTCTTCTCTCTCAGGTATGATCTGCAGTTGTTGGAATGTCTTGGTGGCACTTCTCTTAATATTCCTTTTGCTTCATTATGTCTTTTATCATTTTGTGTATAGTATCCCATTTTTCTACACCCCTGGTTATTTGCACCACAATGTTTCCGGTGGACAACGTGAATCCCATGCTTAGATTTACATTTTGTCTGTTGTTTTGCCACCTCTCACACACCAGAACTGTTCCGAAGAGTCTACTTCACCACAATAAATACAGATGCTATTCCTGGTCTTCCCTATTTTTTGTGTATAGCTGCAAAATGATCCATGACCCGTCGATAACTGAGCCAAGAAGTAATCGACATTACGGTGTCCACACAAGACCCACGGTTCCAACTGTGGGAACTTTTTAGTCCACTGTCATTTCTCTCCCAACTCTCCTGCGAGTTTCTCAGACCCAGCTGATTTGCCTTCACCCTCCTTTCTGCTCTATGTCCTTCCCCGCTTTCGTGGAGATAGTTTCGCTCCCACGCGAGTATATTGATTGGTGCAATTCCTGCGATAGCTTGAGCTGCCTTTGCAGACACCGTCCTATAAGCGCCGATTATCCTTAAGAAGATCTTTCTCTGTACTCTTCTCATCATTTGTTCATATATTTTTTTCCAGAATCGCACACCATATGGTAGTCGCACACAGCAGTATAGAAGTCACCACTCCCCCGAGCATACGCCTCTTATAGTGTAGCGGAACACCAACATTGGGCATTATTCTTGCCAGAGTAGATGTTTTCTCCCCTGCCTTCTTCACCACTGCCTTCACGTGTTCTCTGAATGTGCATTTCTGGCCTAACAATATCCCTAAATAACGTACCGCCTTCGCAGGTGCAAATTCTCTTTCCTCCAGATAGAAGCGCAAGTTGTTGCTCTTTATTGGGCCCTTCAAGATCACCACCCCTGTCTTCTCTGGTGCTAGTAGAACATCCAGACGCTAATTCCCCTTATAGACTCCTCCGCTCTGAATCTTACCTGACCTTCGTCTCTTGCACACACTACAACCGCCAGATCATCTGCAAAACCAATAGACCTGGTAATCCCAGACGTAGTACATTGTCATACAGAATATTCCACAAAGTGGGACCCAAAATTGAACCCTGCGTAGCTCCCGCTCTCATCTCCAATTCCTCACCTTTTTCGATCAGCACTCTCCTGGTGTTGAAATACTACTATTATTTCTTCATTTTCGATGCTCGCACTTGTTTGAGTGCATACTTCCTTTGTACCTTGTCCTATTCTGAAGTTCACCTGCACCTCCACGCTCGTTGTAGCTTCTTGCTAGCTTCACTTCCCTTGGATACATTCTCTTCTCCTGGCATTTTCTACTTATCACCGTAGTCAGCTGACCTATTTCTGCGTTCTTCTTTTTGATATCACTCTTTGTGTTTGGTATGATCTTGATTAGCTCATTTAGGTCTTTGGAAATTGCCACTAACTTGGCCATCGTATTTCTCATTTCCTCCCAATTGGTTTTAGGGTCTTCTTTCTCTCTATGTCTCTTTGTACCACCTTTCTCCATGTCCAGCATATCTGGCAAGCTACCAGCATGGTTTAGCTTAGACGTGGTAAAAAACTTTAGCACCTGGGCTCGTTTGCTGCATACACCGCTCACAGAATCTATTAGATTCGTTCGTTCGTTTTGGCGGAGGGTATCTTGAAGTGCTGTCCCTCCTATTGAAAGGATCTATGTCCTCCACATCCTGGCGCTCGTCTTGACTTTACGCCTAATTTTTCTGAAACAATGGAGTGTTGCCTCATCCCCAGAATCCGTGGGGCTGTCACGCCTAAAGGTGGAGTGGGATTTTTCGGACGAACCGGTACCCACCTGGGGTAATTCCTTTTGTATTTTACCTTCCATTTTTCTTTGGTCTGGATTTGTTCGGGTTGCCTTCCCTTCATTTCTTTTTATTTGGATACCATCTCATAGTCCATGTCGTCGCAAGCTTCGCATCCGACCCTGCCCTCCACCGAGGTTTGCACTCGGTCTCGGAACAGAGTTGAACGAGGATTCCTTCCTCGTCTGTTCCTCGACCTTCTCTTCCACCGTGATTGATACACGATCTCCGGGGAGGTTTCTCGGGTTAACAGGGTCCTCGGCGTGAAGGTGAGGTTAGGAAGTTAGATGGTGAGAGGCTGATGAGCTGAATCGGGAGTCTTGTATTTCGTATCACTATCCTTAGGACACCTGGGAACCTGGCACTGGTCGTGGGAATCTGGCAGTAGCAGGTTCCATGGAAATCTGGTATTAGCACTGACCATGGGAATCTGGTAGTGATAATAAATGCTGGCACTGATTAGGTGATGTCAAGTCTTTACCATGTGCTTATGTGTTCTACCCCTCGTAGGGGTATAAATTTAAAACTTTGATGCCGAAGTCAGGTCAGGTTAGATCAGATCAAGTTGAGGCTCATTAAGTACCATGCAACGATAAAATCAACATTGTCTTAGAGTATTTCACACTTCTGAGGAAACGAGGTTGTCTACAAGAGAAGTGTCATAAAGGTTTGGTGTCGATGACGCTACGACTGTCAGCCTTAACCGACGCCTTACCTACTTATCAGGTCAGGGTGGGTCGAGTAGAGTTTTATTGTACGATATTTTATATGCTTCGTTTTGGCAGGTATATAAATCTACAATCTGAAACATTTGTAGAGCAAATGCAATAGCAAAAAAATAATTTGAATTAAAGTGTAAAACTAAGTAACCAACAAAAACTAACTCTTGATATTTTTGTTGGTAAGTTTTCAGACTTGTGCAACTTTTTATCAAACGTACATACTATCAATTACTCGACTATGGTCTATGGTCGCATTGTCGGTGATGCTTTTTTAAATTAAATATAGAAACATATCAGATTTTTAACAAAACCAATGATACAGCATGACATAAAACAACGACGACAAAAACTAAACAATCTTAATTGAAAACAAAAACGAAAACGGTTTGTTTTTCAAGTACGAACTGCAGCTACTGAATTTTTGTCATTATCAATGAAATTCGATTCGTTAGTTGTTAACCTTACGCGGTGAAACCGTTTCACTCTAAAACCAGAGGGAGACCTCTCGCTCTAGAGGTGATTGTGTTCTCGGCTTCACAAGTGCCTGTTGTCTCGGCTTCACAAAATCTTGTTTTCTCCTGCCTGAAGATGCTGTAAAAGCGAAACGAGGAAATAAGCACTCGCGAAGCTCAAGAAGTTTCTACATCTGTAATTCAATTAGAAATGTCTAGTCGTAATTTATCGATCTGACCGATGAATTTATTTCGCTTTTGTTTCCAATTTTACAAAGAGATGCAGTTTACAAATTCAGACCCGCTGTCGGGTAAAACGGTTTTAACCCCCGTTATTATTATCATGATAACTATTATTATTAATCATAATGTTATTCCTATTATTGTATATTGGTAGTCACATTATATTGTAAAATGTTATGCTTCCCTTTTAACTATAGTTCCAACAAAAACAATTGATTTTTCAATGTTAAAAGACAATAGTAGAGAACCGAAACAAATTGTAAAGACTGTAAATATAGTTCTTCCTAGTGCATATCTGTATGTAAATATAGTATATATTAGTTCTTTTAATCTTACATTATCTTTGTATTCTTTTTATCATTAAGTATCAGTAATACCAGCCCATTACATCACGTTGCTTAAATTACATAATTCTTGCTCAACCTTCAGATATCTTATTTTTATTGTAATATTAGTAGGACCAAGTGTTGCGTCACCACTATGATTTACCGTAAAATCACCTTGGTAAGTTTTGACCTATTTTGCTGCTCTTAGTCATGAACCGCTTGGAAAATTAAACTTTTCATAATTACATCGCGCCTTGTGTTTAATTGACAGTCGATTACCCAAAATAGGGTTCGTTTTCATCAACGCACATCTAAAAACAATCTGATTGTGGGGTGCCAAAGTAGGCAGAAAATTGGGGGTTACTTTGGCAATATATTAAAATCGCAATTCCCCTTATATGCACGCTGTATTAGGCCTTCTTTGGCACTAGAAATTATAAATTATTAAAGCAGCTTTGAGTTTAGACCATTTTATTCTTCTTAAGCGAGTTCTAGAGCTGGTCAGCTCTTTAATAGTTGACTGGTGTGGTATACTTGCAATATGGTAGGTGGTAGTGGAATATTCCTTTACGTGATTTTTTTCACGACCGAGGAGGTACCACCCCTTACATCAAGGGGCCGGTGAAGTCCCAACAGACGTCTCCGGTTCTGGTGTATGAGTCGGTTTCCCTTATAATCGAAAATGATGATGACTCCTTCTTGTACAAAAGATTCCGGAGGTAAAATCCCCCTCCATTCGAATCTCCGGGAGAGGGGTGTACAGGGGGTGCCAGGATCAAGATTTAACATATCCTTCTCGAATATATGTGGCCTAAATTCTAACCTGAACTCCGTCCACCATTTCCTCCAGGCTAATAGGGCCCAACTCCTCTTGCTCGCCGAAACCAAAATCAGTGCCAAAACAGCCACTAATCACCTTAATTTCCCGAGGTATGAGCTCCTTACTTCCTTTAGATTGCATGAAGGCGTGTGCGCGTACGTCCGTAGCAATCTACCCTGCACCAGACTCCCCAATTCAGAAACTGGAAGAAAAGACATACTTTAGGTGAAAATCTCTCTCAGGGCTGCAACTAAATTCATCTGTTGCATTTACCGGTCACCTTCTGACAACAACTTTGTCCAGCTCTTTGACTACATTTCTGAAAAAAACGACCATCTGATTTCTGAATATCCTTCCTCCTAAGTCACTATTCTTGGTGACTTCAATGTCCATAATAAGGAATGGCTAGGATCTTCAAAAACCGATCCACAAGGGAGAGCAACGGAGGCCTTTGCAGTCAGCAATTCTTTAGCCAATATGGTTCAGCAACCTACTTACTTTCCTCGCATCCCAACACACAGCTCAAATCCCTTGGATCTGCTTCTTACTACAAATCCTGACTGCTATAAGATATCAGTCACCCCCCCCCCCCCTGCGTCGCTCAGACCACGGCATGGTCACTGCTTCCTGCGCAATGCAACCAGAGGTCACACAGTCATCACATCCACGTATCGTTTGGCACTACAACTCCGCGAACTGGGACGAAATGTGAGATTACTTTTTCTCATTTCCATGGGCGTCTGTCTGCTTCTCTCATCCTGACCCCTCTGATATCTTACAAAACGTCACCGAAATTATCCAAGCTGGCATGGAATTATTTATTCCACGTACACAGAAAAGCTCTGCAGCCACTCAAAAGCCCTGGTTCTCTAAATCCTGTGACAAGGCCAGACTTGAAAAGGTCAAAGCTCACAAAAAGCTTCTACACAATCCCAGTCAAGAAAACCGTCAAGCATTTAACGACGCAAGAAACCGCTATGTCCGCATTCTCTCTGAGGCAAAAAAATTCGTTTAATAACCACATCAAAAACAAAGTCCTCTTAAGCTCCAGCGGCAGCAAACCCTTCTGGACTCTTGCTAAATCTATTGGGAATAATTTCTGCAAGAGCACGTTCCCACCTCTTGTCTCAGGGGATGAGACTGTTTCTACCGCCCTGGGCAAGACTGAACTTTTTGCCTCGTTGTTCGCCGGCAATTCTACTCTCAACCCACCTCCAAATGTTCAACCACCAACAGTCCCCAGTGTCGCGCATAAAATGACGGATATCATTTTCAGAGCTAAAAAGGTACGAAAGATGCTCTCTTCTCTTAATACCAGGAAAGCATCTGGCCTTGACGAGATCCCAGTAATTGTTCTCAAAAAATGCGCACCAGAACTTGCATTTCTCTTCCGGGCTCGCAAATACTTTTCAATAGCTAATCTCTATACTTTATATACTTCACAAATAAGACCAAACCTCAAATACTTCTCCCACATCTGGGGTGCTGCTGCCGCTTCTACACTCGCTATCTTGGACTCCATTTAGAAGATATACGTCTCATCGGTGACCCTACCCTTACCCAAAGTCTGCCATCCCTTGCTCACCGACGTGCCGTTGGTGACCTCTCTCTCTTTTACAGATATCTGCACGGGCGTTGCTCAGAGGAGCTTTCTTCCATAGTTCCTCCACCTGCTGCCACCAACAGATCTACCAGGGGAACAGAGCGAATGCGCCCTTTTACTGTCCAGGTCACCAGACATAGAACATCTTGTAAACGATATCTTCTAGTAACTTCAAATACGTTGCTAGAATTTCTTTTCCTACTGATTACTTTTCCGGTAATGTAAACTCTCAAAGTAATATGACAATAATTGACATTACAGTCGATTTAAAATTTTATGGGAATCGAGAACGAGATTTTAATTTACATTTTCTATTTAAAAATACACTCCGACAATGAAATAATGCACGGGTCATTTTTTTTATCATTATTACTTGTGACCCCTGTCTATTTTTTCTCACTGATGCATTGATTAACACAGAACCAAATGCTTCAAATTCTCTGATTCTCCCATAAGACGCTCTACAAAAAAAAGATGAAACATGGCGGTCACGAACACATGGTCACACTGTCTTTGTATAGCCACTGTAGTTTTTATCTACTGTCTCCATGTTTGTATAGAAATTAAGTATATTCTCTATGAATAGAAATGTTTTTTACAACAGACCTAACTAAAAATAGTATTAATATTTATGTATTATAGTACATTTAGCTCAAGACTCAAGGTTTATTGATTAGACAGGTTGTCTGGTAACTCTGGACCAATCAGAGAGTGGAGCGGGAACACGTCACATGTATTCTCAATTTAAATCAAGTGGAATAATAACCACACACGGTTCAGCCGTGCCACGACCTATTGGACGCTGGATGATGAGGAAGTGATCGAGTCTAGGGTTATCTTGTAGCTCCTTCTCTCGATTGTTGACATTTTATTGACTTGTGATCTTTTTCAAATATTTTTATATGTGACAGTTCTATTTATACATGACAGTTTTTATAACACAACAATTCTGATGCTCCATGACAACTGTCACTTGGATGCCAATGTCGTCTCTGCACCTCTAGTTGCTGTGGAGCGCATCAGGGGGGAGGGGGGATGTTGAGGGTGATGATTAACAGTATCAGGACACAACATACCGCCCACCAAATCACGACCCGGCGTGATTTAAGAAAAGAGAAAAAAATTAAAATCGTTCCTGCATGACGAGACCGAAGGGGCATGATCATTAATATCAAAGTCAGTGTTAAAGTCACTGTGTATCCGAATATCACATCCATACCCACACATATATGCACACATATACACATAGACAATACAGGTGTTAACTTAAAACTAAACCTACTTGAAAAACTAAAACTAACAATGGTTACTGCTGGGACAACAGACATAGTTTGATGGGTTACCAGACCAACAGTAACATAAGCTTAACGACAGAAGCCCCCCCCCCCCCCAAGTGTAGCATGGAGACAGCGATTTTAAACCTGCGAGGTGACGATCATATCCAGCTGAGTGCGACAGTGGAGTCACTCCAAGCCACAATTTGATCGAAACTACGACTTTACGTGAGTGCGGAGAACAAAGACCGGAGGTTTGACAGTAGAAGGGCGGTGCACAGTTTTGATCTAGGGATTGAAACGACCTTAACGTGTGCCACGGTGGACTTGGCGATAAGAAGTTGGGCAGACACGCCTCCTCTTGCGTCAATAACTCGGACGTGTATGACTGAGGCGTATCCGGTTTCGGATGCATCACACGAGGCGTGTCATTCACAAGGCTGAATAAGTGAGTGAAAAATGATAGATATAAATACAATAGGCATACTATCTCTGCCTGGGACTTAAGCCGTTGCTGGTTAAGTTCGTCGGGGGGTGGATGCTCCCAATGAATGCCCCATAACCACTGTCGCTTAAGCCTTTTAGCAAACCATATGACTTGACATGGGAAACCTAGAGAGTCGTAGATGCGAGCCACCTCCACTGAAATAGAGCGTTTAGAACAAGATGAGGTATTTGCTTTGACTTCGAATGGAAAGATGTCCACTGAGGCGTTCCACTGCAAATCAAGAACCTTAACACTTGCGTTACATTCTCTTCGAGACTTAGAGGATGTGTTCGACAATGGGCAATAGGAATACCTTCCAACAGTTGCGGTTTGTTGGAGGACCACTTCCTTAATTCAAAGAATCCTTTGTTTAGAACATCTACTAGTTGTGTTTTCAACACATTAGCAGTAGAAATAGAGCTCGCACCGCACACGATGTCATCCACATAGAGATTTGAACGAAGTGCCTGAGCTGCCAGGGGGTGAGTACTGACTCCCTCATCAGCTAATGCGATGAAGAGTGCGGATGGCCCAAAAGGAGATGACGAGACACCATAGGTCACAGTGTTCAATCGATACGTTTGGATAGGGTTATCTGGCGAAAATCTCCATCTGATGAGTTGAAAATTTCGATGATCCTCAGCAATAAGAATCTGGAGGTACATTTGCCTGACATCGCATGTAAATGCGACTTTATGAAAGTAAAAATGCAACAAAACAGCACAAATATCAGTTTGAAGTTTGGGACCAACGAGCTGGGTGTCATTAAGGGATACACCGGTTGAGTTTTTGGCGGAGGCGTCAAAAACTACTCGAATCCCCGGGGTGATACCGTCAATTTTGGTAACACCATGGTGGGGGATGAAATAGGACTCAGTTTTTGGTGGCGCCATCGTTAATAGAGATATGTGTCCCGACGTGAAATAGTCCATCATAAACTCCTTGTACAGACCATCGAGGGTGGGTTGGCGTTGTAATTTTCTTTCGAGACATGCTAGTCTACGGTCTGCTTGGCTTATTGAATCTGAAAAGGTGAGTCTTTCTGTAACGAAAGGAAGGCGAACACTAAAGCGACCATTATAATCACTAACTTGCGTAGCTGTGAAAAGATTTTCAGCCAATCTCTCACTCTCGGATAAGTGCAGCTCAGGTGGAACCTCTTCCACTCCCCAAAATTTCCTTAAAGTTTCTTCGACTGGGAACTCCAACGACGTGAGAAGAAGAAGTTACTATAGCGGGTGGTGAACCGGAAATTGCACCAATGAGGACCCAACCTAAGCAGGTATTTATACCAAGAGGAGCTTCGACACCTGAAGGCGGAAGGAGTTGCCCACCATTGATTAGCTGTGGATAGATGTGAGCCCCCAATAACATGTCAAGGGAACCCGGCTCGTGCCAGTGAAGATCAGCAAGTTGAAGGCCCTGAAATAGTACATTGAATATTGAAATCAGCCGGCATTTTCAAGTTAGTATTTTCAAAGGAATATGGTCCTTTTAGAGGTTAGCCTAGTTTCGTACCAATCACTTGCTTGTATTAATGTCTTTTTGAACTTATAACAAGATTAAGCATTTAATAATAACAAAATTAAGATGTTCACATAGTAACAGAAAGTATTTTTAGTATATTAATCGATTTCAAATTAATGAAAAAATGTGTCTTATAGTCAGGAGATCCTAAGATTATCTGGCTGCCGAATTTGCTAGCTCATTTAGCGTTACCCCCAGGGTGCACGTGTAGTATTCTACTACGGACGCGAACTAGCGTCACACCCCCACGGAACTACACAAATGTTTAGGCTGGATACCCCTACCGGCGGAAACTACAACAGATTTGTTGGCGCCGTGATAAGCAGTGCCAAAAAGTGTATACCAAGAGGCTAAAGAATACATTCTCGGATGGTCCCAAGACAGTGACGAGTTGTACCGGAATTTTCTTGAAACTGGTGATCAAGAAATAACAGACGAACTACTTCATAGCCTGGTTTCAGGGCCAACAAGAACGGTAAGAGTGGCTGTGCAAGATAAATTCAACCTGACCAATGCGTGGACTCAAGAATGGACTGCACAACAAAACAATAACATGCCGTGCATTACACACAAGCCACCAGCTTTTTGATTTACCACGTAAAACATGGTCCACGCTTAACAGAATCAGAACCCAACATGGCAGATGTGCATACTCTCTACCAAATGGGGCAAGCAATCATCTTCTTTCTGTGACTGCGAAGAAAAGGCTACCGCAAAGAACACATTCTCGGATGGACCCAAGACAGTGACGAGTTGTACCGGAACTTTCTTGAAATTGGTGATCAAGAAATAGCAGACGAGCTACTTCATAGCCTGGATGCAGCGAGGCGGGAAAAGTGGACAGACAGTGTAGAAAGCTTGAACTTCCAGACACCGAGCAGACAAGCGTGGGCACTATTAAGGAAACTAGGAAGCGGAACCCCCACGAAAAGACAAAATACAAGCGTCAGCCCAAACGCCGTTGCTTCACCCATAGTAGCGACATCCAGAGCACCAAAGGATAAAGAAGATGCAGTTGAGGTCAAACGGGAACCTATAACCCTAAGAGCTCAAGCCACAGAAACAGAACACTCTCGTCCTTACACTTGAGAAGCAGTTTCGAATACTCTTAAAGACACCAAGCCAGGAAAAGCTCCAGGGTTTGACAATATCCACCCTGAAATCTTGATAAACTGTGGCAAGTACGCAAAAGTCTGGATGGCTCACTTCTTCACAGATATTATACTATATAGGTTATACTGCCAACCAAATGTCCTTCTTTTAAAAACAAGACATATTTGCCATTAAAAACATTTTTACGAAAATTCGCTACCATAACGCACCTGCTGCGTCCTGACCTTTTAGAATTATTTTTGCACGTTAATACACTACAAACAACTCAACCAAGCATCTAAACAGATATTTTGGTTAAGTTGTCTATTGAGTTCTTGTTTCAGGTATATACCGTAAGATGGGGCTACTTGAGACAGTAGGGTAACTTGAGACATTCTGCCTACTCTGACAGTAGGTCTGTTTATTACAGGTAGTAGTTGAATATGAATTTCCATCGAATGTCATTTCGTCGGTAAGACTCATTAGGTTATGTTTCTGTTTGAATTATGGCAAATTTTTATTTATTTTCACTAAAAAAGTGAGCAAGAATAATAAGACAATTTTATAAGAATTCATATGTCCGTAGAGTCTCAGCTGTAAGTATATAAATACTGAAGATTTAAAAAAACTGAAAATCCCGATTCTAAGTTCAAATGCGGAGTAGAGATTAGCATATCAAAAAAAAAAAAAATGTTGAATATTATTGCTGCACTATCACATTTTATAAAAAGGTGACATTTTTAGGTTAACTTGAGACATGGTGCGTGCATATAAAAAAAGGTAGGAGCAAAGAAAAGATACGCCAACTACAATGAAGAAACTCTAGATAACGCCCTTTTAGATGTGGCGAATGGCACCCTTAGTTTAAGGGAGGCCGAAGACCGCTATGGGGTATCGAGGTCGACGTTAAGTCGCAAAATGCGTGGGAGGCACCCATTAAGTTTTGGCAGACAACCTTGTCTGTCAAAGGAAGAGGAAGAAGCCGTTGTTCGAGCCATTTTTACAGCGGCACAGTGGGATTTTCCCTTGTCAGAATTAGATATTCGACTTTTTGTGCAAGAATACCTAAATCGGAAAGGTGTAACTGAAAAACGTTTCAAGCGTAATTTGCCTGGTTATGACTGGATTAAGTCCTTTCTTAAAAGACACAGGGATTTATCAGTCAGATTGTGTCAGAATGTAAAGAGAGTACGTAGCAACATCACTGCAGCTAGTATAACTGAATATTTTGACAAGCTGGAAGTAGAATTGAGAGACATGAAGCCAGAAAATTTATTAAATTATGATGAGACCAATTTAACGGATGATCCCGGCCAAACAAGAGTAGTGGTTCGTCGAGGAGCCAAGCATCCTAGTAGAGCCATAGACTTCTCAAAAAGTTCTACATCGATCATGTTTTGTGTGAGCGCAGCAGGTGTGGCATTGCCCCCTTACGTGGTTTATAAGTCCAAGAACTTATATACTGAGTGGGTAGAGGGTGGGCCAAAAGGAGCCCATTATAATCGCTCAACCTCTGGCTGGTTTGATGCTGAAATTTATCAAGATTGGTTTTTGAAGATTGCTGTGCCGTATATAAACCGAGGACGTCATATTTTCGAAAATGATATTGTACTGTAGCTTTTTTATGGTTTTTGCAACTTGTGCAATGTTATGCAATGTTACATGTTTATTTTGTTACCATAGAATCACTAAGAATAAAGTTTTTATTTTCACATCATTAAATAAGTCTATATTTTTTATTTAAATATCGTTTTCTTGAATTTACATTTTTTTTTATATAAAATAAGTGTCTCAAGTAACCCCTACAATGGATAACTTGAGCCAGTATATGTTTTTTCATGATAAAAAACCTCTGTCTCAAGTTACCCTTATTGTGGGGCAACCATAAAATGGAAAAAAAAATCGAAATTGATGTATGTATGAAAAGTTGGAGTAGTTTTCTGTTTCTGTATACTTTTTAGATTATTGTAACAGAAAATAAAATCGATCCGATTGCAATTAACTTGGTTATTAGGAAATTGTCACAAAATCGTCTCAAGTAGCCCCATCTTACGGTAGGTACCTATAACCTATGTTTTTACATTAAACACATATTTATCTTTATAACGATTCACCGATTTAATTATATTAAATAGAAAAATAATCTTGAATAAATAACGTCCAATTCGTAATACCGTTAGTTAAGTGTGCAGTTTATGTTTACAATGTAATACCTCACCAAATAGAATATTGTCTTTAAGACCATAGTTTCGATTTAACTGTAAGGCTAGATGCACTCTCGCAACAATTAGAATCGTACACCGGTTTCACTCTCATTAGAGCTCTTCAGTACGGCATACTAATTGTAGCAAAAATGCACCAAAAGTAATACGGCTATAGTATAGCCAGCCTTAAAATACTAAGTGAGTGGTGGACGTGCCGCCACCTAGTTGCGGAACCAACTAGTATGTTGTCACGCCAGCTCCAAATAACACAAAGTGTTAAAAACATAGAGACTGTATACAACTAACTAACTTTGTCCCTATATTGGGGTAGAAATGGGCCAGGGCTGACAATTTTCTAAATTGTTAGTTAGTTGTATATAGTCTCTATTTTTTTAACACTTTGTGTTATATGGAGCTGGCGTGACAACATACTACTTGGTTTCGCAACTAGGTGGCGGCACGTCCACCACTCGGTATTTTAAGGCTGGCTGTACTATAGCCGTATTACTTTTGGTGCATTTTTGCTACAATTAATATGCCGTACTGAAGAGCTCTAATGAGAGTGAAACCGGTCTACGATTCTAATTGTTGCGAGAATGCATCTAGCCTTACAGTTAAATCGAAACTATGGTCTTAAAGATAATATTCTATTTGGTGAGGTATTACATTGTAAACATAAACTGCACACTTAACTAACGGTATTACGAATTGAAGAGCTCTAATGAGAGCGAAACCGGTCTACGGTTCTAATTGTTGCGAGAATGCATCTAGCCTTGCATACTTTGTCCCTATATTGGGGTAGAAATGAGCCAGGGCTGACAAGTTTCTAAATTGTCAGTTGTATATAGTCTCTATTCTTTTAATACTTTGTGTTATTTGGAGCTGGCATGACAACATACTACTTGGTTCCGCAACTAGGTGGCGGCACGTCCACCACTCACTTAGTATACGATTTAACTGTTGTTTCGTATGAAATAAACATTAAAATAAATCTGGAATTAATCGTGTTTGAAAAATTTTTAGCAAACTTATTAAAAGTTGCACGAATTTCTAATAAATGTTGTTTAAAACACCAAAACGCAATGTGAAACTATAGGAGTTATCCGCCACTAGAATACGCATGACGTAATGCCCTCCTCTCTCGTCTCCCCCCTTTCAGAGTTGCCAAACAACCTACTTCATAAATCTTGCTTAAGACTAGCTATGATATAACATATGACTAGATAATAGTAATGTTATTAATACCAACTTAACCTTTACGGTGTTACCAACTATATGGTGACAGATTAATGTATATGTTATATTTTTACTGTGATATGAATAAACCTAAAATATTTAGATTATTAAATGTTTTATTGACTTTTTAATTTGATGCCCTTAGGTGTTTTTTATTTAAACATCTTTTTTTCTCACCTTATTTATACAAGGTGTAAAATTTTGAATTGAGAACTTATATAATAATATCTCTTAAAATAAATATTTTTCAACTTCTCGTTTTCAGACGTTTATATTTCTACATTTTAAAATTTTCCAGCCTTGTTTGCGTCCACATGTTTACAATAGTTTTTTTGTGATTTTAGTGAATTTTCGTAGAAAAAATTCACTAATGGGGAGATCCCGACTTTTGAATTTTGAAAAAATTTTTGCAAATGAGCGCGAGCTAGGATCCCTAGAACTCATATCCGGGGTCAGTTTCAATTCTTATATGTTTATATATATATATATATATATATATATATATATATATATATATATATATATATATATATATATTTATATATATATTTATATATATATATATTTATATATATATTATATATATATATATATATATATATATATATATATATATATATATATATATATATATATATGTTCATGCTCGTTGTTCTGTCACTTTTAAATTCAAATGTCGCGCGCTACACTGACATAGAGTAAGTGTTACTAATGGTTTCCGCCAGAAGACCAGAGAGGGGGAAGAAGAATGAGAGAAGGGAGAGAAGCTTGCATCCCTCTGCCACTTGTTTTTGAGTCCTTGAAGAGGCAAGAGGTCTCGAGAAAGCGAATTGTTTTCAACCCCTTGAAGAGACACGAGGTCTCTAAATATCCATTTTGTTTGTAAGTCCTTTGGGAGACACGAGGTCCCTAGAGGTGTTGTGTGTGAATACAGAAAAACGAAGCTTATGTTCCTGCATTATTGGAGAATAAAGGTAGGTAACTTTGCTTATTGTCAGTGCCCTATTTGTTCTGTTTTTTTTGTTATTCATTATAAAATAAATACACGTGGTATTTTACATTTGGCCCATCGACCGGATTTTTATAGTTGTTTTGTTTTGTTATTAGTTGATACAGTCCATTTTTTGAAGTAATTTTACTTGTTTCCTTTAGTCTAGTAAATTTGTAATTGTTTATTGCCGTGTTGAGTCATTTAATTTCAAGGTGACGTTATTGCTTGTATATAACTAGGTACATACTCGAATTGCATATTGTTGAAATCACGTTTGCATATTGTTTAAATCGCGTTTAGGAATTTTTTTGCGTTGAACAATGGAGTTGACTCAGCTAAAAAATAAGCGCGAAAGCATTTATAGACGAGTAGAAGCCATATTGCACGTGGCTCAACAGGTCAAAATAGACGCAGTAGTGGATTTAGATAGGTTGAATAGATTTGAGGTTCGTTTTGAGGCGTTGAATGAGTTGGTCAATCTATTTGATTCATTGCATTTGGACATCGTGTCGGTAGTTGATCGATCAGAGTTGGAGAGCGAGCATGAAATGCAGAACAAATTCGATGAACTGCAATACTCTATAAAAACTATCTATCGAGAACTGAGAGGTTATGCAAATAAAGCCGCTGAGAATCAAGCTCGATCCGTTTTTCACGGTAGTTCGAAATCGAGTCGAGCATCGAGTAAGTCGCGGTGTTCTGTCAAATCATCGAACGCTCGATCTCTCAGTGAAAAGGAAGTAACGAACGCAAACGCGATTATGTCAACTTCAAATTTAAACAGACATTTGAGGTTACCGAAAATCGAAATGCCAAAATTCGATGGAAATTGGAAAAACTGGCCAACCTTTTATGATCTGTTTAAAACAATGATTCATGAGAACGAATCATTGTCAGATATTGAAAAGTTCCAATATTTGAGTGCTTCGTTAGTGAAGGATGCAGCTGGCCTAATCAAGAATTTACCGCTAACGGGAAGCAATTATGGGATTGCATTCAAGTCTCTGGTCTCAAGGTATCACAATACCCGGGTTTTGTTGACCAATTATTGGCAGGGTATTGTACAGGCCCCCAAAGCAAATAGTGAATCTGCTTCTTCCCTACGAACGTTGTTGTCTGTATTCAGTGAAAATTTGGAAGCGTTGAAGCAGTTTGAACATGACATGTGGGATTTCACTAAATTCAACATGTTGCTGCAAAAGGTGGATATGAGTCTTAAGCAAAAATTTGAGCTTGAGTTTTGCGAATCGGACATTCCCAGTTTTAGTAGTTTATGTAGATTCTTGGAAAAGCAGTGTAAAGCAATGGAGACAACTGCCTTAACTTCCAATTATGTGACTAATAGAAGGCAGCATGTTTCAGCAACCACTGCTAGGCCCGCTTCGTCCTTTGTTACCAGCACAAAGCTTGTATGTGCTTATTGTAAGGAGGAGCACCCCATGCTCAAGTGTGATGGATTTCTATCTTTATCCTCTCATAAACGGTATACGTTCGCAAAAAAGAATAATCTTTGTTTTAACTGTTTATCAAACTCGCATGCCAGCAGGGAGTGCAAGTCATCAAGTTGTCGTGTATGTAATAAACACCATCATACATTATTGCACTTCCCAAAAGCACCGGCATCGGGAGATGAGAGTGACTCAAACAAGCCACCTGTGGAAGAGCCACAAGGTGCAGAGCAATTGCGTGTGTTGGCAAGTGTGGTAAAAAGGGAACAGTCCGTGTTACTGGCAACTATAATGCTATTAGTACGAGATAAAAATGGAAAGGTTAGGAGATGTCGAGCTCTCCTGGATTGTGCGAGTGAGGCTAATTTCATTTCGCAGCAGTGTGTTGAAAAATTGGGGCTCAACACCTCATCTCGTTCAGTGATGGTTCAAGGCTTGAACCAAATGAGCTCGCTTGCTAGCCAAGGCACTCTCAAATGTCGAGTAGAGTCCATTTATGAGCCAACAAAGTTAGAGTTGGACATGATTGTGATTCCGAACATTTGTTCCAAGATCCCTTCTGCTGAAATTGAGCAGTGCCACTGGCAACATATTCAGAACTTAGAGTTGGCAGATTCAGAGTTTGGTATACCAGGGGACATTGAAATTTTGTTGGGTACTGACGTTTATGCTCATGTGGTTAGACCTGGAATAAAGAGAGGGCCTCGAGGTGCACCAGTGGCCATCAATACTGTTTTTGGTTGGGTGCTTATGGGCAGTGTAGAACAGTCAAAGTCTCATTCTGTTGTGAATAGTTTATGCACGTTGGTCGACTTGGATCATACCTTGAAACAGTTTTGGAGCTTGGAACAGGTACCACAAGGTTTAGTTATGTCTCCGGAAGATAAAAAATGTGAGGAAATCTTCAAGAAGACTCAGCACCGAAATAGTGCTGGGAGATATATTTTAAATATGCCCTTTCGTGAGGGTACTCCGTGTTTGGGAGAATCTTTCAGTGTTGCATTGAGGCGGTTTTACTCCCTGGAAGCACGTCTTAGTAGGGATCCAGCGTTGCACAAGTCCTATTCGGAGTTTATCAGGGATTATTATGAGTCTGGCCATATGTCTCTGGTATCAGATGTAGCTGTGGAACCATCTGATGCATACTATATTCCCCATCATTGTGTGTTGCGTCCTCACAGCCTTTCGACCAAACTGCGGGTGGTATTTGATGCTAGTTCCAAAAGTACGAATGGTGTATCTCTGAACGATACGTTGTTAGTGGGAGCGAAGTTGCAGACAGATATTGCCACTGTGTTGTTGAAATTTCGCTCAAACAAAATTGCATTTACTGCTGACATTCGGCAAATGTATCGACAAATTTTGGTTGTAGATAATCATAGGGATTATCAAAGAATTCTCTGGAGGTTCTCAAAGGGGGAACCTGTACAGAAATATCGCCTTAATACTGTCACATATGGGGTCTCCTCAAGCCCACACATGGCAATCCGAACAATGATGCAGCTTTGTGATGATGAGGAATCATCTTTTCCATTGGCAGCAAAGCTAGTTCGGTCCGATCTCTATGTGGATGATGTAGTCAGTGGAGTCGACTCATTGTCAGAGGCTTTTGAGTTGCAACGGCAATTGATTGGGTTGTTTGCTAAGGGGGGTTTTGAATTGAAGAAGTGGGCCAGCAATAATTCGAAACTGTTGTCCACAGTATCAGCTGATAGTCAGCAACCTCGATCGTTAGATTTAAATGATCCATCAGTGTTGAAAATTTTAGGATTGCAGTGGTGTCCCATAGGTGATACATTCTCTTTTAATGTTGAACCTATTGATCGTCCGTGCACAAAACGAAATCTTCTTTCGGAATTGGCAAGAATTTATGACCCCCTGGGTTTTTTGTCTCCTGTTACCCTGTTGGCAAAATATCTTATGCAGTGCTTGTGGGAGCAAAAAGTGGGATGGGATGATAAGCCCTCAAAGGATATTGTTGGTCAGTGGTCTCAGTATAAATCACAACTCAGTGCGCTAGCAGGTTTATCAATTCCCAGAGGCGTAAAACACGATAATATCATCAGTACAGAACTCCATGGGTTCTGTGATGCATCGGAGCGAGGGTATGCTGCAGTTGTTTACTTGAGACAAGTATCAGAGGAGGGTCAAGTTTGGATCAATTTTCTGTGTGCCAAGTCCAAGGTATCACCTTTAAAAAGAATATCGATTCCACGTCTCGAATTGTGTGGGTGTTTATTGTTGGCAAAGCTTCTGGAATTTGTGTGTCGGGTGTATGAAGGTCGTTTTGAGTTTAACTCTATGTATGCTTGGTCAGACTCTATGGTGGCACTTGCCTGGATAAAATCATCTTCCAATAGGTGGAAGACCTTTATTGGTAATCGAGTAGCAAGCATACAAGAGAAGATTCCTCCAGAGTCATGGCATCACGTAAGTGGACAAGAAAACCCAGCTGATTGTGCATCGAGAGGCATGTTACCTTCTGGGTTTTGTGAGCATCCACTATGGTGGGCGGGACCCGCCTGGCTAAAATTGGCAAGAGAAAATTGGCCCAGGTCGTTGCGTTTTGAGCCGCCAGAAGAGTGCCTGGCGGAGCAACGAACTCTCCCCGTACTAGTTACTTTGGCAAATGAGGAGTGGCTCAGTAAACTTTTGAATCGCTTTTCGCATCTACGGAAAATTCAGGGTGTTGTTGTATATTGTCAGCGGTTTGTGCGAAATTGTAGGGTGTCTCCATCTGACCGAACTACTGCATCTCTGACAGCCACCGAATTACAGGAGGCGCTTCATATGCTTATCAAATGTGCTCAAGGTGAAGTATTTCAAAGGGAAATAGCATCCTTGGTTAAAGGTGAGAGGTGTGCGAGGGCAATAAATAAGTTAGCCCCCTTTCTGGATACAGAGGGTATCCTCAGGGTGGGCGGTCGCCTTCGTCAAGCTGATGTTCCAGTTGAAGTGAAACACCCTATATTGTTGCCCCGCTCACATCGTCTCACCGAGTTAATCATTGCACACACACACCATGTCAATCTTCATCCTGGTCCTCGCACATTGCTTCATTTGCTTTCGCAACAGTTTTGGATTTTGTCCCCTCGGAGAGCTATTCATCATGTTTTGTCAAGGTGCTATCGTTGCTTTCGAGTGAATCCTACTCCCATGGCACCGATGATGTCTGATTTGCCAGTTGCCAGGGTTTCTCAGTTGAAGCCGTTTTCACACAGCGGAGTTGATTTTGCAGGTCCAGTTTTTGTGACACAGGGCAGATATCGAGGTGTCCGAAAGGTGAAAGCATATATTTGTTTGTTTGTGTGCATGGCAACGAAGGCCCTCCATTTGGAAGTAGTGTCTGATCTTTCAGCTGAAGCCTTCTTGGCAGCTCTTCGGAGGTTTGTGGCTCGCAGAGGAAGATGTGACAATTTGTATAGCGATAGAGGTACCAACTTCGTCGGCTCAAATAAGCAGCTCTTAAACTATGCAAAGGGGGCAGCAGATGCTTGTACCATTAAGTGGCATTTCAACCCCCCATCAGCTCCGCATTTTGGAGGTCTGTGGGAGGCAGGAGTGCGCTCAGTCAAGACTCATTTGCGAAGGGTGATCGGTTTGCAGATTCTGACCTTTGAGGAAATGTCCACGTTGCTTGCTCAAGTGGAATCAGTTTTGAATTCTCGACCATTGTGTAGTGCGAGTACTGATCCAAATGATCTGTTAGCCCTATCCCCAGGACATTTTCTTACAATGGAACCGTTAGGTGCTCCTCCTGATGCTGATTTGACTTTGTTAAGTATGAATCGCTTGTCACGCTGGCAGCTGGTGCAAAGGATCCACCAGGACTTTTGGCGCCGCTGGAAGAACGAATACCTGCATACACTGCAGCAGCGTGGTAAGTGGGATACTGTGCAAACGTCCCCCCCGATCGGAGCTTTAGTTGTGATTAAAGATGAGACTTCGTCACCTCTTGTTTGGAAGCTCGGACGCATTATGCAACTATACCCAGGCCGTGATGGTATAGCTCGGGTAGCTCAAGTTCGCACTAGTAGTGGCACTTTTGATAGGCCTCTGACGAAGTTATGTCTGTTGCCATCGCAGTAATACGTCTGCCTTGAAATTTTTTTGTACAGTTAATTATAAATCCAATAGCTTCAGTTTTTTGTTTTTTTTGCTTATTGTAAATTTTTGTTTTGTTTGTTTATTTGAGAAACAATATAATTGTGAAAATAAATCCTTATTTTGGTGGGCGGAATGTTCATGCTCGTTGTTCTGTCACTTTTAAATTCAAATGTCGCGCGCTACACTGACATAGAGTAAGTGTTACTAATGGTTTCCGCCAGAAGACCAGAGAGGGGGAAGAAGAATGAGAGAAGGGAGAGAAGCTTGCATCCCTCTGCCACTTGTTTTTGAGTCCTTGAAGAGGCCCTTGTAAATACCACGTGTATTTATTTTATAATGAATAACAAAAAAAAAACAGAACAAATAGGGCACTGACAATAAGCAAAGTTACCTACCTTTATTCTCCAATAATGCAGGAACATAAGCTTCGTTTTTCTGTATTCACACACAACACCTCTAGGGACCTCGTGTCTCCCAAAGGACTTACAAACAAAATGGATATTTAGAGACCTCGTGTCTCTTCAAGGGGTTGAAAGCAATTCGCTTTCTCGAGACCTCTTGCCTCTTCAAGGACTCAAAAACAAGTGGCAGAGGGATGCAAGCTTCTCTCCCTTCTCTCATTCTTCTTCCCCCTCTCTGGTCTTCTGGCGGAAACCATTAGTAACACTTACTCTATGTCAGTGTAGCGCGCGACATTTGAATTTAAAAGTGACAGAACAACGAGCATGAACATTCCGCCCACCAAAATAAGGATTTATTTTCACAATTATATTGTTTCTCAAATAAACAAACAAAACAAAAATTTACAATAAGCACAAAAAACAAAAAACTGAAGCTATTGGATTTATAATTAACTGTACAAAAAAATTTCAAGGCAGACGTATTACTGCGATGGCAACAGACACAACTTCGTCAGAGGCCTATCAAAAGTGCCACTACTAGTGCGAACTTGAGCTACCCGAGCTATACCATCACGGCCTGGGTATAGTTGCATAATGCGTCCGAGCTTCCAAACAAGAGGTGACGAAGTCTCATCTTTAATCACAACTAAAGCTCCGATCGGGGGGGACGTTTGCACAGTATACCACTTACCACGCTGCTGCAGTGTATGCAGGTATTCGTTCTTCCAGCGGCGCCAAAAGTCCTGGTGGATCCTTTGCACCAGCTGCCAGCGTGACAAGCGATTCATACTTAACAAAGTCAAATCAGCATCAGGAGGAGCACCTAACGGTTCCATTGTAAGAAAATGTCCTGGGGATAGGGCTAACAGATCATTTGGATCAGTACTCGCACTACACAATGGTCGAGAATTCAAAACTGATTCCACTTGAGCAAGCAACGTGGACATTTCCTCAAAGGTCAGAATCTGCAAACCGATCACCCTTCGCAAATGAGTCTTGACTGAGCGCACTCCTGCCTCCCACAGACCTCCAAAATGCGGAGCTGATGGGGGGTTGAAATGCCACTTAATGGTACAAGCATCTGCTGCCCCCGTTGCATAGTTTAAGAGCTGCTTATTTGAGCCGACGAAGTTGGTACCTCTATCGCTATACAAATTGTCACATCTTCCTCTGCGAGCCACAAACCTCCGAAGAGCTGCCAAGAAGGCTTCAGCTGAAAGATCAGACACTACTTCCAAATGGAGGGCCTTCGTTGCCATGCACACAAACAAACAAATATATGCTTTCACCTTTCGGACACCTCGATATCTGCCCTGTGTCACAAAAACTGGACCTGCAAAATCAACTCCGCTGTGTGAAAACGGCTTCAACTGAGAAACCCTGGCAACTGGCAAATCAGACATCATCGGTGCCATGGGAGTAGGATTCACTCGAAAGCAACGATAGCACCTTGACAAAACATGATGAATAGCTCTCCGAGGGGACAAAATCCAAAACTGTTGCGAAAGCAAATGAAGCAATGTGCGAGGACCAGGATGAAGATTGACATGGTGTGTGTGTGCAATGATTAACTCGGTGAGACGATGTGAGCGGGGCAACAATATAGGGTGTTTCACTTCAACTGGAACATCAGCTTGACGAAGGCGACCGCCCACCCTGAGGATACCCTCTGTATCCAGAAAGGGGGCTAACTTATTTATTGCCCTCGCACACCTCTCACCTTTAACCAAGGATGCTATTTCCCTTTGAAATACTTCACCTTGAGCACATTTGATAAGCATATGAAGCGCCTCCTGTAATTCGGTGGCTGTCAGAGATGCAGTAGTTCGGTCAGATGGAGACACCCTACAATTTCGCACAAACCGCTGACAATATACAACAACACCCTGAATTTTCCGTAGATGCGAAAAGCGATTCAAAAGTTTACTGAGCCACTCCTCATTTGCCAAAGTAACTAGTACGGGGAGAGTTCGTTGCTCCGCCAGGCACTCTTCTGGCGGCTCAAAACGCAACGACTTGGGCCAATTTTCTCTTGCCAATTTTAGCCAGGCGGGTCCCGCCCACCATAGTGGATGCTCACAAAACCCAGAAGGTAACATGCCTCTCGATGCACAATCAGCTGGGTTTTCTTGTCCACTTACGTGATGCCATGACTCTGGAGGAATCTTCTCTTTTATGCTTGCTACTCGATTCCCAATAAAGGTCTTCCACCTATTGGAAGATGATTTTATCCAGGCAAGTGCCACCATAGAGTCTGACCAAGCATACATAGAGTTAAACTCAAAACGACCTTCATACACCCGACACACAAATTCCAGAAGCTTTGCCAACAATAAACACCCACACAATTCGAGACGTGGAATCGATATTCTTTTTAAAGGTGATACCTTGGACTTGGCACACAGAAAATTGATCCAAACTTGACCCTCCTCTGATACTTGTCTTAAGTAAACAACTGCAGCATACCCTCGCTCCGATGCATCACAGAACCCATGGAGTTCTGTACTGATGATATTATCGTGTTTTACGCCTCTGGGAATTGATAAACCTGCTAGCGCACTGAGTTGTGATTTATACTGAGACCACTGACCAACAATATCCTTTGAGGGCTTATCATCCCATCCCACTTTTTGCTCCCACAAGCACTGCATAAGATATTTTGCCAACAGGGTAACAGGAGACAAAAAACCCAGGGGGTCATAAATTCTTGCCAATTCCGAAAGAAGATTTCGTTTTGTGCACGGACGATCAATAGGTTCAACATTAAAAGAGAATGTATCACCTATGGGACACCACTGCAATCCTAAAATTTTCAACACTGATGGATCATTTAAATCTAACGATCGAGGTTGCTGACTATCAGCTGATACTGTGGACAACAGTTTCGAATTATTGCTGGCCCACTTCTTCAATTCAAAACCCCCCTTAGCAAACAACCCAATCAATTGCCGTTGCAACTCAAAAGCCTCTGACAATGAGTCGACTCCACTGACTACATCATCCACATAGAGATCGGACCGAACTAGCTTTGCTGCCAATGGAAAAGATGATTCCTCATCATCACAAAGCTGCATCATTGTTCGGATTGCCATGTGTGGGCTTGAGGAGACCCCATATGTGACAGTATTAAGGCGATATTTCTGTACAGGTTCCCCCTTTGAGAACCTCCAGAGAATTCTTTGATAATCCCTATGATTATCTACAACCAAAATTTGTCGATACATTTGCCGAATGTCAGCAGTAAATGCAATTTTGTTTGAGCGAAATTTCAACAACACAGTGGCAATATCTGTCTGCAACTTCGCTCCCACTAACAACGTATCGTTCAGAGATACACCATTCGTACTTTTGGAACTAGCATCAAATACCACCCGCAGTTTGGTCGAAAGGCTGTGAGGACGCAACACACAATGATGGGGAATATAGTATGCATCAGATGGTTCCACAGCTACATCTGATACCAGAGACATATGGCCAGACTCATAATAATCCCTGATAAACTCCGAATAGGACTTGTGCAACGCTGGATCCCTACTAAGACGTGCTTCCAGGGAGTAAAACCGCCTCAATGCAACACTGAACGATTCTCCCAAACACGGAGTACCCTCACGAAAGGGCATATTTAAAATATATCTCCCAGCACTATTTCGGTGCTGAGTCTTCTTGAAGATTTCCTCACATTTTTTATCTTCCGGAGACATAACTAAACCCTGTGGTACCTGTTCCAAGCTCCAAAACTGTTTCAAGGTATGATCCAAGTCGACCAACGTGCATAAACTATTCACAACAGAATGAGACTTTGACTGTTCTACACTGCCCATAAGCACCCAACCAAAAACAGTATTGATGGCCACTGGTGCACCTCGAGGCCCTCTCTTTATTCCAGGTCTAACCACATGAGCATAAACGTCAGTACCCAACAAAATTTCAATGTCCCCTGGTATACCAAACTCTGAATCTGCCAACTCTAAGTTCTGAATATGTTGCCAGTGGCACTGCTCAATTTTAGCAGAAGGGATCTTGGAACAAATGTTCGGAATCACAATCATGTCCAACTCTAACTTTGTTGGCTCATAAATGGACTCTACTCGACATTTGAGAGTGCCTTGGCTAGCAAGCGAGCTCATTTGGTTCAAGCCTTGAACCATCACTGAACGAGATGAGGTGTTGAGCCCCAATTTTTCAACACACTGCTGCGAAATGAAATTAGCCTCACTCGCACAATCCAGGAGAGCTCGACATCTCCTAACCTTTCCATTTTTATCTCGTACTAATAGCATTATAGTTGCCAGTAACACGGACTGTTCCCTTTTTACCACACTTGCCAACACACGCAATTGCTCTGCACCTTGTGGCTCTTCCACAGGTGGCTTGTTTGAGTCACTCTCATCTCCCGATGCCGGTGCTTTTGGGAAGTGCAATAATGTATGATGGTGTTTATTACATACACGACAACTTGATGACTTGCACTCCCTGCTGGCATGCGAGTTTGATAAACAGTTAAAACAAAGATTATTCTTTTTTGCGAACGTATACCGTTTATGAGAGGATAAAGATAGAAATCCATCACACTTGAGCATGGGGTGCTCCTCCTTACAATAAGCACATACAAGCTTTGTGCTGGTAACAAAGGACGAAGCGGGCCTAGCAGTGGTTGCTGAAACCTGCTGCCTTCTATTAGTCACATAATTGGAAGTTAAGGCAGTTGTCTCCATTGCTTTACACTGCTTTTCCAAGAATCTACATAAACTACTAAAACTGGGAATGTCCGATTCGCAAAACTCAAGCTCAAATTTTTGCTTAAGACTCATATCCACCTTTTGCAGCAACATGTTGAATTTAGTGAAATCCCACATGTCATGTTCAAACTGCTTCAACGCTTCCAAATTTTCACTGAATACAGACAACAACGTTCGTAGGGAAGAAGCAGATTCACTATTTGCTTTGGGGGCCTGTACAATACCCTGCCAATAATTGGTCAACAAAACCCGGGTATTGTGATACCTTGAGACCAGAGACTTGAATGCAATCCCATAATTGCTTCCCGTTAGCGGTAAATTCTTGATTAGGCCAGCTGCATCCTTCACTAACGAAGCACTCAAATATTGGAACTTTTCAATATCTGACAATGATTCGTTCTCATGAATCATTGTTTTAAACAGATCATAAAAGGTTGGCCAGTTTTTCCAATTTCCATCGAATTTTGGCATTTCGATTTTCGGTAACCTCAAATGTCTGTTTAAATTTGAAGTTGACATAATCGCGTTTGCGTTCGTTACTTCCTTTTCACTGAGAGATCGAGCGTTCGATGATTTGACAGAACACCGCGACTTACTCGATGCTCGACTCGATTTCGAACTACCGTGAAAAACGGATCGAGCTTGATTCTCAGCGGCTTTATTTGCATAACCTCTCAGTTCTCGATAGATAGTTTTTATAGAGTATTGCAGTTCATCGAATTTGTTCTGCATTTCATGCTCGCTCTCCAACTCTGATCGATCAACTACCGACACGATGTCCAAATGCAATGAATCAAGTAGATTGACCAACTCATTCAACGCCTCAAAACGAACCTCAAATCTATTCAACCTATCTAAATCCACTACTGCGTCTATTTTGACCTGTTGAGCCACGTGCAATATGGCTTCTACTCGTCTATAAACGCTTTCGCGCTTATTTTTTAGCTGAATCAACTCCATTGTTCAACGCAAAAAAATTCCTAAACGCGATTTAAACAATATGCAAACGTGATTTCAACAATATGCAATTCGAGTATGTACCTAGTTATATACAAGCAATAACGTCACCTTGAAATTAAATGACTCAACACGGCAATAAACAATTACAAATTTACTAGACTAAAGGAAACAAGTAAAATTACTTCAAAAAATGGACTGTATCAACTAATAACAAAACAAAACAACTATAAAAATCCGGTCGATGGGCCAAATGTAAATACCACGTGTATTTATTTTATAATGAATAACAAAAAAAAAACAGAACAAATAGGGCACTGACAATAAGCAAAGTTACCTACCTTTATTCTCCAATAATGCAGGAACATAAGCTTCGTTTTTCTGTATTCACACACAACACCTCTAGGGACCTCGTGTCTCCCAAAGGACTTACAAACAAAATGGATATTTAGAGACCTCGTGTCTCTTCAAGGGGTTGAAAGCAATTCGCTTTCTCGAGACCTCTTGCCTCTTCAAGGACTCAAAAACAAGTGGCAGAGGGATGCAAGCTTCTCTCCCTTCTCTCATTCTTCTTCCCCCTCTCTGGTCTTCTGGCGGAAACCATTAGTAACACTTACTCTATGTCAGTGTAGCGCGCGACATTTGAATTTAAAAGTGACAGAACAACGAGCATGAACAGCCCTATTTGTTCTGTTTTTTTTTGTTATTCATTATAAAATAAATACACGTGGTATTTACAATATATATATATATATATATATATATATATATATATATATATATATATATATATATATATATATATATATATATATATATATATATATATATATGTATCACACCGATAACTCAAAAAATAATGGGCCGAATAAGATTTGGCATGTACGTTTCTTTTGTAAATAGCTTGGATAAGTTCGTTAGTCAGGAAAATCGGACGAGGTTTTCCGGGAAAATTTTGAGTTTTCATTCGAAAAAAATTCTTATCTCAAAAAGTAATTAGCCGATTTTAATAAAATTTGGCATGTACCTTTCTTTTGTAAATGTCCTTGATAAGTTTGTTAGCCAGGAAAATCGGACGAGGTTTTCCGGGAAAATTTTGAGTTTTCAATCGAAGAAAAAAAATTTCTCAAAGAATAATGGGCCGATTTTGATAAAATTTGGCATGTACCTTCCTTTTGTAAATGTCTTTAATAAGTTCGTTAATCAGAAAAATCGGACTAGGTTTTCAGGAAAAATTTTGAGGTTTCATTTGAAAAAAATTTTTATCTTAAAAAATAAAAAATCTATGATAACCAAATTTGGTAGGTAGGTTTACGATATAAAAAGTAAACTATACACCAAAATTTAGATTTATATGTTACAAGCAAAAAAAGTTATAATAAAATATTTTGTGCCAGATCATTTTTATGAAAATTCACTACCATAACGCACTTGCTGCGTCTTCGAATTTTTTTTTTTGGGTCTTCAAACCCCTCTACATGGAAAATTTCTTGAGTTACATAAGAACTAATTTTACTCCCACATTTAACTAAGTTTAAAGTATAAGCGGACACAATTTGAGCTTCATCTCAGACAAAAAAATTTTTGGCTTAAAAAAGAACACGACTTATAGTATGGAAAAATTACGAAAAAATGAAAGTCCTCCAAATTCGAAAAAACTCAAACATAATATAAAGTAACGTTAATGGATAAAAATCAAATAATCTGTAACTCGATATTTGCAGTCGTTTTAGAATTGTGATAGTTTTTGTAGACAATTATTTTTGTTTTTTTGTGACAGTCTTCAAACCTCTCTACATTAAAAAATTCCTGAGTTACATAAGAACTGATTTTACTCCGACATTTAACTAAGTTTAAAGTATAAGGGGACACAATTTGAGCTTAATCTCAGACAAAAAAATTTTTGGCTCAAAAAAGAACACGACTTATAGTATGGAAAAATTGCGAAAAAATGAAAGTCCTCCAAATTCGAAAAAACTCAAACATAATATAAAGTAACGTTAATGGATAAAAATCAAATAATCTGTAACTCGATATTTGCCGGTAGTTTTAGAATTGTGATAGTTTTTGTAGACAATTATTTTTGTTTTTTTGTGAGAGTCTTCAAACCTCTCTACATTAAAAATTCTTGGGTTACATAAGAACTGATTTTGCTCCATTTAACTAAGTTTAAAGTATAAGCGGACACAATTTGAGCTTAATCTTAGATAAAAAAATTTTTGGCTTAAAAAAGAACACGACTTATAGTATGGAAAAATTGCGAAAAAATGAAAGTCCTCCAAATTCGATAAAACTCAAATATAATATGAAGTAACGTTAATGGATAAAAATTAAATAATCTGTAACTCGATATCTGCAATAGTTTTAGAATTGTGATAGTTTTTGTAGACAATTATTTTTGTTTTTTTGTGACAGTCTTCAAACCTCTCTACATTGAAAATTTCTTGGGTTACATAAGAACTGATTTTACTCCGACATTTAACTAAGTTTAAAGTATAAGCAGACACAATTTGAGCTTAATCTCAGACAAAAAAAATTTTGGCTCAAAAAAGAACACGACATATGGAAAAATTGCGAAAAAATGAAAGTCCGCCAAATCCGATAAAACTCAAACATAATATAAAGTAACGTTAATGGATAAAAATCAAATAATCTGTAACTCGATATTTGCAGTCGTTTTAGAATTGTGATAGTTTTTGTAGACAATTATTTTTGTTTTTTTGTGACAGTCTTCAAACCTCTCTACATTAAAAAATTCCTGAGTTACATAAGAACTGATTTTACTCCGACATTTAACTAAGTTTAAAGTATAAGCGGACACAATTTGAGCTTCATCTCAGACAAAAAAATTTTTGGCTTAAAAAAGAACACGACTTATAGTATGGAAAAATTGCGAAAAAATGAAAGTCCTCCAAATTCGATAAAACTCAAATATAATATGAAGTAACGTTAATGGATAAAAATCAAATAATCTGTAACTCGATATCTGCAATAGTTTTAGAATTGTGATAGTTTTTGTAGACAATTATTTTTGTTTTTTTGTGACAGTCTTCAAACCTCTCTACATTAAAAAATTCCTGAGTTACATAAGAACTGATTTTACTCCGACATTTAACTAAGTTTAAAGTATAAGCGGACACAATTTGAGCTTCATCTCAGACAAAAAAATTTTTGGCTTAAAAAAGAACACGACTTATAGTATGGAAAAATTGCGAAAAAATGAAAGTCCTCCAAATTCGATAAAACTCAAATATAATATGAAGTAACGTTAATGGATAAAAATCAAATAATCTGTAACTCGATATCTGCAATAGTTTTAGAATTGTGATAGTTTTTGTAGACAATTATTTTTGTTTTTTTGTGACAGTCTTCAAACCTCTCTACATTAAAAAATTCCTGAGTTACATAAGAACTGATTTTACTCCGACATCCAACTAAGTTTAAAGTATAAGCAGACACAATTTGAGCTTAATCTCAGACCAAAAAAAAATTAGCTCAAAAAAGAACACGTATACAATTTTTTTTCGTATCTTGTATCGGATATATTGATTTATTGATTTTTTACGAAAATTCGACAAAAATTATATACCATTAAACGATAAACTCTATAGCTAAGGGTACTGCTAAGTATCAGAGAAAGGGTCTATTTGAAATTAATTTTCTGGAAATATTTTAGTAAAATGAAGGACAATGACGATTGAAACTAAGACTTCAGGGTTTGTAAAACATTCTTCTTGAGACATTTTCTTTGCATAGCGCCTATTTGTTTCAGGTTCTTTGCCTAAATGTTGCCAATTTTGACGTTTTAAATCGCGACTTTGACGTTTTGAGGAAAACCCCCTTTTTTTTTAATGTCTCTAACTTTTTTGTCTTTTAACTACATTGGCAGGTAATTTACCTATAATGACATAAACCCGCGTACCAAATTTCGTTGCCCTTACTTTGTTATTTCCGGAGATATAAAAATTGTTCGAAAGAAAACACAAAATTTTCCGTGAAAACTTGGGCCGATTTTCTTGGCTAACGGTCTTATTCAAGCCACTTGCAAAAGGAAGGCACCTACCAAATTTCATCAAAATCGTTCCATTATTTTTTGAGTTATCGGTCATATATATACATATATACATACATACACATATATATATATATATATATATATATATATATATATATATATATATATATATATATATATATATATATATATATATATATATATATATATATATATATATAGATCTCGTCATTAGTGATTTTTTAAAAGAAAATTCACTAATAAGGAAAAATAACTTTTGTAACTTTAATGAAATTTGTAACACAATTTTTTTAAAGGCACTTGCAGTACTTACATATTATATCTAAGACCAAATTTTAATTTTTTAGCTCCATATAAAATATCAATTTTTTCAAATAATCGCTAACTGGGACTCTAAAACCGATTTAAATTTAAAGAATTAGTTTTAATAGTATATCTAATGAAAATTAACTACCGAATATTTTTTTAAATATAAATACCCCATCTTACTTGGATTATGTATTAAATTCTGAGTTCAGAACGTCCAAGTTGTCAAACTGTCATAGTTTTGACACGTCGCATTTTTCGCGAAAAATCATTCTCCTGAAAAAAAAAAAATGCATTACTCCTGAACCATTCGAAATAAACAAATGTTTTTTTTTATAGTTCAGTTCCTTATAGCCTTGGTCCAACATTTTTGCATCCAAATCATATATTTTAAATATGTTTTCAAAAATACACACAGATTGATGAACTAGACAGTTTTGGGATCGCTTGAATCAGGAGTACAGAAATGGATAAGCAGTGTTTGAAGTTAACGTTTTTGATGTAAATATAACTAGCGACATCTATCAACAGTCTTATCAATCGGTATCAGTTATCGGCTGGTCTGGAAATATTTGACTATACCTCCTAAACTGGAAAAATGAGCTAATGGCAAAAAGCCACAGCCATAATTCGAACAACAACAACAACAACAACAACATCTATCAACAGTCACAAAAGATGTACATTTGTACATTCATTGACTCACAAGAATAAGTTTTTGCTGATACCAATAGAATTATACCAGTGAAAGTAAAGCTTTAATATTATTACGATAAGAAAAAGTTTAGGTACATGACAATTGCTAAAACTAGATACTAGAAGTTTAAGTTCGGTTAATAATTGTAAAGCTAATTTTAAATGATTAGTTTGCTTAATATACATTGAATACAAACGTTCCATTGATTCGTTCGAACCAAAATAAAGTTTGTGATTGGTTGAGACCTACATTTTCAATGGAGATAAGAAAACAAATTGTCCAATGTTTTATGAAAATAATTGTGTGCAATCGCATCAGCAGATAGTGTAGAAATTTATTATAACCTTCCATCTAATGCTGATTGTATAAGTAAAATATTTTGCAATCAATAAGAACATCTAACATGAATCATCACCTGTGACATCTAGCGGTCGAGAGCTGATACTATCAAACGTTTGTGGGCTGCTTATTTTATTGCTGTTCTTGTTAACCGATGGCTGAGATGAAGTGTTACGACTAACGTCCAGTAGATGGTACAGGTAGTACTTTTAATATATGAAAGAGAGAAACATTAATTATTTTAAAGATGACTAAAATGATTTTACTCCGTATGAGACAACGAATGGGAGATAAAAGACACCATGAGTATGGTAAAAATATTTCTAATAATTACAATAAACAAAAAGCACTTAACTAAAAAATATTAAAGGTAATAAACTATATAATAAGGTACCTAACCTAGTAAGTACAAACACATTTCGTCATTAATTTAAATAAAACTGGTGTTAGTGAAACAATTTTTCTAAAAAGTTGTTAAAATATACGTATTTCGAAAAAAAAAACACAAGCAGCGATATTCTGATTTGTTCTCAAATTTTGACATACCAAAATTTCTTGAATTTTGATTTTTTGTTCCTTCTTTAAACTTGAACTTAAATCATTTGAGTGAATTTCAAATATTGAAAGGTTTTATGAAAATTCTCAGCCATAACACACTTGCTGCGTAAGGACCATTTTTTCAATAATAATAATAATAATAAATAAAAGAAAATTCTAGATTCGTTATTGTATGGAGTACGTAGCGTATTTATTTATTTATTATTTATTTATTTACTATATGGAAACTGCTTTGAAAATTTTTATGTACCCATTTTGGATGAACTCGAGAGTTTTTCGGATCCTCACAACCAGGATCGCAGAAATGCAAAAGCAGTGTTTGAAATTAAAGTTCTTGGTATAAATTTATATCTGGCTGGCGACATCTATCCATAGATGCTAAAGATGTAAATCCATTGAATAACAATTATTGTTCAAACTAAAAACATGAAAAACGTGAGTCAATGACTAAGACTTCAATTGGAAATGGTTAAGAAAAAAGTAGCGGAGGGGCTAAATGCTGCTTAACGTACGGTAGTTCACGTAATGCCCGAATGGAGTCTCTAGTCGTTACAGAAATATTTTAGTGGGCTGATTTTAAACTCGGAAACAAACAAAAACAACGTTAGCCTCCTGCTCCGTCTTCGACTGCTGAATCTAGTTTATTATATTCAATGAAGATTACTGTTATATTATATTATTAGCATGATTATAAATGTTTATTAGGCCGTAATTATATTATTCGATTCATAAATTGAGTAGTATAAATGGTAAAGCTTTACACCATGTTCATAACATAATTATTCTGCGAGAATAATAATAATAATAATAAATACACCTACTTCAATGATGACTGACATCTGATGACATTGACGTAAAATATTTTCTCATTTGTAATATTTTATATATATTTAATGACACATTGTTTTTTTACTATATATGTTATACTGGCAAACAAATTTTTGTTATGTGCTTATGAACCAAATGCTTATAGGTGGAATCACTTTATTTTACTTACTCGATCACTTTTTTTATAAAATTTGCTTTTCGTTCTAATCAAAAAGTATTTATTTGGTCTAAAAAATATTTATATTTTCAATTGCGAAATTGATCAGACGATTAGATAGACAGTATACATTTTTTTGTTATAAGATAATTAATTAATTTCGCAATAAAAGGCAGGTTTATCAATTTTTATACAATAACACAATACGAATGCGCCCAGTCAGTTCAAGTGGCTTTGTTTTGACTATTTGAAACACAGTTTTCGAATCTCACTTAAACCTGAGCTATCAGGAGTACATAAGCTGTCAAGGAGTATAATAATACACGAAAACAGTATTGTGCCGCTGGTTAGTCAATGACAAAGACTCATGATATTGATTTATAAGTTTCAGAGAAATGTCAATAACAATGAATTCCCTGATGGTTAATCATTTACTATTATATATAACCCTATTATAATTTATCATTGGCTTACGTCTGTATTATAATTATTTACTATATTTAATCAGGGTGGGTAATTTAGTATTCAACGTTTAATCTTAGATTAGCAAGGACTTAAGATATAAATAAATGTAGTCAATGAATACTTTAACTAACATAATGTCTGATCTTAGTATTGACTTATAGGATCACTAGACTGGATAGTTATATTTAGTCAGTGGTATTCCTATATAATGTTTAAACAAAAAGACACCTTCGCGTTTTATGATATCCTGATCGGAGACGTGAAGAATTTCATAATAAAATCCCGTGGTAAACTTTGTGCAAGTTTTCATTCCACATCCAGCATAGATCCTCAATATTTTGTTTGCTCCTGCTTTTTTAAAATTTGTATGTATTTTATCTGCTTTGTAGTATTTAATTGTATTACAGAATGGAGGAAATGTTTTAAGCTAACATTTAGTGAAAGTAGTGAGGTTGTTTGAGCTGAAAACATTGCGAAAACTAAAAATTATTTCCATGATTAATTACTATTATCAAAGGAAATAAATTACATACGCTGTAGATTTGTAATTTATATTTCAATTCTGAATTAACCAGATGATAGATGTATCCTATTTTTTGTTTGTTTGTTATAAGATCAATAACTTTCGTCATAAAAGGTAGGTTTAATCCACTTTAATTTTTTATTCAATAACGAAACACAAAACAAATTGGTAAAAAAGAAAATTGCAACTCCTTCAAACGGCGTTTTCGAATCTCACTTAAACCTGAGCCATCAGGAGCACATAAGCTGTCAAGGAGTATATTAACACACGAAAACACTAATGTGTCGCTGGTTAGTCAATGATAGCTAAGCTATTATTATCATTGACTCATGATATTCATTTATAATTTTCAGAGGAACGTCAATAATACTGAACTCACTGATTGTTAATCATTGGCTGCATTTACGATTATATATAACCCCATTATAATTAATCATAATTTATGAACTTTTGTATTATAATTATTTACTATATTTAGACAGTGTGGCAAACTAAGGATTCGAGGTTTAAATCCTAGTTTAGGAATTAATCTTGCACTAAAAGTAGTCAATGAATAATTTTACCTACCATAATTTATATTATCATTGAGTATCTATTTAGTCGGTGGTAATCCGCTATAAGATTTAAACAAAAAGACATCTTCTGATTTATGATATCCTGATACGAGATGTGAACAATTTCATATTAAAATCATGTGGTTGGCGACCCGGATAATGTGACTGCAGCAAAATAAAGAGAAGAAAAACTTATTCTCCACATTTTACAAAGTCAGAATACTTTCGTTGCTCCTGATAAGTGTGTCTTTTAAATGTGCAATAATAGCAATAATAATTAGGGTGACTTTGGAACGTGTAGACGGCGGGAGCGGTGCATCTCGGGAGGTGTGGGGAGTCGGGAAAATTTTGCAAAATCTAGTGCTCTAGAAAGCCAATTGGAAATAAAAAATTTGAAAATAATTGGGAACAGATTTTTTTAAAATTTGTAAGTATATAAATAATGTAAGTAGAACTAACGGAAAACCTGTATAAAATGTAAAAAAGTTCAGGACGCAGCAAGTGGGTTATGGTAGCGAATTTTCATTAAATGCTTAAATTTTGAATAACTCAATATTCTATAAACCTAGAAAGTTGAATTGTGGTATTTATTAAAAAGGTCTTTCCCAAGGCAACATATCCACAAAATTTCATCAAAATAGCTTTGTAATTTTCGGAGATAAAAAATCACTTTGTTGCTTACTCGATCGCTATAATTTTTATGAAATTTGCTTTTCGTTCTAATCAAAAAGTATTTATTTATTTGGTCTCAAAAATATTTTAAGATTTTCAATTGCTGAATTGATCAAACGATTAGATAGACAGTATACATTTTTTTGTTATAAGATCAATTAATTTCGCAATAAAAGGCAAGTTTATCAATTTTTATACAAACACAATACGAATGCGCTTTGTTTTGACTCTTTGAAACACAGTTTTCGAATCTCACTTAAACCTGACCCATCAGGAGCACATAAGCTGTCAAGGAGTATAATAATACACGAAAACAGTAATGCGCCGCTGGTTAGTCAATGAGAGCTAAGCTATTATTATCATTGACTCATGATATTAATTTTTAAGATCCAGAGAAATGTCAATAATACTGAATTCACTTATTGTTGATCATTGGTTGCATTTACGATTATATATAACCCTATTATAATTTATCACCTCTGTATTATAATTATTTACTATATTTAAGCAGTGTGGGTAACTAAGTATTGAAGGTTTAAAACTTAGTTTAAGAAGCGTTTAATTGTACACTAAAAGTAGTCAATGAATACTTTTACCGACCGTAATTTATGATATTATCATTGTGTTTTACCATATCTATTTAGTCAGTGGTAATCCGCTTTGAAATTCAAACAAAACGTTTATGGAGGCGACCCGATAATGATGGCAGCAAAAAATAAAGAGAACAAATAAACTAACTTATTCTTCACATTTTACTATATAGGTAACCAAATTTTTGTTATGTGCTTATGAACCAAATGCTTATAGGTGAAATCACTTTGTTTTGCTTAATCGATCACTTTTTATGAAATTTGCTTTTCATTCTAATAAAAAAGTATTTATTTATTTATTTGGTCTAAAATATATTTATATTTTCAATTGCTGAATTTATCAGACGATTAGGTAGACAGTATATTTTTTTGTTGTTATAAGACCATTAAAATTAATTTCGCAATAAAAGGCAGGTTTATAAATTTTTTATACAATATAACAAAACACAAAAAACACAATACGAATGCGCCCAGTCAGTTCAAGCTTTGTTTTGACTCTTTGAAACACAGTTTTCGAATCTCACTTAAACCTGAGCTATCAGGAGTACATAAGCTGTCAAGGAGTATAATAATACACGAAAACAGTATTGTGCAGCTGGTTAGTCAATGACAACTAAGCTATTATTATCATTGACTCATGATATTGATTTTTAAGATGCAGAGAAATGTCAATAACAATGAATTCCCTGATGGTTAATCATTTACTATTATATATAACCCTATTATAATTTATCATTGGCTAACGTCTGTATTATAATTATTTACTATATTTAATCAGGGTGGGTAATTTAGTATTCAACGTTTAATCTTAGATTAGGAAGGATTTAAGATATAAATAAATGTAGTCAATGAATACTTTAACTAACACAATGTATGAATCACAGAACACACCCTATAGAAGGGAAACGCCAATGCTGACGTTTTGAACAATATTGCAGCGCCTCTGGCGGATGCGATGAATTTTAGTCACACGCGGGAAATTTGATTTCATTTTCATTTAGTAAATCCAAATAAATTCTATTTAATTTTATACAACTGCCAGTAAAGAGATTAAATTAGTCAAATAATTTTTTTAATGATTTTTATAGTGAAAGCAAAACAAGTTATGTTTTAATAACACGCATATGCCTGTTTTAAGCTTTGCAATCATAGGAAAAATTAATTGGCAATTTGCATCTTCTAACACTTGCAGCTTCAGTTTTTACTATCGATATGATTAATGGAAAATCAAACAAGATAAAATACACTTCTGTTTTATTAGAACAGTATTACTATTACATTTATTTAAAAAACCTTTTAATTCTGAAAGTAAGATGAAGTATATATGGCCATTCCTTATCGATAGGTAGGTATATTACAGCAGTCTGGTGCTTGTACACTATTACGTTTATATGCTCACATGACCACAATGTATGGCAAGGTTGGTTTTGCCTTAGGGTATGTATAAATGACGTCATATTGTCATTTATTAGGAAAACAATTGTGCACCCTTTAATTTCCTTTATTTAAAATGACACTTGGTAATATTCATCTGACAACAGTGTACACTATCAGGCTTTCTGGTCGCCTTCCGAATCCACCCGATCCATTGTTTACTTCCGACATGTTGTATAAATAGAAATAGAAATTTTTATTTGCACTTTAAAATATATGAATACTTACTCAAAGGAAGATGTAATATAGGAACAGCAGTTCTTTTCAGGCCTCTTCTCATTTCAGGTACTTTATCCTGATCAACGAAATGACGATCACAAATATAAACTCTATCGTAAATTGCTTGTGGATATAAACCAAGCATCTTAGGGTTTTGTACAGCTTTCACCCAGTCATCAAAATTGTCTTCTGATGATTTCAACGAAAAACGATGTAAATACCACGTGTATTTATTTTATAATGAATAACAAAAAAAAACAGAACAAATAGGGCACTGACAATAAGCAAAGTTACCTACCTTTATTCTCCAATAATGCAGGAACATAAGCTTCGTTTTTCTGTATTCACACACAACACCTCTAGGGACCTCGTGTCTCCCAAAGGACTTACAAACAAAATGGATATTTAGAGACCTCGTGTCTCTTCAAGGGGTTGAAAGCAATTCGCTTTCTCGAGACCTCTTGCCTCTTCAAGGACTCAAAAACAAGTGGCAGAGGGATGCAAGCTTCTCTCCCTTCTCTCATTCTTCTTCCCCCTCTCTGGTCTTCTGGCGGAAACCATTAGTAACACTTACTCTATGTCAGTGTAGCGCGCGACATTTGAATTTAAAAGTGACAGAACAACGAGCATGAACATTCCGCCCACCAAAATAAGGATTTATTTTCACAATTATATTGTTTCTCAAATAAACAAACAAAACAAAAATTTACAATAAGCACAAAAAACAAAAAACTGAAGCTATTGGATTTATAATTAACTGTACAAAGAAATTTCAAGGCAGACGTATTACTGCGATGGCAACAGACATAACTTCGTCAGAGGCCTATCAAAAGTGCCACTACTAGTGCGAACTTGAGCTACCCGAGCTATACCATCACGGCCTGGGTATAGTTGCATAATGCGTCCGAGCTTCCAAACAAGAGGTGACGAAGTCTCATCTTTAATCACAACTAAAGCTCCGATCGGGGGGGACGTTTGCACAGTATCCCACTTACCACGCTGCTGCAGTGTATGCAGGTATTCGTTCTTCCAGCGGCGCCAAAAGTCCTGGTGGATCCTTTGCACCAGCTGCCAGCGTGACAAGCGATTCATACTTAACAAAGTCAAATCAGCATCAGGAGGAGCACCTAACGGTTCCATTGTAAGAAAATGTCCTGGGGATAGGGCTAACAGATCATTTGGATCAGTACTCGCACTACACAATGGTCGAGAATTCAAAACTGATTCCACTTGAGCAAGCAACGTGGACATTTCCTCAAAGGTCAGAATCTGCAAACCGATCACCCTTCGCAAATGAGTCTTGACTGAGCGCACTCCTGCCTCCCACAGACCTCCAAAATGCGGAGCTGATGGGGGGTTGAAATGCCACTTAATGGTACAAGCATCTGCTGCCCCCTTTGCATAGTTTAAGAGCTGCTTATTTGAGCCGACGAAGTTGGTACCTCTATCGCTATACAAATTGTCACATCTTCCTCTGCGAGCCACAAACCTCCGAAGAGCTGCCAAGAAGGCTTCAGCTGAAAGATCAGACACTACTTCCAAATGGAGGGCCTTCGTTGCCATGCACACAAACAAACAAATATATGCTTTCACCTTTCGGACACCTCGATATCTGCCCTGTGTCACAAAAACTGGACCTGCAAAATCAACTCCGCTGTGTGAAAACGGCTTCAACTGAGAAACCCTGGCAACTGGCAAATCAGACATCATCGGTGCCATGGGAGTAGGATTCACTCGAAAGCAACGATAGCACCTTGACAAAACATGATGAATAGCTCTCCGAGGGGACAAAATCCAAAACTGTTGCGAAAGCAAATGAAGCAATGTGCGAGGACCAGGATGAAGATTGACATGGTGTGTGTGTGCAATGATTAACTCGGTGAGACGATGTGAGCGGGGCAACAATATAGGGTGTTTCACTTCAACTGGAACATCAGCTTGACGAAGGCGACCGCCCACCCTGAGGATACCCTCTGTATCCAGAAAGGGGGCTAACTTATTTATTGCCCTCGCACACCTCTCACCTTTAACCAAGGATGCTATTTCCCTTTGAAATACTTCACCTTGAGCACATTTGATAAGCATATGAAGCGCCTCCTGTAATTCGGTGGCTGTCAGAGATGCAGTAGTTCGGTCAGATGGAGACACCCTACAATTTCGCACAAACCGCTGACAATATACAACAACACCCTGAATTTTCCGTAGATGCGAAAAGCGATTCAAAAGTTTACTGAGCCACTCCTCATTTGCCAAAGTAACTAGTACGGGGAGAGTTCGTTGCTCCGCCAGGCACTCTTCTGGCGGCTCAAAACGCAACGACTTGGGCCAATTTTCTCTTGCCAATTTTAGCCAGGCGGGTCCCGCCCACCATAGTGGATGCTCACAAAACCCAGAAGGTAACATGCCTCTCGATGCACAATCAGCTGGGTTTTCTTGTCCACTTACGTGATGCCATGACTCTGGAGGAAGCTTCTCTTGTATGCTTGCTACTCGATTCCCAATAAAGGTCTTCCACCTATTGGAAGATGATTTTATCCAGGCAAGTGCCACCATAGAGTCTGACCAAGCATACATAGAGTTAAACTCAAAACGACCTTCATACACCCGACACACAAATTCCAGAAGCTTTGCCAACAATAAACACCCACACAATTCGAGACGTGGAATCGATATTCTTTTTAAAGGTGATACCTTGGACTTGGCACACAGAAAATTGATCCAAACTTGACCCTCCTCTGATACTTGTCTTAAGTAAACAACTGCAGCATACCCTCGCTCCGATGCATCACAGAACCCATGGAGTTCTGTACTGATGATATTATCGTGTTTTACGCCTCTGGGAATTGATAAACCTGCTAGCGCACTGAGTTGTGATTTATACTGAGACCACTGACCAACAATATCCTTTGAGGGCTTATCATCCCATCCCACTTTTTGCTCCCACAAGCACTGCATAAGATATTTTGCCAACAGGGTAACAGGAGACAAAAAACCCAGGGGGTCATAAATTCTTGCCAATTCCGAAAGAAGATTTCGTTTTGTGCACGGACGATCAATAGGTTCAACATTAAAAGAGAATGTATCACCTATGGGACACCACTGCAATCCTAAAATTTTCAACACTGATGGATCATTTAAATCTAACGATCGAGGTTGCTGACTATCAGCTGATACTGTGGACAACAGTTTCGAATTATTGCTGGCCCACTTCTTCAATTCAAAACCCCCCTTAGCAAACAACCCAATCAATTGCCGTTGCAACTCAAAAGCCTCTGACAATGAGTCGACTCCACTGACTACATCATCCACATAGAGATCGGACCGAACTAGCTTTGCTGCCAATGGAAAAGATGATTCCTCATCATCACAAAGCTGCATCATTGTTCGGATTGCCATGTGTGGGCTTGAGGAGACCCCATATGTGACAGTATTAAGGCGATATTTCTGTACAGGTTCCCCCTTTGAGAACCTCCAGAGAATTCTTTGATAATCCCTATGATTATCTACAACCAAAATTTGTCGATACATTTGCCGAATGTCAGCAGTAAATGCAATTTTGTTTGAGCGAAATTTCAACAACACAGTGGCAATATCTGTCTGCAACTTCGCTCCCACTAACAACGTATCGTTCAGAGATACACCATTCGTACTTTTGGAACTAGCATCAAATACCACCCGCAGTTTGGTCGAAAGGCTGTGAGGACGCAACACACAATGATGGGGAATATAGTATGCATCAGATGGTTCCACAGCTACATCTGATACCAGAGACATATGGCCAGACTCATAATAATCCCTGATAAACTCCGAATAGGACTTGTGCAACGCTGGATCCCTACTAAGACGTGCTTCCAGGGAGTAAAACCGCCTCAATGCAACACTGAAAGATTCTCCCAAACACGGAGTACCCTCACGAAAGGGCATATTTAAAATATATCTCCCAGCACTATTTCGGTGCTGAGTCTTCTTGAAGATTTCCTCACATTTTTTATCTTCCGGAGACATAACTAAACCTTGTGGTACCTGTTCCAAGCTCCAAAACTGTTTCAAGGTATGATCCAAGTCGACCAACGTGCATAAACTATTCACAACAGAATGAGACTTTGACTGTTCTACACTGCCCATAAGCACCCAACCAAAAACAGTATTGATGGCCACTGGTGCACCTCGAGGCCCTCTCTTTATTCCAGGTCTAACCACATGAGCATAAACGTCAGTACCCAACAAAATTTCAATGTCCCCTGGTATACCAAACTCTGAATCTGCCAACTCTAAGTTCTGAATATGTTGCCAGTGGCACTGCTCAATTTTAGCAGAAGGGATCTTGGAACAAATGTTCGGAATCACAATCATGTCCAACTCTAACTGTACAATACCCTGCCAATAATTGGTCAACAAAACCCGGGTATTGTGATACCTTGAGACCAGAGACTTGAATGCAATCCCATAATTGCTTCCCGTTAGCGGTAAATTCTTGATTAGGCCAGCTGCATCCTTCACTAACGAAGCACTCAAATATTGGAACTTTTCAATATCTGACAATGATTCGTTCTCATGAATCATTGTTTTAAACAGATCATAAAAGGTTGGCCAGTTTTTCCAATTTCCATCGAATTTTGGCATTTCGATTTTCGGTAACCTCAAATGTCTGTTTAAATTTGAAGTTGACATAATCGCGTTTGCGTTCGTTACTTCCTTTTCACTGAGAGATCGAGCGTTCGATGATTTGACAGAACACCGCGACTTACTCGATGCTCGACTCGATTTCGAACTACCGTGAAAAACGGATCGAGCTTGATTCTCAGCGGCTTTATTTGCATAACCTCTCAGTTCTCGATAGATAGTTTTTATAGAGTATTGCAGTTCATCGAATTTGTTCTGCATTTCATGCTCGCTCTCCAACTCTGATCGATCAACTACCGACACGATGTCCAAATGCAATGAATCAAATAGATTGACCAACTCATTCAACGCCTCAAAACGAACCTCAAATCTATTCAACCTATCTAAATCCACTACTGCGTCTATTTTGACCTGTTGAGCCACGTGCAATATGGCTTCTACTCGTCTATAAACGCTTTCGCGCTTATTTTTTAGCTGAATCAACTCCATTGTTCAACGCAAAAAAATTCCTAAACGCGATTTAAACAATATGCAAACGTGATTTCAACAATATGCAATTCGAGTATGTACCTAGTTATATACAAGCAATAACGTCACCTTGAAATTAAATGACTCAACACGGCAATAAACAATTACAAATTTACTAGACTAAAGGAAACAAGTAAAATTACTTCAAAAAATGGACTGTATCAACTAATAACAAAACAAAACAACTATAAAAATCCGGTCGATGGGCCAAATGTAAATACCACGTGTATTTATTTTATAATGAATAACAAAAAAAAAACAGAACAAATAGGGCACTGACAATAAGCAAAGTTACCTACCTTTATTCTCCAATAATGCAGGAACATAAGCTTCGTTTTTCTGTATTCACACACAACACCTCTAGGGACCTCGTGTCTCCCAAAGGACTTACAAACAAAATGGATATTTAGAGACCTCGTGTCTCTTCAAGGGGTTGAAAGCAATTCGCTTTCTCGAGACCTCTTGCCTCTTCAAGGACTCAAAAACAAGTGGCAGAGGGATGCAAGCTTCTCTCCCTTCTCTCATTCTTCTTCCCCCTCTCTGGTCTTCTGGCGGAAACCATTAGTAACACTTACTCTATGTCAGTGTAGCGCGCGACATTTGAATTTAAAAGTGACAGAACAACGAGCATGAACAACGATGTCTTTTGCTAAATAATTCCAGGCACCTCGGAACACAATTAACAATAAATCGTTTTCTTGGTTGGTATCATATTTATATCCACAAAGCTTCTGTGAGAAAACGTTATTTACTTATAACCTATAAACTACTAAAACGTTCTAAACTTGCCTGAAAACTAAAACAGTTGTAATTATGTTTCACCAAAACACCTTGAACTATGAAAGCACCTCTAAAACACAAAACCGACGAACAATGAAAACACTGTAAAGTATCCACTAAAAGTTAATATAGGTAAAACTTAATCAAAAGAAACGTTTAGCAACAAACTTGTATTATAATTATACAATGAAAGAAGTAGAAGCGAACAAAAACTTTTTTGCATCAAAACATTTGAATTTTGAATGTATGATAAAATGACGCACTGAACAGCTTGTTCAGTAGAATTGTAGCACTACTAGCGACATCTACTATATGCGATGTCCGAACTAGAGCCCTAATAAAGTCCAGGTTAGCTCCATTTAGGTGAAACTTCTATAGGGAGTGTTCTGTGGTATGAATTTAGCATTGACTTATAAGATCTCTAGACTTGATTATTATACTTAGTCAGTGGTATTCCTATATAATGTTTAAACAAAAAGACATCTTCGCATCTTATGATATCCTGATCGGACATGTGAAGAATTTGATATTAAAATCCCGTGGTAAACTTTACAAGTTTTCTTTTTTAATTCCACATCAGCAATGTTTTGTTTGCTCCTGCTTTTTTAAAATTTGTATGTATTTTATCTGCTTTGTAGTATTTAATTGTATTACAGAATGGAGGAAATGTTTTAAGCTAACATTTAGTGAAAGTAGTGAGGTTGTTTGAGCTGAAAACATTGCGAAACCTAAAAATTATTTCATGATTACTATTATGAAAGGAAATAAATTACATACGCTGTAGATTTGTAATTTATATTTCAATTCTGAATTAACCAGATGATAGATGTATCCTATTTTTTTGTTTGTTTGTTATAAGATCAATAACTTTCGTCATAAAGGTTGGTTTAATCCACTTTAATTTTTTATTCAATAACGAAACACAAAACAAATTGGTAAAAAAGAAAATTGCAACTCCTTTAAACGGCGTTTTCGAATCTCACTTAAACCTGACCCATCAGGAGTACATAAGCTGTCAAGGAGTATATTAACACACGAAAACAGTAATGTGCCGCTGGTTAGTCAATGATAGCTAAGCTATTATTATCATTGACTCATGATATTAAATTTTAAGATTCAGAGGAATGTCAATAATACTGAACTCACTGATTGTTAATCATTGGCTGCATTTACGATTATATATAACCCCATTATAATTTATCTTAATTTATGAACTTTTGTATTATAATTATTTACTATATTTAGACAGTGTGGCAAACTAAGTATTCGAGGTTTAAATCCTAGTTTAGGAATTAATATTGCACTAAAAGTAGTCAATGAATAATATTACCTACCATAAATTATATTATCATTGAGTATCTATTTAGTCGGTGGTAATCCGCTATAAGATTTAAACAAAAAGACATCTTATGATTTTATGATATCCTGATACGAGATGTGAACAATTTCATATTAAAATCATATGGTTGGCAACCCGATAATGTGACTGCAGCAAAATAAAGAGAAGAACTAGCTTATTCTCCACATTTGACCAAGTCGGCATACTTTCCGTTGCTCCTGATAAGTGTGTCTTTTAAATTTGCAATTTGGGTGACTTTGGAACGTGTAGACGGTGGTAGCGGTGCATCTCGGGAGGTGTGGGGGGTTCGGGAAAATTTTGCAAAATCTAGTGCTCTAGAAGCCAATTGGAAATAAAAAATTTGAAAATAATTGGGAACTGATTTTTTTAAATTTGTAAGTATATAAATAATGTAGGTAGAACTAACATGTTAGTCTAACTAACGGAAAACCTTTATAAAAATGTAAAAAAGTTCAGGACACAGCAAGTGCGTTATGGTAGCGAATTTTCATTAAATGCTTAAAATTTGAATAACTCAAATTCTATAAACCTAGAAACTTTGGTATTTATCTTCTTTCCCAAGGCAACACATCCACAAAATTTCATCAAAATAGCTTTGTAATTTTCGGAGATAAAAAATCACTTTGTTGCTTACTCGATCGCTATCATTTTTATGAAATTTACTTTTCGTTCTAATCAAAAAGTATTTATTTATTTGGTCTAAAAAATATTTATATTTTCAATTGCCGCACTGACCAGACGATTAGAATAGACAGTATACATTTTTTGTCATAAGATCAATTAATTTCGCAATAAAAGGCAGGTTTATCAATTTTTTATACAATAACATAACACAAAACGAATGCGCCCAGTAAAAAAAAAGTTGCTTTGTTTTTGACTCTTTGAAACACAGTTTTCGAATCTCACTTAAGCCTGACCCATCAGGAGTACAGAAGCTGTCAAGGAGTATAATAATACATGAAAAGAGTAATGCGCCGATGGTTAGTCAATGACATTATTGTCATTGACTCATGATATTGATTTTTAAGATTTAGAGATATGTCAATAATACTGAATTCACTTACTGTTAATCATTGGTTGCATTTACGATTATATCTGTATTATAATTATTTACTATATTTAATAAGGGTGGATAATTAAGTATTCAACGTTTAATGTTAGATTAGGGAAGCATCTAAAATTTAAATAAATGTAGTCAATGAATACTTTACTAACATAATGTATGAATTTAGTATTGACTTATAGGATCTCTAAACTGGATAATTATACTTAGTCAGTGGTATTCCTATATAATGTTTAAATTAAAAGATATCTTCGCATTTTATGATATCCTGATCGGAGATGTGAAGAATTTGATATTAAAAATCCGAGACGACTTTGCAAAGTTTTTTTGTAAGTTTATAGAAAGTTTTATTCAAATTTGAAACATTTAATAAAAATTCACAGTCTTCAAACCTCTCTACATTGAAAATTCCTTGGGTTACATAAGAACTGATTTTGCTCCGACATTTAACTAAGTTTAAAGTATAAGGGGACACAATTTGAGCTTAATCTCAGACAAAAAGTTTTTTGGCTCAAAAAAGAACACGACTTATAGTATGGAAAAATTGCGAAAAAATGAAAGTCCGCCAAATTCGATAAAACTCAAATATAATATGAAGTAACGTTAATGAATAAAAACCAAATAACCTGTAACTCGATATATGCAATAGTTTTAGAATTGTGATAGTTTTTGTAGACAATTATTTTTGTTTTTTTGGGACAGTCTTCAAACCTCTCTACATTGAAAATTCCTTGGGTTACATAAGAACTGATTTTGCTCCGACATTTAACTAACTTTAAAGTATAAGGGGACACAATTTGAGCTTAATCTCAGACAAAAAGTTTTTTGGCTCAAAAAAGAACACGACTTATAGTATGGAAAAATTGCGAAAAAATGAAAGTCCGCCAAATCCGATAAAACTCAAATATAATATGAAGTAACGTTAATGGATAAAAATCAAATAATCTGTAACTCGATATCTGCAATAGTTTTAGAATTGTGATAGTTTTTGTAGAAAATTATTTCTGTTTTTTTGTGACAGTCTTCAAACCTCTATACATTAAAAGATTCCTGAGTTACATAAGAACTGATTTTGCTCCGACATTTAACTAAGTTTAAAGTATAAGCGGACACAATTTGAGCTTAATCGCAGACAAAAAGTTTTTTGGCTCAAAAAAGAACACGTATGGAAAAATTGCGAAAAAATGAAAGTCCGCCAAATTCGATAAAACTCAAATATAATATGAAGTAACGTTAATGAATAATAATCAAATAATCTGTAACTCGATATCTGCAATAGTTTTAGAATTGTGATAGTTTTTGTAGAAAATTATTTTTGTTTTTTTGGGACAGTCTTCAAACCTCTCTACATTGAAAATTCCTTGGGTTACATAAGAACTGATTTTGCTCCGACATTTAACTAACTTTAAAGTATAAGGGGACACAATTTGAGCTTAATCTCAGACAAAAAGTTTTTTGGCTCAAAAAAGAACACGACTTATAGTATGGAAAAATTGCGAAAAAATGAAAGTCCGCCAAATTCGATAAAACTCAAATATAATATGAAGTAACGTTAATGAATAATAATCAAATAATCTGTAACTCGATATCTGCAATAGTTTTAGAATTGTGATAGTTTTTGTAGAAAATTATTTTTGTTTTTTTGGGACAGTCTTCAAACCTCTCTACATTGAAAATTCCTTGGGTTACATAAGAACTGATTTTGCTCCGACATTTAACTAAGTTTAAAGTATAAGCGGACACAATTTGAGCTTAATCTCAGACAAAAAGTTTTTTGGCTCAAAAAAGAACACGACTTATGTATGGAAAAATTGCGAAAAAATGAAAGTCCGCCAAATTCGATAAAACTCAAATATAATATGAAGTAACGTTAATGGATAAAAATCAAATAATCTGTAACTCGATATCTGCAATAGTTTTAGAATTGTGATAGTTTTTGTAGAAAATTATTTTTGTTTTTTTGTGACAGTCTTCAAACCTCTCTACATTAAAAAATTCTTGAGTTACATAAGAACTGATTTTACTCCGACATTTAACTAAGTTTAAAGTATAAGCGGACTATAGTATGGAAAAATTGCGAAAAAATGAAAGTCCGCCAAATTCGATAAAACTCAAATATAATATGAAGTAACGTTAATGGATAAAAATCAAATAATCTGTAACTCGATATATGCAGTAGTTTTAGAATTGTGATAGTTTTTGTAGACAATTATTTTTGTTTTTTTGTGACAGTCTTCAAACCTCTCTACATTGAAAATTCCTTGGGTTACATAAGAACTGATTTTACTCCGACATTTAACTAAGTTTAAAGTATAAGGGGACACAATTTGAGCTTAATCTCAGACAAAAAGTTTTTTGGCTCAAAAAAGAACACGACTATGGAAAAATTGCGAAAAAATGAAAGTCCGCCAAATCCGATAAAACTCAAATATAATATGAAGTAACGTTAATGGATAAAAATCAAATAATCTGTAACTCGATATCTGCAATAGTTTTAGAATTGTGATAGTTTTTGTAGAAAATTATTTTTGTTTTTTTGTGACAGTCTTCAAACCTCTCTACATTAAAAAATTCTTGAGTTACATAAGAACTGATTTTACTCCGACATTTAACTAAGTTTAAAGTATAAGCGGACACAATTTGAGCTTAATCTCAGACAAAAAGTTTTTTGGCTCAAAAAAGAACACGACTAGTATGGAAAAATTGCGAAAAAATGAAAGTCCGCCAAATTCGATAAAACTCAAATATAATATGAAGTAACGTTAATGGATAAAAATCAAATAATCTGTAACTCGATATCTGCAATAGTTTTAGAATTGTGATAGTTTTTGTAGACAATTATTTTTGTTTTTTTGTGACAGTCTTCCAACCTCTCTACATTAAAAAATTCCTTGGGTTACATAAGAACTGATTTTACTCCGACATTTAACTAGGTTTAAAGTATAAGCGGACACAATTTGAGCTTAATCTCAGACAAAAAGTTTTTTGGCTCAAAAAAGAACACGACTTATAGTATGGAAAAATTGCGAAAAAATGAAAGTCCGCCAAATTCGATAAAACTCAAATATAATATGAAGTAACGTTAATGAATAATAATCAAATAATCTGTAACTCGATATCTGCAGTAGTTTTAGAATTGTGATAGTTTTTGTAGACAATTATTTTTGTTTTTTTGGGGCAGTCTTCAAACCTCTCTACATTGAAAATTCCTTGGGTTACATAAGAACTGATTTTGCTCCGACATTTAACTAAGTTTAAAGTATAAGGGGACACAATTTGAGCTTAATCTCAGACAAAAAAAAATTAGGCTCAAAAAAGAACACGACTTATAGTATGGAAAAATTATGAAAAAATGAAAGTCCGCCAAATCCGATAAAACTCAAATATAATATAAAGTAACGTTAATGGATAAAAATCAAATAATCTGTAACTCGATATTTGCAGTAGTTTTAGAATTGTGATAGTTTTTGTAGACAATTATTTTTGTTTTTTTGGGGCAGTCTTCAAACCTCTCTACATTGAAAATTCCTTGGGTTACATAAGAACTGATTTTGCTCCGACATTTAACTAAGTTTAAAGTATAAGGGGACACAATTTGAGCTTAATCTCAGACAAAAAGTTTTTTGGCTCAAAAAAGAACACGACTTATAGTATGGAAAAATTATGAAAAAATGAAAGTCCGCCAAATCCGATAAAACTCAAATATAATATAAAGTAACGTTAATGGATAAAAATCAAATAATCTGTAACTCGATATTTGCAGTAGTTTTAGAATTGTGATAGTTTTTGTAGACAATTATTTTTGTTTTTTTGGGACAGTCTTCAAACCTCTCTACATTGAAAAATTCTTGAGTTACATAAGAACTGATTTTACTCCGACATTTAACTAAGTTTAAAGTATAAGCGGACACAATTTGAGCTTAATCTCAGACAAAAAAAAATTAGGCTCAAAAAAGAACACGACTTATAGTATGGAAAAATTGCGAAAAAATGAAAGTCCTCCAAATTCGATAAAACTCAAATATAATATGAAGTAACGTTAATGGATAAAAATCAAATAATCTGTAACTCGATATTTGCAGTAGTTTTAGAATTGTGATAGTTTTTGTAGACAATTATTTTTGTTTTTTTGTGACAGTCTTCAAACCTCTCTACATTAAAAAATTCCTGAGTTACATAAGAACTGATTTTACTCCGACATTTAACTAACTTTAAAGTATAAGCGGACACAATTTGAGCTTAATCTCAGACCAAAAAAAATTTGGCTCAAAAAAGAACACGACTTATAGTATGGAAAAATTGCGAAAAAATGAAAGTCCGCCAAATTCGATAAAACTCAAATATAATATGAAGTAACGTTAATGGATAAAAACCAAATAATCTGTAACTCGATATTTGCAGTAGTTTTAGAATTCTGATAGTTTTTGTGGAAAATCAAAATGTTGTGTGTTCGCCAAAAGTTCATAAATCCAAAACGGCTTCAGATATTGAGGTGATGTTAATTTTATTTTGATTCTGCTTGTTGTTTATATAGTATATAAATATTAGAGCATTTGGAATACTGCTGTTTTTCCGTTTTTTTTCCTTATAGTATATATAAACCTCGTCGAGGAACAGCACTATACTCAATTTCTCGCCACTTCTCATATCGTGATGAACAAATGTCAGATATAAGAGAACTTATTGACATAAAATCCATTTTTGTTTTTTCCAAGGCTAATAAGACTTGAACCAATGTCTTACCAAATTTTGCCACGCTGCGAAACCCTGGATCTATGTCACCTCGATTACCTCGTACTTGTTGGACTCATTTGATGCTTTGTTCTTATTTATTATTATTATTATTATTATTATTATTATTATTATTATTATTATTATTATTATTATTATTATTATTATTATTATTATTATTATTATTATTATTATTATTATTATTATTATTATTATTATTATTATTATTATTATTATTATTATATGAAGAATGTGCTCATCAACACACCTGAATCTTTGCTCACCTAGTCAAATACACAGGAAAAACAAAGTTCAAGCGTGCTGACTTCGCTAATTCCATACATTTTCTTTATCACATCCAAATTGATTTGACGGCGACTGCTGTTTCTTCAATAAAACTGCAACATGTTTATTACACATTATTAAAAGAATCAATTTTTTTTTAAATTGCCCAAGAACAATATTGTGCATATTAATGGAATCACCCTTTTCGTTTTAACGAATTTCGCAGAAAAGATTCAGTAGACTGAACTAAACTAGATTCATTGTGAGTGGGATACCCTAGGTCTATTGTGGCTCCCTGCGCGAGTCGATCTCTTCTTGAGGGTGAAAATTTGTAAGGCTGGATGCATTCTCGCAACAATTAGAACCGTAGACCGGTTTCGCTCTCATTAGAGCTCTTCAGTACGGCATACTAATTGTAGCAAAAATGCACCAAAAGTAATACGGCTATAGTATAGCCAGCCTTAAAACACTAAGTGAGTGGTGGACGTGCTGCCACCTAGTTGCGGAACCAACTAGTATGTTGTCACGTTATTTGGAGCTGGCGTGACAACATACTACTTGGTTCCGCAACTAGGTGGCGGCACGTCCACCACTCACTTAGTGAACATTTGTTTGGCAGGTGTATTGCCGTCTGAGTGAAGTCGTTTGTCCGTTTCGAAGCTGACAGAGTTCATCTGGCAGCCTAAATACTATCGTACCGTGGGTGTCGACAAGGAGGAAAGAGCCAACTTGTTAATTCTGGACTTGAAGGTTTGGAGGTTCGGAGGAGAAGGAAAAACATGTGCTGGCAAGGAATTCCACAACTTGGAAGTCCTCGGGACAAAAGAGCGGGCATAACAAGATGTTCTATGTCTGGTGACCTGGAGAGTAAAATAGTGCATTCGCTCTGTTCCCCTGGTAGAACTGTTGGGGACAGCAGGTGGAGGAACTATGGAAGAAAGCTCCTCTGAGCAGTGCCCGTGCAGATATCTATAAAAGAGAGAGAGGTCACCAACGGCACGTCGGTGGGCAAGGGATGGCAGCCTTTGGGTAGGGGTAGGGTCACCCATGAGACGTCTAGCTCTCTTCTGAATGGAGTCCAGGATAGCGAGTGTAGAAGCGGCAGCGGCACCCCAGATGTGGGAGCAATATTCGAGGTTTGGTCTTATTTGTGAAGTATATAAGGTATAGAGATTAGCTGATGAAAAGTATTTGCGAGCCTGGAAGAGGAAACCTAATTTCTTAGCAGCCGCTTCTGCAATTGATGTGACATGTTGGTGCTAATTGAGATTTCGATCCACAGAAATGCCAACAAGTGAAAAGGACTCATTACTTTGAATAACTTGGTTGTTCATTGTGATGGGTCTAGGGCTGGTGTATCTCTTATGAGAACGAAAGACTGTGATTTGGTGGGGTTGAATTGTACAATATTTCTCCTTCCCCAGTCTAATATTTTTTGGAGATCTAGAACCCTCCATGAGTCTGCGATACTCATCTAATTGGGCTAAAGAGACAGGCTTAGAATATCGTATAGTTGAGTGGAGGGTGCTGTCGTCCGCGTAACTGTGAACTGGGTTGGATGTGCTAGAGATGAGGTCATTAATGTGGAGAAGAAACAAAGTAGGGGCTAAAGCTGAACCTTGAGGAACTCCTGCATTAATTGGATACAGTTTAGAGGAATGGCCATCCACGACAACAGAAATGATCCGGTTGGAGAGGAAATTTGCTGTCCAGGTACAGAGTTTTGGTGGTAGGCCATAGGCCGGAAGTTTATTAAGCAGCGCTGCGTGCCAGACCTGGTCGAATGCTTTGGATATGTCTAGAACGACAATCTGGGATTCACCATGTAGTTACATAGACTTGTTCTAAGAATGGGTGACAAAGGAAAGGAGGTCGGCAGTTGATCTGCGCTGACGGAATCCATACTGCCCGTCATGGATTAGACTATGTTTTTTACGAAATGCAATAATGCTACAATTAATGGTCTGTTCCATAAAAAAAGCGTATATCACCAGCGATTTATGGACCAGCCTGTGATCGTCAACATAATTTTATAAGATGCAGCTCAAGACACCCTATAAATAACTTTTATACTATTTCCTGTATCTTGTATAATAATCGATATATTGAGCTTTACAGTAAAAATGCACCACACTGTATATATCTAAACATGCAAAAACTGAAATTGACCCCGGAGGCGCCTAGTTCGCACTTGTTTGAAGAAATATTTTACAAATTTTAAAGTCGCGGTCTTCCCAATAACGATTCGCGAAAAAGTATAGATTATTAAACGACAAACTCTATAACTGAAACTACTGCCAAATCATCAGAGAAGGGGTCTATTTGAAATGAATTTTCTGCAAATATTTTAGTAAAATAAAGGACAATGATGGTTGAAGCTGTAACTTCAGGGTTTGTAAAACACATTTATTATAGCATTTGCTTTACATAGCCTGTATTTGTTTCAGGTTCTCCCTCTGAAAATGGTAAGTTTCTATAGGAAGATTGATGCTTGAACTGAACTGGCTTGATCACACTAGCGATGTTTAAGTAGAAGATTGGGATCTTAGAGGTCCCAAGAAGCGACGAAGATGAGATTCGTTGCAGAACTACACTGTAGAATTGAACTGGCTTAAACACACGAGCGATGTTAAAGTGGAAGCTTAGGAACTCGGGGTTCCAAGGTGCGAAGAAGATGAGATCTTGTTGGAATAAGAACGGTGAAGGTCATTTCCTTCTTCCTTGAGTGCGATTGACAACGATGAGGAGTTTTGTCGTGCTGAGCATACCTGCCAAAATGGGTGCTCGCGCATCAATCATTGTTCACTGCCATGAAGATAAGTTCTAATTCTGCATTTGCTGCTTTTTCGATTTACTTACCGTTATATTAACTCATGTTCATATTTGTAACTTCAAGTATTTCATTATATATATTTATTCAATCCACAGCGTGTTATTTCCACTATAATCCTAACAGATCTGTAGTAAAACTGACTTGTACCTTGCGAAAGGCATGCTTTTATCGAGCTTTCGCGTAACGCTAATTGACGTAGTTGACATAACATAATGTCAGTAATACAGAATGGCAAACTAGGTAGAAGCATTATTCCTAGTGAAGAAAATCCACTGGGTGCATCTTAAGAATACTTCAAAGACAGCTAAAGCTATTTACAATAAAGGACCTAACGGTATATAAGTATTCTTTGTTCATGCGTATACCTAATGCGATACAGACGGCTAGAGGATAAAGATTACCAGTAAATTGGAAAGGATTGTGAAATCCAGAGATAATTAATTCCAGGTAGAAACTGATGCTCTCTTCTCTTAATACCAAGAAAGCCTCTGGCCTTGACGAGATCCCAGCAATTGTTCTCAAAAAATGCGCACCAGAACTTGCTCCTGTCCTGGCTCGTCTGTTTCAGACATCTTACAATAGAGGCATATTCCCTAGTAACTGTAAAACTGCTCGAGTACAACCCGTCCCCAAGAAAGGATCCAAAGCGCTTCCTAGCAACTACAGGCCTATTTCTCTCCTTTCAGTCGTCTCTAAAGTAATGGAAAAGTATATAAACACCGAATTACTAAAATTTCTCGAAAAACACAGTCTAATTCACGATAGGCAGTATGGATTCCGTCAGCGCAGATCAACTGCCGACCTCCTTTCCTCTGTCACCCATTCATGGTACAAGTCTATGGAACTACACGGTGAATCCCAGATTGTCGCTCTAGATATATCCACAGCATTCGACCAGGTCTGGCACGCAGCGCTGCTTAATAAACTCCCGGCTTATGGCCTACCACCAAAACTCTGTACCTGGACAGCAAATTTCCTCTCCAACCGGAGCATTTCTGTTGTCGTGGATGGCCATTCCTCTAAACTATATCCAATTAAGGCAGGAGATCCTCAAGGTTCAGCTTTAGCCCCTACTTTGTTTCTTCTCCACATCAATGACCTCCTCTTTAGCACATCCAACCCAATTCACAGTTACGCGGACGACAGCACCCTCCACTCAAATATACAATATCCTAAGCCTGTTTCTTTAGCCCAACTAGATGAGGATCGCAGACTCATGGAGGATTCTGTCTCCGTGGATCTCCAAAGAATATTAGACTGGGGAAGTAGAAATCTTGTACAATTCAACCCCACCAAAACTCAGTCTTGCTGTCTTACTCATAAGAGATACACCAGCCCTAGACCCATCACAATGAACAACCAAGTTATCCAAAGTAATGAGTCCTTTTCACTTGTTGGCATTTCTGTGGATCGAGGTCTCAATTGGCACCAACATGTCACTTCAATTGCAGAATCGGCTGCTAAGAAATTAGGCTCCATCTTCCGGGCTCGCAAATACTTTTCACCAGCTAATCTCTATACCTTATATACTTCACAAATAAGGCCAAACCTCGAATACTGCTCCCACATCTGGGGTGCCGCTGCCGCTTCTACACTCGCTATCCTGGACTCCATTCAGAAGAGAGCTATACGTCTCATCGGTGACCCTACACTCACCCAAAGGCTGCCATCCCTTGCCCACCGACGTGCCGTTGGTGACCGCTCTCTCTTTTATAGATATCTGCACGGGCAGTGCTCAGAGGACCTTTCTTCCATAGTTCCTCCACCTGCTGCCCCCAACAGATCTACCAGGCGAAAAGAGCGAATGCATCCTTTTACTGTTCAGGTCTCCAGACATAGAACATCTTGTTATGCCCGCTCTTTTGTCCCGAGGACTTCCAAGTTGTGGAATTCTTTGCCGGCACATGTTTTTCCTTCTCCCCCGAACCTCCAAACCTTCAAGTCCAGAATTAACAAGTTGCCTCTTTCCTCCTTGTCAACACCCATGGTACGATAGTATTTAGGCAGTAAGCCCTCGTCGTGTGTTGTTGAAATTAAAAAAAAAAACTTAAAGGATAGTGCAACCGAATGAAAGTAAAGACAGGGGCGTACCAATTATGTTTCTCCAACACTTAGAGATCTTAATTTTGGCATGTAGGGTAAGTTTAACAGTGTAAACCTAAGTACCAAAGTTGGTTGCCATAGCTGTGTTATTTTGGGAGATGCAAAAATTGTCCGAAAGAAAACTCAAAATTTTCCATGAAAAACGGGTCTTATTTTCCTGGCTAACGAACCTATCCAAGCCACTTGCAAAAGGAAGGCACCTACCAAATTTTATCAAAATCGGTCCATTATTTTTTGAGTTATCGGTGTGATATATATATATATATATATATATATATATATATATATATATATATATATATATATATATATATATATATATATATATATATATATATATATATATTTGAACGACTCTGCATAGACCCCAAAATCTATACACTGGATGAATTGTCAAAAGAAGAGGAACGTGATCCTTAGCCAGGAAAAAAGAAATATCACTCAGTTCCTAGGTTTTAACATTTCGACGAGATACGCTCGATTTGCTTTTCAACTCTCCTTAAATTTTATATACGGAACTCTCTGAACAAAAAAACTTACACTTCTCCTCCTGGCAAGTTTCGAGTAGGAAACTATTTCATAATTTAGTGATCTAAAAGGAGCGTAAAGCTCGACGTTATTAGGCCAGTTCAGTTCGAGACTTCGGAAGGGGGCGGTAAATTAATAATCCAGTGGCCCGTGATGCCGGGAATAACAAATGAATAACAACCAGTACAAATTGGTTCCGATCTAGATGGTTTCAATTTTAATGTTATCGAGTGAATTTTGTTCGTTTTCTGCTTTCACCCTCCCAATGGAACATTTATCGGGCTTTCGTTTTCTTCTTAAAATTTCAGTAAAAGTGACAGAGCTTAATGTAATATACAGTGCGGCCACTTGAAAATAAAACAGTCGCGTTTTAGGACACTTATCGTGTTTTTAGTGAATTTTCGTAGAAAAAATTCACTAATGGGGAGATCCCGACTTTTGAATTTTGAAATTTTTTTTACAAATGAGCACGAACTAGGTCCCCTAGAACCCATGTCCGGGGTCAGTTTCCTCCAGGCTAACAGGCCCTAACTTCTCTTCCTCACCGAAACTCAAATCAGTGCCAAAACAGCCACTAATCACCTTAATTTCCCGGGGTATGAGCTCCTTACTTCCTTTAGATTGCATGGAGGCCTGTGCGCGTACGTCCGTAGCAATCTACCCTGCACCAGACTCCCCAACTTAGAAGCTGGAAGAAAAGACATACTATGGATAAAACTCTCTCTCAGGGCTGCAACTAAATTCATCTGCTACACTTACCGATCACCTTCTGACAACAACTTTGTCCAGCTCTTTGACTACCTTTCTGAAAAAACCGACTATCTGATATTTGAATATCCTTCCTCCGAGGTCACTATTCTTGGTGACTTCAATGTCCATAATAAGGAATGGCTAGGATCTTCAAAAACCGATCCACCAGGGAGAGCAGCGGAGACCTTTGCAGTCAGCAATTCTTTAGCCAATATGGTTCAGCAACCTACTTACTTTCCTCGTATCCCAACACACAGCTCAAATCCCTTGAATCTCCTTCTTACTACAAAACCTGAATGCTATAAGATATCAGTCACCGCCCCCCTTGGTCGCTCAGACCACGGCATGGTCACTGCTTCCTGCGCAATGCAACCAGAGGTCACACAGTCATCACACCCACGTATCGTTTGGCACTACAACTCCGCGAACTGGGACGAAATGCGGGATTACTTTTCCTCATTTCCATGGGCGTCTGTCTGCTTCTCTCATCCTGACCCCTCTGATATCTCACAAAACGTCACCGAAATTATCCACGCTGGCATGGAATTATTTATTCCACGTACACAGAAAACCTCTTCAGCCACTCAAAAGCCCTGGTTATCGAAATCCTGTGACAAGGCCAGACATGAAAAGGTCAAAGCTCACAAAACGCTTCTACACAATCCCAGTCAAGAAAATCGTCAAGCATTTAACGACGCAAGAAACCGCTATATCTGCATTCTTTCTGAGGCAAAAAACTCGTTTAATAACCACATCAAAAACAAACTCCCCGTAAGCTCCAGCGGCGGCAAACCCTTATGGACTCTTGCAAAATCTATTGGGAATAATTTCTGCAAAAGCACGTTCCCACCTCTTGTCTCAGGGGATGAAATTGTTTCTACCGCCCTGGGCAAGGCTGAACTTTTTGCTTCGTTGTTCACCGGCAATTATATTCTCAACCCACCTCCAAATGTTCAACCACCAACAGTCCCCAATGTCGCGCATAATATGACGGATATCATTTTCAAAACTAAAAAGGTACGAAATATGCTTTCTTCTCTTAATACCAGGAAGGCCTTTGGCATTTACGAGATCCCAGCAATTGTTCTCAAAAAATGCGCACCAGAACTTGCTCCTGTCCTGACTCGTCTGTTTCAGATATCTTACAATAAAGGCATATTCCCTAGTAACTGGAAAACTGCTCAAGTACAACCCATCCCCAAGAAAGAATCCAACGCGCTTCCTAGCAACTACAGGCCATTTTCTCTCCTTTCAGTCGTCTCTAAAGTGATGGAAAAGTATATAACACCGAATTACTCAAATTTCTTGAAAAACAGTCTAATCCACGACAGGCAGTATTGATTCCGTCAGCACAGATCGACTGCCGACCTCCTTTCCTTTGTCACCTATTCTTGGAACAAGTCTATGGAACTACACGGTGAATCCCAGATTGTCGCTCTAGACATATCCAAAGCATTCAACCAGGTCTGGCACGCAGCGCTGCTTAATAAACTTCTGGCCTATGGCCTACCACCAAAAAATTGTACCTGGACAGCAAATTTCCTCTCCAACATAAGCATTTTTGTTGTTGTGGGTGGCCATTCCTCTAAACTGTATCCAATTAATGCAGGAGTTCAGCTTTAGCCTCTACTTTGTTTTTTCTCCACATCAATGACATCCTCTCTAGCACATCCAACCCAGTTCACAGTTACGCTGACGACAGCATCCTCCACTCAAATATACAATATTCTAAGCTTGTCGCTTTAGCCCAATTAGATGAGAATCGCAGACTCATGGAGAGCTCTGTATCCGTGGATCTCCAAAAAATATTAGACTGGGGAAGTATAAATCTTGTACAATTCAACCCCATCAAATCTCAGTCTCATAAGAGATACACCAGTCCTAGACCCATCACAATGAACAACTAAGTTATTCAAAGTAATGAGTCCTTTTCTCTTGTTGGCATTTCTGTGGATCGAAATCTTAATTGGCACCAACATGTCACATCAATTGCAGAAGCAGCTGCTAAGAAATTAGGTTTACTCTTCCGGGCTCGCAAATACTTTTCACCAGCTAATCTCTATACCTTATATACTTCACAAATAAGGCCAAACCTCGAATACTGCTTCCACATCTGGGGTGCTGCTGCCGCCTCTACACCCGCCGTCCTAGACTCCATTCAAAAGAGAGCTATACGTCTCATCGGTGACCCTACCCTCACCCAAAGGATGCCATTCCTTGCCTACCGACGTGCCGTGGGTGACCTCTCTCTCTTTTATATATATATATATATATATATATATATATATATATATATATATATATATATCTGCATGGGCACTGCTCAAAGGAGCTTTCCTCCATAGTTCCCCCACCTGCTGCCCTCAACAGATCTACCAGGGGAACAGAGCGAATGCACCCTTTTACTGTCCAGGTCACCAGACATAGAACATCTTGTTATACCCGCTCTTTTGTCCCAAGGACTTCCAAGTTGTGCAATTCCTTGCCGGTACATGTTTTTCCTTCTCCTCCGAACCTCCGAACCTTCAGGTCCAGAATTAACAAGTTGCCTCTTTCCTCCTTGTCAACACCCACGGTACGATAGTATTTAGACTGTAAGCCCTCGTGGTGTGTTCTTGAATATATATATATATATATATATATATATATATATATATATATATATATATATATATATATATATATATATATATATATATATATATATATATTATATATATATTTGAATATATTTTATCGAAATATGATGCATATTTCGCTGTGAATGTATCGCTAAAATGAAAAATATATAGTTTTCAGAGATTTGTATGTTTTAGAACGCAACCCTTCATCATTAAAATCCATAGTCGTCAGATTCCTTGTGACGTAATAACGGGGTTGTCGGTATCTACTTACGTCACGGCGGCGGGAGAATAAACTGAACATAAAGTGTAAATGAAATGAGGCTGGAGAAATAGAGTTATTGAACATTTCAAAGGGGACGAAAAGAGAAACTGTGTGGATATTATGTAAACATCTTGCCGGGGAAACGGGGGTAGACCTTTTATAAATCAAATTTTAGTTTTAAAAGCGTTTCCCAAGAAGACGGCGCGACGAATTTTACAAGAGGGGGGACGGAAGGCCTCAACCGGTTTGGAAACAGAAACAGAACGTTTTGAATACGTTTTTATAGTCTGCTGAATCATGGTTATCTGTTAACGTTAAATGACATTATAGGGGTGAATATTTTAGAAATTGATAACAAAATGCGCGAAAAAAATATACAGTTAAATGCGCATTGAAAGGGAACTGTGAAGAGAAGTTGTACTGTTCAGAAAAGGATACATGTAATGCCGTCAAATACCTAAATGTTTAAATTAAAATAAATGAGCACATTAACATTACTATTTTATAAATACAAGCATCTTGGTTTAATTACATGTTTAACACTCGTAACGACGCAAGAAACCGCTATGTCCGCATTCATTCTGAGGCAAAAAACTCGTTTAATAACCACATCAAAAACAAAGTCCTCTTAAGCTCCAAGGGCAGCAAACCCTTCTGGACTCTTGCTAAATCTATTGGGAATAATTTCTGCAAGAGCACGTTCTCACCTCTTGTTTCAGGGGATGAAATTGTTTCTACCGCCCTGGACAAGGCTGAACTTTTTGCCTCGTTGTTCGCCGGCAATTCTACTCTCAACCTACCTCCAAATGTTTAACCACCAACAGTCCCCAATGTCGCGCATCAAATGACGGATAGCATTTTCAAAACTAACAAGGTACGAAAGATGATGTCTTCTGTTAATACCAGGAAAGCCTCTGGCCTTGACGAGATCCCAGCAATTGTTCTCAAAAAATGCGACCAGGACTTGCTCCTGTCCTGACTCGTCTGTTTCAGACATCTTACAATAGAGGCATATTCCCTAGTAACTGGAAAACTGCTCGAGTACAACCCGTTCCCAAGAAAGGATCCAAAGCGCTTCCTAGCAACTACAGACCTATTTCTCGCCTTTCAGTCGTCTCTAAAGTGATGGAAAAGTATATAAACACCGAATTACTAAAATTTCTTGGAAAAAAGTCTAATCCACGACAGGCACTATGGATTCCGTCAGCGCAGATAAACTGCCGACCTTATTTCCTTTGTCACCCATTCTTGGAACAAGTCTATTGAACTACACGGTGAATTCCAGATTGTCGCTTTAGACATATCCAAAGCATTAGACCAGGTCTGCTTAATTAACTTCCGGCCTATGACCTACCACCAAAACTCTGTACCTGGACAACAAATTTCCTCTCCAACCGGAGCATTTCTGTTGTCGTGGATGGCCATTCCTCTAAACTGTATCCAATTAATGCAGAAGTCCCTCAAGGTTTAGCTTTAGCCCCTAATTTGTTTCTTTTCCACATCAATGACCTCCTTTCTAGCACATCCAACCCCGTTCACAGTTACGCGGATGACAGCACCCTCCACTCAAATATACAATATTCTAAACTTGTCTCTTTAGCCCAATTAGATGAGGATCGCAGACTCATGAAGGGTTCTCTATCTGTTTATTAGACTGGGGAAGTAGAAATCTTGTACAATTCAACTCCACCAAACCTCAGTCTTGCTTTCTACCTCATAAGAGATACACCAACCCTAGACCCATCACAATGAACAGCCAAGTTATTCAAAGTAATTAGTCCTTTTCACTTGTTGGCATTTCTGTGGATTGAAATCGCAATTGGCACCAACAGGTCACATCAATTGCAGAAGCGGCTTATAAGAAATTAGGTTTCCTCTTCCGGGCTCGCAAATACTTTTCACCAGCTAATCTCTATACCTTATATACTTCACAAATAAGGCCAAACCTTGAATACTGCTCCCACATCTGGGGTGTCGTTGCCGCTGCCGTTTCTGCACTCGCCATCCTGGACTTCATTCAGAAGAGAGCTATACCTCTCATCGGTGACCTTACCTTCACCCAAAGGCTGCCATCCCTTGCCCACCGACGTGCCGTTGGTGAACTCTCTCTCTCTCTCTCTTTTATAAATATCTGTACGGGCACTGCTCAGAGCTTTCGACCCTACATCCTCCGTCTATATGACAATTATTGGGTCAAGGTGGTGTGGAAACGGGTCAATACAATACATTACATTTTTATTTCTCATAAGCAATTTGCAACAAACATTGCTTCATTGACTGTTGTTATATGCCATTCAAGGTTAAAATGTGGTTTTTAAATTATTAAGGCAAGTTAATGTCTCAGAATGTGTTGAAACTCTAAGATATCTTTCATGTCTCAGAATGTGTTGAAACTCTAAGATATCTTTCATGTCTCAGAATGTGTTGAAACTCTAAGATATCTTTCATGTCTCAGAATGTGTTGAAACTCTAAGATATCTTTCATGTCTCAGAATGTGTTGAAACTCTAAGATATCTTTCATGTCTCAGAATGTGTTGAAACTCTAAGATATCTTTCATGTCTCAGAATGTGTTGAAACTCTAAGATATCTTTCATGTCTCAGAATGTGTTGAAACTCTAAGATATCTTTCATGTCTCAGAATGTGTTGAAACTCTAAGATATCTTTCATGTCTCAGAATGTGTTGAAACTCTAAGATATCTTTCATGTCTCAGAATGTGTTGAAACTCTAAGATATCTGTCATGTCTCAGAATGTGTTGAAACTATAAGATATCTTTCATGTCTCAGAATGTGTTGAAACTCTAAGATATCTTTCATGTCTCAGAATGTGTTGAAACTCTAAGATATCTTTCATATTTAGTCAGGCGGAAATGCAAAATGCGTGTCTTCATCTTGAATAAAATATTTCGACTTAAAAAAATATACTGGATACCGTTTGCTATTAGCATATACAGTTGTATTTATCATCAGCAATTCGCAACGGAAATTGCTTCATTCACTTTTTACACTCATTTAAGGTCAGAAACTAAAATAAAAACAAACACTTCGAAGGGAAGCCCATTTTGAACCATTTTCTCGGTTATGTTTATCATCGACAGTTGTCAGTAGATACTGCTTCATTATCATGAAACAGTTCGACTTAAAAAAATATACTGGACACCGTTTGCTATTAGCATATACAGTTGTATTTATCATCGGCAATTCGCAACGGAAATTGCTTCATTGACTTTACTAAAGTGTACTTGAGAACGCTTAACGTTTCTAGAGAAATTGTACCCCATTCCTTGAGCAATGTTTCTTTAGTAAAATAATTTGTACCTTCTTTGTACAACCCATTAAAATCTTGGTTGGAATTCACCCTGTAGATGATATAGAGAAGATAAACTCAGACGATCTGGGTTCTTTAGCCCATATCAAGACAAGAATTTGAGAAGCCCGTAAGGAATTTGGACAAGAAAAACCTCCGGTTTAGACGAATTAACAGCGGAAACTTCAAAAAATTATTACTGTATCGAATTTTGACTGCCATATTTCAATTTTTGAATTCAATAACTTAACTTCTAATCAAACTTACTTACGCATTTACACACTCGCAGGCACAGACATATGGAAACATAAATAAAATTCACGCACAGATGGGTCAAAACCACACACATGCGAACCTGGCCTTCCGTTCCTAAAATATTCCCGATATATTCGATTGATCGGCATTTGATTTTGTTAGTGTTGTAACTATGCCAAGAATATGTCGAAAGTGATGGAAAAAATATGGAACAGATCAATGTTAAATATAAAACCACTTGGAAACTTACACATACACAAACGTACACGGGCAGATTGCAATTGGGATGGGGTCCTACAGTGGCGAAAGCCTCATGTGAGAAATATACGAGGACGGATCTTTATGTTCAGACATATCTATAGGAACCCTATACTCGCGATAGTCAGGAGGCTAATGTTAAAAACGTGCATTTTATAGGTAGACGCATGAAACTTTCCAGTCTTGTAATATAGACGACAAGAGTCCTTTCGAGCGTTGTAAGCATCGCCGGAAGTCCCTAGGAACCGCCATATTGAATTTTGACCGGAATAACTTCCGGGTACACTTTGACCGCATGTAACTTTTGAAGCAACAGTCCGATTTCAGTTTTCTTTTCTTTGTTTGAAAGCTCTTTTTAAAACAAATAAAATCTATTCTGAGCATGTTACTCGCAAGTCTTACGGTTTTCGAAAAATTTACAAAAGACGTAAATTGTAATTGTTTAATTTTACTTTTATACAATTACAACGACAAACAATCTGAATAAAAATAAAAAGAGGTTTTGTTAGCATTCGGTACAAGGTAATTAATTTATTTCATGATATCATTACAACAAATGCATATTTTGTGGTGAACAAAGGGCAAAAAGCATGGACTCAGCGTATGTTTTCATTCCACGGTTACATTTTCAATGTTTTAAAACGAGTCCTGATCACAGCCACCACACGACAAAGATGAGTAAATCAGCTTTTACGCATTTGCACCTCCGCGAACATGAAACTTTGCACTTGCACCTGATAAGTTCTCGTGATTCTTCACCAGCTGGAGGTTGTGTGATCTATAGTGGTTCCCATGAATCAGAATCCGAACGCCGCGTCCATCCAAACATTCGCAAATCAGGAAGTTGAGGTGATGCTTCAAGAGCTCGACCCCAAACGTGGCCGGCTTGGTACACAGCTCTAAGGACATGCTGTTTTAAGGCATCTTGAGTAGGTGGAATATTGTCCTAGTCACGGTTCTTTTGCGCAAACAACGCAAGCCTCGACTTATTTACCTAAGTTTTATCACTGCATCTGTCGTACAAAAGTACCAAAAACCTTTCGATCAGAGGCATCACAGCGTCGACATCTTCGGGCGTTGGGGAACGGGAAAGAACACACAGAGCTGCAGTTACTTTCGGATAGCTGGTCCATGTTGCCCAGCAGGTGACGTTGCTTCTTCCAGCGAATTTCGACGTCGTGTCGCAACCGGTTAGTGCGTGGAACGATAGGATAGCTTTACACTTTTCTTAGCCTAGTTCGTTTGCAATTTTGGCGATGTTGATTGTTCTAAACTTTACCCCTCTACCGAAAGCGACCCAAAAATTGCAGTCCAGGATAACGGAGTAGTCGACGGCTAGTGCTACAACATCCGTATCCACACTTCTAATGAGAATCTTCCTGTAGCCTTGACTGACTCCATGAGATGCATGCAGGAAAATTTGAGAGTCAGCCTCCTCTTGCATGCAGGGCGCTAGTCCATCCAAACTGGAAGACGGTAAAGAGGTTGATGAAGAACGCAGAGAACTTTTTCACCGGATGTTACTACGACGTCTCCCTTGTAAGATACTGATATAATTTGCATGGCCAATATAAGGAAAAGTCCTTCTTTATTCTGGCTCTCCTTTAAAGAGTCTGTCCAGTTTTTTTGGCACTTTCTTGGTGAGTTCAACCCGACGACATGTCCCTTTTCCTCTTTTTGCACGAGTGTCCGATTTAAGACTATCCGACTTGTAAACATCGAACACGATGTCTACTCTCCTCGAATTAGGTTTTTGAAACTAACCTTCAATGTAATTAATAACTTTTTGACAGTATCCCAAGAAAATGTTGTTCTCAGGCAAAAGCATGTGTACTAAAGTCGGACCATCGACGATCAGCATGTCAATGTCAGGGCCGTTGGTTGGTTCGTCTTTCTGTGCTTCTGTTGAGTCCAAAGCCTCCAGGCATTTCATGAAATCAGCCTTTCCTTTACAGTTTAAAAATCCATTCTCCGATAAGGAAGGGGGATAAATACCGTTTTCGTGCTGGAAAAATTCTTCTATGTTCCCATCTCGAATCTGGCATGCTATATATAGTTTTAAAAACAAACTCCGGTCTTTCTTTAGACTCTTCACTTTTATCTTAGCATCACTGCTTTGGGTGCTTTTCGACGTGGAGTTAAACAGCGGGAATTTGTTTCGTTTAATTGGCGAGCCATAAGTTTCTTATGGTCGATTAGTCTTTCTTTGAAAAAAGTTTCATTTAAAGTTATACCGGTACTCTTGAGTGTCTTCAGTGCATCAGCTATTTCACTTGCCACTATCTCTCTTGTGTTGAGGATAAGCAGGTCTTCACTCGTATCACCAAAAGGATCATTTCCCGTATAGCTCTTCTAAGCATTTGAACTCTTCTCGCAAACTTCGTCTGCCTTCCCACTGTTTCATCGTGATGCGCATTTGTGACGTTTTCGATTTTATGTTGGATTTGCCCTCTGAAATCTTCGACAGTACGTGCTACTTCCGGTCCGCAGACCATCCACCGTAGAAGAGCGTCTGGATTTTCAGTAAGACCGATAGCTCCCCCAGTGCCTTTGACCAGTGCATTGTTTTGCTCGTGAGCTTCGTCGATAGGCATACAAGAAAACTGTTGACCCGTTTTGTTGACTGTAAACTTCCCTTTTAGAAATTCTTCATATACATCAGGATGATCGTTCTTCAGAGTGAGCATATCACGCAGGTGAACAGCGACACATCTGACGTAGTTCTGGTGATCTAGATCGTGATAAAGCCATTGCAGATTCTGTAAGGTGCAAACATACTTTTCGAAATCCGCTTCGTGAACTGCTTTGTCCCACGCAAAAATGTCGAGTTCAGTTTGGAGGATGAGGTTCCAGAAACGAAATTATGGATGGTGTTCCGCCTGTGATGAGCACCAATCCTCCATCGATTTACATTAAACTCCAAATTCGAAAAACTCTTTGTAAGCTTCATCTCGAAGGGCGTACAGCGCACACGCTGTTAGATGATGGGCGTGAAGAGTCTTCTTCACATAAGCACCTTTCAAGAAAGAGTCCGAGGTTCCAGGGGATGCGATTTGGCCCTCTTCCAACGCTGCTGTCCACTCGGTATTTTCCGGCAAGTTTCCTAAGCATTTCAGTAGTGACATTTTGACTTACAACACATGAGCAGTCACTACAGCGAAAGATAAAGCACAAAGTCGTTTTCTAACCTTATGTATATAACAGTTTCAGTTGTAGTGTGAGAGTACAGTAACGACGAATCACCTGTTCACTAGCAAAAACTCCCGTTTTATTTCAATAGCCACTACGGCGAAAGATTCAATACCGATATCATATTTATATTCTGACGCCCACCCGATCTAATTCGTTTCTGTTTATCTTTAGGATTTCTATTCTGTTGAAACCAAAGGTGTTATACATCAATAGAAAGCTAATGCAATCCTCTTGCTATTCTTACTTACATTATTTATCGTTGTAGCTGCGGAAAAGAAGAAAAAACAAATACAACTTTTTTTCATCCTTTAGAATTTACGTTTTCTGTAAATTGTGCGAAAAAAGTCAGACTTACAAGAAAACGTTTAGAATACTTTTTATTAGCTTTGAAAAGGGCTTTCAAACGAAAAAAAAGAAAACTGAAATCGGACTGTTCTTTCAAGAGTTACATGCAGTTAAACCTTCAGACCAATCCAGGTCTTACATTTGTGTGCCCCGCCCGGGGGTCCTCGACTTGACACCTGCCGGCCAGATAAAGCAGACCCGATCACTATAACTACGTGAGACAGTCTAATTAGTAACCATATATCTACAGCACACTTGGCACTTAATACAATTTCTAAAAATCTAGCAATTGTCAGTAAGTATAGATCCCCCTGTGTTTCGTTTGACTTCGAAGGACCGTAAATAAATTATGTTTGTTAATTTAAAGTTGTTATGAATGACTTTATTGACTGTTGCGTTGATTGGGTTAATTATTTGTAACACCGTTGTTAAGGGTAGGTGACTTATTAATTGATACGCCGAAGTACACTATATACACTTATATTAACTGTACACAATATACATCTATCTCAACTGAGATATTTAATGCAACATCTTTAAGTTACGAGCTTAAGAACTAGAAGTAAATTGTTAAATGTGAATACAGAAAGAATGAATGTTATTGAATGAATACTATTGAATGAATTTTGTTAAGTGAATACTGTTGAGTGAATACCATTCTGATGCAACAGAATGAGCTTATATGCTTAGGGTTTTTTTTATGACAACAACACACCACGAGGGCTTACAGCCTAAATACTATCGTACCGTGGGTGTTGACAAGGAGGAAAGAGGCAACTTGTTAATTCTGGACTTGAAGGTTTGGAGGTTCCGGGGAGAAGGAAAAACATGTGCCGGCAAGGAATTCCACAACTTGGATGTCCTCGGGACAAAATAGCGGGCATAACAAGATGTTCTATGTCTCGTGACCTGGACAGTAAAATGGTGCATTCGCTCTGTTCCCCTGGTAGATCTGCTGGGGGCAGCAGGTGGGCGAATTATGGAGGAAAGCTCCTCTGAGCAGTGCCCGTGCAGATATCTATAAAAGAGAGAGAGAGAGGTCACCAACGGCACGTCGGTGGGCAAGGGATGGAAGCCTTTGGGTGAGGGTAGAGTCACCGATGAGACGTATAGCTCTCTTTTGAATGGAGTCCAGGATAGCGAGTGTAGAAGCGGCAGCTGCACCCCAGATGTGGGAGCAGTATTCGAGGTTTGGCCTTATTTGTGAAGTGTATAAGGTATAGAGATTAGTTGGTGAAAAGTATTTGCGAGCCCGGAAGAGGAAACCCAATTTCTTAGCAGCCCCTTCTGCAATTGATGTAACATGTTGGTGCCAATTAAGATTTCGATCCACAGAAATGCCAACAAGAGAGAAGGACTCATTACTTTGAATAACTTGGTTGTTCATTGTGATGGGTCTAGGGCTGCTGTATCTCTTGTGAGAAAGAAAGCAAGACTTAGTTTTGGTGGGGTTGAATTGTACAAGATTTCTACTTCCCCAGTCTAATATTTTTTGGAGGTCCATGGAGACAGAACCCTCCATGAGTCTGCGATCCTCATCTAATTGGGCTAAAGAGACAGGCTTAGAATATTGTATATTTGAGTGGAGGGTGCTGTCGTCCGCGTAACTGTGAACTGGGTTGGATGTGCTAGAGAGGAGGTCATTGATGTGGAGAAGAAACAACGTAGGGGCTAAAGCTGAACCTTGAGGAACTCCTGCATTAATTGGATACAGTTTAGAGGAATGGCCATCCACAACAACAGATATGCTCCTGTTGGAGAGGAAATTTGCTGTCCAGGTACAAAGTTTTGGTGGTAGGCCGTAGGCCGGAAGTTTATTAAGCAGCGCTGCGTGCCTGACCTGGTCGAATACTTTGGATATGTCTAGAGCAACAATCTGGGATTCACCGTGTTGTTCCATAGACTTGTTCCAAGAATGGGTGACAAAGGAAAGGAGGTCGGCAGTCGATCTGCGCTGACGGAATCCATACTGCCTGTCGTGGATTAGATTGTGTTTTTCAAGGAATTTTAGTAGTTCGGTGTTTATATACTTTTCCATCACTTTAGAGATGACTGAAAGGAGAGAAATAGGCCTGTAGTTGCTAGGAAGCGCTTTGGATCCTTTTTTGGGGATGGGTTGTACTCGAGCAGTTTTCCAGTTACTAGGGAATATGCCTTTATTGTAAGATATCTGAAACAGACGAGTCAGGACAGGAGCAAGTTCTGGTGCGCATTTTTTGAGAACAATTGCTGGGATCTCGTCAAGGCCAGAGGCTTTCCTGGTATTAAGAGAAGAGAGCATCTTTCGTACCTTTTTAGTTTTGAAAATGATATCAGTCATTTTATGCGCGACATTGGGGACTGTTGGTGGTTGAACATTTGGAGGTGGGTTGAGAGTAGAATTTCCGGCGAACAACGAAGCAAAAAGTTCAGCCTTGCCCAGGGCGGTAGAAACAATTTCATCCCCTGAGACAAGAGGTGGGATCGTGCTCTTGCAGAAATTATTCCCAATAGACTTAGCAAGAGTCCAGAAGGGTTTGCCACCGTTGGAGCTTGAGAGGACTTTGTTTTTGATGTGGTTATTAAACGAGTTTTTTGCCTCAGAAAGAATGCGGACATAGCGGTTTCTTGCGTCGTTGAATGCTTGACGATTTTCCTGACTGGGATTGTGTAGAAGCGTTTTGTGAGCTTTGACCTTTTCAAGTCTGGCCTTGTCACAGGATTTAGAGAACCAGGGCTTTTGAGTGGCTGAAGAGGTTTTCTGTGTACGTGGAATAAATAATTCCATGCCAGCTTGGATAATTTCGGTGACGTTTTGTGAGATATCAGAGGGGTCAGGATGAGAGAAACAGACAGACGCCCATGGAAATGAGGAAAAGTAATCCCGCATTTCGTCCCAGTTTGCGGAGTTGTAGTGCCAAACGATACGTGGGTGTGATGACTGTGTGACCTCGGGTTGCATTGCACAGGAAGCAGTGACCATGCCGTGGTCTGAGCGACCAAGGGGGGCGGTGACTGATATCTTATAGCATTCAGGGTTTGTAGTAAGAAGGAGATCCAAGGGATTTAAGCTGTGTGTTGGGATACGAGGAAAGTAAGTAGGTTGCTGAACCATATTGGCCAAAGAATTGCTGACTGCAAAGGCCTCCGCTGCTCTCCCTTGTGGATCGGTTTTTGAAGATCCTAGCCATTCCTTATTATGTACATTGAAGTCGCCAAGAATAGTGACCTCGGAGGAAGTATATTCAGAAATCAGATAGTCGGTTTTTTCAGAAAGGTAGTCAAAGAGCTGGACAAAGTTGTTGTCAGAAGGTGACCGGTAAATGCAACAGATGAATTTAGTTGCAGCCCTGAGAGAGAGTTTTATCCATAGTATGTCTTTTCTTCCAGCTTCTAAATTGGGAAGTCTGGTGCAGGGTAGATTGCTACGGACGTATGCGCACACGCCTCCATGCAATCTAAAGGCAGTAAGGAGCTCATACCCCGGGAAATTAAGGTGATTAGTGGCTGTTTTGGCACTGATTTGGGTTTCGGTGAGGAAGAGGAGTTGGGGCCTGTTAGCCTCGAGGAAATGGTGGACGGAGTTCAGGTTAGAACTTAGGCCACATATATTCGAAAAGGATATGTTAAATCTTGATGTTGGCGCCCCCTGTAATTGGTGGTAATTTACAGCGTTGTCACGTTAAGCAATACAGAACAGCAATACAGAACACCCTGTATAATAACCAACCCAGGTATATTCTCATAATAATTACTGCTATCTGAATTATATTATTAGCTATAATGAACCAAGACACTTAGCGAGTAGGTACTTACCTGAACTGCAAAATTCAGTTATCACATAAACTAATATGCACTGTATTAACTATAATTAATGGTTTACTATAAAATTAGACTACGGACAAGCCCTTCCTAACTGACTCTCTTTCAACGAGTAAATGGGTGAGCTTTCGACAACTGAACTGTCCGAGAATGGAATGACTAATTACAAATTTGTTTAAAAGGCGTTTCGAAAATATTGTTCAACGTAATTACAGACAAAGTATTCCCACAGTTCTGTCTACGAAGCATAAATAAACACAGATATGAAGTATCGATTCTAAGTATCAAGTCAAGTGTTATTTAATCAAAGGGTTCCTTGAAAATCTACTGAGAATGCACTATAATATCTTTAAAGTATGAGAGACCACTTGAGATTTAAGTTTAAGATAAGTGATTTAGATGAAGTGCACTATGGTAAACAATTAATAGGAACTCATACATTTTTTTAAAACTAATAACCCAATTATAAGCGAGAGTTATACAAAAAATAAATCATTTTTCGCCTACTTTGCATTTATCTAATGTTTATAAATACCAATAATAATAGTTTATTCGTCATGTAGATACATTGGTGTATACAGGGTGTTAATAAATACGTGTTAAAAATTTATAGGGCGTGTAGGAAATGCAAAAATAGACGGAGAATGTCCTATAGACATGTGTCGTCGCAGCTTTAGTTTTCGAGATACGGAGTGTTAAAAGTCGTTCGAAAAATCTCTCACCCTGTATCTCGAAAACTACAGCTCTAAGGACACATGTTATTTTTGCATTTTTAGATGCCCCATAAATTTGTAGCACGTATTCATTAACACTCTGTATATGGCATTTCAACTTAAATCAGTTCACCAAGTGAAGATTGGAACCTGTGATGAGCACTGATAAGAACACTTGGAGAACATAAAGCACCACATCACATCTTTTTAAAGACCTGACGATCGTTTCACAAACAAAATTAGCGTCATCAGAGGATAAAAATTAAACTAAACTCCTTACTACTAACATCACCTTTTATACTGAATCTTAGGTAAAGAACGATAACGAGAGGGAGACTAAATCGCAGGCAAACTTTCTATTGTATTTTAATTGCCGGACGAGGTTTTTGAACTTCCTTTAACACTTTACTGACAGGTTTCGGAATGTTTATCTGTATCATAGACAAAGCGCAAACAGAGAACTACAAGCCAGTGGCGGGGCTCGGTTAAATGAACTTTTGTTTTTATTGCCCGAGAAATATAAATACTTTCGTACGCATGGACACAGAACAAAGAAAATGTTAGCGGAATGCGCAACATTCAGGAAAGCTAAAATACAGAAAAAATTTGTTTGCCTACCTTTTGAACCGCGTATCACAAGAAGTCTCGAGACCATTTTTAAGAAAGCTGATTTGTAGCTAACTTTTTCGACAAAAAGTAATTTAAGAAATTCGTTAGGTAATACGAAAGATAAAGATAAAGTCACTGAAATGTCGGGCATCTATGAGATTGTAAAGATGGTAATTTTAAATACGTTGGGCAGACTAAGAGAACCATTGAGACTAGATTACATGAACATCTGGCACAGTTAAGATAAGGTAGTGTAGACAAGTCATGCGTGGCAAAACATATTTGGGATAATAACCACCATATTGATAAAGAAAATTCTGGACGCAGCAAGTGCGTTATGGTAGTGAATTTTCATAAAAATATTTTTAATAACAAATATGTGTGTTTTTTTAAGAAAGCAGGCATCAAATTTGGTTACCAGTATAACCTATATACTAAAAACAATGTGCCATGTTTCATCAAAATAACTTTATTGTGTGAAAATATACAAAAATTTCCAAAAGTAAACTTAAAGTGTTCCCGAAAAAACACGTTTCTTGGTCAACCTTATAGGTTAATAACAAATTAAGCTGTTCAAATATGAAACATTTGATCAAAATTCGCTACCATAACGCACTTGCTGCGTTCAGAATTTCTTTTCTTACAAACATGCATTATATTTCGATGGAAAATGCAAAAATGCAATAACATAAGGCGTGTTTGATTAAAAAAAATATGAAACATTTGATCAAAATTCGGTACCATAACGCACTTGCTGCGTTCAGAATTTCTTTTCTTACAAACATGCATTATATTTCGATGGAAAATGCAAAAATGCAATAACATAAGGCGTGTTTGATTAAAAAAAAGGAAAATTGTATCACCAACGACTTATGGGCCACCCTGTGATTGTAGAAATATTATTTTAAGATGTAGCTCAAGACACCGTATAATTAATATATACAAATTTTTTTCGTCTCTTATATAATAACGGATAAATTGAGCTTTATTGATTTTTTACGAAAATTCGACAAAAATTGTATACCATTAAATGATAAACTCTATAGCTAAGGCTACTTGTCAAGCATCAGAGAAAGGGTCTATTTGAAATGAATTTTCTGCAAATATTTTAGTAAAATGAAGGACAATGACGGTTGAAACTAAGACTTTAGGGTTTGTAAAACATCCTTCTTGAAACATTTTATTTCTATAGCCCGTATTAGATTCAAGTTATTTGCCTAAATGTTGCCAATTTTGACATTTTAAATCGCCACTTTGACGTTTTGAGGAAAACCCCAATTTATTTTTCTTTAAATGCCTATAACTTTTTTGTCTTTTGAGCTACATAGCTAAATTTTGGTAGGTGGCTTACCTATAAGGATATTAACTAGCGTACCAAATTTGGTTGCCCTTACTTTGTTAATTCCGGAGATATAAATTTTTTTCGAAAGAAAACACAAAATTTTCCGGGAAAACCTGGGCAGATTTTCCTGGCTAACGAACTTATCCAAGCCATTTGCAAAAGGAATTTTTCCACCAAATTTAGTCAAAATCGGCCTATTATTTTTTGAGTTATCGGTGTGATACATATATATATATATATATAAATATATATATATATATATAAATATATATATATAAATATATATATATATATATATAAACATATAAAAAATGAAACTGACCTTGGATATGTTTTCTGGGGGGCCTAATTAGCGCTCATGTGAAGAAATTTTTTCAAAATTCAAAAGTCGGGATCTCCTCATTAGTGAATTTTTTTTAAGAAAATTCACTAAAATCTGAAACTTATCAAAAATGTTAGACAGCCAGCAAAGCTAGATGCGTACGAAAGTATTTATATTTCTAGGGCAATAACACTTTTTTATATTTCAACCACGAGGGCTTACAGCCTAAATACTATCGTACCGTGGGTGTCGACAAGGCGGAAAGAGGCAACTTGTTAATGCTGGGCTTGAAGGTTTGGAGGTTCGGAGGAGAAGGAAAAACATGTGCCGGCAAGGAATTCCACAACTTGGAAGTCCTCGGGACAAAAGAGCGGGCATAAAGATGTTCAATGTCTTTTGACCTGGACAGTGAAAGGGTGCATTCGCTCTGTTCCCCTGGTAGATCTGCTGGGGGCAGCAGGTGGAGGAACTATCGAAGAAAGCTCCTCTGAGCAGTGCCCGTGCAGATATCTATAAACGAGAGAGAGGTCACCAACGCCACGTCGGTGCGAAGGGATGGCAGCCCTTGGGTGAGGGTAGGGTCACCGATGAGACGTATAGCTCTCTTCTGAATTGAGTCCGGGATAGCGAGTGTAGAAGCGGCAGCGGCACCCCAGATGTGGGAGCAGTATTCAAAGTTTGGCCCTATTTGTGAAGTATATAAGGTATAGATATTAGCTGGTCAAAAGTATTTGCGAGCCCGGAAGAGGAAACCTTATTTATTAGCAGCCAATTCTGCAATTGATGTGACATGTTGATGCCAATTGAGATTTCGATCCACAGAAATGCCAACAGGTGAAAAGGACTCATCACTTTGAATAACTTGTTTGTCCTTTGTGACGGATCTAGGGCTGGTGTATCTCTTATGACCGAGATTTGTTGGAGTTTAATTGTACAAGATTTCTACTTCCCCAGTCTAATATTTTTTTAAGATCCACAGAGACAGAACCCTCCATGCGTCTGCGATCTTCATCTAATTGGGCCAAAGAGACAGGCTTAGAATATTGTATATTTGAGTGGAGGGTCCTGTCGTCCACGTAACTGTGAACTGGGTTGGATGTGCTAAAGAGGAGGTCATTGATGTGGAGAAGAAACAGAGTAGGGGCTAAAGCTGAACCTTGAGGGACTCCTGCATTCATTGGATACAGTTTAGAGGAACAGCCATACACGACAACAGAAATGCTCCGGTTGGAGAGGAAACTTGCTGTCCAGGTACAGAGTTTTGGTGGTAGGCCATAGGCCGGAAGTTTATTAAGCAGCGCTGCGTACCAGACCTGGTCGAATGCTTTGGATATGTCTAGAGCGACAATCTGGGATTCACCGTGTAGTTCCATAGACTTGTTCCAAGAATGGGTCACAAAGGAAAGGAGGGCGGCATTTGATCTGCTCTGACGGAATCCATACTGCCTATCGTGGATTAGACTGCGTTTTTCAAGAAATTTTAGTAATACGGTCTATATACTTTTCCATCACTTTAGAGACGACTGAAAGGAGAGAAATATGCCTGTAGTTGCTAGGAAGCGCTTTAGATCCTTTCTTGGGGACGGGTTGTACTCGAGCAGTTTTCCAGTTACTAGGGAATATGCCTCTATTGTAAGATGTCTGAAACAGACGAGTCAGGACAGGGGCAAGTTCTGGTGCGCATTTTTTGAGAACAATTGCTGGGATCTTGTCAAAGCCAGATGCTTTCCTGGTATTAAGAGAAGAGAGCATAATAAATTAGTAGTTTGAAAAGCTGTGTTTTGTTAGTCAACAAATAGAGAACTCCGCAGAACGTAGCAATACAATAGAGCAGGTCTTACCTTTTTAGTTTTGAAAATGATATTCGTCATTTTATGCGCGACATTGGGGACTGTTGGTGGTTGAGCATTTGGAGGTGGGTTGAGAGTAGAAATGCCGGCGAACAAAGAGGCAAAAAGTTCAGCTTTGCCCAGGGCGGTAGAAACAATTTCATCCCCTGAGACAAGAGGCGGGAAGGTGCTCTTGCAGAAATTATTCCCAATAGATTTAGCAAGAGTCCAGAAGGGTTTACTGCGTTCTTAAACCGAGCTCCGCCACTGGTTTGTAGTCCTTTGTTCGCGCCCTGCCTTTGATGCAGATAAACATTCCGAAACCTGCCAGGCAAAGTGATAAAGCAAGTTCAAAAACATCGCCCGGCAATTAAAGTGTAATACACGCAAATTTGCCAGCGATTTAATCTTCTTTAGCTAAGATTCAGTATAAAAGGTGATGTTAGTAATAAGTAGTTAGAATTTTTCATCCTCCGATGACGCTAACGTTGTTAGTGAAACGATCGTCAGGTCTTTCAGAAGATGTGTTGTGGTGATTTGGGTTCTCCAAGTATACTTATAACTTACATCAGGATACAAAAAATACAGTCATGCAAAAAATTAATACAAAATAATTTACATAATGAAATAAACTATGAAAATACAAGACACACATACACTTCCAACTTACCATATGATAACACAATTTACATGATGGGAACACTGTAGCTTCTCCTATCAACGTTTGCACATTTTGGCCTTTAATACACCTGAAACTTTGCTCACCCTTTTTAAAATACGGGAGGGCAAAATTTCAAGCCCACCAACTGCCAAACTTGGTTATTCTCCTTCGGATTCACACCTGTTTTTTTTTGCATGCCAATTCACATCTGGTTGCTTTTCTTACTTTTCAAATTTGCCTTGCCATTATATGGTTGCCGGAGAGTACAGCTATTTTAATACCACATATAGTATGTTTAATTGTATACAAGTGTTTCCCGAAATCAATCTAAATTTTAAAATGGTTAAATTCAGTAATATGAGACAGAGCAAATAAACCCAAATGATCTGGGTAAATAATTGGTGACTAATTCGGAAAGCCCTGAGGAAACTTCAGCAAGTGATAGCTTCTGGCCTAGACGAAATACCAGCTAAGATTTTGATAAAAATATTTAAAAAATGAAAGAACTGTCCAAAGCGATCGAGAAATGTTATGAACCGGGAAAATTATCCAGTCAGCTTATGAAAACTCAATGTTTTTTAAAAGACTCAGGTTGGACACTATGGGTGGAAACTGAAACAAAAAGCAGAATCATAAAAAAAAGTCGGGACGCAGCAAGTGCGTTATGATAGTGAATTTTCATAAAAATGTTTTAAATAGCAAATACGTGTTTTTTTAAAGCAAGCAGGCATCAAATTTGGTTACCAATATAACCTATCTAGTAGAAACAATGTACTATATTTCATAAATAACTTCACTTTTTGAAAATGTCCAAAAATTTTTCGAAAATAAACTTTGAATGTTCTCGAAAAACAAGTTTCCTGGCCAACGAACCTAATAAATTAATAGCAAGTTGAGCTATTCAAATTTGAAGCATTTAATAAAAATTCACTACCATAACGCACTTGCTGAGTCCCGAATTGATTTTCTTACAAACATGGATTCTAATTTCGTGGTCTAAATTCCATACATTTAAGGTCAGCTCAGAACTGACACTGACCGTGAGAATCCGTCTGTGTAATTAAAACAATGCATTGTTTAATCTATTTAAACTGAGCAGATTTTCCTGGCTGACGAACTTATCCAAGCCACTTGCAAAAAGAAGGTACTCACCAAATTTGATTAAAATCGGCCCATTATTTTTTGAGTTATCGGTGTGATATAATATATATATATATATATATATATATATATATATATATATATATATATATATATATATATATATATATAGCTATTTACGTGAGAAATGAAATAAAGTATATGATTGTACCTACCTCGGACAGAGTCGAGCAGTTGTGCGTTAAACTTAGCATAAACTCTCAAACATTCTTGGCGTGCATTATGTATCGGAACCACGACATGAATCATAACGACTTCTTGGACGAGCTGGAGGGTACTGTCTGCAGTACCCTCGGTGTGTCTAATAAGTTGATTATACTTGGTGACATAAATATAAACTTGCTGAATGAAACTGACATAAAGACAATAGCATATAGGCGGAGGTTGGATGAGCTCAGTGTGAGTCAGCTGATAGTGGAACCTATTCGACGTAATGCCTTGCTGGATCACATTGTGGCATCCAATTAAGCCATCATAATGGATGCTGGGGTTATGTCTTGTAGTATATCAGATCCTGACATCGTCTATGCGATTCTGAATGTCAGGAGGCCTAGGCTAGAGCCTATCTGCATTACGAGCAGAGATTTTAGAGCGTTTGATGTGGATGGGTTTGTGGAGGATTTGCGTGCATCAAATATGGAATCTTTGTATTATATCACAGATATAGATGAAAAAGTCGCTATTTTTAATCATACGCTGTGCGATTTATACGACACACATGCACCTATCAGAACATACAGAGTAACCAAGCCTTACAGCCCTTGGATTTCAGATAACACCCGCCTACTGATGAAATTTAGAGACAGAGCAAAGGCAAGGTTTAGAAAAGATCCGTGTCAAGCGACCTGGGACGATTATAAGGGATTGCGGAATGCGGCAACTGTAACAGTCAAAACGGAGAAGAAAGCCTACCTATCCGAAAAATTTAAATCTGGGGATATAAAGACTGTTTACAAAGAACTGGAACATCTAAATATAGGCACCAAGAGAAAGACAACATTACCTGAAGCTCTCAGGGATCCCCATAAAGTCGCTGATCACTTTATGAACAATAGCTTAAGTCAGGATCCTATGGGAAGCAGCATCAATGGGTCTGCATTTTTCGGGGCGATTAGTGGTGGGGAAGGATTTCAGTTTTGTTTGGTCGATGATCCGACGGTGCTCCGGCACATAAATGCGATCAAGACCAATGCAACAGGACGTGATGGATTGAGCATTACTATGATTAAGCTTTGTAGCAGGTATATAGTTGGCTTCATAACACACATAATCAACTCGTGTATTCTGGAAGGCTATTTTCCAAAAATGTGGAAATGTGCTTTCGGGCTACCGTTTCCGAAGGTGGCGGATCCTACGGAGCTGAATCAACTGCGGATAATCAGTATATTGCCCATATTATCAAAGTTGCTGGAAAGGGTGCTGGACTCGCAGCTTAGGACTTACTTGAGTGATAAGAACATCTTATCTGACTTTCAGTCTGGATTCCGGGCTAATCATAGCTGTGCCACTGCACTGCTAAGGGTTACAGACGACATTTTGCGGGCCACGGACCAGGGTATGCTGACACTACTGGTGCTGTTGGATTTTTCCAAGGCCTTCGACACCATAAATCATAATATATTGCTGAAAATATTGAGAGCGGTTGGGATGGGCTCGGAAGCTCTGGCGTTGATCAGAAATTACTTGAGGGAACGCTACCTTATTGTGAGAGTTGGCAGCTGCGAGTCGGATGCTCGTCTTGTGGAGTGTGGTATGCCGCAGGGCTCGGTCCTTGGGCCCCTGCTTTTCGCTATTTACGTAAATCATTTCCCTAGGGTCATTCAGTATTCTAAAGTACAGATGTGCGCTGACGACATTCAGATATACATTTCCTTCAATGCCGCGGAGCTTTCGGATGCACTGGGAAAGGTGAATTCCGATCTGGATTCATTGTACAAAGTGTCCAAAGACCAATCGCTGTGTCTAAATGCGAAGAAGTCGGCTGCTATTTTGTTTGGGAGTCAGATTCTTGTAGAGCGCTTAAAGGTAAATGTGAGGGTCATGATCAATGGGGAGCCTCTGGAGTTTTTGGATGAGGTGCGAAACTTGGGTGTGATAATGGATAACAAGTTTAGATATAAGCGGCATGTTGGTGCCTGCCTTCAGCGGGCCTACAACAACCTGCGTCTGCTGTACCCGCAAAGGACTTATCTTCCGACTGGTGTTAAGCTAATGTTTGGGAATACCTTAGTCCTCTCGCAGTTTGCCTATTGCTCGAAATTATATTCGCCATGCTTGGATGGTTGCGATTATAATCGGATACAGAGACTGCAAAATTCCTGTCTGAGGTTCACGTATTGTATTCGAAAATTCGAACATATCTCGCATAAACTAAATGAAGCGAAGTGGCTTAATATGCGTAATCGTTTCACTCTGAGAGCAGCAACATTGTTCCATTCTATTATTGTGTCTAGAGTCCCAACATACTTGTATAGAAAGGTAACGCACAGAACTGATGTTCATAGCATTAACATACGGTCGAAGGGCTTAATTTCACCACCTAAGTACAGGCTAACACTGTTTAAACGGTCTTTTACTTATCAGATATACGCTATATACAATGGTCTTGATGAGAGTGTTAAGAGCTGTTCTGTGCGTTCCTTCAAAAAGAAACTGTTGCTGATTATGCGTGGTGTTTGAGCAGGTTGCAGGGCTGGCTGTTGACTACCAGTTTTGCATATGAGCGTAAGTGGGAGAGCAGGGGATGATTATACATCCGTCTGAACTTCGCCCAATTCACACAGTTTCCTATTATTTTTCTTTTAATTATGTACATGGAACTGTGTTTTTGTAAACTACGTTGTATTGTTGTATTTTTTTTTGTTCTTTTTAATTGTGCACTTGAGTATTGTATTATCTACTGTGTGAATAAAGGCTATTTTATTATTATTATTATTATTATTATTATTATTATTATTATATATATATTATGCAAAATTGTATTGTTTTAACTCATTAACTCACAATTTTCATTTATAACCGTCGTCCAATATTTATTTTCAATGTTTATATTCATGTTTTACATATGTTAGGTGAGTTAAAAGTCAGTTGTAAAAAGTCAACAAGGCTGCATAACAAGCGCAAGTGACGGAGCGTAGAAATAATGCGCTTGTTAAGCTTGCAAGCTACTTGGTGTTGTTAAAGACGAGCGGTGTCGTCTAACGTCAGTCAGCTATCAAGCCGCTTGCAGTCGCATTCTAAAATTTAGTGCTTTTGAAAGCAAACATTGTCCCGGTATTAGCAAGAAGCGTAGAAATAATGCGCTTGTTAGGCTTGCAAGCTACTTGGTGTTGTTAAAGACGAGCGGTGTCGTTTAACGTCAGCTAGCTATCAAGCCGCTTGCAGTTGCATTCTAAAATTTAGTGCTTTTGAAAGCAAACATTGTCCCGGTATTAGCAAGAAGCGTAGAAATAATGCGCTTGTTAGGATTGCAAGCTACTTGGTGTTGATAAAGACGAGCGGTGTCGTCTAACGTCAGTCAGCTATCAAGCCGCTTGCAGTCGCATTCTACAATTTAGTGCTTTTGAAAGCAAACATTGTCCCGGTATTAGCAAGAAGCGTAGAAATAATGCGCTTGTTAGGCTTGCAAGCTACTTGGTGTTGTTAAAGACGAGCGGTGTCGTCTAACGTCAGTCAGCTATCAAGCCGCTTGCAGTCGCATTCTAAAATTTAGTGCTTTTGAAAGCAAACATTGTCCCGGTATTAGGAAAAAAAATGCGCCAGGGCTGATAATTACAAAATTGTTAGTTTTTTTTTTTTTAATTTAATATTATTGGCTGCGGCATCTCAGGCCATTAGCACATTTTTCCCATCATTCTATATTTTTTAAAATTTTCCAGACAGAGTCAAATTGGCTCGCCCGGGAATCGAACCCGGGACCTCTCGCTTAGCAGGCTGGCACCTATACACCTGCGCCACGAGGGCGTCCAAAATTGTTAGTTGATTGTACACAGTCTCCATCTATAACATTTTATGTTAACTAGATACTACTTGGTTCCGAACCGAGATGGCGCCCCTGTCGTACATTTCACAATAATACTTGTAACTTCCATTGTTTAGATTTTTATCCACCGTTTACTTAAATAGCATAGCAGTACAGGTAACGTCATCTGCCTTTGTCCAACATGGTAGATATTACATTACAGAATCTGAAATGATGAACGCAATTTACGTGCAAATAACGACGCATTTTCTTCTCGAAAAGGAAGAAAAATTGCTAGAAGGGTCAATTCTGACAATACTGTTGCCACTGTTTTGGAGTATTTTGAAGACCATTCAAATAAATCGATTCGGCACGCCTGTCGCGAGTTGAATTTAAAATATAGTTCGGTTGGAAAAATTGTGAAAGAAAATGGTTATCACGATTATAAACTTCATAACTTAGAACACTTGTCAGGTTAACATCAACAACGAAGAATTAATTATATTGCCCAAGTGATGGTAAACTTGATCAATGACAATAGTCTCTTTTCGGCATATGTTGTGGGCGGACGAACTCCGTTTTGTTAGTAACGGTAAGCCCAATAAATAATGAGCATATTTGGGCTACTGAAAATCCATATTTTGTCAATCCGATTGAAAATATAGGACACTTCGGAATTAGAGTTTGGTGTTGTATTATTAATGGGCATTTGATTGGTCCATATTTTTACGAAGGAATTTAACATAGTGAGCGATATTTGCAAAATGTGCCCTTAGAGCTGCGAGTAGACATGTGTTTCCAACATGACGAAGCTTCACTGCATAAAGCATTAATTGTCCAGCAATATTTAAATGAAACTTACGGATAGGTATAAATAGACCGATACAGTGGCCGCCTAAATCACCGGACTTGGCCCCACTAGACTCCTTCTTGTGGGGAGCTTTGAAAAATAAAGTTTAGAGAACACCATCTGTTAACTTGGAACATTTAAAAGAAAAAATTAGAAATGCTTGCGTGAACTATCTAGAGAAATGTTTCATAAGGCTTCAGTGCGAAAAGTGGGGCGGAGATTCGATAAGTGTTTAGAAGTAGGAGGTAGGCATATTGAAAATTTGTTGCAATGACTGCCTACATACTTGCTTATTTCTGTAGTAAAAGTAGTAACATATAATGTGTTTTATAATGTAAAATTATTAAATAACTTTTTAACGGAAAAATATGTCAATTTTTTTCTTTACATAATTTGTCCAGAAAAAATAGTCCTTTTTGGATATGCCAAAATATAGGTATGTTTCTGGAAAAGAATATTCGATGACGTCATTACTTCAGTTTCCAAATATCCAAAAATATGAAAATTTGGCTTAGAATGGACGTTACTCAATCCTATTACAGAACCACTTTTCAGATTTTTTTCTATCGCGTTTCCTTTTCTCACAATAGAGCCGGGACATCGAGTTTCGCTCACCCTGTACATGACTTTGAGAACACATGTATACAATTATACACTTTTTTGTAAAAAATGTTTTTTGTGTAGAGATACTTATCTTGTGGCCAGTAAAAATAAAGCCAGCGCTTCCCTGAGAGTTATAAGAGTTATTTCCAGTCAATCCAACCATGCTCGATCATCTGAAACAACAAATTAAAATCTGAATGAGAAACGGCAGATAAATAAACTAGGGAGAAATTAAAATAAGTTTATCTTTGTGGAAAAATCTACACGTAATAAAGTCAACATAGTAAAACCTTAATTTACTGAGTTATCGCTGTTTGCAAAGAGCTTCCTTGGAATTTCCGGTGTTAAATCAAAGAAGATAGAAAAATATCTTCCTGATTAGAATTTTAATGTTCGAATTCGCTTTTGACTAATTTATTGTTGTCGCTCAAACTTTGTGAAACCGTTCCATACTAAATACGGACGTAGAAACTTTTTCTTTGGCTTCAGAAGTGTTAGTTTCTGCAACCGGTTATTGTTATGTTATTTAATTAATATGATTGTTGTTGGTATGGTTATTATTGCTATGATTTTATTTCTTCATCTATTTACAAAGGTAATAGGCCAGATATGACTTCATTTACATGTTAAATATTGACACACATCACCTGAACATTATAAGGACGTAATCTGCGTTTTTAGTGAATTTTCGTAGAAACAATTATTGACCCTCAACATCATTGAGAACTCGGAAACCGTAAGACATACAAAGTTAGTTAAAGTAGACAAAAGCTGCACAGTTACAAAGACAAGTCAATGTTTGATTTGAAAAAAGTTCCATAGCTTTCTAGACATAAGCGAAAAACCAATAGACGTCATTCCCTCTCCAACCGGAGCATTTCTGCTGTTGTGGATGGCCATTCCTCTAACTGTATCCAATTAACGCAGGAGTCCCTCAAGGTTCAGCTTTAGCCCCTACTTTGTTTCTTCTCCACATTAATGACCTCCTCTCTAGCACATCCAACCCAGTTCACAGTTACCCGGATGACAGCACCCTCCACTCAAATATACAATATTCTATGCCTCTTCAGCCCAATTAGATGAGAATCGCAGACTCATGGAGGGTTCTGTCTCTGTGGATCTCCAAAAAATATTAGACTAGGGAAGTAGAAATCTTGTACAATTCAACTCCACCAAATCTCAGTCTTGCTTTCTATACATTAGCCCTAGACCCATCACAATGAACAACCAAGTTATTCAAAGTAATGAGTTCTTTTCACTTGTTGGCATTTATGTGGATCGAAATCTCAATTGGCACCAACATGTCACATAAATTCCAGAAGCGGCTGCTAAGAAATTAGGTTTCATCTTCCGGGCTCGCAAATACTTTTCACCAGCTAATCTCTATACGTTATACACTTCACAAATAAGGCCAAACCTCGAATACTGCTCCCACATCTGAGGTGCCGCTGCCGCTTCTACACTCGCTATCCCTGTACTCCATTCAGAAGAGAGCAGCTATACGTCTCATCGGTGAGCCTACCCTCACCCAAAGGCTGCCATCCCTTGCCCACCGACGTGGTGGTTGGTGACCTCTCTCTCTCTTCTCTTTTATAG